>JBAIAA010000072.1:1200000-1800000 GCA_037893245.1 Crossaster papposus | reverse complement strand
TGGAAGACAACTCACTAATGGATTCCATTGTTGTTGTTGTTGTTACTAGGGTGATTCACTTCTGTTAGGAGATCTGATGGTGTTGCTAGGGGCAGTAGGTGCTACAGAGTTTGCTGGTTGCACGCCGTCATTCTGCACGGCTCATGGTCTACGCTACAAAGCAATGGCTGAAATCAGGAGACTTAGAAGACAACTCACTAATGGATTCCATTGTTGTTATTGTTACTAGGGTGATTCACTTCTGTTAGGAGATCTGATGGTGTTGCTAGGGGCAGTAGGTGCTACAGAGTTTGCTGGTTGCACGCCGTAATTCTGCACGGCTCATGGTCTACGCTACAAAGCAATGGCTGAAATCAGGAGACTTAGAAGACAACTCACTAATGGATTCCATTGTTGTTATTGTTACTAGGGTGATTCACTTCTGTTAGGAGATCTGATGGTGTTGCTAGGGGCAGTAGGTGCTACAGAGTTTGCTGGTTGCACGCCGTCATTCTGCACGGATCATGGTCTACGCTACAAAGCAATGGCTGAAATCAGGAGACTTAGAAGACAACTCACTAATGGATTCCATTGTTGTTATTGTTACTAGGGTGATTCACTTCTGTTAGGAGATCTGATGGTGTTGCTAGGGGCAGTAGGTGCTACAGAGTTTGCTGGTTGCACGCCGTCATTCTGCACGGCTCATGGTCTACGCTACAAAGCAATGGCTGAAATTAGAAGACTTAGAAGACAACTCACCAATGCTGGTATTTACCTGAAAATAACACTTCTTTTGTTTTAGTCTTTTCCCTCATAAAGCTGGCTCTAGGAAACCCAAAAGTAAATTCAAAAACCACAAAATAAAAATAAAAACTGTGCAAAATGAGTTTACATTTATCATTATGGTCTTAAAAAATACTGGTCTTATGGTAACAAATTTTGATCTAAATTGTACACTTTGGGATATAATTTGAAGTATATCTTCTTCTTTATCTGTTTGTTGTAGTGAATTCTGTGCAGTCAGATTCTGAGGCAGTTCTTGACCCCAAGATGAACCCTCCCAGTGCAACCCAGGTCAGTAATAAAACGTTTTGCCTGAATCTGAGGTCAATTACATTTATTTGAGAGCACGTTTGTTTTATACAGGAAATCATGTGATTCAACGCCGTGCAAAATAAAACAGAACCACTCTTGCACCTCAAATTCAAACATACGAGATGAATGAAATTTATTGAGATAAATTATTATTTATTTATTGAGATAAACATCTTAAATTTTCATATGAAGTAAATTAATTGTACTATCACGAAAAAGACATTTTAAAAGAATAATAAAGTTGGTGCCTACCATTGACAGGTACTATGGTACTTTTCTATGGAGACCATTGCCTTATAATTTTTTCTAGAATTCACTCTAGAATTTGAGTTTATATTGGTCTCAAGTTTCATTTGTAAAGCATCCAGTAATATGTGTTCTGGTTGGTTGCAGGTGAAACTATTGAGGCAGATTGTGCTGTCTGGTATGCCCCATCATGTAGCAAGGTGAGATATACATGAACATTAAAACAGAGGAGTGTCGTGGCCTGGCGGTTAAGAATCCGGTTTTCTGTTCCGCAGAGCGTGAGTTTGAGTCCCGGTGTCGACACGTGTGTCCTTAAGCAAGGCAATTAAACCACTATTGCTTCGTCCTTCGGATGGGACGTAAAGTTGGAGGTCCCGTGTGTTGTGTAATGCACGTAAAAGAACCCAGAAAAACTTATCGCTAAGAGAAGGGGTTTGCCCCGGTGTTTCTGGAGGATCAAGACAGCTACCTTCTCGTGGTGATCCGGCTAAGAGAATAAAGACCTCTCGAACTAAAGCTGTCAATCTGGACTTCGGTCCATTATTATTATGCATTTAGGTACGCTATTCATAGTATAACTATATCACAGCGTTTACAATAGTAATGGGCAATACGTCAACAAATCTTTAAACATTATACAAACAAAACAACAATAATACATCAATTAGGAAAGAGGTATGTTTTGAGGATCTTCTTAAACACATCCACTGATGAAGCAGATTTAATATAAGAGGGAAGTTCATTCCACTCCTTAGCTGCTGTAACAGTGAATGTGCGATCTCCTGCCTTACTACGAGTCATGGGAAAAGTTAGCCGAAATGGATCTGCATTAGAGCGAAGATTTGTACGCAAAGGTTGATACAACTCAAGACACTCATTAAAATACTCTGGTGCCTGATTATGAAAGAATTTGTACACAAATAAAAGAATCTTAAATACAATCCTCTGTTTAATTGGTAACCAATGAAGCGATCTTAGAAGAGGCATGGCATCATGACGGCGATCTAACCTAAAGATAACACGAGCAGCCCAGTTCTGCAAACTTTGAAGTCTCTTAATATGCAACTGTGGGACTCCTGTAAGCAACCCGTTACAATAATCTAACCGGGAAAGAACATGGCTGCGAATCACATGATGACATGCATCTTCAGATACATACTTCCTTATCTGTGACACATTTTTTAACTGAAATCGAACAGATTTGCAAAGCTGGTCTATTTGGTTAGACATAGACATATTGCAATCAAAATATACGCCGAGGTTCTTGACTGATGTTGATGGTGCAATCTGAGTGGTTCCAAATGTAAGAATGACGTCGTTCATGTTGCGTAAGTTGTGTTTTGAGCCAATAACCAAAAATTCTGTCTTTTGCTCATTAAGTTTAAGTTTATTCTTTCCCATCCAATTACTTATATCCATAACACATGCTGAAAGGGTTTGTAATGCTGTATCTAAGCTATTTGGTTGCTTAGGGTCAAATGAAACATACAGCTGTGTATCATCAGCATAAGTGTGATATGAAACCTTATGATGTCTTGCAATATCTGGGACAGGTAAAGTATATATAGTATATCCAATGGGTCCAAATACAGATCCCTGAGGTAGACCAACTGTGTTGGTAGCCACTACTGAATGTTTTCCTTTGATTTCAACGCATGAAGACCAATCATCCAAGTATGACATAAACCAACTCAGTGCTACACCCTCTATACCTAGCCTGGTTGACAAACGAGAAATCAAAATATGACGGTCAATGGTGTCAAACGCTGCTGACAAGTCTAATGATAAAAGTAAAACTACCTGACCTTTATCCATGGCAGACAAAATGTCATTTTTGACTTTAATAAGTGCACTTTCAGTACTATGGTAGGGTCTATATGCAGACTGATTAGGATCCCACAAGTTATTTTCATTCATGTAAACTGTGAGTCTACGACAAGCAACCTTCTCAATTAACTTTCCAATAAAACTTAAATTAGAGATAGGTCTATAATTAGAAAGGCAATCCTTATCAAGATTTTGTTTTTTGATAAGAGGTCGTATTATGGCCGACCGTGCTGCAGAAGGGAATGTACCAGTCTGCAATGATGAATTAACAATATATGTCAGTACAGGAAGAAGACAATGTACATGTTCCTTCAAAAACCAAGTGGGAATGGGATCTAAACTACATGACTTACTAGGAGATGATAGAATAATCTTCAATACCTCATCTTCAGTTGCAGGATCTAGACAAGATAGTGGTTTAACATGCACTTGATTATTCATATTGAGATCAAATGTGGAATGATGTTGATCATCATTAATCCATCCATATTCATCCATACGAGAGAGAGAGAGAGATTAAAACAGAATTATAAAGTGGAGGTTTTGGGTTAAATTTAATTTGAGTTTTATAGTGAATAGACAGTGAAATCACACTTTTAAGAACAGTTCATAGTGGGGTTGTAAGCAAACACAAATTCCCGATGCTGCGCAATGATTTCATCACAAAATTGTTTTGATGTTAAAATTTCCGAGCATTTGTTTAAAGTATGACTTTCAAAACACTTGTCCATCCATACAAACACTTTTTGGAAAATTTTGGTCAATATTCTTGATACATTACACTAACATTTTCATATTAAATTTTGTTGACACATTTTAATAATTTGTAATCGTTTCTAAAAGAAAAAAACAACAAACCGCAAACCCTACTTGTTCTTTTCGTTGAAGGAAAATGCCACAAACGGAAGAGAAGACAGACAAGAATGGCTATCAGAGTATGGGCATAGAGGGCGCTGTTTTCATTCACCCAGACTCGGTACTTGCTAAGAAGCAGCCAGCGTTTGTGGTTTATCAAGAAGTCATTGAGACGTCTAGACCCTACATGAGAGGTGAGACTTCATGGGATGTGCAACGTTTTTAGCAATTTTATTTTATCTGATCTTTTTGGTTTACCTGACATTATTCAATCCATCTTGCTTAGGAGTTCATGTTGCTATCATCCGGTCTCATTTCAGGTGTGACAGCAATTGAGTCAGATTGGCTACCAGTCGTCCTACCTCATCTTGTTGGTTTACCTGACATTATTCAATCCATCTTGCTTAGGAGTTCATGTTGCTATCATCCGGTCTCATTCCAGGTGTGACAGCAATTGAGTCAGATTGGCTACCAGTCGTCCTACCTCATCTTGTTGGTTTACCTGACATTATTCAATTCATCTTGCTTAGGAGTTCATGTTGCTATTATCCGGTCTCATTCCAGGTGTGACAGCAATTGAGTCAGATTGGCTACCAGTCGTCCTACCTCATCTTGTTGGTTTACCTGACATTATTCAATCCATCTTGCTTAGGAGTTCATGTTGATATCATCCGGTCTCATTCCAGGTGTGACAGCAATTGAGTCAGATTGGCTACCAGTCGTCCTACCTCATCTTGTTGGTTTACCTGACATTATTCAATTCATCTTGCTTAGGAGTTCATGTTGCTATTATCCGGTCTCATTCCAGGTGTGACAGCAATTGAGTCAGATTGGCTACCAGTCATCCTACCTCATCTTTTTGGTTTACCTGACATTATTCAATCCATTTTGCTCAGGAGTTCATGTTGCTATCATCCGGTCTCATTCCAGGTGTGACAGCAATTGAGTCAGATTGGCTACCAGTCATCCTTCCTCATCTATGTACCTACTCAAAGCCGATGGAAGAACCAACCCCATCTTACCATGAAGAAACGGGAACGGTGCACTGTCACATGACCAGTACATTCGGTATGTAGAGAGTGTTACAAACACCAACATGGATAATAGGCATTTTGGATTATTGGGAAAATTGACTATTTTCAAACACTGCCCCCATTAAGTTAGTCCACATTTTGTTTTGCAATACGGTTTTACACACCTGTTAATGGGTGCAAGCCAACTAGTCTGGTTTCCCAACCGGAAAATCCCTGATGTCTATAAATTGCTTTGTTTCATCTGGAGGAAGTCATGGAACCAGACTACAAGAACAATTTTCTTTGTTTTTCAAGCATCAAACAAACCTTTCAAACGTCACAATATTTACTATAAAATATGAATCTCCTAACCAATCCATTTTCTTTGACTTGAGACTATTTAAGCTCTCAACCGCAGGTACTCCAGCCCCATTCTGGTGCCTGTTGTACTTCAGAAACATTCAATCGGTTGATATGAACCTAAAAGTTAGAAATTGTCCATTTGCTTATAAATATTTTGGTTTGTGTTTGAGTGATTCGGAAGTCGGAGGCGAAGCTGGAGACGAAGCCAAGGTTTTGAAAACACCCTTTGTATTGATTCTTTTGTGATTTTACATTTATTGTTGATAATGTATTTTTATGTATTTTCAGGTCGTAACGCCTGGCCAATGCCTGCTATTGATCTGGAGTATCCTAAGAGTCTAGAGAGATTTAAGTGGTTTGCTAGGTTCCTACTGGAGGGAAAGGTGAGACAACTTGGTCATGGCTAGGGCTATTCATTACTGACTGCCAATGGTAAACACTGTAAGCCATAGCCCTTAAATCACCTAATCCCTTGATGCTGGTACTAATAAGGGTTGTAACCAAACCAAATCTAAATTGCAAGACTTTAATTGCTTCAGTAAGTACAAATATTTCTGTTATCTTTGATGTGTGTGTACTTGTGCGTTTGTATTGACCAGCAATCGTGGTCGTCGGACAAAAGAATTGGGAGGCAAACAATGGGTCCACGATTGACACGACGTCCACGATCTCAACTCGTGTACAAATCCTATGGCGATCATCCGAAAACGTTAAGGAAAAAAAACAAAAGAGGGAAGACGGTCAGACAATACCCCGTCCACGATTGCCGGTCTATACATGACTGTATGTGTGTGTGAAAGTTGAAATACGTGTAGGTATCACCACCCATCCCAATTTACTTGGATACACCTCCAATAGCTGGTCTTTGTAGTTGTAGTATGGATTTAACTCCGTTCATTAACGTCTATTTCTTGTCTCTACTGACTTGGTCGTAGGTGATTTCATCATTGAAGGATAATGCTTCATTTCTACTGTCGTCACCCAGCACAATGATCAAAACCTGGGCCAAGTAAGTACATGTACTGCCGTTGACTGAAAGAAATGTCCTGAATCATCAAGCGTTCCTGAATCATCAAAAATCTACCATTATTGAATACCTTGAGTTGTCACATGTACTTTATTTTCCTGTAGAACTGCACCTTAAATGATAGCCTTCTTCAAGGAAAATGTGCATATATGTATTAACCCACAACTCATCCTGGTTATTTCTTCTCAAGATTGCAGCCACGGACGGAGACGTTACTCAAGATGTTGATATCTGAGGATGTGGATTGCAAGGATGCCTTAATCAAGGCATGGAGACGAAATGACAAGTGTAAGTACAAAGATGTCGCGTGTCATCTGGGGCCAATTTCATGGAGCTGCTTAGCACAACAAAAATTCTTCCTTGACAAAAAAACCAGGGTTATAGTACAAACCAAGATCTCAGGCGAGGTATAGGGTTTATGTCCGTGTTCAGCTGAGCATGAAAGCACATTGAGTTTTGATCGGTAACCTATTTATACTGAGCAAGACTTGTTTTTGCTCAGCAATTTCATAAAATTGACCCCTGATCCCATCAAATCTGACACTTTTACTTCTCGAAAGGTCTTCCGATGATATTTGGCCAGTATTCTAAGTTTTTCACAAAACTGATCAGAACACAGCTATATACAGCGGACAACGTTGGAGCAGAATTTGGGTTTTTTTCTTGGAGGAAAAAACTTCCAAACGTACAAATGTATACATTTTTTTGTGATTTTGAAATATGACATTGTAAGCAGAGAAGAGAAAAGGTGTGTTTACAAAACTCTAGATATCCACTGATTTTGCTTATTTCATTCTCATGTTATTACTACAGATCTGCTAAGCGCATACTGTGACTGGCTTCATCGAGACAAACACGCTGAGGTAATGCTTAAATGGCCGCCACTACAACTCAACTAGTCTGCTCAACAATACCTCAACCTCGCACATTTCTGGGGCGTTCATTTGTGTTTAGAATGTGTTTTGTTCAGCATTAACCACATGCTTAGTTGCTGTTCAACTAATTTGTAGAATAGTGTGGTTCAAAGGTCATGGTGTCTGACGCATGTGCATAGCACATGGGTTCAAATTTTGACTTTCTAAGACCTATTTAATGCTACTCTGAACAACATTTAACACCACAAATTGAAGGTGTTCTGGCAAAATGAGACGGAACTGGTCAGTGGAGACAAATGCAAAATAGTGAATGAGGGTGATTTTGGTTACATTTTCAGATTTATTGATATTTTGTGCTTTTAAAGGAAAAACAATTGGCATTTTCCTTATTACATATGCAAATTTTAAACGGCCAAAATGTATTAATGGATGTCCAATTGAAGCACAACAAAAGGTAATGTAAGGGGAATTTAATCCTCGGAACTCGTAAAAACCCTGATTTCAATCTCTGCCTAGTTCTGTCTTGTCTTACCCAGGACCTCCTACAACAAAGATTAAACAGCTATAGCTGATAAGGTTACTGGAACTATTAATTGTAACCCTAGCTTGTGTTTTTGCAAATTTCACGAAGCTCTAAACATTCTTGTTCATAACTTACGAGTTTACCTAGGCGTTACATAGTAAACAGAGAAATGCTTCCAAAAATAAACTAATTTCGAAATAAAATAAATATGAGGAGATAGTCTTACTTATTTATTTGGAGATGGTTTTTTTGGGGGAGATAGTCTTATTTATTTGTTGGGAGATAGGTTTATATATAACGCCAAAGAATTGTTTTCTCAAGAGCAAGTAGCTCAGTCAGATGAACCCAGTACGGAGGGTCCGGGGTTCTAGCCCAGGTGGTGCCAGCATAAATAAATAATTATAACAAAAATCATGGGACTTGGCAGTAGGATGAGTCCAGGACTGTAGTGTGAAAAGTCTGGGGTTGAAGCTCAGGGTCTCGAGGAGAAAAGGGGGGCCACTTCGAAATATAGATCTATCTCCAAAAACATAATTTTTTTAAATATTTGGGGATAAGTTAAGTTCATAGGACTCTTTAACAATCTTGGGACTTTTTTTATTAGCATTGGTAATTTTTTTGAAACATAATATCATACATAGAATCAAGATGAACAGTTTTGCCAATACCATGGTTTTGAAATTTATTTCGGTATTTTGTTACAAAATATCTATAATACATAATCAAAGCAAAAAGGACTGCAAAATGTTACAAAATTTAGACTTGTTACAGTTTTTAAATCTCTGCTCTTGATAATGTTGCCCACTAGCAAGATGTAGTCGGGTCCATTAAAAGCCCAGTAACAAGGGATGACCAGTGAGGTCGTTGATAGAAAAAGAGGCAATCTAGAATTCCCAGTGGCTTTGTATTGTTACACATACAAAACCAACTAAATAGCATCTTTTTCTGTCAACCGACCAGTTCGATCAAGGATTTCAGTTGACTATAGTTCGACTAACTCTGATCGGAGTTAGACTAGTCTAGTCAACTATTCGCAGCTGTTATCAATAGCAAAATGTTCCTGGCAATAGTGCAGTGGGGACCAACTATTAACAAAAAATGGCAGTCAACAAAAACATTGCCATGCAAATTGGCATAATATTTTCCACGTTAGTTTGTGATTCTTTCTCTTTTGTCACCAATATACGATAAAAACTGCAGTTATTCAAGATCGTGTTGAAATATTATTTTGCCAGTGTAAGTACAATGTCTCAGCGTCTTAAGAGTCATTCACACTGCAAATTCACGGCACATGCGCGTAAGAAAACAACCACGAGTGAACTATTGGTCCTTGATCCAACTAGCCCAACGCTTCGTCTAAGCTCAATTCATAGACTGACTTGATCACACCAACTCTCATCAGAAGACTTTCTTGTTGATGACAGCAAACTTGACAATGTCCCTGAATGTGTTCTCCACAGCCATGTGTAGTACTCGGTCACTGTTCCGTAGATTGAGTTCCTCTGGTCGCGGCTGAGGCTTCTTGGAGGTGAACAGTCTCAGGCTAACGTTGTCCAGCTCTGATGAAGAAATGTTCAGACCAATGAAAATAAATCATTAAAACATCACTTCGCAAACCTACAATTTTATAGGAGATTTTATTTTATGAAACCCTCCCGTTTTCTAAACAGTCACAGATGGTAAAAACCAACTACCCTCTTGCCCAGTTCAGCTTTATAGAGGACGTGTTCTCTGACTTCACATATTTACATCTGTATTAAAATGTGTCCAGCATTATGCGCATGCATCATGTTTTACATAAACTTGGTTTAGAAACGACATTGCAGGTCCGATCACTGTTGTTTAAAACAGTCACTTGATTGATTTTTACTGCTGAGATGTCTTGGTTGAATTTGCCAGTCAGAGATGGAAAGTTTAGACCGAAAACTAAAATTCAATATAACAAAAACAGGGGCCAATTTCATGGAGCTGCTTAGAACAAAAGGTTGTGCTAAAAAACAAATTTACCATAAAAAAATCCATGTGTTTTTATGCTAAGCAAAAATCAGTTAAATACCAGTCACAAACAAAAAAACATCACCTGAAAATGTGGTTTGTAAACCTGGAAGAAACGTGTATATGTAACCGTCCACGACAAAAGGTCTGTAAAGTAGGCATCTTGACGTTTTGATAAATTTAGAGAAATAAAATCTACAAGAAATAAGCTTTATAATGATGTATTACAAGACATAGTTGGTATTTGTGGTTAGCTACAACAAGTAACACTGAATATGAAATTCTTAGTTTGTTTTTTATTGTTTTTCACATATTTTAATTGTCTTTTTCTCAAAAAGAGCTCTGGCGACTTTACATCCCTTTTGTCGTGGATGGTCACATATACATGTATGCTTAGTAACTATGAAATAAGCCCCAGGTCTCCATTTACAAGTCATCATGGGTTATATTCCACCTGTGCACATTGGTGTGTTGACTGCAGCCAGTCGTGACATACACATACGTCCAATCTGGGTCAACAAGGAGGTCACATCCTCGTACATCGGAGGAAAAGCCTGGCATATTCTCACCAATGAGGGCAGTGTTGGCAGAAAGAACTGGCCTAGATTCTCGCTGGGTAGGACTACAGTGAATAGATAGTTAGCACAGAGAGATACACTTGTAGAAATGGGTTTGGTGTAGAAATGAGTTGTTCAGGTTTGTTTAATGGATTTCCATGTAACTGGAAAGTAAAAACAAAATTCAAAGTTGTACACAACTTCTTCTTTTTTCTTTCTTCTTTTTATGGCATAAGTCTGAAGTCAAATACAATGATCTCATCAGATCCGAGGAATGGTTGCATGTCTAATTATTAGT
Organism: Crossaster papposus; assembly: GCA_037893245.1. Lineage (NCBI taxonomy): Eukaryota > Metazoa > Echinodermata > Asteroidea > Velatida > Solasteridae > Crossaster > Crossaster papposus. Next base: position 1,789,347 of record JBAIAA010000072.1, on the reverse strand, counting down.
AACAAAGATGAAAAAAGAATGACAGGACAGGATTTGAACCAGAGACCTACAGATTGCCATAATTTATCTGGTGCTCCGAGTAAGTTAGGGATCATTGCTAAAGTCTAGCAACATCATCAACACCACATGTTCCTTGAATTTCCTTGATTTCCCAGAATATTCAATCCACTGAAATTGTCCATGACAGTAAGCAAATGTCTTTATTTTGTACCTGTAAGAAGTGTAGACATGACATTGATGGCTAGTCTGGCGACACTGAGAGACTTGGGTAGAGCAAACTGGAGACAGAGGTGGGACACCAGTTCAATAGCAAAAATCTGCCGGAAAAAAAAGATTTTAAAAAGTCAGCTGCCTGAATCGAAAATACAAAATAAATGTTGAACAAGACAAAAACCAACAGTTGTTTAGTTTGAAATAATAGTTAATTTGTTAAAGCAAAAATCAGTGAAAAATTATTTACTTGTAAGCAACATACATCACATTGTTTGGGAGAAAAGTGTTATTGCTAAGCAAATACTGTTCTAAAATGGGACAGATATTTAACTGGCAATTAAAGAATTTCTTTGTTTGCTTGTTTGTTCATTTATTAATTGATTTTTTTGGCCAAACCTGTTTATCTGTTTGTGGTTGGCTGAGGAGTTCCGGTATGAAGTCCAGACAGATGTGTATGGACGGAATACCAGCTACAGTGATTGGGAGCAGCTGACTGGCGTAACCTTGGAAATGAATTAGCTTGGCTAGGTTTGGGTCGGCAATAAACATCTGATGAAGCTGAGAGCACACCAGACACTGCACTTCACGTAATAAAGTCAACTTACTGCAAACATTCTGTTGGAAAGTCACACAAAGATTTTATATCAGTTATTTCCCCCTCGGAGCTGTTCATTAATGTTTAAACCTCGTCTTAGCAATCATTTCATTTTCAAAAAGTCTCAACATACTACCATCAAATGAGGGGATTAAATCTTTCCTCAAAAGAATTATATAGGTACAGTACATCTCTCCCAAATGTTTTATTGGCAAACCAAAAAGGTTTCAATAATGCAATGGTACTGCACTAATGAATAGATTCAAAGTTCACAAAAAGGAACGGCAGATCCAGGGGAGCGAAGGGAACACAAAAGAGGGAACACAGAGGGCCACAACAATCCCTGCCACCCAGAAAAAACCCAAAAAAACCCCCACACCCACACAAACAATTGTAATTTGTAAAAAGGCAGCCACTGTGTACATCAGGCCACCCACATAACTAATCCCCAAACTAAATACATGTAGTGTTCTACATGTAGTTCAGCCTATGACATGCAGTGCCACTGCACGTACGCCATTTGGCTTCACACAATAACCCAACTCTATAGGTACTGAACCAATATATCAAAGAGTTGATTCAAATAATGATGTTATTTAAAGTGGATAACGTTTGCAGTACAAGTGCAAATACTTTGTGAAGTTGAAAGTATATTTTTCTGAAGTCAAGCAACTTTAAGAAGCATGACTGGGTGATTGCCTCTATCAGTCAACATCTCATGTAACTACACTGCAAGTGAATTCTAACGTAGGACAATTTAGTGAAATTAACAGCACTGTTGGATGTTTTCAATACGCCTCTAGCTGTGCTGATGACGACCCTCTTTGTTTCAACATGCGCTTTTGACTAGTCTAAAAGACCAACTGTCTCCACAATTTTTATCTTGGTTGAACACACAGGTCTTTCTGAATACTTGAATAAACATGGCATCTGGGGGTACAGCTGAGGTTCTGGAGAAGATTAGCAAGCGTCATCTAGAATGCTCCATCTGCTTAAATCGCTTCAAGGAGCCCAAGTTACTGGACTGCATTCATACTTTCTGCTTGAAATGTCTCCAGAAACATAGAGAAAGCGAAGATCCGAATGTTAAGACAATCAAATGTCCTCTGTGTAGACAGGACACATCTCTGGCACAAAATAGAGTGGAAGATTTGCCTACTAATCTCTCACTCACTGCCTTAGTGGAGGAGTTTTCAATACAGGAACAGCTTCTAGATGGTCAAGAGTCAGAGATCAAATGTCAAAGCTGTGATGAAAAAAACCTGGCGATTTCATTTTGCGAGGAATGTGATCATTTCATGTGTGGAGATTGCCATAAGGCACACAAACGCCTGGCAGTAACAAAAATACACAAAACCTTCACGATGGGCTTGGCTCAATTTCAAATGAGAGAAATTAGCTACAAGAGAAAATTAAGAAAAGAACCCAAATGCGACAAACATTCTGATCAGAATCTCGACATTTTCTGCAACACATGTCAGCAGACTATGTGCATTAAATGCTATGTTCTGAAACATCAGAAACACCCTTGTGTTGACCTATCTGAGGCTTTTAACAAATGCAAACAAGAAATTGCAAAGTTGCTGACAAAAGCTGAAAAGAAGAAAGCGGCACTGAGCAATGCCAAAAAGATGACGGTCAAATGTCGCAAGAAACTGGACTTCATGTTTGAGTCCACCAACAAGAAGGTGTCTCAAAAGGCTGACAAGGAGGTCGCTAGGATCAGAGCTTGGGAGCAGAAACTCAAGAAAGAAGCCAAGGAGATCTATGAAGACAGAGTCAAGACATTTGAGACAACAGAAAACACAAACACTGAAGAGCTGAAAGTAGCTGAGCAGACACTAGATGAGGTCAACAAAATCATGAAGGGAGAAATTCAGACTCAGATTATAGATCTCAAACAAAAACTCTTGCACAACCTCAAGAAGCTGATCGAGAAACAACCAGAAAATGTGCCTCATCAATTCCACTTTATTGATTTTCATGAAGACTATGCCAAGTCACTTGGCAGGCTGGTTCTGAAATACGACTGGAAACTGCAGACGGAAGTCAGGCAAGTCATGGCCAAAGACATCATTTCTGTGGCAGTTTTCTCCAATAACGAACTTGTGACAGTAGACAATAAACACAAGCATCTTGTGACTCACTCCCCGACAAGCAATCCACAATGCCCCTTCATCTCCCAGGAGCTAAAAATTCCCGATCTGAGAGACCCAAACCAATTGGCAGTCAACCGATTGGACCAACTCGTCGTACTTGACGGTCCTGTCATCAAGACTTTCAGCAGAGACTATCAGCTTCTGCATCAGTTCCAACCAGGCCAAGGGTCAGACAGCAAACCAACATGCTTGGCGATAGATGACAACAATCTCATAGCTGTGGGATACCAGGTATGCATGTCATGTCAACATGGTTTGCCAAACTTGGACAATGTACATGTATACGACTAATTGTGTGTGATGTTTTCAATATCTATCATCTATCAAATTGGTGACATTTTTCCTTCGTGCTTTGCTCTCGAGATGGTGTCACTTTACGTCCTAATATCACATCACTTTGATACTTTGTCATTCAAGTATCACTGAGCTTTACATTAATTGTGTTTGTTGGACGTGTAGTTCATAATCACTCTTGGATGATGACTGCATTAGAGATTGCATCAGAATTATACAATCTTAGATGTCATATTAAATAGGGAAGAGAAAAAAGTGGATCGCAAATTAATAGAATAACCTGCATGTACATGTGCTGCCTGGGCAAATTCAATACCCAGTGCCTCTTTTCACAAAACTGCAGTGTATTTAAAATGAAATAAATTTGGTAAAAGAATTTGCAAAATAAAATGGGACGAAGTGATCAGAAATTGCCCGAGATTGCACCACAGAGCGTCTAGAATCCGAAATGTTCCTGGGCCCTTAAGCGGGCCCCGAACCCCACGCAGTTACATTGTACAACTTCGTGCTTCGCGCCCGCATTACTTCTAATCAAGGTACCGGTACGTCCTCCCCACCTTTCAGAAGCGATTGACGCCATTGAGTCTACTGGAGAAAGTAGAAAGTATGTAAAAGGGTTGGTATAACCATGTACATGTATCACATTGAATAAACAAAAATTAATATGGATTCAAATTCTTACTACTATCCCTAGGCCACACAAGAGATCAGCCTTCACAAACCAGACGGATCCCTTATCAAGAAACTCTCGGCACCGATGATCGCATTTCAACTCACCATCAGCAATAAACGACTCATCTACATCCATAGCTTGAAAGAAAAAATGGTGGCGCTACACTACACCGGTGCGCAAGTATTTGTAGTGGACACCACCAGTCCAAAGAGTGTCTGTTGTGACAATCAACACGGTAATATCTACGTAGCTGAGGGTGAATTCTCCTTACCAAATACCACAGATATTCACGTCTTTAGTCCTAACGGTAAACCCATTGGGTGCGTCATTAAGCAGTGCACCTATGCTCAAGATATGACCTTTACACCTGCAGGTGATTTAGTGTTAGGTGGATGGGGTCCGTTACAAATATATCAACGCGTTTAATAACCAAAGAAACAACCATTCTGAAACAATGGAAAGGAAATAATTATACAGTTTATATCATATGGCTGGGTTGCTTGGTGTGTTGCCAGTAAAAGGCATCCATGCAGACTTGGCACATACATGTAATTATGTCATGAAGTAAAAAATATGCTATTAAGTCACCCAGCACACAAATAAACACTCCAATGTACATGGTGCGAAATACAGTACCCTCTGGAGACTTGAACACAATGGGGACAATGGGAGTGACTGAAAAGGTCTCCAAAGGGTAATTTCTATAGATGAATAGGTCTCCATTAGGAATTTCACGAAATAGATTTTTGGATTGTACTTAAATTACTCAAAAACTAGGGTTAAAATGTGGGTTAGGGTATAATATAGGGTATACTGGGTCGAAATTTCAACCCAGGAAAATAATTGTGGTTAAAATGGGAGCATTTTGAAAAACGTGCTGGACTTTCTAACCATTTTGTACACGAGAACAATGCCATGTCTCCACAGTGATAAAAAAAATGCGAATACATGTGTACATGTACCTTGTACACTACGTGTACAACTTAACTATCTTCGAATCATGCTGTGAAAACTTTGCATTATGCACTTTGTATGCTCAAGTTTGAGTGTCTAAAGCAAAAATGAGATTACATTTGGAATTTCCAGTTTTATAAATAGAAGTGGAAAACGGCCACGTCACCATCTTTGTTAATGCTGTTTCAACACTGACAACAACCTGCAAAAGACTGAGCATAAAACAACTTTATTTGTAACCCCAGCTGATGGAATTTATGTGGTTGTGGGTTTTCTGAAGCCTGTAATTTACTTCAGGTGAGTTTGCAGGCAGATTTCTTGCATTTCTCCTCTTATCAATTTTGTGGAATATTATACCTTTTGCAGCTATCCAAAAAGTAACCAAAGAGCATTTTGTTGAAAAGCTTACTTGTAGTAAAGACATTATATTGATTTGAAACTCCATGCACGTTTTGAATTGAAATCAAAATCGTAGAATATTGTTTTCTCAGAATATGCAGCATTCACAGAGCTAAACAAATTCATCAGGTTGTTTGTCAAATCACCTTTCTTTATATTTTGAGCACTTTTGCTGCTTCAAATAATAGAAATGCACAACCGACAAATGGTATAATGTTCCTGTAAATACATCATTGGGAGTTGTTGGCCATTTGATATTTGTAATGGTCTCGACTCTTTTTGTATCCATTGAGGGGGTTTGGTTCTAACCAATATGTATCATACGGCTTGTTTGTTTCATTTTGGTTGAACACAGAGTTCTGCCCGTCTGTCTGTCTGTCTGTCTATCTATCTGTCTGTGATAAAATGGCATCTGGGGGTACAGCTGAGGTTCTGGAGAAGATTGGCGAGCGTCATCTAGAATGCTCCATCTGCTTCAATCGTTTCACGGAGCCTAAATTTCTTGACTGTTTGCACACTTTCTGCTTGAATTGCATCCAAAACAATGAACAGGGTGACGATCTACAAAGCATAACACTGAAATGTCCCCTGTGCAGACGTGAAACAATCGTCAAGGGAAACGAAGTTAAGGATTTACCTACTAATCTCTCACTCAGCGCCTTAGTAGAGGAGTTTGCAATACAGGAACAGCTTCTAGAGGGTCAGGGGTCAGAGATCAAATGTCAAAGCTGTGATGAGAAAAGTCCAGCAATTTCCTTTTGCATAGAATGTGCTCGGTTTATGTGTCAAGACTGCCACAGGGCGCATGCTCGTTTGGCAGTAACAAAATCTCACAAAACTTACACGATGGATCAACTGCGGTCAGGAGAAGTTGCCTACAAGAGTAAATTAAGAGAAGAACCAAAATGTGACAAACATGCAGATCAGAACATAAACATTTATTGCAACAAATGCAATAAACTGGTGTGCACAACTTGCTCTATTCTGAAACATGACCATCACGATCGTGTGGACATATTGGAAGCTTTTGAAGAATGCAAACAAAAAATGACTGAACTGATGACAAAGGTTGATGAGAAGAAAGCACAACTGAGCAACACGAATGAATGCATAGTCAAGTCCTGGCAAAAACTAGACGACATGTTTGAAACCGCCAACACTAAGATCTCCCAAAAGGCTGACAAGGAGGTCGCTAGGATCAGGGCTTTAGAAACAAAACTCAAGACAGAAGCCAAGGAGATCTATGAAGACAGAGTCGAGACATTTGAGACTGCTGTAAACAACAACAAGGAAGAGATTAAAACAGCAGAGCAGACACTGGATGACGTGAATCAGCTCATGGCCCAAGGAATCCAGACTGAGATTTTAGATCTAAAACTAAAACTCTTTGAAAACTTCCAAGAGCTGTTGAAGAAAGAGTCGGAGAATGAACCTGACAATTTGGACTTTATTGACTTTGAAGAATCTTGGGAAAAGTCACCAGGGCTAGGAGCACTGCTGAGTCTGACAGATAAAGTGACAGTACCTACCGGAACTGCAGATGAGATTGTTTCGAAAAGCAGATGGCAAATACAAAAAAAGACGATGAAAATGCCCAGTTTTCAAAATAAACAAATGTTAAAGCAAAAACAGACGCTTTTCAAATAGACACACGGGGTATACATACTGTGTACATGTATTCCTTTTATACATCATTGAAGGGAAATGTTTGACAAACTATTTCTTTGGTAGGATTTTAAAGTCTATAAGTAATGACCTACAGTAGTTAGGCATGGTAAACACCGCCAATCGTGGACGGGGCATTGTCCTACCGTCTTCCCTTCTTTTGTTTATACTCCAACGTTTTCGGATGACCTCCATAGGATTTGTACACGATTTGGAATCGTGGACGTTTTGTCAATCGTGGACGTACCCAATTCTTTTGTCTGACGACCACGATTGGCGGTCAATACATACGCAGAAATGCAAACTCCACAGTAATCTAATAAAAAAAAATCTGTTGACAGTTCATAAATTGTATGTTTATTTTTGAGATTGTGTAAAATACAAATGGATTTGCCCAACTGTTAACATCAACAGCTGTTGGCTGTCATCATTGACGTTCTTCTATTGAGCTCAATAGAGATCAAAACAAGCAACATGAAACAGCCGTCACTATTAATGTATACTTTTTTTGTACAATATGGGATTGGCTGTTATTTTATTGTGATAATGGTCGTTGGTGGACAAAAACTTTTGCCAAATTGTCCCGTAGTTACAAGAAATGTGGACATCTAAAGGCATCAATTCTCCAAACTTTTTGCTAATTAATAACAAAGTACATGTAACCGTATTTCATAGATGACTATGACTATGTACATGTACATGTACATGTACTGTACATGTCAGTATGCTTGTACATGGCTTTGGATGTGGATACAATATATAAGGCTTTGAATTTGATTAAATCATTTTTGTTAATGTTCAGCAAAAATTTGTAAGAAACAATTACATGTACATTGTACCTTTTCAACATTAATGTGATGTGTTGTGTATCAGTAACAGATTTTATCTCAAACATACGTATACACAGTATGCCTTGCTAATATATATTGCTTTCATTGTGGAGAAAAAAGGATGTGACTGCGTTTAATAATTTTATTATTTAGCAAATTAACCAGTTCGCGCCGGTTGACGTACATAATGTATATTAAAGGTTTTTCTAGATTTAAAACGGATGACGCATAAACACGCCACGAGCAAGGCCAGAAATGCGTGGGTGTGCTTCCTGGTACTATCGACCTGAACTCGCCTCGGATCGAGTTTCGTTAAAAATAATCCCGCGCGTTGGCTAAGTACATTTTGTAATGTTTAACTGTTTAGCCATTCATGAATACTGACGTCTGCCATTACATGTACATGTATGTCTGCAGACTGATATAAATGTGTAGATCAACAATGATTGACTTGATTATTTCTAAGTTTTCAAGACTTCTCCCTAGACACATCTTATGTACAAAGCTTTCACTTAGAATCATTCAGGTATCTCATCTTTCATTTCTCCTCAATTACAGCGGGTTTTTTGTTCTCGGTTTCTTGTTTTGATCACTAGACACTTTAATTTTATATAAAATAAAAAAAATTACCTTTTCCTGGAACAGGTCACAAATGTACAAATAGCAAGACACTTAAAGGTAGGATACACCTTTGGTAATTGCTTGAATTATCGTTAATGGGTAGATTAAGGGGGTTGTATTTCATAGTAAATATCGTTTCACTGACCTGTCCGAAGTTTTACAATCATGGATGCCGAGAAAAGCACAAAAAACAGCGTTTGTTTTCAACCAGTGTCGAGCAGTTATTCTTATGTTATCTTTGTTTTTTCGCGATCGCCCTCTGGCGATACTAGGTCCACTTTTATTCATTGTTTATACATGTACTAGTGATCTTCCATTTTGTATTGCCCCAAACTGCAACTTATTTATGTATGCTGATGACTCCACATTAACGTGTAGCTCCTCCAACATTAATATAATATAAAGTAGCTTAAATACAGCTCTTACTAGTTTTCACAGCTGGTGCGTAAGAAACAAGCTACATGTAGCATTAAATGCCACCAAAACCAAATACATGCTTATTGGTACAAGGCAGAAAATGTCTAATGTTGATTTAAATGTATGCATTGCTGGTAGTCGTATTGAAAATGTGAAGTCTTATAAATGTTTGGGTGTAAAATTGGGGCCCACATGTCGAATACTCAAGGAAAACTGTTGTGTCTAAATTAGGGATACTAGCAGAATCTGTGATTGTGTTCCTCAACACAGCCTACACACACTATTTGTAAGTTTAGTTATGCCAACAGAGTAATGAGAGTATTGTTGTACGGTGTTGGGAGGAAGGTACATATCTCACGATAATATGTTAAACAAATGTCTCAAAAGAGCCGCGCGGATAATCCTTAAATGTACCTTCCTCACCCCTTCAGAGGATATATATGTTTGCTCGTCTTAATTGGGCTCCTTTTTCAAAAAGAGTCAAGTCAAAAAAGGCTATTCTTGTCTTCAAAAGTCTCAACAAAATGACCCCTTTGTATGTATGACAAATATTTTCAAACCACTTACAGTTATTCGCGAAACAAGGCAATCAACCCACACGGCACTGAAAATTCCTTTCGCCAAAAAAGAATGCTATGCCACATTTTCGCTGTGAGTGGTTAAACATTTTGGAATAATCATGCTTGCCTTTATATCGGCCTGTATTTACACACAGACATTTTCATTTAAATTGCACTTTAATCATTTTAGAATATGACCCACAAGCCCATGATAGTCGTTTGGGGAAGGAAAAAAAATTTCAAATTTTCAAAACAATAATGCAAGCACATTTTAGAACAAAACATTGTGTTTACAAGTAAAATGCATGATTGCATTAAATGCATGCAGACTTGGCACATGTATACATGTACGTCATGAAGTAAAATATGCCAAGTCACCCAGCACAACCATAAACACTCCAATGTACATGTACTGTACATGTATGTTGTATGTTTTACATTATAACACCTCACTCACAGATTCTGTGTCTTGATTGGCCGAGAGCGCGGCACGTGTCACTTGCTATTTTTACTATTTTTTACTTGCGCTATCCAAAAAGACTATACCACGCAAAAAGGACTATGCGCATAGCAACACACGAAATATGCGCATAGCAACGAAAGCGTGACTGAAACCCAGACGTGTGTTTCGGTGCATTGCGTAAACATCACCTTCGCACCCGTTCATCAAGGCAACAAAGTACACGTATGATCGAGAGACGTATAATTCAGAGATTTGTTGTCATTACTATACTTTCAGGAAGCTTAAATTGTGCAGAATCTGTGAGTGAGGTGTTATAAAACAAATATTGACTGCTTTATTTCGCGGTATAGTAAAACTAGCCTCCCTCGGTGATCCATGGAGCATTCTATTTTCCCTCGGCTTCGCCTCGGGAAAATAGAATGCTCCATGGATCACCTCGGGAGGCTAGTTTTACTATACCACTCAAAGCAGTCAATATTTGTATACTATTACTATATGTAGTCTACATGTAGTAACTATCATTGAATGCATGCTGTGAAAACTTTGCATGCAAACTACATGTGACTACATTTGGAATTTCCAGTTCTATAAATAGATGGGGGAAAACCCACGTTGTCGCCATCTTTGTTAATGCTGTTTCAACACTGACAACAACCTGCAGAAGACTGAGCATAAAACAACTTTACTTGTAACCCCAGCTGATGGAATTTATGTGGTTGTGGGTTTTCTGAAGCCTGTAATTTACTGCAGGTGAGTTTGCAGTCAGAATTCTTGCATTTCTCCTCTTATCAATTGGTATTTTAGTTGGCTCTGTTAAATGTGGAATATAGGCCTAAACCTTTTGATGCTATCCAAAAAGTAACCAAATAGCATACTGTTGAAAAGCTTACTTGTTGTAAAGATATTAATCATGATTCTAAACTCCATGAGAAATTATTTCGTCTGACATGCTGTCATCTTGAAGAAAAACAATACATTAATGCCATTTCCTAATGTCCGTCTCAGAGACGCACATTTAGAAATTCCCTCAATAAGTGCGCGCAAGTGTTTGAACAACGCGCGGCACACACAATGGCGCTACTACATGTAATTTTGTCAGTTCAGTGCACGATGCGCGAGTATAGATTCTGCTGGCTGAGAATGCACCCTGAAGGCAAATTGTGGTCGCAATCAAAATGTGACTCGGCACATTTTAGATTAAAATCAAAATCTTAGAATAATGTTTTTCTAGAATATGCAGCATTCACAGAGCTAACAAATTCATCAGGTTGTTTGTCAAAGCACCTTTCTTTATATTTTGAGCACTTTTGCTGCTTCAAATAACAAAAATGCACAACCGACAAATGGTATTGTTCCTGTAAATACATCATTGGGAGTTGTTGGCCATTTGTTATTTTAATGGTCTCCTTTAACTCTTTTTGTATCCATTGAGGGGATTTGGTAATGAACCAATGTATATCATACAGCCTTTTTGTTTCATTTTGGTTGAACACAGGGGTCGGTCTGTCTGTCTGTCTAAGATAAAATGGCATCTGGGGGTACAGCTGAGGTTCTGGAGAAGATTGGCGAGCGTCATCTAGAATGCTCCATCTGCTTCAATCGTTTCACGGAGCCTAAATTTCTTGACTGTTTGCACACTTTCTGCTTGAATTGCATCCAAAACATTGAACAGGGTGACAATCTACAAAGCACAACACTGAAATGTCCCCTGTGCAGACGTGAAACAATCGTCAAGGGAAACGGAGTTAAGGATTTGCCTACTAATCTCTCACTCAGCGCCTTAGTAGAGGAGTTTGCAATACAGGAACAGCTTCTAGAAGGTCAAGGGTCAGAGATCAAATGTCAAAGCTGTGATGAGAAAAGTCCAGCAATTTCCTTTTGCATAGAATGTGCTCAGTTTATGTGTCGAGACTGCAACAGGGTGCATGCTCGTCTGGCAGTATCAAAATCTCACAAAACCTACACTATGGATCAACTGCGGTCAGGAGAAGTTGCCTACAAGAGTAAATTAAGAGAAGAACAAAAATGTGACAAACATGCAGATCAGAACATAAGCATTTATTGCAACACATGCAAGCAGTTAGTGTGTACAACTTGCTCTATTCTGAAACATGACCATCACGATCGTGTGGACATATCGGAAGCTTTTGAAGAATCCAAACAAAAAATGACAGAACTGATGACAAAGGTTGATGAGAAGAAAGCACAACTGAGCAACACGAATGAATGCAAAGTCAAGTCCTGGCAAAAACTAGACAACATGTTTGAAGCCACCAACATGAAGATCTCCCAAAAGGCTGACAAGGAGGTCGCTAGAATCAGGGCTTTAGAGACGAAACTCAAGAAAGAAGCCAAGAAGATCTATGAAGACAGAGTCAAGACATTTGAGACTACTGTAAACAACAACAAGGAAGAGATTAAAACAGCAGAGCAGACACTGGATGACGTGAATCAGCTCATGGCCCAAGAAATCCAGACTGAGATTTTAGATCTAAAACCAAAACTCTTTCAAAACTTTGAAGAGCTGTTGGAGAAAGAGCCGGAGAATGAACCTGACAATTTGGACTTTATTGACTTTAAAGCAACTCACAAGAAGTCACCAGGACTAGGAGTGCTGAGTCTGACAGATAAAACAATAACTGTACCGTTCAATAGGATCGTAGAATTTAGCGAGGAAAGCGAGGACTCTGAAGAGGAATTGCCGGAACTTGGAAAGGAATGGCGGGAAGACGTTTAAGAGGAATGGCGGGAAGTTCAAGACGAATGGCCCAGACTTAAAAAGGAATGGTCCAGATACGAGCCTCTCTAGACTGTTGTTAACCATCGCTCAAAAGAATTCCTGAAAAACCACAACATACAGCAAGCTCAATGACCACCACAAAGGAGGGGGGGGGTCTCTTTGTCCCATATCTCACTTCATATGTGATACGATGTAAAGCGCTATATATATGTATTGTAAGCAGGATTATTACTATTATAAACATGTATTTATCGGTCGTGTACAGGATGAAGAATTGTTTTGCTAATCAATAATATGCCCCAAAAGATGATAAAAACAACAAAGCCAAAATAGACGCCTTCCGAAAAGACACACAGGGTATACATACATGTACACATGTATTCCTTTTATACATTAATGAAGGGGAATGTTTGACAAACTATTTCTTTGATAGGATTCCAAACATGCTCAAACATGTTCAAACATACTCAAACCTACTCATGTGTACAAGAATGCCTACTCATGCGTAATGCACGGTTAGGTAATGAAAATTGTTATTCTGTCTGTTGACAGTTCATAAATTGTATGTTTATTTTTGAGATTGTGTAAAAAACAAATTGATTTGCCCAACTGTTAACATCAACAGCTGTTGGCTGTTGTCATTGACGTTCTTCCATTGAGCTCAATAGAGATCAAAACAAGCAACATGAAACAGCCGTCACTATTAATGTATACTTTTTTGTACAATATGGGATTGGCTGTTATTTTATTGTGGTTGGTCGTTTGTTGACAAAATTTTGCCAAATTGTCCCGTAGTTACAAGAAGTGTGGACATCTAAAGGCATAAATTCTCCAAACTTTTTGCTAATTAATAACAAAGTACATGTAACCGTATTTCATGGATGACTATATTGTCAAGGGAAGAAATTGCCTGTATACGGTACACATATATTACAAAAAGACAGTTTGTGTACATTTGTGAGCCAATTTAGTAACAATTTGTGAGGGTATCGTAGTTTAATTGTGATCACATTCCTGTTAAAATGTATTAAAATTAATAAAATATTTCACTTCTTTGCAACTACACACAGTAAATCCAGACTTACCGTATTGAAGCATGCCTTATTATGTAACCTAAAAAGGTAGTCTTTAACAGAGAAACTAATTTACATAATGTGAATAGATTTCAATTAAATATCAGTTTTCCTGCTAAAGATCTTTTATAATGCTATAAATGAAAGAAATTACGTTGTGTACAAAATTGATTTCAAAAATAAAACTTCATTTAACGTACACACATGCGTTTGTTTATGGTGTAAATGGAGGACACATACCTGGCGACATGAAGGTGAATTTGGGTTAGGGTTAGAATCGAGGACGACCTCGATTGGTGTACAAAACCAATGAGAGCCGTCGGAAAAAGAATACAAACAAAGGAAATTTTCGTGAGGAACAATGGAAACTCCTCGATTTACACCATAAACAAACGTGCGTTTGTATTGACCGGCAATCATGGTCGTCGGACAAAAGAATTTGGAGTCAAACAATGGGTCCACGATTGACACAACGTCCACGATCTTTTCCCGTGTACAAATCCTATGGCGATCATCCGAAAACAAAAGAGTATAAACAAAAGAGGGAAGACGGTCGGACAATACCCCGTCCACGATTGCCGGTCAAAACATAACTGTGTGTGTGTATGTGTGTTATCAGAAACATATACATGTGTATGTACTTTTCTGTGAAACATGTACCGGTACACGAAGCACATGTACCGGTACATGTACTGATGTATACATGTCCGTATGCTTGTACATGGCTTTGGATGTGGATACAAAAGGCTTTGAATTTGCTTAAATAATTTTTGTTAATGTTCAGCAAAAATTTGTAAGAAACAATTACATACATTGTACCTTTTCAACATTAATGTGATGTGTTGTGTATATCGGTAACTGATTTTATCTCAAACATACGTACATACACAGTATGCCTTGCTAATGTATATTGCTTTCATTGTGGAGAAAAACAGATTTAATATTTGTAATATTTAGCAAAAACCAGTTCGCGCCGGTTGACGTACACAATGTACAGTATATAAACGCAAAGTTTTTCCCAGATTTAAAACGGATGACTCGCCTCGGATCGAGTTTCGTTAAAAATAATTCCGCGCGTCGGCTCGTTGATGTTAAAATAATCCGACGCGAACTGGTTAAGTACATTTTGTAATGTTTAACTGTTTAGCCATTCATGAATACTTACGTCTGCCACTACATGTATGTCTGCAGAATGATATAAATGTGTAGATCAACAATGATTGACTTAATTGATTATCTCCAGGTTTTCAAGACTTCTCCCTAGACACATCTTATGTACAAAGCTTTCACTTAGAATCATTCAGTTATCTCATCTTTCATTTCTCCTCAATTACAGCGTTTTTTTTCTTCTCGGTTTCTTGTTTTGATCACTAGACACTTTAATTTTATATAAAATAATAAATTTACCTTTTCCTGGAACAGGTCACAAATGTACAAATAGCAAGACACTTAAAGGTAGGATACACCTTTGGTAATTGCTTGAATTATCGTTAATGGGTAGATTAAGGGGGTTGTATTTCATAGTAAATATCGTTTCACTGACCTGTCCGAAGTTTTACAATCATGGATGCCGAGAAAAGCATGAAAAACAGCGTTTGTTTTCAACCGGCGTCGAGCAGTTATTCTTATGTTACCTTTGTTTTTTCGTCCGGCGATCGCAAATTTTTCTTTCGAAAATTCAATTTTTCGGAATAATTACAGGATATCTAGCGCAATAATTTTGCTGGATGCCTAGAATCATAATTTACTTTCAAATGAGTAAGATATTTCCTAAAAATTCGGTAGTAAATATTTTCGATATCTGCAAATGATTTATCCTACCTTTAAGAACCTAACTCTTTGGAAAATATAGTACATGTAGTCTCTTATTGACATTGTACTCATTGCCGGTTGTTATTAATAGTCCTGCAGATTAATAACTTTTTTCACCACAATATTGCATTTGATGATACAAGCACCAAAATTGGCATAACTACTCTTTTGGGGTCACTGTACACAAAAACCCCGTTAGCCAAATAAAAATCCAATATGGCGGCCATTTTTTTCAAGATGGCCGCCACTAAATGGCAACACTTAATGTTACATTGGATTAATTGGTCATACAAGCACCAACAGTTGCAACTATCCACCAAATGTACCCCTTATCAATTCAAAAATAGAAACAACTTAAACATTCAAGATGGCGGCCATTTTTTTCAAGATGGCGGCCATGTTTTTCAAGATTGCTTTCATTGAATGACATACATTGGTTATTTTACAAAAGAAACCAAATGGTCATACAATAAAGCTGCAATTTACCTCTCGTTGGTCATTTATAATTAACAAATCATAAATCACTGGAAATCAAAGATGGCCGCCATTTTTCAAAATGGCGGCCAACACGTACGTACAATACCTATTTATAACAATAGCGGGTGTCAGTAGAGAAGAAAATGATTACAAGAATTGCGACCTGACTTGAGATTCTTACCATTACTGTTGTAATTGCTTTCCAAGATTAACTCTTTATTTTGTATTTGCGTTACTGAACAATTGAAGGCATATTTAGCGTACCTTTGATGCTTACAGTCTGTGTTTTAACATGCCATGCATAGAGCAAATCAATCTCATCAGTCCTGGTTGAGCTTGTAACCAAGGTATTAACCAATCTATTGGTTATTCATAACCAATATATTGGTTGTCCTTCAACCAGTCATATTGGTTGAGCTTGTAACCAAGGTATTAACCAATCTAATGGTTATTCATAACCAATATGTTGGTTGTCCTTCAACCAGTTATATTGGTTGAGCTTGTAACCAAGGTATTAACCAATCTATTGGTTATTCATAATGTAGGAAATGTACCAACAGCAACTGACCAATCAGTGAGAAAATTTGTTTTGACAATAGTCGATGTTAAATTGTGGTATTTAGTCCAAAATGCACTTTTTTTGACCATAATATGTAATTATTCAAACGATTCCATGATCGAATTTAGATGTTTGTGCAAACATAGTGACAAATTGACAATAAATTTCATCCGTATTCAACTGTTGAAATTTTTTCATAAAAAAATAGCTGTGACTAATTCGTCGTGTACAAAAAAGCGAACTATAAAACTAACAACGGCAGTAGCTAAGTGTGTAGTAAGTGGTCAGTAGCTTTATCTAATAGGAATATGTTATTATTGTATGTATTGTAACGCCCGTGCCGGTTGGGCGGTAGAGGGCGCTGGAGCGATTCCACGGTGTGGGATCGCTCTGGTGGCTCCTGCTGGTGCGCCCCGGAAACCCGCCTTTGGATTGCGCAAGCGCCGAACTGGTTCTAACCAGTTCTGGTACCGCGTGAGTTGTGTGAGCCGGATGTCCATGTTTGGTTGGCGAGAGTCCAGATTAAACGGCTGAGAATCACCGGAAGAACAAGAATACTTGTGTCTAGAGTCTTTCTTGTGTGTGTAGTCGACCCCAGAGAAATCTTCGTTACAGTATGCATAATTGCAATGTTAATTTCATTGGTATTATTTCATTACGTAATTTGTCCACGTTATGCGTGGGTGTTATGCAAATTGTTTGGTTGGTGTTATGCAAATTGGTTGCGTGTTAACCAATATGAATATGCAGCCCTACTATTATGTATTGTTTAGTGCTATAACCAATACAAATTACCAATACAAATTGGTTGGAGTCCATTGTGGGTTGGTTAAATTAACATTGCATTGGTTGGTGTTGTAACCAATATCAGATTGGTTATTTTAACCAATTTTTCGGTTACCATATATCTACCAACTGGATTGGTTAAAATCGACCAATATATTGGTTATTTTCAACCAATCTGTTTTTAGAGTGTGTTGTATGTCTTTGTACCAGATATGTTTAGATTTATGTGTCACTTTTTGTAACATATAGGCTGAGTCATCTTGTGGCGGCCATCTTTAAAAATGGTAGCCATCTTGAATTACCAAGTGGTTGACAATTTTAGCATAATATTGGATTCAAATGGAGATTAAATGCCCATTTTGGTCCTTGTATTACTGTTTGATCCTTGCTAACACTACTACTAGCCATTCAGTTGCGACCATTTTGGAAAATGGCGGCCATCTTGAATTTTCAAGTGCCTAATATACTGTTTTGGATATGCCAACAACAGGGAGACCAAACGGATGTTAAATGCCAAGTTTTGTGCTTGTATTACCATTCTATCCATCCGTACATCAATATTTCGGTGATATTTGGCCTTCATTGGCGGCCATCATAAAAAATGGCGGCCATCTTGGATTTTCAAGTGCCTAATATACTGTTTTGGATATGCCAACAACAGGGAGACCAAACGGATGTTAAATGCCAAGTTTTGTGCTTGTATTGTCATTCTATCCATCCGTACATCAATATTTCGGTGATATTTGCCCTTCATTGGCGGCCATCATCAAAAATGGCGGCCATCTTGGATTTTCAAGTGCCTAATATACTGTTTTGGATATGCCAACAACAGGGAGACCAAACGGATGTTAAATGCCAAGTTTTGTGCTTGTATTGTCATTCTATCCATCCGTACATCAATATTTCGGTGATATTTGGCCTTCATTGGCGGCCATCTTCAAAAATGGTGGCCATCTTGAATGTTTAAGTGCCTAATATACTGTTTTGGATATGCCAACAACAGGGAGACCAAACAGATGTTAAATGCCAAGTTTTGTGCTTGTATTGCCATTCTATCCATCCGTACATCAATATTTCGGTGATATTTGGCCTTTATTGGCGGCCATCTTCAAAAATGGCGGCCATCTTGGATTTTAACTTGGCTAACGGGGTTTTTGTGTAAGGTGACCCAAAATGAGCATGTGTGCCAATTTTGGTGCTTGTATCACTAAATGCAATATTATTGTAGTAATCTGCAGGACTATAATATTATTCATGAGTAGAGAAGCAATCACTGAAAAATTTGAAATGTACTGCTTCTAAAATTGTGTGTATATAAATTATGGATGTTTGCATAATACCTTTACATATTGTAACTCAAAGATCGTATGTATACATTTAGGTTCCCTTTTTAATTTTATAACTTCAGAAAATATATTTTTTGTTTAACCAGTTCGCGCCGAATGACGTATATAAACGCAAAGTTTTCCCCAGATTTAAAAGGATGCCGCATAAACACGTCACGAGTAAGGCCGGAAATGTCTGTCAGCAGCGAACAAGACCTCGGTGAAATGCGTGGGTGTGCTTCCAGGCACTAACGGCCTGAACCCGCTTCGGATCGAGTTTCGTTAAAAAAATAATCCCGCCCCTCGGCTCGGGGATGTTAAAATAATCCCAGCGTGAACTGGTTAAACGTTTTAAACATGTAAACATAACATCCTTACTAAATAGTGTATATTAATCCGAGTGTATGTATGTAATTTCTTTTTTGTTTGATAGATTTAAAAACAGATTGGTTTAAAAATGTGATCAGAATTTCGTGGTACATGTAGTAGAATTATTTTAAAAAAATTGTGTGAATTGTAAAAGCCAAAAGCCTGTACATGTGTAAAGAAAACAGCACTGGCACACCTTGCTGTTTGACTTCACAATAAAAGGTGCAAGGTCAACACGAAATAAAGGCTTATCAGAGAGGTCATTCAGGTTTAGTGAAGCATGGAGTCATTCAGGTTTAGTGAAGCATGGGGTCATGTGACACATCAATAGCTTGCGGAAATAAACCCAGCCGCCATAGTTATTAGTGCTGTTGTACTGGGGAAGTTGGAACTAAAACTTCAAAGTATTTGGATGAAGTAACTTTATCTGAAGCGGGAAAATTGTATTCAGAGACAACTGACTTGTGTGTGGGATAATCTGGAGACTGCATTTAACTACAATACTGGTGAGTTTTTTGTCAGAAAATTCCTCTTCCAAAAGCTACTACTATAAGGTATTTTTGCAAGAAAAGGAAGCAAGTTTAAGATTATTTGCTCCAAGGGTGTGCCTACAAATACAAAATGTATATGCAAAAATGAATAATTCATTAATAACATATTTCCATGATATACGCATCACCAACAAAACCAATGATACGTGTGCTGTAGTTTTAATACTTAAAATAAAGGTTAAGGATTTTATAAGGCAATATAACACTTCACCCCTTAAGGATTTTTGTTTTGAAAATATTATTGTGTGAATTTCTGCCCTTTATAAATATTTATAGTAACAAGAATTCCCAATTTAAGATTTTTAAAACTGAATAATTTAAGCAAAAATAAAATTCCCAGTATCAACATTTGATCAAGGTTCATGACATTAAGACAATTCCTTTATGTTAACAATCCTTTGTTTTTTTCTTTGCTTGGTTAAATGCACAGGTCCGTGAGAATTTCTTTAACCCTTTTGAAAAATGGCATCTGGGGGTACAGCCGAGGTTCTTGGAAAGATTGGCGAGCGTCATCTAGAATGCTCCATCTGCTTCAATCGCTTCAAGGAGCCTAAATTTCTTGACTGTCTGCACACTTTCTGCTTGAAATGTCTCAAACATATCACTGATTCTATTTATAAAGATCCGGAAGTTGTAAGAATAAAATGTCCGATGTGCAGACGTGAAACCATATTGGAGTGCGGTGGAGTTGAAGATCTGCCCACTAACTTCTCTCTGAGTGCCCTGGTGGAAGAGTTCGCAATACATGAACAGTTTCTAGAGGGTCAAGTGTCAGAGATCAAATGTCAAAGCTGTGATGAGCAAAACCAAGCTACATCATTTTGTGTGAACTGCTCTCATTTTCTGTGTCAAGATTGCCATAAGGCACATGAGCGTCTAGGAATCACAAAGTCCCACAAAACCTACACGATGGCTCAGTTTCAAACCGGAGAGATAAGCTATAAGAGTAGACTAAGAGAAGAACCCAAATGCAGAAAACATCCAGACATGAATCTCAACATCTACTGCAACACGTGCGAGCAGTTGGTGTGTACAACTTGCTCGGTTCTGAAACATCAAAAGCATTCGTGCGATGATCTTTCTGAGGCCTTTGATAAATGCAAACACGAGATTGCAGAGCTGAAAGAAAAGGCAGAAGATAAGAAAAGGGAACTTAACAATGCCAAGAAAAACATGGCCAACTTGAAGACGAAACTGGATTCCATGTTTGAAGCCACCAACACGAAGATCTCCAAAACAGCTGACAAGGAGGTCGCTAGGATCAGGGAGACAGAGCAGAAACTCAAGGTAGATGTCAAGGAGATCTATGAAGACAAAATCAAGACATTTGAGACAACAGAAGACGACTATGATGCAGAACTGACCAAAGCAGAGCAAACACTGGACAAGATGAACCAACTTCTTGCTCAAGAAATTAAGACTGAGATTTTAAACCTCAAGCGCAAATTCTTGCGCTACCTCAAGGAAATGACTGAAAAACAGCCAGTAGAAGTCCCCGGCAACATCTACTTCATCGACTTTCAAGAAGAAAACGAGAGGTCGCTTGGGAGATTACTTCTGAAAAACGAGTGGAAACTGGAGAGAGAATCAAAACTGGAAGAGACATACGACATTTCCAGAATCAACTCTGTGGCAGTGTTCTCCAATAATGAAATAGTTGCTGTCGACAGTGCACACAAACAGCTGATAACTTACTCTCCGCCAATCAACCCACAATCCCCCTTTATCTCTCAAATGCCAGAGATACCTGATCTGAGAGACCCAAGCCAAGTGGCAGTCAACCGATTAGACCAGCTCGTCGTACTTGACGGTCCTGTCATTAAGACTTTCAGCAGAGACTATCAGCTTCTGTATCAATTCCAGCCGGGACTCGACTCTGACAGAAAACCAACCTGCATGGCGATAGATGACAACAATCTCATAGCTGTGGGTTATGAAGCCGAAGGAGAAATCAGTCTACACAAACCAGACGGATGCCTCACACAAAAGATAGCAGCACCGGCGATCGTAGATCAACTGGTCATCTACAACAAGCATTTAATCTACACTGCTTGCTTAAAGGGGAAAATGGTATCCATGGACTACAATGGTGACGTTATCTTCAAGATGGACACAACAAGTCCGATGAGTCTGTGCTGTGACAGTCAAGGTGACATTTACGTTGCTGAAGACTTGCATTCCTTGCCAAGTGCAGCAGACATTCATGTCTTCCGTCCCGATGGCAAACACATGCATTGTCTGATTAAGCAGTGTACATATCCTCTTGGCATGACATTTACACCTGCGGGTGATCTTTTGTTAGGTGGTTGGGGTTCGCTGCAAATCTACAAACGAATATGAGTTGGAATGTTGGTACATGTACTCGCAAGACGTCTCTGGCCCCCAAAGTAAGGAGAGTTTGATAGTTTGGGTTAACGATCAGATGGTTGGGGTTCGAATCCTGCCACTGGTCATATGTTGCTTAAATTGGTAATTGCTTGAATTATCATGAATGAGTAGATTTGGGGGGTTGTATTTTATAGTAAATATCGTTTAACTGACCTGCCCGAAGTTTTACAATCATGGATGTCAAGAAAAGCACGAAAAACAGCGTTTGTTTTCAACCGGCGTCGAGCAGTTATTCTTATGTTATTTGTGTTTTTTTCGCGATCGCCGGCCGGCGATCGCGACTTTTTCTTTATAAAAATCTATTTTTCTGAATAATTACAGGATATCTAGCGCAATCATTTTGCTGGATGCCTAGAATCAGTATTTACTTTCATATGAGTAAGATATTTCTTAATAATTTAGTAGTAAATTTTTTTGATATCTGCAAATAGTGTATACTACCTTTAATAATAATAATAACAATAATAATAATAATTAATACCTTTCTTATAATTGAACCTTTCTTATAAAGCGAATATCACCGTTAAGTTTTTGATACAATATTCCTTGATACAACAGCCTCTCTTTGGTTACTTCAATGACAAGAAGTTGGTTTTTTTATATCCATTTTGTACAAAAAGTGTTTTTTCTTACATTTATATTAAATTGTATTCATCTACAGGCATATTAATTGTTATTCATTTATGACATCCAATATTCTAACATTATATGGCACAGTATTCTATTAGATTGTAGAAAATGTTCATTTTACGGTTCATGTATATTATTTGTATTCACATTAGACAGGGCAGTCATGTCATGCGACACCCTGGCAAATGAAAAAAACAAGTCTTTATAATTGATGATTTTAAGAAATTACTTAAGACTCATCTTTTTAACTGTAATTTAACATAAGTCTTTATTTTATTCATGTTTTAGTTTTCATTTGAACATGCATTTGTTTTTTGTCCATGCATTTACTAGGAATAATAGTGATTGGGGTTTTTAATATACAATGTAGTTTTTACAGTATTTTATTGTAATGGTATTTTAACTATGTGCGGTACTGCGGTATTTAACAGTTTACAATATTTTATAATATTTTTGTAAAGCGCTTTGAGGAATCTTTGATTTATATTGCGCTATATAAATGCTGTTTTATTATTATTATTATTATTATAATTTCAACCCTCACTGCCAGCTAATCAGCCTAAAGGCCGTTTTCCAAACCCAGCTTTGTCTCCGTCTTTGGCTTTGTTCATGTAGTTTATAAAATAGTGATGGAGACAGAGCCTAGAGCTGAGGTTTGGTAAACGGCCCAAGCTTTCCTGACATCTTGGTTTGTATAATCTTTACATGGGACTGTCCTTTGCTTTCCTGCTGAAGTAGTTTCAGCTTGTGTTTTATGACGAAACATGTTTGCAGTGAATAAATTGGTAAATGGGTCTTTGCTATTTGTTTTCTATTTCAATAAATTTGTAATTTTTACATTGTAGAGACTATAGCAGACTAGGCAGTCTAGTTCCAAATAAATGATGGGAAACTTTCCAGGAAGTGGAGAAATTTTAGAAAGAAACTAACCTCTTCGTTTTCAAACGGCAGACATATCTCTAGCAGTAGCTGTACCGCCGTACTCTCTTGCGCAGCAATGAGGGCGCTCTTTAGCTCCTCTCTCTCCGTCTCAGTAGGCTGCAGAGTCAATCCCTGCTCTGGTCGTCTGATAATGCTAGGACTAGACTGAAGGTGAGTGGTCAGAAAGGCTCTGGACGCAGCTAGGTAAGCGGTCAACATCTGCATGACCACATCTAGAATCGGTGGACATCTACACAAAGAAAACAAATAGGGTTGACTTTTAAAGACATTAGAAGTGCAAGTCAAACTGGAGAAAACAAGAAAAGATCCTAATGGAAATAAACCTTCAAGTACATCACTGCATAAGCCAAGAATGTTACTTTTGTAGTCATTTTAAAGTGGTTTGTCTAAAAAGCAAAAATAAAAGTCAAAGGTTTTCCTTGCATTCAAAACACAAAATTAGCGCCTCACCTACATGGAAAACAATTATGATGATATCAATTTAAGATTAACATGTTCATCATCGAACTCTCAAACTCTGCCTATTACAAGCAAACAATGTCATTTCTTTTTTTTCCAAAACAGACTTGTAGACCCGATGTGATCTTGATCGAACTGTTTTAATTAAACAGCAGCATTCCCTGTCCCACATTCTGTGTTCTAGAATGAGAGTATTTGTTGCGGTCTATCCATTCAGCGGTACAGCAAACAAATTACCTGAAAACTCTGAGATCACATCTAAGCACGATCAGTGGGTCCAGTGTGATATCCTCCTCAGTAAACGCTACCACAGGTTTGATGCATACCAACGCATTGACTGTCATCACTCGCAACCTAAAGAAGAACAGGATTTAAAATACAAATTTACTTAAAAAAACCTCAATAAATAAATAATGCTACATGGCACTCTGGGGTTTATTTCAATGAGGTTTGAGTCTTTAGGTTTGATGCATACCAACGCATTGACTGTCATCACGCGCAACCTAAAGAAGAACAGGATTTAAAATAAAAATTTACTTAAAAAAACCTCAATAAATAAATAATGCTACATGGCACTCTGGGGTTTATTTCAAGGAGGTTTGAGTCTTTAGGTTTAATGCATAACAACGCATTGACTGTCATCACTCGCAACCTAAAGAAGAACAGGATTTAAAATAAAAATTTACTTAAAAAAACCTCAATAAATAAATAATGCTACATGGCACTCTGGGGTTTATTTCAATGAGGTTTGAGTCTTTAGGTTTGATGCATACCAACGCATTGACTGTCATCACGCGCAACCTAAAGAAGAACAGGATTTAAAATAAAAATTTACTTAAAAAAACCTCAATAAATAAATAATGCTACATGGCACTCTGGGGGTTTATTTCAATGAGGTTCTAGTCTTTAGGTTTGATGCATAACAACGCATTGACTGTCATCACGCGCAACCTAAAGAAGAACAGGATATAAAATAAAAATGTACTTTAAAAAACCTCAATAAATAAATAATGCTACATGGCACTCTGAGGTTTATTTCAAGGTTTGAGTCTTTAGGTTTGATGCATACCAACGCATTGACTGTCATCACTCGCAACCTAAAGAAGAACAGAATTTAAAATAAAAATTTACTTAACCAGTTCGCGCCGGGATTATTTTAACATCGCCGAGCCGACGGGCGGGATTATTTTTAACGAAACTCGATCCGAAGCGTGTTCAGGCCGATAGTGCTGGGTAGCACACCCACGCATTTCCGGCCTTGCGCGCTGCTGACATACATTTCCGAACTTGAACTTGGCGTATTTATTCGTCATCTGTTTTGAATTTGGGGAAATTTTTGCGTTTATATTCGTCATCCGGCGCGAACTGGTTAAAAAAACCTCAATAAATAAATAATGCTACATGGCACTTTGGGGTTTATTTCAATGAGGTTTGAGTCGTTAGGTTTGATGCATACCAATGCATTGACTGTCATCACTCGCAACCTAAAGAAGAACAGGATTTAAAATAAAAATTTACTTAAAAAAACCTCAATAAATAAATAATGCTACATGGCACTCTGGGGTTTATTTCAATGAGGTTCGAGTCTTTAGGTTTGATGCATACCAATGCATTGACTGTCATCACTCGCAACCTAAAGAAGAACAGGATTTAAAATAAAAATTTACTTAAAAAAACCTCAATAAATAAATAATGCTACATGGCACTCTGGGGTTTATTTCAATGAGGTTTGAGTCTTTAGGTTTGATGCATACCAACGCATTGACTGTCATCACGCGCAACCTAAAGAAGAACAGGATTTAAAATAAAAATGTACTTAAAAAAACCTCAATAAATAAATAATGCTACATGGCACTTTGGGGTTTATTTCAATGAGGTTTGAGTCGTTAGGTTTGATGCATACCAACGCATTGACTGTCATCACGCGCAACCTAAAGAAGAACAGGATTTAAAATAAAAATTTACTTAAAAAAACCTCAATAAATAAATAATGCTACATGGCACTCTGGGGTTTATTTCAATGAGGTTCTAGTCTTTAGGTTTGATGCATAACAACGCATTGACTGTCATCACGCGCAACCTAAAGAAGAACAGGATATAAAATAAAAATGTACTTAAAAAAACCTCAATAAATAAATAATGCTACATGGCACTCTGAGGTTTATTTCAAGGAGGTTTGAGTCTTTAGGTTTGATGCATACCAACGCATTGACTGTCATCACTCGCAACCTAAAGAAGAACAGAATTTAAAATAAAAATTTACTTAAAAAAACCTCAATAAATAAATAATGCTACATGGCACTCTGGGGTTTATTTCAATGAGGTTTGAGTCGTTAGGTTTGATGCATACCAATGCATTGACTGTCATCACTCGCAACCTAAAGAAGAACAGGATTTAAAATAAAAATTTACTTAAAAAAACCTCAATAAATAAATAATGCTACATGGCACTCTGGGGTTTATTTCAATGAGGTTCGAGTCTTTAGGTTTGATGCATACCAATGCATTGACTGTCATCACTCGCAACCTAAAGAAGAACAGAATTTAAAATAAAAATTTACTTAAAAAAACCTCAATAAATAAATAATGCTACATGGCACTCTGGGGTTTGTTTCAATGAGGTTTGAGTCGTTAGGTTTGATGCATACCAATGCATTGACTGTCATCACTCGCAACCTAAAGAAGAACAGGATTTAAAATAAAAATTTACTTAAAAAAACCTCAATAAATAAATAATGCTACATGGCACTCTGGGGTTTATTTCAATGAGGTTCGAGTCTTTAGGTTTGATGCATACCAATGCATTGACTGTCATCACTCGCAACCTAAAGAAGAACAGGATTTAAAATAAAAATTTACTTAAAAAAACCTCAATAAATAAATAATGCTACATGGCGCTCTGGGGTTTATTTCAATGAGGTTTGAGTCTTTAGGTTTGATGCATACCAACGCATTGACTGTCATCACGCGCAACCTAAAGAAGAACAGGATTTAAAATAAAAATGTACTTAAAAAAACCTCAATAAATAAATAATGCTACATGGCACTCTGAGGTTTATTTCAATGAGGTTTGAGTCTTTAGGTTTGATGCATACCAAGGGGTTTATTTTAAGGGCAGCACTGAAAGACATTCTATTGATCTTTTATTGCTAACCCTGTAGATGCCACTTTTGCTAACATTTTGCCACTTTTACAATACAACCTAGGAAGCGACATGGGGATCACTCAATGAGGTTTGAGTCCTGCCTTGCCAATTTCTTTGTTTACTTTGAAATTTAAGTAAATTTACCTCGTCAGTTTCCCCTGTGGTTTATTTGTTATTGAAAGACAGCTCTATTAGTTACCTTCTGAGCATGACGGTGTTAAGCATCCTCCACAGCTTTATAGCCAAATTCGCAACTTGACGAGGAATGCCCTCCCCAAGCAGGCCTGGTAGACTGTCTACTAAGACCTCAGCAAAGTCCATGAGATGATGAGGCCCCAGCTGGCAGAGATGTCTCAGAAGGAGGAGGGACTCGGAAGGATCTTGGTAGGCGTGCCTCAGGGCTGGGGGTGAAAAATTGACAAGTGAGTTTGGTATTGCTAAAGGTCTTCTGAACAATTTTTTTATGAGCCAATCTTCTAAATTCTCCAACAATCACTGTTAATGGGTTGAGGCAGTGCCAATGGTATCCAGAAGCTGTACAGATTATATCCAGTAAAATCTGGACCTTAGTTATGTACGACTAAACAATACAAATTTGCACACAACAAAATATCACATTGCAAGTTATGAACAAAAGTCATTGATTCTTTAACAGTATCATTTAAAAACCAAGACTACAACAGTAGTTGCTAACCGTTCTTAAGTCTCGCCGGTGAACATTTTGCAACTCTTCTTCGTCCTTCTCTCCCACCATCCACCCCTTCTTTCCTTCGGACTTCGCCTCCCATTTCTTCTTCCATTAGCTCCTCTCCTAACCAATCTTCCACCAGACACAGGTGGGGGTAGTGGGTTGCCAGTAAACGAAGGAGGGAGGGGTAGAGACTAGTGTAGTCAGGCTGATGGCGTTGGGCTTCATGAAGGAGATACTTGATGGGTATTTGAGAGGTCAGCTTGGAGGAGTAAGACTGGGGTCGCTCATTGTTCATAACTGTGAAGAAAAAACCCACAAAATTATTAGTTTGTCCTCTGTCAATATGTAGTAAACCCAAGTCACAAGTTATCAGAGCTACTTTTGAGTATTATTCTTACTGAAAACTGCGTACTTCTTTTGTCGAACAGAGATGATCAAAGTTTGAAATCATTCCCATAAAAGGCATACCTAGTGTCTTCATGTTGCTCAGCACACAGTCCTCATACAGCAACAGGTAGTACAGCATCAGTAGCTGCACTGTCAGACCACACTGCCCCGCCCGAGCCACGCCCGGATCCTCAGCCACCGACTCCCGCAGCAACGACACGTTAGAGGTCATGTATACAGAGAGAATCTCCCTCTCAGTGAGTGGTGCATTCCGGTACTGTTTGGTACCAGATTGGGTGGACACTACCACTGAGGTCACATAGGCTTCTAGGAGGGGTGGGAACAAGGAGTGGAGGGGAGGGGCACTGTGGCAAATTTGTTTGAAAATCCAGTCCTGAGGGAAGATAACGTTATAAGTGAATCAGAACAATAAAGTAAAAAATGTTGTATTGTTAGATCAAAAGTAGAAACATTTGACAAAGCTAAATTTAGTTCCGAAATTATGCCCTACAAGTTTGACAAATGTGACGTTAATTTAAATAAAATATGACATATGTTTACCTTTATTGGGACTTTATGTTTGGCAAAGGCACGGCTCTGAAGTAGATTGTAAACACAGTGGATGGGTAAATAGCCTGATATGGTACCACTGAGGTCAGGGGTCACCGCCACAGTAACCGCATGAGCAGTAACAACCTTGATAGAATTAACAGATCAAAAATAGTCAGGTGCCGGTAATGTGACAAATTTGTAATGCAGTGATAGTTCATGTGTAACTTGGGTATAAGACCAACATGGATGCCTCTATACCTGCTCAGTGAATACCTCCTGCATGAACATCAGTCTCAGTCTGGCCAACGAATTGGGTCTGATTGGAATCTTCAACAAACAAAAAAGTACACAAATATGATATTTTCTGTCATTAATTTAACAGTAGAACAAAGACATTTACTGGAACGAGGTTTAAACCGCCGACCTCCAGAATACTGTATTCAGTAGTCTATATACTATGCCTCGCAGCCCTATGTTAGCAGATTCCAGAAAGAATTCCATATCCGGACATCTCCGAGTTCCTGCATACAAAGTATTGTCAAAGATAAATTTAGTTTTCTCATTCCTAAACAGTTCCCAAACAGTTCCCAAACGGTTCCCAAACAGTTCCCAAACGGTTCCCAAACGGTTCCCAAACGGTTCCCAAACGGTTCCCAAACGGTTCCCAAACGGTTCCCAAACGGTTCCCAAACGGTTCCCAAACGGTTCCCAAACGGTTCCCAAACGGTTCCCAAACGGTTCCCAAACGGTTCCCAAACGGTTCCCAAACAGTTCCCAAACAGTTCCCAAACAGTTCCCAAACAGTTCCCAAACAGTTCCCAAACAGTTCCCAAACAGTTCCCAAACAGTTCCCAAACAGTTCCCAAACAGTTCCCTAACAGTTCCCTAACAGTAGTAAAGCTGAGACATCCTCAGCATAACAAGATCTGATGTCCGGATATGGAATTCTTTTCAACTTGTGATATTAATAAGTTTCTGTTACCTTCATACCCAGCGTTGAGCAGACCAAGTCAATGATAGCATGGACCTGATTGGCATGGAAATGACTAGCCATCAATAGAAGCATCTCACTAAACGAAGCGCTAACGCCGCTCTCTCGCTCAAACAAGGGGCCTTCATGAACCAGCCAGTTAATCCAGTCTATTACTACATGCTCGTCTTCTTGTCTAACAACAGAAATGAAAAGGAAAGAAAGTGACGCAGAATTTTGGTTAACCAGTTATCGTCAAAGGACGTGTATACACATGGATTTTAAAACGGTTTCAAAATTGATGACGGATAAACACGTCACAAGCAAAGCTAGAAACATCTGTCAAAATATCAGGGTGTGCTACCCACAGATGCCGGCCTGAAGCCGTCTTGGATCGAGGTTCGTAAAAATCAATCCCGCGTATGGGCCCGGTTAATGTCAAAATTATCCTGGCGTGAACAGGTTAATTAATACAACTACAATTTCATTGAGATTTGAATTAGAATTTGAGATCATTTCTGCTGTATTATACAAAACTGTTAAGCAGTCTTGTAAAATTAAGCTCTGCCCTGCATTGTGTGATGTCCATGTTATGTGATGCGGTTTCCATGACAACATGGTCTTCACCAATGCATTGTCTCAGCTTTGTTTCCATGTCAACTCACGTGATGAGGGAGGGACATGCAAAAAGCATGCACAGACCCAGACAGATGAAGCGAATACCAGAGGGTGTAGGCAGAGGGTGGCAGCTCAGTAGACGTAACAGCTGCTTAGCCTCCTCCTCACTGAACCTGTTGGATATTTCCATAGGATATTGTTAACAGAGAGTTGTGTTCGTCAGATGTAATGGATGGGCCGTCAGATGTAATGGATGGGCCGTCAGATGTAATGGATGGGCCATCAGATGGAATAACAGGACCCTATGCTTAGCAGTAAACCTTTAAACACCCCCACCAAGTTTCTGACTTACTTGAGTCCAGCAATCCCCTTGAGTGCACAGTACAGTCTCATCACAGCACTGGCCTGTACCACTTGCCTCTCAGGGAGGTTTCCATGGAACTCCTCGGAGGGGATAATGGCTTTCAGCTGTTTTAGCAGGTGGGACCGAAGAGCTTGGAGAATGGAAGTGCTTGCATCGGCCTTGTGCTTAATAAAAAAAATGTTTTAATGAACTTGAAATACTTGTCAATATGAGAAGCCTGTCACGTTTAATAACATTCATCAGGTCAAAATCCCAAGGTCAAAATCCCAAGGTCAAAATCCCGAGGCCAAACTGCCTGAGAGTCTATGGTCACTGAATGCAGCCGGATATACAACTGTGGCATTGTTTGGCGACATGACGACTAGCTCTCATCGTCTCAGAATTGACCGTTTATTCAATTGAGTCGTTGGCTCTATGCAATAATGTTTAACAGGTGTTTACGCTTATTGTGCTCAACCTGGGTTCGTTAAAACTATTTTCAGAGCACTGCTTTGTTTCAAGTAGGGTCAAACTTAATTTGCATACCTTTTGCCCGTTGCGGACGAACTGCGCAAACCAGTTACGGACGCCAGAGTTACTACCCAACAGCAAACCACTGATGAAACCCACCAGGTCACTCATTCTGTTCTCTGATTGGTCGGTTGTGTTATGGTCTAGCGACAAGGCCATAGCCAAGCCGGGCAACTTGCACTGGTCAACCTGTGAAAAGAAATACAAAAATAATCTGTTATAATATATTTACATTATAAAACACTATTATTAGATATAGCTAAACAATATTACTGGTAACAGAGACGTGTTTCACCCACACAAACATTTACATTAATGTTAAATGTGCCCCAGTGAGCATTTCAACTAAAGCGAAACAAAAATACCATCAACATACAGCGAGTGCTCTGATAGTCAGAGCCTGGCTGGGGTTCATAGCTGCCAACATTCTCAATGTCTGTGTCCTTCGTCGGCCACCGTAGCTATCCTCATCCTGTCGTTCACCATTAACAATAAGACTTTTGCAAACTAAACACACAAAGGAATAAGACAAGATGGGGCTGAATCACTTTGTTTATTATCTTAGTTATTAAGGAACGAACATTCCTGAATACTGTAAAGGAATTCTATATACAGACTTGAGAACATTGGTCAGGAAAATGTAAAGTCCAAAGAGATAATACCACACTAACTGAATTATAGTTGGTAGGTGGGGGAGGGGGGTTATAGAGGGCCCACTATAAAAAGAAAGTGCCTCGACAAAAATTTTGCCACGCTCTGGTGAGAAATTACTAATGCAGCATTTCTGCCAACAAATTTATTTGCCAATTCTTCCTTGCACATTTTTAATAGGAAACTCAAGCAACAGTGTCACATATTTTGTAAATCTCAATTTTACAATTAGATATAACCAACCTTGAAAGAAGCTATCAGGTACATTGGCAACGAGTCTGCAGAGTAAAATAGGACCAAACTGAACCCGCAGGAGTGCCTCTGCCATCTTGTCAATAGAGAGTAGGGATGGAAGCTCTGAAAATAATCATGCACTTAAGACATTTCACTTCAGTAAAAGCTCTGAAAACAATCATGCACTTATTAAGACATTTCACTTCAGTCAGCATAGAGATAAGAATGTAGTATCCTGACGCTACTTCAGCGGTTGTGTACCAAGTCTATGGAGAGTACTTCCTAACAATATTTGAAAAGTTTTATAGTTTTATAACATTTTTACAATGAAATTGTACCTGCTTGTGCGATACACAGTACATCAGACACTTCTTCCAAGTAGACTTCGCTCTCAAACAACTCGCAGGGTCTCCGGACAAAATCTGTCGTATCTTTAATCTGAAAAACAACATTTCAAAAAATGTGATAATATGATGATAGTACAAGTCAAAATTGTCAGGTTGAAAATTGTTGTTGAACTATCAGTGAATCAAAAACACTTAAAGACAATTTGGGTAACGTTTTAGACAAATTGACCACAAAATGTAAGGAAGCCGCGCCGCGTTAATAAACTGCGCCGCGTTAGGAAACCGTGCCACGTTAAGAGGCCGTGCCACGTTAAGAGGCCGCACCACAATAGGAGGCCGCGCCACGTTAGGGGGCCGCGTAACGTCAAATAACATCAACAATACCTGACTAGAAACAAAGAGAAGTTCACTGATGAGCAGACGCAATCTTCTTGCTGGATCGCTACGTTCAAACTCCAGAGCCAGGCCATGTTGTATGTTAGCAGTCAAAAGATTCTCTGACTCGCCTAATTTATGTCTATTGAGAAAAAAAGAACACATTTGTAAGTATTATTCAGCACTGATGGGTGACGGTGTACTTACAAAATATTTCTTTGTCTCTATGGTCTAAAATTATAAATCATTGCTACATTTTATATTTTTTTTAATTTTAACCCCCAAAAGGCAACTTGTAGTAGTACTGACTGTTGTTGTCTTTTGTTGACAAAAGAAAGAACTAATTTGCAAACAAAAAATATAGTAATAATACCAAAAGTACAACTAAATTTAAAAAACTCTGGTTAACATATATTCCGCACTGTGTCATTAATACAAAAGAATATACAAAGAAAATTTAATTTACAATTTTGTACACAAATGAAATCATTGACAAAAAAGGGGCAAACGAGCAAGAGCAGCATAAATAAACCTTAATTGTTCCCTTCGCTCTACAGTGGATTGTAGGTCAACTCGCCCCCTGACCGACTCGCCTCTTACCTACTCGCCCCTTACCAACTCGCCCCCTGACCGACTCGCCCCCTGACCGACTTGCCCCTTACTAACTCGCCCCCTGACCGACTCGCCCCCTGGCCGACTCGCCTCCTGACCGACTCGCCCCCTGACCGACTCGCCCCCTCGTTTGATTTATGGACCTTGTACGATCGATGTATATTCGTTACCATAACATTCGTCATATTGAGGCATACAAACGAACTCTCAACTTTGCGGACTGATCAGAGGAAGCAAAAATTTATTTACATTAGGCATAGGCCTACAAAGAAATGATTCAAATTATAATTAAGGAGAAATCTACAATGTGATGGACTGGACTGGACTCCCGCGAACACTATAAATGACGACGATTCCGAACCCCCGCGCATGTTTGTTTGGCGAACTATTGGAAACTTTAAAATACGAATGTTGAATTTGCCATTTTTTTGGCATTCGCATCCTTCGCAAATCGTTCGCGTGCCCCGCAAAAACCCACTCTAAAGCATGCATAAAAACGGTTTATGGATGTGTCTTTAAAAACTTCGTGCTTTTTATGTTCTGAATATTCTCAGGTCTAACACGACATAGGCTACCAAACGTCTTATAAAATGTGAAAATCACATTTAACACCATCGGACATACAAAATACCAAAAACAGTCCCCCTTCTCCAAAAGTAGCAACCTCAATGGTCAAATTAGCGACTTTATTGTATTCACTGTCAGCTCTTTGATCTTGGTTGGTCACCATCTTTCACCCCGTTTAGTTTGGCGGACTGATCAGAGGGAGCCGACAGTTTTTAAGAGCGTTGGTTTTCGCATGGAGGTTTTCCTATACCTCCATGGTTTTCGTAACAAAGAATGGTGGAGTAATTGACATATTCCCTATAGCTTCCTTGAAAAGCCCTATTGGGTTGGAAAGCAGTAAACAAAATCGCATCAAATTATGCGATCAACTTGTCCCCCCGCGCTCCGAAAAAAACCTCATAAAAACAAGAACCAAACATTATTATTTCCCCCCCCCCCCCCCAATTTTCTTTAAATATATAAATGTATAAATAAATTGTTATGAGTTTAACTTTTTTGGCTTCGAGGATTTAGGCCTACTACTTTGTCTTTAATTTCCACCACCGAAACGAACATCAAAAGGTATTTTCTAAAACTTAGATAAAAATAATCGAGATTAGGGCCTATGCAAGAGAATAACCAAGGAAAAAGTTTACCCACATCGTCTTTTCAGTTGTTCTACGAGGGCAAATGATACAAATTATAGAATTAAAAATACATGTAAATCAAACCAGGGGGCGAGTCGGTCAGGGGGCGAGTCGGACAGGAGGCGAGTCGGCCAGGGGGCGAGTCGGTCAGGGGGCGAGTTAGTAAGGGGCGAGTCGGTCAGGGGGCGAGTCGGTCAGGGGGCGAGTTGGAAAGGGGCGAGTAGGTAAGGGGCGAGTCGGTCAGGGGGCGAGTTGACCTGACACCCTACAGTGCATTTGCAATGGGAAGATAAACAACGAAATTCCGAATGTCCAACCACAAGAATATTGTTTGGTGTTAAATCTTAACTTCAGGGGAGGGGGGGGGGGGGCATTTTTTTTGTTAAAGTCTTCACCTCATCTGAAGTTCTTTTCTAGCATCTTGCTCCAGCGCATTGAAGTCCACAGACAACAGCGCGACGATTGAGTTGACCACTTCCAACCCCGACAGAACCCGGAGAATCTGCTTGCGTCCCTCCACCCACAACTGACTAACGTCTAGCGGAGCACACAGCGACATGCGGACTAA
The DNA here is from genome assembly GCA_037893245.1 of Crossaster papposus. Classification (NCBI taxonomy): domain Eukaryota; kingdom Metazoa; phylum Echinodermata; class Asteroidea; order Velatida; family Solasteridae; genus Crossaster; species Crossaster papposus. The sequence continues at coordinate 1,754,176 of JBAIAA010000072.1, read as the reverse complement.
ACACGGCAAAAGAGCTCGAATACTACCCTCATCCATTCCCGCTATCTGCTCAATATTCACATTCTGGATAGCCTCAAAGGCAGCCGGACTCAATTCGAATCTCTTGCTCATCGTCACTGATGGGGTTTTTACCTCGGAAAAGGGAAATTTAGGGCGATTTTAAGCACACGCGAAACATTTTTTAAGTACTACTACTAGTACTAGTATTGGTAGATAAAAAAACATAGAGGGCGCCATACCGAATGACTGGTTGTTTATATTTCGCAAGTTTGTGTCCGTCTGGCCAGCCCGGGCCCCTCATCAACACAATTTTAAATTCTCAAAAATCGGAGAAAAACAATAACTTTGCCTTAAATTGGTTGGGTTCCTTGCCTTTATTTATAATTGAATACTTCTTACCTATATGGATTTTGTAACTTGTAAATGTCAATGCGGATGGATGTTGTAAGCCCAAAAGCATTGAAAAAACAACTCAAAAATGCACGCACTAAACGTGTACCCGTGAATGTGTGAGAAACACCGTGGTTTTGAAAACAGTAAAATGAGCCGAGTTCTTCTGGCGAAGCTGCGCTTGGGCGATGTAACCGCCACGTGTACGAAATCGGCCATGTAGGCGTTTCCCAATACCCGGACACACACTTCTCGCGCGTGTACAATCTAATGGTTGAATGGGTTCCGACGTTACGCATTCGTAACCGACCATGCGAGGACCGTTTGTATTGGAGGGGAGTGTGCATGTTGAATGCTGAACAGGGTATAGAATAAACGGCTCATACTTTGTTTCCCGACGTGAGTATGGCTGGCGCGGGAACTCCCCTATTTTGTGTTCATTATGGTTCCGGAATCTCAGGATTTCTGTTCGCATGGACAACAAGAAAAATGTACATGTACAATCAATAGATCTGTCAATTTTTCTCGTAGCTTACTTTTTATTTTTTGTTGAAAACGTTTTCTTTCAAAATACTCACATTAATTTGGACCGTAATTTCTTGTGGTGTAAATAAATAAATTTGGCCAACTATTTGGGACACTATTTAGAAGGAAAACATTAAAGAAGTAGATTCCTCTTCACTCAAAAATGACAGCATTTTTAATTTATTAGGATGCTGGATATCAAGTGCAGTTATTTGTTGACGTGATATAATAACTTAGCTGCTAAATGTTAAAGAAACACTTTAAAATATAATACTTACACTATTTTTATATTACAGAGGCTAATGCAAACACATGCTTTAATAATAAAACACATGCTTTATTATCCTGAACTTCATTTATAAAACTTTTAATACAAGTTAGAATTACAGGTATATTAGAAAAAAAGATGCTCTGAATTCATCTATGTCTATATTTCCTGCTACGGATTTGTGAAACGTGAACAGAGAAGGAATTTCTAATTTCAAAGACCGGCTTCAACCCTGTTCGCTTCGTGATCAGCAGGCTGGGTTGCTGTTCCATGTCTCTGGTTCACACACTTCATCCACAGCAACATCCTGAGTTTGTAAACGGCCCAGATGCATCCCTGCATGATGAGGACGGCAACGGTGATGCCAACAACCGCGCCCGCGGCGAAGCCGGGGTTGTCGGTGTAACTTAGAAAAGGGTAGATAATCCCGTTACCAGTGCCCCAGTAGATGAGCGTCAACACCAAATAGGCGATCAGAAATGCTATTGGGTAAACGACATGAAACAGCCATACAGGAACCGCCGTGACGAAGAGATCTACCATGGACACGATGCTCGTCACCGCATGTACGTGAAAATCGTAAAAGAAACGAGATTCACGTGAAGAGGGGTGGTAGAGAACAGCCCAGTAGATGATGCTAACCAGAAAATTAACGTTGATGGTGACATTGAAGAGGAGCCAATGAATCACGTGACGGATGCCCAAATCTGGCAGTAAGAAAACGGTGAAAGTTAATTGAAGCAGTGACAATTATTAAAGAGAACTAACGCATGTCCCGCCCGGACGCGTTGGGGAGTCGAGTCCGGTTGGTGCAGTGTTTTTTTCCTCGTCTTCCACTGCTGTGACCTAGGTGCGATTCCCGCCCTAAGCCAATGGATTGAGTTTTCAGTCCCTGCCTGTTTTCGTGGGTTTTCTCCAGGATATTCCCCTGGGGTTTCCCTCCCACTTCTAAAAACCGAACCTTCTTCTCAGCGTCTTAATTCTCTCTACGGATTTTGTTCAGGCTTGTGAGGTGAGCTAGCCAAATACGTGCGTCCCTCTGGGTTTTCTTTAGGGATCCTTGCTGTTTCCCCCCCCCCCCCCCCCCCCCGCCCCCTTCCCCCTTCTAGAACCGCCACTACAGACAATGTATTTACCCTCGTTGTTTTGCTTGCGCAAGATGCACCCATCAATAACAGCAACGGAACCGGCAACCAAGACGTAGACAACGAAGACGATGAAAGCAATGGTGGTAAGAAAGACCAAACTGTAGCCTTGCGTAGAAGACAGGCGCTCGATTAACAGAGCGATGTAGAAAGCCAGGATGTAGATGGCTATAACCACACGGTACGCTATAAAGATGGCTGCGGGTAGCTTGGTCCACTGCGATGATGAAGACAAGATCGAAAAGATAGAATCGGAAAAGAGAAAAAAACAAGGCACTTCAAGCCCCAAAACCTTGCCCCCAAAACGTACAGACGCCACGTAAAATCATACTAAAAGTACAACAAAAATAGAATCGTCATTTATATTTCTATATGTAGGCCTACACCAACATACCTAAAATATTTTCTCTTTTACCTTATTTTTGTCAAAAAGCCTTGAAAATGCTATTTTGAACAAGATTCTTGCACACAATTAAGCGACAAAAACACTATTAACCCAATATTAATTGTACAATGTACATGTACAGTGTACATAAATTACATGTACATGTACATGTATATATACTCAAATGAATATATAATGCAATGGTTTTTGTATCGCTGACGTGCGCTACTATTAATTCACCTGTGTGCGATAAAATACACTAGGGTCCCAGTAAGACAGCTTCACATCCGATAGTTTGGGTCGCTTACAACAATCCATAGCTACGGCTTACGATTTGTTCAGCACACACAAAACGATATTCAACCAAAATCGAATAACTAATAAACCAATTTTGGGAAGCTTTGGATATCACATTAGCCAGTATCGACCTCAGAAAGCGATATGACAAAAATTTTATTTTTAATTATACCTATACGCCTACCGCGTTCCCACAGGCATAAGAAATTGCACGGTCGATTGGGCTGTTTCAATGAAACAGGCATTGTAGGGCAAATATTTCGGAGGTCATCAGTGTCGATTATGAGAAAATTACTGTGTCAAAGGCGTAGACTTGGTTAGTGTGGCTGGGTGGTTAACTGAAAGCTCCCTTTTGGATACTGGATTTAATCCGGTGACTCAATAATGGTATCGTATTGCGCATTGGGAGCGTGACCTGTTACATGAGAGGGGTTAACCAACTTAGTTTAAAAGGTCTGATTTTTATGGAAGTCTGATTTTCATAAGTCTCGTTACTTTAAGTTCGGTTTGGGATTTATTGTGTGTTCCTGTAATTAAGAATCTCTAAATTCGAGGGCTTAGTCAAAATCAAAAGTCACTAAAGATAGGACTGGGAGCCGCGAGCACTCAGACGAAACAAATAACTGGGCGGGCCGGCTATGCGCTAGGCTTACTGATCTATATGGGCCTTTTCGAACCCCTGGCTTCGTTTCATTATAGACTTAAGGCGATGTAAAGCTTCCAACTTCGGGGACTCCAGCTCCATTCTGGTGCCTGTTAATGCTTCAGAAAGATTGATTTGTTGATATAAACTCCAAAGTTAAAATATTTTTGTTTGGTCTGCTTCTCGATCGGTATGTTTTCGGTGATTCATATTAAGGTGGAGGCGGAGCCGAAGCCTGAGGCAAAGATTCCGAAAAACTTATACATGTAAAAGGAGATCAGTGAGTGAAGCCGTTTTCCAAACCCCACATTCGTTTCTATAGGCTTAGTTCATGATGATGGAGCCGGATATGGAGAGAGCATAAGGTGGGGTTTGGAAAACGGCCTTGGCTCCACTTTTATAAAAGGGCGCCCTCAAGAGTTAACTCAATGTAAACAACGTTTCACGTTCAGCTGCATCTCATCAGAGCTGTTACGTCCCAACTATTGCGGCTTGCCCAACTATAGTTGGGGTATGCCCAACTGTGTCGTTACAGTTGGGCATGCCCAACTTAAGTTGGGGAGAAACGCCACAGGGGGGCTCAATACTCGTGCATATCATGCATACAATTACAATAAATTATTGCTTGAACTTGATGTATAACATGTGCGCGATCTCATAGTGGTTTCTGCAGCCATGGAAGAAGCATCTGACATTGAAGTGTTTGACAGATTTTGTACCGAACAGTTCAAAGCATTCAATCTCTGTATAATATAAAACATACAAACAACAATGGACGCGCTAATGCCCGAGTCAAAGGCGAGGACATCAACAATGTCCAGGCCCATGAGCCGGTTTTCAACATAATTTTAATACCGGCCAACTACATATTTATTCCCATTCATACTTTTCTGGTAAACTAAGTCAAAACAAGTCAGAAATATTTTGTTTTCCTATTTTGTAAAAAAGAAAAAAAGAAAAAAAGATCTTAGACAGCTAAAATACAACCTGACGGGCATTAATTTTATTAAATCATACGACTATAGGGTTGTCAGTCACAGATGTGGCTATAAATGTTAAAACCTTTAAACTTTATATGTGATTTTTAATTTATTTTTGTATGAGACAATTAATGCACCCATGCTGCTTGAAATTGTTATCCTTTTGCATCGGCTGACTAGATTTATTTTCCTTTTGGGGTTGTTCCATATCGTTCTGACATTCTACACAATCTATATTTGTATGTGTTTTTTTTTACTACGTATTATGTTTTATATAATTTTATAACCTTTAGAAAGATATATAGAAATATGCTCCCGCCAGCCAAAACTAATATAATCGTAACCTTAGATCTGACAGCAAGTCTTGCTTTAGTCCAACCATGGTGCAATACTGTACATTGAAACCTTTTGGTTTTTGGACCGCCAGTTTCAATTTTAATGTGAAATAAGTAAACCAAATATAAAAGTTAGTTTTAGAGGCGAGAGGAAAACCCAATCCATATATTGGCCCAGGCTGGATTTGAACCTGGGTCACAGCGGTGAAAGGCGAAAAAAGAACCGCTACGCCAACCTGACAATGTTACCAACTGGTATGGTGCTTCTTTCACAAAAATAACATGGCACGTTTTTATATACACCTCTGGCTTTATAAATATCTTGCCGATTTCAACATTTTGAAATTAATATATTTTGAACCAATATTAAATAACGTGCAGCTGTTTAGTTATTTTTATGAATAAAAAGAAATAAATGACTCTTGCACATTGTACTTGTGTTTATAATGTGTTATTTAAACCGTTGTCAACCACACCAACGCTAAGACCACACCACCCCAAAAAAAAAAAAAAAATAATAAAAAATTTATAAACCCAAAATTAAGTGGGAAAACCATATACATGTACTATAATTTTATAAAAGAAATGACAAATATGAGAACCCCTCTCCCCCCCCCCCCTTCCCCCTCTCTCCCCCTTTAAATAATGGGAAACGATACCAGACAGCTGTATCTTGGGATGCCAATTAGATAATTATGGCCTTGGCATACCGAAATATCATTTATTCAGTGTTTTTTTTTGGCACATTCTTTACGAAACCCATCCGCAAAAGGCCATCCAATGAATGTTTTAACTTTGACCAGGCCTACCAAATTAACGGCGGGAGGGGAGGCAGTTCCCAGAGGAGTGATATTCAGAAATTGTGCTTGCCGCCGTCACTTCTATTCACTGTACAATTTCAACGGTCATCTCAGAGACCCTCCAATTGTCTATAACATTATATACATATATTCGCTACCTATATCGAAATGCATTTATATATGCACAAGTTGTTTGTTCACCCTACAAGGCCAAATGGAATGTTCAAACAACATTTATCTGCTATCCGATCTTCATTGTATTCGCTTATGCATAATGCATAACGTGTATACATAATCATAGCCCAAAGTATCTACGCGCATGCGCAACAACACACACCAACTCGCATATTCCCCAACTATTGTTGGGCATGCCCAACTGTGCCATCACAGTTGGGCATGCCCCAACTATAGTTGGGCAAGCCCCAACTATAGTTGGGCAAGCCGCTATAGTTGGGACGTAACAGAGCTAGAGACAGAGGCAGGTCTGTTAAGAATAGTTTCTTTTTTTGTTCAATACAATTTGCGCATCGTGTTCAATGTGATCGGAATGGGCCGGCTAGAGCCCCAGCTTATGACTGTCACTGGAATGAACTCTATGTTAATTCCTCCATGGTCAAACCCCAAAAGACTAGTTGTAAAAACTAAGACTGTAGTGTAAGAGGAAAACAATTTCCTCCAAGTCCAAGCATGATGTGTACTGTCGACTATTGTGTCCAGCCGGTCAAACATTGTTATGCTATCATGATTCATGATCATGATTAAACCATGGAAGATTAAGAACACCAGCTAAACTTCAGTAAACGCTATCGCAATATGTTGGGTACAACAATTACTATAGCATTATTGACTGATTGAGAACTTTTCTGTTTATCCAGTAAAAAGCAGTATGAAACGCAGATCATGGCGAAAGCATCTACTCGCGGGGATGTGCATCCTCCTTCTGTTGTTGCTGCTGCAAGTTTTTCTAGTCTGGTTCGTCCCCAGTGTGAGTGTAGCCAACTGGGTGTTTGTGGCCAGACTTCGGCAAGGTGAAGTGGATGTGAAGCAAGTGTTACACGTCAGATGGGACACTGAAAAGAAAGACTATCGCAGGAAACCTGGTCATGGTAGTAGAAAGCCTGGAATGTCTAGACTTCACCGGTTGGTGGCAAACGACACTGAAATGATCACACCAACAATTAATGGTATTAATCGTCATTCATTTTGCATTCATCTTCTTAATTAAATTATCACTAGTATCAGAATCTTTCAAGGGTAAACGCACTGCACAATAGACCGATCCTGTGCATTCAATTGGTTATAATTAACTATAACAAGTAACATTCCAATCAACATGAATTAAGTCTGGGCTGGATTTAAACCTGAGAACATCATTAATAAACTGTGCCAACATAATTAAAATATTGTGTTTAATTGTATTCATGTAGAGCATCAACTCAGATTAAAGAACTTGACATTATTATTACTACCCATGAGCCGATATAACATTATTTAATTAAATCGTCTTAGCCATTTTCTTGAGTAAACAGCTAATTTTAACACTTCTTTCCTCCCTACTGGATTGACAAGTTTATTTATTTATTTCCTTTATTTACCCAGGGTAAGCCAAATCAGTAGCAAGACTGGTTTCCATTTGGGCCCTGCGCTTAAAAATACATCTATTACATTACTTAAAAAGTGTATAGAGGTATTAACAATATAAAACAACGACAGTGATATAACTATGTAAACCCAATAAATAAAAGTGTTTCGCCCAAGGACAGAAGCATCCTGTAGGCTGGACACTAACCCTCAACCTGCGCAATCACCCTAGGATCCTGACTATGATGTTACAACCTACAACTTACAAGACCATGACACTTTAGAAATACTCTACTGTTATTTTTTAACATAGTTTTATTGTTCTTTATTCCAGATGATCCACTGATCCAAGCCAAGTTGTCAATATTACAGCAGCCATGGACTCCAGAATCCAGAACAGCCTTACTCAATATACTGGAGCCTAGTTTGTTCTCTGATCGGATAGATCCAGTCAGCGATAGTATCTGTTACCTACCAGCTATCAAACCACCTGATATGTGTGGTCATACTGAGTGGGACTGTAGTCTTGATCCAACATTTGTGTATCACGACAGAATGAACAGGTAATGGACAGAATTGAGACTTGGGGCCTTTTCGAATCCCTGGCTTCGTCTTCGTCTTTGGCTTAAGGCGATTTTTTGACTCCCAACTGCAAGATCTCCAGCCACATTCTGACGCCTGTTGTGAACCCACAAGTTAGACTATTTCAATTTTCTTCCATTTCTATTTGCTTCTCAGTATTTCGGAATTTGGAGGCAAAGCCAAAGACGAAGCAACAATTTCGAAAAGGCCCTTTGTTTGTCTAAAGCGTGATTAACAGCGTATAAGTGCTTCACAATTATTACCCCTGTTTTTTAGTGCCAGAAGACCTTGTTGTAACACCTTGAAATCAGTCTAGTCTCTTCACAGTACACACCCATAAATCATTTGGTTTAATTTCCACCTATTTAGAACTTTAAGAGTGTCTTGCCAGGGCGACTTCCGAATCAACTTTGTTTCAAGAGAAGAGAGTGAGACAAGGCTCCCTAACCATGAATTCATGCCGAATCGTGATTGGCACAACTATCGTGGACCTACAACAATCCCCTTCCCATCGCAGTATGCTGATGTCACTTGTCCCAAAGTAGTTGGAGATCAGTAAGTGTATACTATCACTGTTTAAAATAATTTAGTCTATAAGCAAAGATACAGGTTTGCAATTTCTAAATATAATGTTTTGTGCATACTCTGTGCCATATGTGTCCAAGAGTCCGAGGACCCAAATGTTAGGAAATATAGACCAATTGTTTGGACTTTTGATGCCCCACAACATTTTTGACCCCATTTGTGATCCTCTTAACAGTAAACAAACTGTAAATTATTTGATGCAGGAAATTTGGAGCCTGTTTAACCATGTCTGACTACTGTTGTCCCTGTTACTATTATGGGTTTATTGTTTGTTGTTTAATTAATGACAGATTATAATTTTTTTGTTTACAGTGTCATTGACCAACATAACTACAGGACACAATTTCTTCGGAATATCACCTCTGAGAAAGAACAGATGAAGACATTTGAAAAACTGGTATAAACTTGATGTAAAGACAGGATGGTATAAACATGATTACAAAACATGAGACCGGTCCTGATTGTGGATCAACATGTCAGTTTGCTGCAGCTTTATTTCTGTACAAAAGTTATGTTAATTACTAGAAATAATGTATTAAAAGTTGATAATTGGCTCTCAATACTCTGGCTATTCAGGGTTTTGCTCTATGAAATGCTTGGTTTTCTCAATCAATTTTGGTTGTTTTGTTTTTTTCTCCAGAGTTCATCATCTAATGATTGGCAGCCTCTATCCATATTATCTATCAACTTAGACTCTATGTCCAGACCACATTTCCATCGATCATGCGGATTACCCAAGACAGCTCAACTTATAAAAGATCTGTATTATTCACATACATCAGGTAATATGAGATCCCCACCCCTAATCTGTATCCCTACACCAAACCCCTCCCCCAACCTGTAACACCTCCCCTAACCTGTAACCGCTCCCCTAACCTGTAACCGCTCCCCTAACCTGTAACCGCTCCCCTAACCTGTAACCCCTCCCCCAACCTGTAACCCCTCCCCCAACCTGTAACCCCTCCCCAATACTGTAACCCCTCCCCTAACCTGCACCCCTCCCCTAACCTGCACCCCTAACACCCAACCTGTAACCCCTCCCACAACCTGTAACCCCTCCCCTAACCTGCACCCCTAACACCCAACCTGTAACCCCTCCCCAATACTGTAACCCCTCTCCAAACATGCACCCCTAACACCCAACCTGTACATACCTCTCCTTTCTCCCTCGTCTCACAAACAAGAATTATTTTGTTTTTATTTAATATTGACAGGTAATAACGACAGCGGATCGAATCCTAAAGTCCCTTCCCATCAGGCCTTTCTCTTCAATCGTCTCAACTCTGTGGGAGGTGTGACTGCTATGAATCTCACTCCGTTATATGCAGGTGAATCAACTAAAATCATGGTCAATTTTACAGAGCTTTATGGCACAGACCTGTGTTGAAACATTTAGCTTAACACCAGCTAGCATATCAATGAACTCGTACGTCATGGCTGAACATTTCTTGTTTTTATTAGGCAGATTTTGCTCCAGCTATGCACTTTATTGTGCTGTTGTTGCACGTTGAATTCCAACCCTTTCACAAACAAATTGTAATTTGTAAATTTGATTCTTTGTTAATTACCGTAGGTATTTATTTACGGAGAAGTGATGAAGAAAAAAGAGTTTTGCTTCACAGGTAAGTAATATTTGACTGACTTGATTGACTGCACCCGCTGACTGACACTCTGACATCTGACATCTGACTGACTCTGATTGACTCTGACATCTGACTTTTAAGTGCTCTGTTTGCATACCACATACATTTAAAGGCTTCAGATAAATAGTTATTCTGATTGGTAATTTTTTTTCAAGATACCCTCGTAAAATCAAGGAGTGGATTTGGGATTATGCCAATCAGCATGGATACTTGACCAGTTATGGTGTAGATACAGGCAATGGTTTGTTTGGCACAAGGACAGTATGTAAGGTATGTTAGCAAGATTATATCAAAAGTCATTAAGCACATTTGGTTCATGAATATGTATGAGGTATAATAATTAGACATCTGCAGTAATAATTACTGAGGCTGAGCATTACGTCACTCATGCTGATTTTCACTCATTTTTTGTTTTGCATTTCATATTTTTCTTGAATCATTCATTCATTGTTCTTTGTAGATCTCTGACATTCCATCCAATCATCTTGCATTCACATACTGGATAAACACTTAAAGGTAAACGGCTTCACTCATTGGTCAATGGTCACCTTGACAAAAGATCATTCATTTATAAGAAACGAAAGTTGACATTGCATTCCAATTATTACAAATTAAGAGAGCATGCTTCTTTGGCTCAATTCATGATCACTATCGTTAGTCTTTCATGAGTTTGTCCATGACCAGGCTTCTAACAGATTGTATAAACTTGACAACATTTTGCCGATGTTTTGTTCAGTAATTTATCTTCATGTTGAGGTACTTATATTTTTTTTGCAAATATTACATTCTCTTTATCAATGTGATATATGAGGTGGTTGTTGTAGGCATACATTTTAGTACAAAGTGCATTGTGAAAAGTTTCACATTTTACTGATTGAGGTTTAAATAGTCTTGGTGATTATTCAGATAGTATATTTTGTTTTTCCAGACATGTACTAACAGGCCGGGATCATTGCCTCATTGGGAAGATGGCTGGGTTAAGAGAGAAAATGAAGAGGTAATATCAGTTAATTAAGAAGGCATTGTTAATGATACCTTAATGACAAATTACAAAGTTCAGAGATAGTTATACAACGATGATTATCAATTGTAGAGTATTATCTTGGCTGTGTGATTGCGATACATCAATACCCAAGTATTGTAATTATAATTAAAAGGTTTTTGTGATGGCCTGGCTGTGAGATGGTGATACCTATCAATTATGGTGTTGCGATTTTTTCTTTGACAGGTGCACCCAGGTGTACTAGCTGGGCTGTGAGATGGTGATACCTATCAATTACGGTGTTGTGATTTTCATTGACAGGTGCACCCAGGTGTACTAGCTGGGCTGTGTGATGGTGATAACTATCAATTATGGTGTTGTGATTTTCTTTGACAGGTGTGCCCAGGTGTACTAGCTGGGCTGTGTAATGGTGATAACTATCAATTATGGTGTTGTGATTTTCTTTGACAGGTGTGCCCAGGTGTACTAGCTGGGCTGTGTAATGGTGATAACTATCAATTATGGTGTTGTGATTTTCTTTGACAGGTGTGCCCAGGTGTACTAGCTGGGCTGTGTAATGGTGATAACTATCAATTATGGTGTTGTGATTTTCTTTGACAGGTGTGCCCAGGTGTACTAGCTGGGCTGTGTAATGGTGATAACTATCAATTATGGTGTTGTGATTTTCTTTGACAGGTGCGCCCAGGTGTACTAGCTGGGCTGTGTAATGGTGATAACTATCAATTATGGTGTTGTGATTTTCTTTGACAGGTGTGCCCAGGTGTACTAGCTGGGCTGTGTGATGGTGATAACTATCAATTATGGTGTTGTAATATTCATTGACAGGTGCGCCCAGGTGTACTAGCTGGGCTGTGTGATGGTGATAACTATCAATTATGGTGTTGTGATTTTCTTTGACAGGTGTGCCCAGGTGTACTAGCTGGGCTGTGTGATGGTGATAACTATCAATTATGGTGTTGTAATATTCATTGACAGGTGCGCCCAGGTGTACTAGCTGGGCTGTGTGATGGTGATAACTATCAATTATGGTGTTGTGATTTTCATTGACAGGTGCGCCCAGGTGTACTAGCTGGGCTGTGTGATGGTGATAACTATCAATTATGGTGTTGTAATATTCATTGACAGGTGCGCCCAGGTGTACTAGCTGGGCTGTGTGATGGTGATAACTATCAATTATGGTGTTGTGATATTTATTGACAGGTGCGCCCAGGTGTACTAGCTAGGCTGTGTAATGGTGATAACTATCAATTATGGTGTTGTGATATTTATTGACAGGTGCGCCCAGGTGTACTAGCTGGGCTGTGTGATGGTGATAACTATCAATTATGGTGTTGTAATATTCATTGACAGGTGCGCCCAGGTGTACTAGCTGGGCTGTGTGATGGTGATAACTATCAATTATGGTGTTGTAATATTTATTGACAGGTGCGCCCAGGTGTACTAGCTGGGCTGTGTGATGGTGATACATTCATTCATGAACACATTATGAACTACACACAAGACTTCTTAAATTCAGACTATCCCGTCAAATGGGCAGCATTTGACGTTAATGCCAAACACAGGTGAAGTATAGCAAGTACATGATTCCTGCACATTAATTACTTCTGTTATTAAAAGTACTTGATAAACAGAATTCCTGAACTGTAAAACCAGGTGACTTGACCCATTGGTCACTGTTCTGCCTAAAACTACCCTGTCTTTTACTCCCTATAGTGCCCATAACTGTACCAGCAAATTTATCACTAAATAAACAAAGTGTAATTAATACAATGTAGTGCAGGTACTAATTGGGTTATTGGTACAATACCGTGGTCATCTTAGGTAGGGCTCGAACCCTTAACCATCACTTACGTCTACGCCTCCCTGATACAAACAATTTCATCAAATGTCATCGTTAACTCCAAGTTCAGATGATTCTTAGTTTGTTGGATTTTATCACTTGACAAAGAAAACCTCTTAATGCATTCTTCATTCAGATTGTAAACTATTTTTACTTCTACTCGTTTATTCAGACCAGAACCAGATTCCGCGACTCAGATTGATGACAGCTTGGTTCATCTGTTAACGGAGTTGATGGAATCACAACCAAACCTAGTTATTGTAAGTTTTTTTGCTTTAAACAGGTTAATTATTTCTACCTAGTTGATAAATTAAAGTTTGTTCACATTAATGATTTTTGTTCACACGGTTTATCATCATCATCATCATCATCATATCCGGCTTTAAGTCGCTTGTCTAGACTTCGCTGGGTCCGACTTGGGTCTCTTTATGGCGCGTCTCCACTGGGCTTGGTTCTCATATCCAAATCTCTTTCTTGTAACTTCAACCATTAACTGGTTCATAAGTTATGCAGTTGATGTATAACCAAGTGGATCCCTTGTATAATATATCCTTTAAATAATTTTCCTCTATTTTTCACAGTTTTTGTTTGGCGACCATGGCGACCGTTACCATGGTAATTACACAGATCATCCAGGAAGTTACCTTGAGATTTTCCTTCCATTTCTGAGTATAATTGTGCCGAAATTCGTGATGGATGACCATCCTGAATGGGAGAGAAATCTGTATATCAACAGCCAGAGATACGTGGTGAGAAACAAAGCTGATTTCTTGCTCAATAGGCCATTTTCTAGCAGAGCAGAATCACAGGGCAAGGGTTTTTGTATCGGGTGGATGCATTTATTGTTTCGGAATTAAAATAACAAGTAATGTTCCCTGATATTATTATTATTAATTACTATTAATTATTTCTGGTAATGAAACCAAGGATCCTTTAAAAGCATCCTATGTAATTTAGCTTGTAAGCCTGAAGAAACCTCTAGAGAGAAGACAGTGAGAAGAAGGTACAGTTTTAGAGATGGAAAGAAAACCCCAGAAGAATATTGTAGGGAAAACCCACGAATTCAGGCAGAGACTGAAAACCGATTCACATATTGGCCCAGACGGGATTCAAACCTGGGTCACAGCTCATAACTTGATTGCATAACGCCAATCACACGTAGTAAAACAAAATGTCCGTTTCTTCTTCGTTTTAAACACAGGTTCACTATGATCTCCACCACACTATGAAATCTCTCATGCATTACCCAACATTGCACAATGTCTCTGGTCATCTGTCCAAGACCTCCTACAACTTATTGACTCAAGTAGTACCCAGGTGAGTTCAAGTCTTGAGACAGTCACAGATACATCTTAGCTGGCCTGAGAGGGTGACCTACCGACGATCAAGAACTAGTACAACTTATTGACTCAAGTAGTACCCAGGTAAGTACAAGTCTTGAGACAGTCACAGATATATCTTGGCTGGCCTGAGAGGGTGACCTACCGACGATCAAGAACTAGTACAACTTATTGACTCAAGTAGTACCCAGGTAAGTACAAGTCTTGAGACAGTCACAGATATATCTTGGCTGGCCTGAGAGGGTGACCTACCGACGACCAAGAACTAGTACAACTTATTGACTCAAGTAGTACCCAAGTAAGTACAAGTCTTGAGACAGTCACAGATATATCTTGGCTGGCCTGAGAGGGTGACCTACCGACGATCAAGAACTAGTACAACTTATTGACTCAAGTAGTACCCAAGTAAGTACAAGTCTTGAGACAGTCACAGATATATCTTGGCTGGCCTGAGAGGGTGACCTACCGACGATCAAGAACTAGTACAACTTATTGACTCAAGTAGTACCCAGGTAAGTACAAGTCTTGAGACAGTCACAGATATATCTTGGCTGGCCTGAGAGGGTGACCTACCGACGATCAAGAACTAGTACAACTTATTGACTCAAGTAGTACCCAGGTAAGTACAAGTCTTGAGACAGTCACAGATATATCTTGGCTGGCCTGAGAGGGTGACCTACCGACGATCAAGAACTAGTACAACTTATTGACTCAAGTAGTATCCAGGTAAGTACAAGTCTTGAGACAGTCACAGATATATCTTAGCTGGCCTGAGAGGGTGACCTACCGACGATCAAGAACTAGTACAACTTATTGACTCAAGTAGTACCCAGGTGAGTTCAAGTCTTGAGACAGTCACAGATACATCTTAGCTGGCCTGAGAGGGTGACCTACCGACGATCAAGAACTAGTACAACTTATTGACTCAAGTAGTACCCAGGTAAGTTCAAGTCTTGAGACAGTCACCGATATATCTTAGCTGGCCTGAGAGGGTGACCTACCGACGATCAAGAACTAGTACAACTTATTGACTCAAGTAGTACCCAGGTGAGTTCAAGTCTTGAGACAGTCACAGATACATCTTAGCTGGCCTGAGAGGGTGACCTACCGACGACCAAGAACTAGTACAACTTATTGACTCAAGTAGTACCCAGGTGAGTTCAAGTCTTGAGACAGTCACAGATACATCTTAGCTGGCCTGAGAGGGTGACCTACCGACGATCAAGAACTAGTACAACTTATTGACTCAAGTAGTACCCAGGTAAGTACAAGTCTTGAGACAGTCACAGATATATCTTAGCTGGCCTGAGAGGGTGACCTACCGACGATCAAGAACTAGTACAACTTATTGACTCAAGTAGTACCCAGGTGAGTTCAAGTCTTGAGACAGTCACAGATACATCTTAGCTGGCCTGAGAGGGTGACCTATCGACGATCAAGAACTAGTACAACTTATTGACTCAAGTAGTACCCAGGTGAGTTCAAGTCTTGAGACAGTCACAGATATATCTTGGCTGGCCTGAGAGGGTGACCTACCGACGATCAAGAACTAGTACAACTTATTGACTCAAGTAGTACCCAGGTAAGTACAAGTCTTGAGACAGTCACAGATATATCTTAGCTGGCCTGAGAGGGTGACCTACCGACGATCAAGAACTAGTACAACTTATTGACTCAAGTAGTATCCAGGTAAGTACAAGTCTTGAGACAGTCACAGATATATCTTGGCTGGCCTGAGAGGGTGATCTACAGACGATCAAGAACTAGTACAACTTATTGACTCAAGTAGTACCCAGGTGAGTTCAAGTCTTGAGACAGTCACAGATACATCTTAGCTGGCCTGAGAGGGTGATCAGCCTGCTCTAGTCTTCTTTGTACCCGAGTGACTTGTTAACTGAGTGTGTTTATTGTGTAGGATTGACCTGTAAATGAGCTATCTAAGTCTGACCCATTGTGCAGACACGATGCACGAAGGGAATTGTAGGAAAGTTATTTTCCAATCCTCTGTGAACCTTATTTTAATTCGACAAATTCTACACAAATATTACAGCCACAATTCAAATTCCAGTAGATCTGCTTCTTAATGCTTTATGGTTAAGGATGTGTTTTATTCTCTTACATCAGATCCAGAACTTGCGATAGTGCAAACATTCCTTATTGGAGCTGTGTATGCGGTGGTCCAAAGGTACAGATCACCTTTTTAAATATGTTGGTACAGTACATAAGCCGTGTCCGATTTACTTTGCTACGGCTTCAAATTATACACCGGTCTATGGTAGCGACTGCAGCCACTTCACATAGATGTAGCCGAGTAATTCGGACATGGCTATTATTAGGCAGTTATTATTACTGAAGTATGTAAATTAGTTCCCCCCTCAATAGTCACTGCAAAGATGCTATGAGTTTCTGCAAACATTTTAAATTACATACATGTATTTAAAAAGTTCGACAACTGTTCTGTTCTGTTTAATGGAATATTAATTCTGTAAAGTTTGCTTGTTGGAACCCATCTGTATTTGGGTTCATCTCAGTTATTACCCAGGCTATTTGATTTGACTTGCTTCTGGGCTTAAATGAACAAAATTGAGAAATATCGTAGTTTGTGATTTATTTTTCCTGTTTCTTTTACTTCAGTTTTTACCGCAGGATAGATGGACGGACCAACATGTGTTGTTAGTGAGGGCTGCAGTAGATGAGATCAACCACAAACACTCTAAGGTAGTTACTTACATATAATGTGATCTGATTGACTGTTACTCTAGTGAATTAGGTCATGTCCGAATTACAGTTACTTACGGCTTAATATTACACACAAGTCTATGTGAAGCCGCTACCATAGTGTGATTTCAAGCCCTAGCCAATTAATTCGGACACAGACTTAGATTTAGACAGAATTTGACTACCTCGTCCTTGACCCCTGAGACCCAATTAATCTTGGACTAGCTATTCTAGCCTTGCCTAGCTAGTCTAATGTCATTAGTCATCCTAGACACGAGATTTGTAATCAGCGATGATAATTGTTGGACAACGAGAGATATTAGTTTTATCCATTTCATATCATCCTTGTTAGGAGGTTCTGCTGCACCAAGATCCAACAAACAAGAACCTCTCGACATCTTGTAAGGCCATCTCATTGGCTAACATCACCAGCATAGCGGCCTATGAGCATGAATACGCTGGCGTCTTTACAGCGTATTATCACATGACATTTACATCCAATGAGGGACCGTCGGTCTGGCAGGTTACAATGGATAACCTAGCCTCTGTAGACTCGGTAAGTTGCTTCTTAGGTTACAATAGATAACCTAGCCTCTGTAGAATCGGTAAGTTGCTTCTTAGGTTACAATGGATAACCTAGCCTCTGTAGACTCGGTAAGTTGCTTCTTAGATCACAATGGATAACCTAGCCTCTGTAGACTCGGTAAGTTGCTTCTTAGGTTACAATAGATAACCTAGCCTCTGTAGACTCGGTAGGTTGCTTCTTAGGTTACTTTAGATAACCTAGCCTCTGTAGAATCGGTAAGTTGCTTCTTAGGTTACAATGGATAACCTAGCCTCTGTAGACTCGGTAAGTTGCTTCTTAGGTTACAATGGATAACCTAGCCTCTGTAGACTCGGTAAGTTGCTTCTTAGGTTACGATAGATAACCTAGCCTCTGTAGACTCGGTAAGTTGCTAATTATGCAGAAATTTAACTTATAATTCCAACATTGTATAATAAACCATTAGTTATAATATCACCATTGGGACCTAACCATTGTGTTGTCCTGAAAAATAAAGATGCAATTTCCCTTATTTAACCAGTTTGTGTCAGAGGACGTGTATATAAGCAAGGCCGGAAATACCGGCTGTGAAAAAAACATCCTGCGTCTGGGCAATGTACAATTATTCCCGGTGCTAACTGGTATTATCATTGCAAATGCATCAATTGTAAATGATCCTCTATGCCGTTTTAAATTATCAATTTAGTTGTTAAAGTTTACCAAGAGTAACCTTGTCCAGAGTGTGAAGCCTAAGATTTTTAGGTCTGGCTTTTGACCCCCTTCCCTCATCAAAAAGTTGTTATACCGATGGCTTTATTTTGTACGTTTCATTTTCAGCTCAAGCAGGTTTCCCGATATCAAAAGTACGAAGATTGTCGGGATTACAGGGTCTCCATCGAATTCTGTATATGTCGGCAGTTTCCACCAGGAACACCATAGTACAAATTGGCATCTTGCATCTTAGGTTTGGATTCCTAAAAGGTTTCTTGAGAAGACATTTTCTTTCTGTTAATGTATTAAATCTAGAACAATTGACATGAATGCGTACAAGATTTATTCACACCTGCCCCAGCAATACAAAACACCACCACCTTCCGACTCCGATCTGTTGTAAATTTAAATAAAGTGACTAGTTGCCATTTTGATAGTCCAAAAGGAAACTTTATATATACTTTTTTGGTGTAAATTATCTTGACAATTTGCCCTAGTTATGTGATGTCACTCGTTCTGGAGATCGGAGAAAAATGCTAAATGAATGTGCATGCACTCGCACTAAAATAAAAAGATTATCGGAAAGGTATTTTGTTTTTTGCATATTTTATTGTAACTTGCAATTGCCTTGGTTTACATTGAATAAATTATTTACATTTCAGTTCACAAAATACACATGCCTGTCTGGGTAAATAAATATTGCACGTTTTGTCAATAAATAACGAGGAAAACAACTGTGTCATATGACTCGAGTCTAAAAATCTCGACTGCTTGGAACAATCACTAAATTACATCTTATATTAGTGGAACTTACTTCCTACAGATGTCAGGAAAGCCACTTCAGTAGAGTTCTTTAAATTAAAACGTCAAGGGCTGCAATTATCGTCAATACTGAGGACTACAACAAATATAATGATATATACAATTCTGCTAGCCGCCACCACGCACCTGCAACCCTGTTGTGAAGTTTTGCAGATACATGTATCATGCCATTTTATGTGATAAATCTATGGGATAAATATTAAAAGTGTACTCATGCAGACTTTAATGACGTAGGTCTAGAAAAAAACTATTCACAATAAATCTTTATGACAAAGATAAATTTTAAATTCTAAAAAGGAGAATTAAAACGTGTTCTGTTAAGAGCTTGAAATGAAAGTACGGCTAAAAATGCTGTGTAAATTATTATTGTTTGTATCAGATCAAGCAATGTAAATCTCTTGGCTATCTCGTGGAGTGGCCTCGTGCATTGAATTTGTAACTTGCAGGTAAAGCTACAGGTTGTGGGTTTGAGTCCTGCCTGGGACTATGGTACGTGTGCCCTTGGGCAAGGCACTTTGTCACTCGTTGCTTCTCTCCACCCAGGAGTAAATGGGTACCTTTGAGGGCAGAGATGGTTATTGTGATTGATATGGCAGCATCGAGCTGTATACTTCCCAGAGAGCTAAGATGGTATTTGGAATGTTTCGTTGGCCCAATGATTAGGGATAATAATAATGTAAAGCGCTTTGATCTTGTTAAAGGCGCTATATAAAAAAAACATTATTATTATTATCTCATCACGAAAGTGGCTGAAATTTACAAATTTTTCGAAGAAAACCCTGTTTTCAAAACTTCACTTTAAATGCGAAGATCAGGTTTCAACAAAGTTTACAAACTATCTCAGACAAGTTAGCCTAGATGAGTTGTCTGATGCTATCTGATGATCCATACTCTCTAGGTACACAAGTTGAAACTGCTATCTAAGTTAGCACATGGGTGTTGCACATTAGATTGTACCCTGACTTGGAATACCCGGCCTGTGGTCTTGCACACACACACCTTGTAGACGGTAGCCTTGGGTCTGTGGTATTAAGGAATGTACCCTTACTAGGTACACAAGTTGAAACTGCTATCTAAGTTAGCACATGGGTGTTGCACATTAGATTGTACCCTGACTTGGAATACCCGGCCTGTGGTCTTGCACACACACACCTTGTAGACGGTAGCTTTGGGTCTGTTGTATTAAGGAATGTACCCATACTAGGTACACAAGTTGAAACTGCTGTCTAAGTTAGCGCATGGGTGTTGCACATTAGATTGTACCCTGACTTGGAATACCCGGCCTGTGGTCTTGCACACACACACCTTGTAGACGGTAGCCTTGGGTCTGTGGTATTAAGGAATGTACCCTTACTAGGTACACAAGTTGAAACTGCTGTCTAAGTTAGCACATGGGTGTTGCACATTAGATTGTACCCTGACTTGGAATACCCGGCCTGTGGTCTTACACACACACACCTTGTAGACGGTAGCCTTGGGTCTGTGGTATTAAGGAATGTACCCATACTAGGTACACAAGTTGAAACTGCTGTCTAAGTTAGCGCATGGGTGTTGCACATTAGATTGTACCCTGACTTGGAATACCCAGCCTGTGGTCTTGCACACACACACCTTGTAGACAGTAGCCTTGGGTCTGTGGTATTAAGGAATGTACCCATACTAGGTACACAAGTTGAAACTGCTGTCTAAGTTAGCGCATGGGTGTTGCACATTAGATTGTACCCTGACTTGGAATACCCGGCCTGTGGTCTTACACACACACACACCTTGTAGACGGTAGCCTTGGGTCTGTGGTATTAAGGAATGTACCCATACTAGGTACACAAGTTGAAACTGCTATCTAAGTTAGCACATGGGTGTTGCACATTAGATTGTACCCTGACTTGGAATACCCGGCCTGTGGTCTTGCACACACACACACCTTGTAGACAGTAGCCTTGGGTCTGTGGTATTAAGGAATGTACCCATACTAGGTACACAAGTTGAAACTGCTGTCTAAGTTAGCACATGGGTGTTGCACATTAGATTGTACCCTGACTTGGAATACCCGGCCTGTGGTCTTGCACACACACCTTGTAGACGGTAGCCTTGGGACTGTGGTATTAAGGAATGTACCCTTACTAGGTACACAAGTTGAAACTGCTGTCTAAGTTAGCGCATGGGTGTTGCACATTAGATTGTACCCTGACTTGGAATACCCGGCCTGTGGTCTTGCACACACACCTTGTAGACGGTAGCCTTGGGACTGTGGTATTAAGGAATGTACCCTTACTAGGTACACAAGTTGAAACTGCTGTCTAAGTTAGCGCATGGGTGTTGCACATTAGATTGTACCCTGACTTGGAATACCCGGCCTGTGGTCTTGCACACACACCTTGTAGACGGTAGCCTTGGGACTGTGGTATTAAGGAATGTACCCTTACTAGGTACACAAGTTGAAACTGCTGTCTAAGTTAGCACATGGGTGTTGCACATTAGATTGTACCCTGACTTGGAATACCCGGCCTGTGGTCTTGCACACACACCTTGTAGACGGTAGCCTTGGGACTGTGGTATTAAGGAATGTACCCTTACTAGGTACACAAGTTGAAACTGCTGTCTAAGTTAGCACATGGGTGTTGCACATTAGATTGTACCCTGACTTGGAATACCCGGCCTGTGGTCTTGTACACACACCTTGTAGACGGTAGCCTTGGGACTGTGGTATTAAGGAATGTACCCTTACTAGGTACACAAGTTGAAACTGCTGTCTAAGTTAGCACATGGGTGTTGCACATTAGATTGTACCCTGACTTGGAATACCCGGCCTGTGGTCTTGCACACACACCTTGTAGACGGTAGCCTTGGGACTGTGGTATTAAGGAATGTACCCTTACTAGGTACACAAGTTGAAACTGCTGTCTAAGTTAGCGCATGGGTGTTGCACATTAGATTGTACCCTGACTTGGAATACCCGGCCTGTGGTCTTGCACACACACCTTGTAGACGGTAGCCTTGGGACTGTGGTATTAAGGAATGTACCCTTACTAGGTACACAAGTTGAAACTGCTGTCTAAGTTAGCGCATGGGTGTTGCACATTAGATTGTACCCTGACTTGGAATACCCGGCCTGTGGTCTTGCACACACACCTTGTAGACGGTAGCCTTGGGACTGTGGTATTAAGGAATGTACCCTTACTAGGTACACAAGTTGAAACTGCTGTCTAAGTTAGCACATGGGTGTTGCACATTAGATTGTACCCTGACTTGGAATACCCGGCCTGTGGTCTCGCACACACACCTTGTAGACGGTAGCCTTGGGACTGTGGTATTAAGGAATGTACCCTTACTAGGTACACAAGTTGAAACTGCTGTCTAAGTTAGCACATGGGTGTTGCACATTAGATTGTACCCTGACTTGGAATACCCGGCCTGTGGTCTTGTACACACACCTTGTAGACGGTAGCCTTGGGACTGTGGTATTAAGGAATGTACCCTTACTAGGTACACAAGTTGAAACTGCTGTCTAAGTTAGCACATGGGTGTTGCACATTAGATTGTACCCTGACTTGGAATACCCGGCCTGTGGTCTTGCACACACACCTTGTAGACGGTAGCCTTGGGACTGTGGTATTAAGGAATGTACCCTTACTAGGTACACAAGTTGAAACTGCTGTCTAAGTTAGCGCATGGGTGTTGCACATTAGATTGTACCCTGACTTGGAATACCCGGCCTGTGGTCTTGCACACACACCTTGTAGACAGTAGCCTTGGGTCTGTGGTATTAAGGAATGTACCCTTACTAGGTACACAAGTTGAAACTGCTGTCTAAGTTAGCGCATGGGTGTTGCACATTAGATTGTACCCTGACTTGGAATACCCGGCCTGTGGTCTTGCACACACACACCTTGTAGACGGTAGCCTTGGGTCTGTTGTCTACACTGATGCTTGCTTTAGGTAGCAATGTGGTATTAAAGAATGTACCCATACTGCCGTCTAGTACGAGGGTAGACATCTGAAAGGGAAACAGAAAAATGAGAGGCTGTAATGCTGTGATCCATTCGCGTCATGTTTATCGTGTTCACCGTGACTTTCTCCATGTTCACGAGTGGGTTGCATTCCAAACGCTACTCACCAAGACGCACGCGCACAGTCGAGTTAGTCGTGCGGTAAGGACATTCTTTAACGCGCAAGAACTCGTACATTAAAAAGAACACACATGCGCGAGTATTTCATTCGTTTATGAAGTCGTGAACATGGAGAACAAAATTTCACCTGGAGTTCACCACTGGTGAACACGAGTTACCAGGCGATTAGAACGATATTATACGACTCATGAACTCGTGAACACGATAAACACGACGCGATTGGAACACAGAATTAGCCGATCATGTTTAAATATTAAGAGGGCCTAATATTTCGATCTTAACAAGATCTTCTTCAGAGACTAAATGACTGTGTACACGAAACAAACATATATAGGGCAATATACAGCATGATGCACATCATGGACGCTGAAAAAACACAAAAGAAAAAAGCACAGAGTTCAATGGAACAAACAACAAAAGGAGGATTAGGCTGAGGGATTAAAGGGTGAGGTCAGTGTGGGTAGGATCAAAGGCGGGGTAGGAACAAAAACAGAAGGGGTAAAGAAGGTGTTTTTTCAGCGTCCATGATGTGCATCATGCTGTATATTGCCCTATATATGTTTGTTTCGTGTACACAGTCATTTAGTCTCTGAAGAAGATCTTGTTAAGATCGAAATATTAGGCCCTCTTAACTTATTTGATTTGTATATTTCAGGTCATTCCAGCCAGTAAGCAGTTTGCAGCAGTATTAATCTTATTCATATTGGTAAATAGCGCCCTCTCTTGTGTGTGCACAAAGCTCATTGATCAAATTGTAAGAGACTCTGGAATGTAGTCAACTCAATAAATTGGCTCACCGATTTGATAAGAATGTCTCCTGCATCAGCATTCAGTTGCTTGGAGGATAACTCTAAGAACTTGCTGCCAAGAAGCTCAACTGATGTGTTGGCACTTATCTTCAAGTCTTCCTCCGTGTCGCTCACAATCTGAATGAAACAATTCACCATTAACTCTTGCTCTTGTTTACGCTCCAATGCACCTCGCCCAACAAAATGCCTGTGTATAATGCTCTAATGCACACAGCTGGAGTGCATTGGCATGTACCATTGACATGCAATAAACAACTCTCATAGAGCAAGGGTTAATCCTCTGTCTCCTTGGTTATGTTTATAAAACACCGTGCAACCAAGTAATGTCATTTTTTATAGATGAGCACGCAAGAAAGTCTCTATCTAATGAGAATTACCATAAACAAACATCTGGTGGGAGAGTAAACCGTACATTTTTACAAAACAAATCTTAAGAAACATGCTAACCATTACCTTGTTGGTGGTTATCAGTAACGACTTTAAATTGTCCATTTTGGTGGGAAGGATAGCTTCCTTACTGGCGTCAGTATGAAAGATGGTTACTCCTGACCTAGGACTGATGACCTTTAACCCCTTCTGACCTCGCATAATTGTCTCTCCTTTGCTCACTTCCACTGTGGGATGTCAACCATTAGGAATTTTATTAAAACTGGATCATTCAATATCAATGTGTTTCATATCATTTTCTAAGTATTTTTAATTGTTATTTTTTAAGTTTTTTTAATTCTTTGTAATTACAGAATGAATTATACAAAGGCACACCTGATGTTGCAGGTTTCTCAAGTGCAGCCACGCGAACCTGGAAATTAAAGCAAACAAATATAATCAGCATACAAAAATAATACTTGCAATGTTGTTAAAATAAACAAAGCAACATAAGCCTGGCAAAGTTTTTCCCGGCGCAACAAAATTCTGTTCAACTGATTCTGAAGGGCCATTCAATTGAATTATTTTTATGCATCTGATCTAAACAAATGGCAGGATTTAACTATTTATTGGCACAAACAAGTTTAGCTCAGTAAAAACAGCCAAAACTCCATGTGCTTTTCATGCTAAGCAACAACCAGCTGAACACCAGTCACAATCTACATCACCTGCATATTTGGTTTGTAACCCTGTTTTGCCAAAGGAAGAATCTTCATGCTGAACCATTTTTTGTGCTCCGTAAAATTGGCCCCAGGCTAAGTTAGTGAGTTACAAAGAGGTTACTAGGTTGGTCTTCTGAATCCAGCAAAAAAAATGATGTATTTACAAAATCATGGCCTTCCTTTGCAAACATTCTGAACATTTTACAACCTAAAATTGAGACTTACAGTTGAACTTTGACCTGAAATCTCCAGGTCTTGTCCCATAAAGCCACCGACTTCCCCATGTGATGTAACAATGGTGTCAATATCGACTTCATCCAAGAATCGCACAAGTCCACCTTTTAGCAACTGTAATGACTGCAGCCCATTCATGTCGATGCGGAGTGTCCACAACACCAGCGCTGTAATCTGGCCAAACAGTATTTCTTAATTAGTTGGACTGATGTTTTTGTATTAAAAAAGACCTGCTTCAGAATTTGTATTAACCCTAACCCTACCTAATGCTACTTTTTACTACTAGTAGTAAAAAGTAGTATGCAGTACTCTCACTGACTTGTGTGCAATGCCTGTAGTAATTGTTAACTCGTAGTACTTTTTAGCATTGGGTCCCTCTGCTTGCTGAGTGTGCATGGGCATGGCCCATGTATGCTGTGTAAGGTGTTCTAAACTCTACAGCAAAAATTGTCACTTGGGACACAGCAATGGGTCAAGGCTGGACTACTGCATTTTTTGCCAGGTAAGTATTACAGACCTGTATTGCCACTATTAGTATTTTGTAGTTGGCAGTATCTGTACTCTGTCAGTACACACCCAATCATCAGTCATGGAGAGACCCAATGGTACAAAATACTAAGTAGTATTCTGTAGTACGCAGTTCTTTAGCCCAAAGTAAGGCCTAGGGGGTTAGGGTTAATTACATATCACTTTCTCTGTGAAAAAAAAATCTGTGGAATAATAACAGTTGAGGACAAAATGAGTTAAATTCAGGATCTTATTGAAAGTTTGTAGCATTTCCGTGTTGAAGATTGTGAACAAGTTGGTCAAGTTTTTAGTCGGAGGTTTTTCAACACCCAAATTGTAGTCCTATCCAGCTACTTATTAATAGTTGCTTCTACTCACAACCAAATTGCCAACTGCAGTGACGTAAAGCAAGACAAGAAAGCAGTAAGCAAAGTAACGTTTTCTTCCACGCAACCCGGTCTTGTGCAGGTGTTCCTCGTGCACCGGGACATGACCAGCTCGGAAGTTACTATTGTGCTCTTTGTTTACTCGTCGTCGCTCTAACGACTTCTCCAGCATTGACTGTCGCCCATTGGTCCCTCTCTGTTGAAAAAAAAATAAAAATTGCAACTTGGTTGTGTAGGCCTAATGTAAGGCCCTACTCACTGCCTACTATTTC
The DNA here is from genome assembly GCA_037893245.1 of Crossaster papposus. NCBI lineage: Eukaryota > Metazoa > Echinodermata > Asteroidea > Velatida > Solasteridae > Crossaster > Crossaster papposus. The sequence goes on along the minus strand of JBAIAA010000072.1, from coordinate 1,727,616 downwards.
CAACAAAACATGGATAGAAATGGTGTTTTTTTAAAGACTTTAGTCTTTATCATGATTTAACCCTAAATCTTTGTGTGCAAAATTAAATTGATTTTGGAGTATTTGGGAGGGCTGTGTACAGGCAAAAGGTGTTTATCTCCATCCCAGATTTATGTATTTTTATCATTTTTTACAATTGCTGACCTTCATTGATCAAAAAGACTGTATTATGATGAAAAACTGGCGTTATGATGCATGCAACATTCTGTGACAATGGCATATCATATAAATCATATTCAATATTATTAGGAAGTGGCTATTTTTACGTGACCGTAAAGTTACGTACTTCGGCTATTTTTACGTGATATAACTGATTCCCGACACACACAAGGGAAACTCAATACGCGCGGAACGTACGTATGAAGACCAACGACGGTTGACAGCCATAATTCACCAAAATAAATGGATACAGTCCCTAGTTAATTGTATACAGTCCCTAGTTTTTCGTATACACTACTTTATACCTTTTTCTATTATTAACCAAAATTATTGGTTAATTATGCACCTAAATAATCTCAATTAGATAAGGTCATAGAAAAAGGTATAAAAGTCGTGTATAGCGCATGCGCTACTGGAACTCACGTACAAATAGCCGAAGTACGTAGGTTTACAGTCACGTAAAAATAGCCAGGGCCAGGGCATGATCTTGATTACGGCACTGAAATGAGCTTAACACTGGGTCATTTAGCCTGAATTAACTTGAAAATAATCATCTATTAAACCTTGATAAAGAAAGAACATCCCCCATACCATTAAAACTGAAAGGACGTTTGCATAATACCCCAAAATAAACATAAAATGTCCAGTTGAATTACCTGGTATGCGGCGGATGTAGCCATTTTCCCTTTCTAATATCACTTAGACTGATCCCATTCTTCAATACGTAATCTACAAAGCGTGAAGAGTACTGGGATCCGCGCGCTAAGGATGAGCCAATGCCAAAAAGGTGTGCTATTGAGGGCGCCGTTCACACATAAATAAAACCAAGGCCGTTTTCAAAACCTCACATTAGGCTCCAACACCACTGCCAAACTGCATGAACGAAGTAGTTTATGATTGTACCGTGTTTTTTTTTTTATACAAATAAATAAATAAATAAATGAAAGTTGGTTTACTTTTAAATAAATTGAAATCGATACTCATCACACAAAGAATTCCAGAAAAATCCGTATAGAGGTTTTATTTGGCCATATGCGGGCCGGGCGGCTAACGTTCAGATTGGTTGATGTCCCTAATGTGTTGTATGTACATGTATTATAAATCAAAAAGAATTGTTACAGTGGAGATGTTTGCATCAATTATTGCAATGTTTTACACGAAAAACAATATTTAATTTAAAACATTCAGAATATAAATTAATAATAATAATTATATGATTTTCATTTTTACACTGAGTAATTCTAATAGTATGATGTAGTTAATTTTGTTTTATGTATATTAATGTACAGCGCACATAATTATGAACATATTTTATGGAATGCGCACTTGGGGAGACAATTTAGCATACGTTTTTAGGTAATAAGGAGACAGTGGCACTTAGGGAGACATTTCATTGTCTCCCCCTTGAGTGTCTATAGCTACCCAAAACACGATATTTGGGGGTTATTTTTGTCCTAGAACGACAGATTTTGGTCTAAATAGCATAAATCTCGAAGATCATAGAGAAAAGGGTTAGGGTAAACAAGTTAGGACTGTTTTATCTTTTATCTTTATCTTTATTTCATTTTTCGGGATATATAAAATTAGAGAACAATAATACAAATAACACTGATCAAGAAACATAACAAAAAACATAACAGAAGACAATACCCAAATAGCTCCCGCAGGATTACCCAAAAGAAACAAGTTTCTGTCGAGGGGCTCTCCAAACTAATTGGATAATACATTTAAGGGTAAATAGATTAGATATAAATAAAAAATAATATAAACAATAAATAAAAAATTAAAAAAAAAAAAAAAAAAAAAAAAAAAAAAAAAAAAAAGTTTTAAGTTTGTGTACATCTCTATGGGATTGTCTCCCCAAGTGCCTATTTGGAGGTATATTAATTATTATTATTATTATTATTATTAAAGGAAATTGCGGTTTAGACACCCTAATTAATATCACATCTTTAATCATGACTGCTGGCTCATTTTGATATCTAAATGGAAATGTATTTGGAAATTGTATTTCTAGTCTAGAAGCCGCTCATAATTCATACCGGGCGGCTTCACGGTAATGTTAGCTGCATTTATTGAGCAGTAACATTATATGCAGGAGTCAGCGAAGTCAACATCTGCTGGAGGTCAATAGATTATTTCCAAAAACAACATTCGGCTGCAGAAACTTAACTTGACTGACCTGCAAAGAGCGGAAATGCAATGTACAGTATACAAACGTTATATAATTATTGTAATTGTAAAAATACAGGAAGGTAAATATCAAACTAGTGTTGGATTTACGACTACGAGTGATTTTGGGGGTTTGTTCTCTTAGATTCGTTTCATTCTTGCGTGATAATTATGTGTGAAAGTTCATGTTTATTTTGGTCCAGCAGCACATGTTGCCCCTTTAACCCGACCTGCGGCAGTTGAAATAACTGTGATTTCAAAACATTCGAAGCCGGGATAAGGAAACCAGAATCTAGTCTGATATCGACAGTATAAACTGGAAGATTGACATGATCGAGTGGAACACTTCGCCCTGATGTCACGTAAGCACTTGCCAATTATAAGGCAGTGCAGATGTTCATACAATCTTATAATCAAATCACCAAGGAATAAAAAGATGTTATTTCTAATAACATTTGGCTCAAAATTGAAAATACCTTTTGTTAACAGTCTGAACGAGCAGGTGTTTTCCAAATCTCGGCCTCATACCAGCAACCATTCAGAATGTTAGTTGCCTGGAGTTGGTCTAACTCAATGTATATCAAAGTTTGCTGAAGACATTTTTGAACTTCAATTATGTAGTAAACGCGTCAAAATAAAGAATATTTTCATTTGTCTAAACGGTTTTTTTCAGCTGACGAACCAGTGCTATCTATAAGGACGGTTCTATAGACATGACAGATATGATATAACGATGCCACAAAGTGCGTGAATAGAAAACACACGGTGGACTGAATATTAAAAACCCATAACACACTAACTCTGAAATGTATAGATCTACTTGGTCATCATTTCGACAAAAACGTCCGCTGTTAGTTCCGTAAAATTAGCCGTTTTAAGGGGGGCTGGGTGGTTTGAGACGACTCCCAAAGAATGGTTTCCCCTTCCTATCAAAACAGAATACGGTTTGGGCATTGACCTGCCCATGTCCCCATACAGAGAATAACAATGAAATTAGGGCCCTAGAGCCGGGAAGCAGACTGAGCCCCGCTCATCTCAATTTAATTATACCCAGCACGATATGTGGCAGAGGGGTACCCCCCTCTTACCCCTATACTTTATACGCACTCAACACGTTTGTAACCTAACCCATCCCCCTTGAAACCTAAAAGGAATTCCCGAGATTCCGGGAACACAATGGTCAACACAAAAGAGGGGGGTTTTCTCTGGCACATATCGTGCTTCATATGAATTTAATTCCCACCTAATAGAATTGTGATCGTGCTCTTATCTACTTTACTAAATCCCCAAAGATTATGTCTATCCTGACTAGTCTTTTCAACTGCCTGCATTTCTGTCCTGTCCTGGCATATTTCATGACAGTCAAAACATGTCTTTGTAATATATTTCTTACTATCCCTTCAAAATGTGATCATGATTCGCAAAAGCTTGTCAGTTCACGCGACCTCTTCCCCTTCCGATAAAATTAGCGCACAGTACTATGAAGTACTCTTAAAACTTGTTTTTACTTTGAAGCCTGTAACTTTAAAGCGTGTAACTCGGAAGTCTTGGGAGTCAAAGTAAAAGTTTGAAGGGTTTATATAGTTGACCGAGTAAAGAAACAGTTCTTTTGTTTTAATCTTTAAAAGCTGTGACGGAAATCAAAGGCCAGTACATTATCCAAACAACCGGGTCTTAAAAATGCACCAATTATGAAACACACAATAGTTCTTTTTTTTTGCTAAACAAATACCAACGAAGGACGTTTCTTTTTGGTCACGATGTTTCTTCATAATCTTCCTTTCTCTCCTTTAACATCTTAAAAAGTCTCGGTATTATGCCTTTAAATGTTAGCACCTTTGCCCGTGAATGCCTGAGCCAGACACTGGCAATACAGCGTCGCTTCCGTTCCTCCCTCAACGAATTGTAGAGAAAACATCATTAGTCACCCTGCACTTTCATCCCCTAGCCCGACTGCCAGAGCCACCGTTCCTAACCAAGTGGATTACCTGTGCACATTAATGACATCCTATGACCATTAAACGAAGCCGAGGCCATTGGGTCAAGAATTCAGCATAACATGTATTCGCTTAAGGGCAAGTTGAGACGATCGTGAATCCAAACAAGAATTCCAATAACTATTTTTATCATTCTAGAAGAAATTGGTGTTTTTAAATAATTAAAAGAGATTGTGTAAACACAAACCAAAGCAAGGAAATAACAGTACGTTAATTCTTGCAAAAATGGGTAAAAAAATAGCAGACGAACTTGTATTTGAGGAGATTATTTAAAGGCCCGTTTTAATTTCGTGACCGTAAGCTTACATCTGTTTCAGTTTTATATAGCGACATATTTCTTTGTAACTGTTACACTCGGTTAATGTTTTAAGCTTTCAAACAACCAAAGTTGTATTACTTATTTATTTATAATTATATATTTTTTGAAATATAAACGGGTTTCATCTGGTAAAATAATCCCGGGGTTGTTTGTTGAAGGCAGATGTCAAAATGTCGTTAAAAAAAAGAACATTCCTGAGACAGCTGGGAAAGTTCGCGTCAGTGAAAACACTGAGGAGACGCTGCACAAAGTGTTTGTCAGTCTCACTATAGAGCAAGGAGCTTCCTTGCTCTATGGTGAGATGTTGCACAAAGTGTTTGTCAGTCTCACCATAGATCAAGGAGCTTCCTTGCTCTATGGTGAGATGTTGCACAAAGTGTTTGTCAGTCTCACTATAGAGCAAGGAGCTTCCTTGCTCTATGGTGAGATGTTGCACAAAGTGTTTGTCAGTCTCACCATAGAGCAAGGAGCTTCCTTGCTCTATGGTGAGATGTTGCACAAAGTGTTTGTCAGTCTCACCATAGATCAAGGAGCTTCCTTGCTCTATGGTCTCACTATAACGTAAATAAACAGTCAAGGTCTTTAATATTATTGTCAACATTGTTTTAATTAAAGCTGACTGATGCCGCGCTAATTTGGTGTCTATCTCGACCAATGCCATTTCTTTAAGGCTGTTTAATTTTAATGAATACAGGCTATTGTTTCTTTTTTAGGTATCTGTAATTCTTCGAAACATTTGGGGTTTTTTGAAAGAAAATTTGTTTCCTTTATATTTTCGATTCCGATCACAGGGTCATAGGGGCGGGAGTCATACCCGCGTAAACTGATTGTTTTCTCTCCATGCAGTTGGGCTCAATAACAACAACAAGTAATTACTGGTATAGTTCCGTAGCTAAACGTGGACCTTTTTTATCCACCGACTCAGTTCAAAAATGAAAACAAATTAAATCTACTTCAATTATAAAATAGCAATACAAAAACCCGCGAAACTCCAAAATAGCTTATTGGCAGTATACATCTTTAAAATTAACGCCTACGTACGTCGATTTCCGCCCGCCGACTGCGCTGACAGAGAAAAACCACGGGCTTCAAGGACATACCACAAACCATCTCAGGAATGAAAGGCTTCCGTTAATTAACGAAATGTTCATTCCTTTCAAATACAAACAATTTGATTCCCCCCTAGGCCCGTGTCGAACGGGATTGGCATTCCGCGCATGCGCACTATGTTGAGCTTAATGGCATTGCTCTCTACGGTAACTTTCACCTTCAATATTTTCAATATTTTCGTCAACGGCAAGATAAACACATTTAATGCATCTGACATTGTGGATTTATTATTAACCCGGTGGACATCGAATTCCTTTTGGAATTGATGGATGAAGAGTACGAAGTGAAGGATTAAAGGCCTCTCCTCGAGACAGACTCAACTAACCTTCATTAAACCCAATGTGACATGCTTCAGGGCACGCTTAACCCATTGTGACAGCTGCAATGCACGCTACAGACGTCTGCATTATGAAGCAAGAAATGGGACAGAGAGATTTGTTTATGCATTGTTGAATATAGTCTAGACTATAGTCTCTTCCCCTTTTATGACCCCCCCCCCCCCCCCCCCCCACAAACAAAATAAAAATAAACCCCAAACTTGTCAACTCAACGTTTAGATACACTTTAAAAACCTTCTGGGTCACAATAATTGACCCCGACGGAAACTCATCCGAATCTGAACGATTTTTTTTTCGGGTTAAAAATTACACTTTTTGGGTCGAAAATAATTTAAGAAAAAAAATATCAATTTGACCCGGAAAAGTGGCATTTTCGACCCACAAAAGTGTCATTTTCAACCCAGGAGTTTTTAGAGTGAAGTATAAGCAGTGGCCTTCTTCAAATCTCAACTTGACCCAACAGTTTGAAATATGCCGTAGGCTCCCTGCATTCTGATTTAAATGAATAGAATTGTGCGTATTTTAGAACCAGCTTTGATTTTCTATGTAAATAAACGTTGAAACGTTAATCTTCAATTTGAAAAGCAGAATTACACGTTGACGTCAGCAAAGTTGGACCACCTCAAGAACTTCTCGCCTAGACCGACAAATACACTGCATAAAGGTAACATAAATAACTGACTGAGTGCATGTGGAATATTAATTTACTCAAGACGAAGGATTACGACTTATGTTATTGGAAAAAAAGATGGATTGAAGACGCAATTGGATGTGCTCCATCACATTAAGACAGATGAACTCCCCAGACGCACCCGATTCACCTCAGTGGATCAACGGTTAAAGTAACGTTTCCCGCCACAACCATATGGTAGCGCGCGAGCTAATAATTGGATTAAAACATGCAAAACAAACCATATAAAATAACAGTTTGAACCAAAGCCCCTTGGTCGACCAATCCTTCTGAAAACCTACCCCATAAAGAAGTTCAGATATCTGCTTCCATGTAAACACGTACTAGTCTTTCCCTCTAGTCAGAACAGTTGTCAAATATACATGATGAAGATGTACAGTGGGCGGAAAAGATATTCACAGTGTCGAATTTCTTTACAATTAATTATTTCGAAACATTCAACATAAAAATTCATTATCACAAAAATCTTTGGGCACAAAAATAATTATGTTCATCCAACTTTAAAGAAGTTATTTTACCAAACCCCGGCCGCGCACCGGCCTCGTTTGCATTCTTGATCTGTACAACATATATACAAGTACATGTACACGTACATGTATATATCCAAACTCGTATCAAGAAGCATCTGATTTGATCATGCAGCCCATGTGAAAGCATTCACGAAACGGGAATCGACAAACTAGCCCGAAGCAGGAAAGAACCCGAGGTTTGTGAAATTCAAGTTGGTGTTACATACATGTAATACAAGTACCTTTTGTTAGATTGAATTCGTCATTGTAACCACCGGCAGGGAATATACAGCCAATAACCAGTATGCATCAGTGGTTCTACGTCTCTTGATCCTGGCCCTATATCCATCCGCACCATAACCTCAAATTAGTACATCCTGTAATCCAATCCTAGAAATCGACTGCGTAAACAACTCCCATGAGCCATTCATACATTTCAATACATTTTTCTTACTGTGTATTATCATAGAGAAAGATTATGGATCATTCTGGATTATCATGGAGAAATAAACGCGCATGCATTATATTTTGTACCTTTTACAAGTGCAGCAGTCACGACTGACTGAACAACTTGAACTGCACATTTCAAGTGTAAAAAGTTTTTTAAAGGGATCGTATACGTTTGGTATACTCCCAAAATTAATGGCAATAAAAACTTACTTGGTAAGAAGTACAGCAGCTTTGGATAGTATAATGCATTTTTAGAAACGTTTCACTTCGAAGTACTGCTGTTATGGAAAAAAAAAATATCACTTTTTAGCCCCCAAAAATTAAATCTGAGAAGCGTTACTGCAGTGACGTTTCTCAGACTGTGTATTCCAATGCAGATTATTCTTCCTGCGTGGACATAACCGCTCCAGGTTTTCGGCAATATCTCGAAATCGCTACCACCTTTTGAAATGAAATTTTTACAGGTTAGTTTTATGGTATATATCTATAAATTTATAGGATTGAAACAAACAATGGGTTCCAATTACCAATCGTGTACGATACTTTTAAACCCAGAAAGCCGCTTGAATATTGTCTAAATTATAGAACTCCAATAAAACTCAGCCAAACTAATTGTTGTCTCGCAAATTATACAAAACAAATGTATAAAACAACTTTCTATGAAAAAACGATAAATGAAAAGGATTTTCTAACCATGGCAACTGATGAACTAACTGTAGACAGGACATTAAAGGTTCGACATTGAAAGCAGTTTTGTATTTGTATTTGGTCAAAGACAACTAAGATAAAATTAAACAGATCTACTATACAATGTTATGAAATCTTTTTTGTAAACATTGAACGACATCCTCTGATGAAACTTCTTTAAATTCTTTGAAAAAAAGAGCTCAAACTAAATTCTCAAAATTTCTTTCTGAAACTCTTTCTGTATTCCTTGGTTCATGTACATGTACATGTATTTCGCTCAAGTAACTTCTGAAAATAAATTCACCGTTTTGGCATATGAAGCACGAGATGTGGCAGAGAAAAACCCCCTCTTTTGTGTTGACCATTGTGTTCCCGGAATCTCAGGAATTCCTTTTAGGTTTCGGGGGTTAGGTTACAATAGTGTAGAGTTCGTATAAAGTATAGGGATAAGAAGGGGGTACCCCTCTGCCACATATCGTGCTGGGTATACGTTTTGGGGGTGTAACTAACATAAAGGCACATCAAATACAATCTCTTAAAATACACCAAATAATGATAGATGTGAAAGACAACTTGAAAACAGTTATACAATAATTGCATTCTTTGTTACAAAATATAGCCCGATAAATATTTGACCCTTAAATAGGTTATCTTCTGGTGATGTATTTCAACTATATCATTTACGATTGTCAACTTAGCATGACATTGCTTCAATAAACATGTCATATACACACATTGTACATGATCAATCTACTTCAAATTACGCTTAAATTATGCACACACTACACACACAAGCAATTAATATTAATTTGTACTCGTTTCCTCTGGAATTTCCGTGCTACAAATCCTAATGATTCCAGGAAATCAAACCCCATTAAATAAATAGGGGTTTCTTCACCAATCCTTAAAAAGAACATAACAGATTTTAAAGGGTCCATGATTCATGGAACATTCTGATCACAAAGTTTAGAAAGATATAAAAGAATGATTAAATGAATAGAAATGTAAAAAAAAAAGTCTCATTTAACTTTTTTTTAACTTAAAAAAATACTTTGCTTTCTGGTTGAATAAAAAAACAAAAGGTTGTTACATGTATTATATACTCTACTGTGCAAACGATACAATTTATAAGCTGTATGCCAGGGCTTCTTTGAGTTAGTCTAATGACTTCTATTCTGATGTCTGCTGTAAAATGTCCAACACCAACTTAATCTAAGAAAGCAACCTTAAGCAAATTTTTTGTTAGAATTGTTTTGAAAGACAAATGCCTTGCTGTATGTCATAAATAATCACAGTACAGGTACAAGAAAATGTTGCAATTTTAAACAGGTTTTTAGTGTTAATTTTTCTTTTAACAAAAACAAAAAGTACGAAACAGGTCACTTAATTAACTTATCTACTCTCGCACTTTTAATTTGCTTTCTTGTTAAGTTTTTTAATTTAAATATAAAAAAATACAAAAGCCACTTCAACTCTTTCAATTTGCAATGTCTATAATCTACAATTACATTACACTTGTTTTATCATTTTTTTCTGATCTCATTTAACATTTGCGAGCCCAATGAAACCTTTTATGACCTTTCACATTCTGCACAAACCAAGTTTAAGTATGTGTACTGCAGAACATCATAGATTTGTGTTTCAAATTTTGTTTCCTGGTCACAACTTAAACGCCCCGAAATAGCGCTTAAGGTTAGCAAATATGTCTTCTACAGTAAGCACAACTTTTCCGCTAACTGTTAAGCAGCGCCGTAAAATTAGTCCTAGATCATAAAAACACAATAAAAAGAAAAATACATGTCCCACAACCACCTTTGCCCTATTTAAGACTTGACCAAAAAAAGGGTTACATATAATGTACAAATGAAGTTTTAAGTACTTGTTATTTTACTTCAGGTTTTATTTACTGTTGATGTTGACAATATTTCTGCAGTGTTGCAATCAGTGGACGATGCAAACCTTTACTGCAATACATACTGGAAACATCCGGTTGGGCAAAACGTTGTTTAAGAGGTTGCACAAGACCAGAGCACATATCAGTCCCAAATTTGTAAGCTCGGAAAGCCTCATAGATGATCCGGAAAGGAAGTTGTTTATTATTATGATAAACACCTCTGTTTCCGTGTATCACAGCTATTCCTTCTTTCTCAATACGATGGCAATTCAGCGAATACATACAGTGATCGGGGCGAATGTTCCACTCACACTGGTAAACATAAACTAACTCGGGATGAAAATGAAATAAAATATTCAGCAAATCTTGGTCCCCCCATGTGGTTTTCATCTTCCACTCCCGGTAAATCGGGAGTATCTTTGCAGACCATCCAAAATTTCTCATCCTGGTCAAATTCATGAGCATGATGCCAGAGTTCAGCCCAGTCGGACCGTAAAACGGGTGTCTAGCAAAACGATTGTACCATCCAATGTTGGTGACTTCGTGTTCAGGGGTCAGAGCAGCTAGCTGGGTACTGTTAAACTTCTTGAAGAAACTCCAGATAAATTCAAGTGGCTTGGTGAACAAAATGTCAGTGTCTACGTACAAGAGTGCATCTGTATTCACGAGTAGGTCTGGCAAAAACAGCCGCTGGGTCGCACACTTCTTATACATTTTCTTCCATACCTCTGCATTTTCACCCGGAGGGTAAGCTATCGAATGGAGGTCAAAGGTTATTTTGGTACTGTAAGGCTGTGGCCATGATTTCAGTTTTGCGGCGATGTTAGCCTGTAATTCCTCTTCAGCAAATATGTGAAAATGTACTGGCGATGGAGTAAGTAAAGCTGCAGATTTGACCATTGTTAATGCCTCGTCAGTTCGGTCGCCACATACTACAACAGACAGCGTAATTTTGCCGTTGACTTTCGGTATGGTTTCACTTAAAAGTTGAGCATCAGTGTTTTGGTTCAAATCTTGAGCGGCAACTTGAGGCTTTATGCCGGGCATGACTGCTGCTGGCATGGGCGCTGGTTGGGGTACATGCTGATTGGCCTGTGGGAGGTTGGGCTGAGGCTTTTGATTGGCTGCTTGAATATTGAGCTTCTGCTGCTGCTGCCACTGTTGAGGTTGCTGCTGTGGAACTTGTCGTTGCTGTGCATTTTGTTGTTGCTGTTGCAACTGCTGAGGTACATGTCCTTGTTGTGCAAACTGTTGTTGCTGCTGTTGTGCTTTCTGTTTTGGCTGTTGGACCTGCTGCTGCTGTTGTGCTTGCTGGTTTGGCTGTTGTTGCTGCTGCAGATGTACCTGCTTCAGTTGTTGCTGCTGTTTCCGCAAGTCATCGCTGGCTTGGCCTGGCTGCCTATTGCGGTAATTGCCGGGAGGCACTGGTGCATTCGGCTGAAGACGTATGGAATGACCAAACTCTTTCCTATTGATATTTGCATTCTTGGCTAGTATGATATTGTTTTTTCCTGGTTCTGGTTGTATTTTCATATGGTGATTCAAGTCCACTTGTTTACCGCCATTTATGTTGCGTGTTTCGGCAGCACGAACCGCTTTGTAAATTCCACAAAGCATTCCCGCGGCAAAAACGCCCACCACACAACAAATGGACGCCAACTTGTTGCACTGTCGGCTACTACGCATGTTGACAACCGCTTATCTCCACACTCTAGCTCTCTCGGCCTAGTATAATAAACACGGCACGGCGACGGCGCGGGACGGACTGACAGAGTGAGAGATATCGAGTGATGATGTTATTTTGCTCCACGAAAACTCGACCCTGCAGCACTGCCAACACACTGAATCTATGACACGTTTGCAGTTATCCATCTGCTGTCCTTAGCTAGTATGCCGCCGTCAGAGCATATCTATACTTTCCATTCATCCCAAAATAATGTGCATTTAAAACCACTCAATTGTAGCGAAACCGCACGAACACTGTGTGAACATTTTAATATGCTAATCACGTAAAAACGACCGGCAGATTAAAGGCGATAACTGAATAGAACATAGTGAGTGAGTGAGTTTTTAGGGTTTAACGCCGTACCAGCATCATCAATGGCCATATTCACGGCGGGAACAAATTTCATTCAACAATTAATGTGAAGAAGTTACAGTTTTAGAGGTGGGAGGAAAACCCCAGAAGAATATCCTGGGGAAAAACCCACGGAGTCAGGCAGGGACTGAAAACCCAATCCACATATTGGCCCAGGCCGGATTCGAACCCGGGTCATAGTGGTGGAAGGCGAGGAAAGAACCGCTACACCAACCCGACTCCCCGAATAGAACATAAATAACTGACTGAGTGCATGTGGAATATTAATTTACTCAAGACGAAGGATTACGACTTATGTTATTGGAAAAAAAGATGGATTGAAGACGCAATTGGATGTGCTCCATCACATTAAGACAGATGAACTCCCCAGACGCACCCGATTCACCTCAGTGGAACAACGGTTAAAGTAATGTTTCCCGCCACAACCATATGGTAGCATGCGAGCTAATAATTGGATTAAAACATGCAAAACAAACCCTTGGTCGACCAATCCTTCTGAAAACCTACCCCATAAAGAAGTTCAGATATCTGCTTCCATGTCAAAACGTACTAGTCTTTCCCTCTAGTCAGAACAGTTGTCAAATCTACATGATGAAGATGTACAGTGGGCGGAAAAGATATTCACAGTGTCGAATTTCTTTACAATGAATTATTTCGAAACATTAAAAATAAAAATTCATTATCACAAAACTCTTTGGGCACAAAATAATTATGTTCATCCAACTTTAAAGAAGAGTTATTTTACCAAACCCCGGCCTCGTTTCCATTCTTGATCTGTACAATATATATATACACGTATATATCCAAACTCGTATCAAGAATCATCGGTCCTCCGGGATTTGACCATGCAGCTCATAATGAAAGCTTTTACGAGTCGGGAATCGGCAAACCAGCCCGAAGCAGGAAAGAAACCGAGGTTTGTGAAATTCAAGGTGGTATTAATGTACCTTTTGTTAGATTGAATTCGTCATTGTAACCACCGGCAGGGAATATACAGCCAATAACCAGTATGCATCAGTGGTTTTACGTCTCCTGATCCTAACACTATCCTGACCCTATATATCCATCCGCACCAAACCTCAAATTTATACCGTACATCCTGTAATCCAATCCTAGAAATCGACTGCGTAAACAACTCCCATGAGCCATTCATACATTTCAATACATTTTTCTTACTGCGTATTTACTATTATGGATCATTGTGTATATACCCAGCACGGTACCCCCCTCTTTTATCCCTATACTTTATACGCACTCAACACTATTGTAACCTAACCCATGCCCCCTTGAAACCTAAAAGGAATTCCTGAGATTCCGGGAACACAATGGTCAACACAAAAGAGTGGGGGGGGGGGGGGGGGGGGGGGGTTCTCTGCCACATATCGCGCTTCATTTTTACGATTGTGTATTTATGGAGGAATAAACGCGCATGCATTATATTTTGTACCTTTTACGGACAGATCAAATTAAGTGCAGTGGTCACGACTGACTGAACAACTTGAACGCCAACTGTACATTTCATTTTACTGAAACAGTTTTTAACCCCAGAAAGCCGCTTGAATATTGTCTAAATTATAGAACTTCAATAAAACTCAGCCGAACTAATTGTTGTCTCGCAAATTATACAAAACAAATGTATAAAACAACTTTCTATGAAAAAAAGACAAATAAAAGGATTTTCTAACCATGGCAACTGATGGAAGTAACTGTAGACAGGACATTAAAGGTTCGACATTGAAAGCAGTTTTGTATTTTTATTTGGTCAAAGACAACCAAGATAAAATTAAACAGATCTACTATACAATGTTATGAAATCCTTTTTGTAAACATTGAATGACATCCTCTGATGAAACTTCTTTAAATTCTTTGGAAAAAAGAGCTCAAACTAAATTCTCAAAATTTCTTTCTGAAACTCTTCCTGTATTCCTTGGTTCATCGTTTTGGCATATGAAGCACGAGATGTGGCAGAGAAAACCCCCCTCTTTTGTGTTGACCATTGTGTTCCCGGAATCTCAGGAATTCCTTTTAGGTTTCGGGGGTTAGGTTACAATAGTGTAGAGTTCGTATAAAGTATAGGGATAAGAAGGGGGTACCCCTCTGCCACATATCGTGCTGGGTATACGTTTTGGGGGTGTAACTAACATAAAGGCACATCAAATACAATCTCTTAAAATACACCAAATAATGATAGATGTGAAAGACAACTTGAAAACAGTTATACAATAATTGCATTCTTTGTTACAAAATATAGCCCGATAAATATTTGACCCTTAAATAGGTTATCTTCTGGTGATGTATTTCAACTATATCATTTACGATTGTCAACTTAGCATGACATTGCTTCAATAAACATGTCATATACACACATTGTACATGATCAATCTACATTCAAATTACGCTTAAATTATGCACACACTACACACACAAGCAATTAATATTAATTTGTACTCGTTTCCTCTGGAATTTCCGTGCTACAAATCCTAATGATTCCAGGAAATCAAACCCCATTAAATAAATAGGGGTTTCTTCACCAATCCTTAAAAAGAACATAACAGATTTTAAAGGGTCCATGATTCATGGAACATTCTGATCACAAAGTTTAGAAAGATATAAAAGAATGATTAAATGAATAGAAATGTAAAAAAAAAAGTCTCATTTAACTTTTTTTTAACTTAAAAAAATACTTTGCTTTCTGGTTGAATAAAAAAACAAAAGGTTGTTACATGTATTATATACTCTACTGTGCAAACGATACAATTTATAAGCTGTATGCCAGGGCTTCTTTGAGTTAGTCTAATGACTTCTATTCTGATGTCTGCTGTAAAATGTCCAACACCAACTTAATCTAAGAAAGCAACCTTAAGCAAATTTTTTGTTAGAATTGTTTTGAAAGACAAATGCCTTGCTGTATGTCATAAATAATCACTGTACAGGTACAAGAAAATGTTGCAATTTTAAACAGGTTTTTAGTGTTAATTTTTCTTTTAACAAAAACAAAAAGTACGAAACAGGTCACTTAATTAACTTATCTACTCTCGCACTTTTAATTTGCTTTCTTGTTAAGTTTTTTAATTTAAATATAAAAAAATACAAAAAGCCACTTCAACTGTTAATTTGCAATGTCTATAATCTACAATTACATTACACTTGTTTTATCATTTTTTTCTGATCTCATTTAACATTTGCGAGCCAAATGAAACCTTTTATGACCTTTCACATTCTGCACAAACCAAGTTGAAGTATGTGTACTGCAGAACATCATAGATTTGTGTTTCAAATTTTGTTTCCTGGTCACAACTTAAACGCCCCGAAATAGCGCTTAAGGTTAGCAAATATGTCTTCTACAGTAAGCACAACTTTTCCGCTAACTGTTAAGCAGCGCCGTAAAATTAGTCCTAGATCATAAAAACACAATAAAAAGAAAAATACATGTCCCACAACCACCTTTGCCCTATTTAAGACTTGACCAAAAAAAGGGTTACATATAATGTACAAATGAAGTTTTAAGTACTTGTTATTTTACTTCAGGTTTATTTACTGTTGATGTTGACAATATTTCTGCAGTGTTGCAATCAGTGGACGATGCAAACCTTTACTGCAATACATACTGGAAACATCCGGTTGGGCAAAACGTTGTTTAAGAGGTTGCACAAGACCAGAGCACATATCAGTCCCAAATTTGTAATCTCGGAAAGCCTCATAGATGATCCGGAAAGGAAGTTGTTTATCATTATGATAAACACCTCTGTTTCCGTGTATCACAGCTATTCCTTCTTTCTCAATACGATGGCAATTCAGCGAATACATACAGTGATCGGGGCGAATGTTCCACTCGCACTGGTAAACATAAACTAACTCGGGATGAAAATGAAATAAAATATTCAGCAAATCTTGGTCCCCCCATGTGGTTTTCATCTTCCACTCCCGGTAAATCGGGAGTATCTTTGCAGACCATCCAAAATTTCTCATCCTGGTCAAATTCATGAGCATGACGCCAGAGTTCAGCCCAGTCGGACCGTAAAACGGGTGTCTAGCGAAACGATTGTACCATCCAATGTTGGTGACTTCGTGTTCAGGGGTCAGAGCAGCTAACTGGGTACTGTTAAACTTCTTGAAGAAACTCCAGATAAATTCAAGTGGCTTGGTGAACAAAATGTCAGTGTCTACGTACAAGAGTGCATCCGTATCCACGAGTAGGTCTGGCAAAAACAGTCGCTGGGTCGCACACTTCTTGAACATTTTCTTCCATACCTCTGCATTTTCACCCGGAGGGAAAGCTATCGAATGGAGGTCAAAGGTTATTTTGGTACTGTAGGGCTGTGGCCATGATTTCAGTTTTGCGGTGATGTTAGCCTGTAATTCATCTTCAGCAAATATGTGAAAATGTACTGGCGATGGAGTAAGTAAAGCTGCAGATTTGACCATTGTTAATGCCTCGTCAGTTCGGTCGCCACATACTACAACAGACAGCGTAATTTTGCCGTTGACTTTCGGTATGGTTTCACTTAAAAGTTGAGCATCAGTGTTTTGGTTCAAATCTTGAGAGGCAACTTGAGGCTTTATGCCGGGCATGACTGCTGCTGGCATGGGCGCTGGTTGGGCTACATGCTGATTGGCCTGTGGGAGGTTGAGCTGTGGCTTTTGATTGGCTGCTTGAATATTGAGCTTCTGCTGCTGCTGCTGCTGCTGCTGCTGCTGCTGCTGCTGCCACTGTTGCGGTTGCTGCTGTGGAACTTGTCGTTGCTGTGCATTTTGTTGTTGCTGTTGCAACTGCTGTTGTGCAAACTGTTGTTGTGCTTTCTGTTTTGGCTGTTGTACCTGCTGCTGTGGTTGTGCTTGCTGGTTTGGCTGTGGTTGTGCTTGCTGGTTTGGCTGTTGTTGCTGCTGCAGATGTACCTGCTCATGCTTCGCCTTCATTTGTTGCTGCTGTTTCCGCAAGTCATCGCTGGCTTGGCCTGGCTGCCTATTGCCTAGTGGAGGCACTGGTGCATTCGGCTGAAGACGTATGGGATGACCAAACTCTTTCCTATTGATATTTGCATGGTGTTTATCATTACCGACATCAAACTGTACATCACCCCGTCTAAGATTGTTTACCTCCCCAGTCTTTGCCTGGATGTTTCTGTTCTCGGTTTTAATTGGCTCCTTTGACTTCACTTTGGCGTCTTCTGTCTTAACAACAGGTTTCTTGGCTAGTGGTTCTGGTTGTATTTTCATATGGTGATTCAAGTCCACTTGTTTACCGCCATTTATGTTGCTCGTTTCGGCAGCACGAATAGCAGCATGCGTGTCAGCGGATACCGCCTCGTAGTAAATTCCACAAAGCATTCCCGCGGCAAAAACGCCCACCACACAACAAATGGACGCCAACTTGTTGCACTGTCGGCTACGCATGTTGACAACCGCTTATCTCCACACTCTAGCTCTCTCGGCCTATAATAAACACGGCACGGCGACGGCGCGGGACGGACTAACAGAGTGAGAGATATCGAGTGATGATGTTATTTTGCTCCACGAAAACTCGACCCTGCAGCACTGCCAACACACGAAACTCTGACACGTTTGCAGTTATCCATCTGCTGTCCTTAGCTAGCTATGCCGCCGTCAGAGCATATCTACTTTCCATTCATCCCGAAGTAAATGTGCATTGAAAACCACTCAATTGTAGCGAAACCGCACGCACACACACTGTGTGAACATTATTATGCTAATCGCGTAAAAACGACCGGCAGATTAAAGGGCGATAACTGAATAGCCCGCCCTCTATTGGCAACAATTGCGCCATCAAAGCACTGCGCGCTACTGGCCAATCAGTATGCAGAACCGAACTGATCAGATGGAATAATGTATTCCTACGTGTTGCCATTGACGGGGCCGACTGCAAAACAAGTTTACTTATGTTATTTTTACATAAATAAACCCGCCTTGCCAATCTCTGTGTTCACCTTGAAAAGTATGCAAATGTACCTAGTCGGTTTCCCTTGTGGTTTATTTGTGTAAATTATAAGATCCCCACATTGTCGCTTCCGGTTGTATATCGTAACATTGGGCGTGATCCCTGCTGGCCACACGGAATTCTGGTGTTTATGACTTCTGACTAGCGCCCGGCCCGAACAAAGATCCTGACAATTTCAGAGACAGCCAATAATAGAGAAGGATAACTCAGTTTGTAGAGCGCCGGTCCGGTATTTCGCAGGTTCTAGTCCGCCTGGCCTTAAAATTTATGGTGTTTTTTTTGTTAAAAGTTAGAAACTTCCAAATTTACTCCATTTCTGGAAAAGTATATACAAGTAATTTAACCGAAATAATTGCCCGCTAGCTCAGCCAGGGGCGCGCACGGGTGTTATTCTGAGATACGCCCATTTCTACACTGAGCGTGGACGTCCAGCTTGTCGGGGTGACCATGATGAGTTTGGGATTTAGCACCGGTTGCGCGTGACTCACGCCCCGGCTGGTTTCTGGGCGTTTTCTTTCAAGCTGCGATTGTTGGTTCTGTCATGTTAAGGGGTCACGGTCCAGTTTTGACCGCCTAATTTTTAAATGCCAAAGTTCATACTATAGACATTTACTTTCCTCATTATTGAACAACTAGCTAAATGGATTGGCTGTCTACGACAAGCATTGTATTGAACATTTTTGTTGGGAGGTGGGGGGGGGGGGGGGGGGGGGGGGGGGGGGGGGGGGGGGGGGAGGGGGTCCGCTCGTAAGTCCGACGCCTCATAAGTCCGACAAAATCTCATCCCGCAACCAAATAAAGGCACATAGTCCGATGCCTCAAATAGGTCCGACAATTAAATTTACAGTTTTTAAGTGCGACGTCCTGTCGGACTTTTTCTATGGACTGGACAAACGAACCTTTCTTTGCAATGGTCCACTAGCTCCGACACCTCATAGGTCCAACGCCCGGTGTGTGTCCGACGCCAGACTTATGCCGTGAGGCGTCGGAGCTATGAGGCCGAATACTATAATGCCTCATAAACCTGACCCCTCATAATTCATAAATTTCGAATTTACGAGGCGTCGGACTTATGAGGCTTCGGACCAAGTTAGATACGGCCCCATAATGAGCATCCCTAAAATCTTTGCTCAATGCCAATAATTTAGGAGAGGGTGTCTAGATTGAAACGGACGTTGCCGAGTTTGTATTTCCACGCCAGTCTTCAGACCGTGACCATAAAATGTGATTGCTTTAAGAAAGTGGGCCAATTTGCGGATATGCTCATTATCACCATGTCATCACCCAGTGGGGTTGAGTGCCTGCCACTTCCCCGCCAGGCCGGCTACCTATGGAACGCCAAAGAGGCATTTAATGTGATCATCGAATCGGTGATGTACTTTCACGATCGGTGATGGACTTTTGTAATCGAGTGATGGTCTTTTGTTCGCGATCGGTGATCAACCTTTGCGAGCGGTGATGAATTTTGCGAGCGGTGATCAACTTTTCCACGTGATCGCTGATGGGCGTAACAGGTGTTGCATATTCACGATGGGTGATGGACTTTCGCTATCACTTTTGCGATCGGTGATGGAATTTTGCGCGCGGTGATGACATTTTGCGAGGGGTGAATGAATTTATCCCGCGATCGTTGATGGGGCGCGTGATCGGTGATCAACTTTTGGTACCAGTTGTGAACCTTACGTGAATGTTGACGGAGCGCGATCGGTGTTGCATTATTCACGATCGGTGATGGTCTTTCGCTATATGAGATGGACTGTGTGATATGATGCACAGAATGTGCCTCGGGTAGTGTGAAAATCGGACTCATCGTATACGGTATAGTAGCTTATTACGCATTTGACGACAGTGAAGGTTCTGACGGCCGCTCGTCCAATAGGAACGGATAAGCTGTTTTATGTATTTATGATTGAATCAAAATTGAACAATTGTTTCAATGTCCATATACAATATCAGTATACAGTCCAAAAGAAGGTGTTGTGATTTATATATCCTGTAGAGTTAGCAAAGTAGACTAGAATTGTAGAGTACGTGTTAATGTAAATGGCCAATGTAAACCAAAATGAAAGCTTTATTAATAAAAAGAATACTCAAGATCAATGAATTAATCAAACATTTCTTCGTAACGACATAACTTCAAGTTGTTCGGAAATGTTTGGAAATGTCAACGCATATATTTCGACTGATTGCTTTCCAACTCTTGATACCCGTTTAATTTTAATATAGCCTATAGGTTTTCCCGGCAAATTTAAACATAATTAAATCAATTTAATACCCGGTTTATTCAATTTTATTTGAAAATGAATGCTCCGTTGCATCAGCCTTCAACAGTCAAAAGGAGTAATTCAATTTCAGCAGTTAACATTCACTGGCCAAATAAGATCATTTAAATTCACGAGGTCGCAAAGATAATTCAATTTTGTAAAAACCAGTAGCAAGAGGCTGGTCAGCCATTCATTTTCATTAATTTGCAAACCTTTTTTTAATTGTTCACATTCAAATTCGTTTCTATGGTATGTGCTTTTTGATTTCGTATATGCCTATAGGCTATAATATAAAGGCAGATATTTTGAGGAAATTCATCTTCACACTAATTCTGCGTTATATACCTATACTTTAAGTTATAAGTAGTGCGAATTTGAACGAAAACGGTGGCTGCCCGTAGTCAGTACGGAATGTCGGGTCAAACTACTCTTGAAAAGTGTGTGAAATGGTACAACCACAGCCACACGTGCATGGCGAGATACCTAGCACGTTAGTAAACATTGAAAATTTAAGAAACTTCAGGTATACATGTATAAAGAAACGATTAAAATAAATATACATGCAAAACAGAAAAAGAAAAGGACCTCTGAAAAAATATACATGAAAAAAACATTATTTTGTTTTGGTTAATTTTATAACGACCCACTGATAAATTTAAGCTTTTGTTTCTTAAAAACCATTTGTTTAGTTTTCAATTTGACATGGTCCGAACATTGGCAGAAATAAAAAAGAAAACATAAAGACCAGTGCAAACGATCACAAGGCTGTAGCAAAAGATTTTGTTTTCATTTTAAACTTCTTTTAGATACAGGGTACAGGCTTTAATTGTAATCATGGGATAACAAAGCACAAGGAACAATATTGCAATTAAAACAAAACACATGACGTACATGTACATGAAATGTAAACAACACGTACGGACACGACAAAGTAAAGTGCCAGTATACTGCCATACAGCTTCCTCGAATAAACAAGCCACAACTTATGTTTAATTTGAACGCAAAGAAGTTGAAATTCGTTGCCTATAAACGAAAAAGAAAACAAACCCTAGCAACAAATTAATGTGCGCTTCGATGCGTCCTAATTCGGTTTCATCAATGTAGCAGAAATTAAACTGAAGAATGGTGAAAATGTAGTCTTGAATGCCTATCCATAAATTAGAATGACTAAAACTAATCTGAAAACACGAAATTGAATTCAAAACGAAACCCTAGTTTGATTGTATTAGAAGTGTAACCGGTGAAATATTTCAATGACATTTTTTAGCAATCTTTAATCTATTTAAAATTTAAGTGAAAAACTGTAGGTTAGTGTTTTTGATCATTTCACAATTTCCTGTCGCCAGGATAGCTTTTAAACATATTTTGGATCAATTAAAGTATAAATTGACATTTTCTTTATTGTTATGTACATTGTATATGTACATACAGTGTACAACCAAGTACTAGAGACAGGGTCAACCACATTCCAATCCTCTGCTAAAGTAATCACCATTATACTCCTTATTATTCATTAGGTTTTACAGTTACTCTTGTTTATTGCCACTTATAATCCCTTGATAGTTGCCCAGGAATGTGAGGCCATTAACTTTCTCTTTATGTTCTTATTATAGTTTACACTGCGTATAAACAATGTACCTATGGCAACTCTGAATAAAGACAGACACTTGGCAGTAGCATAGCTAGCTATAAGTAAGGCTATAACAAGCAACATCGAAATCTGTTATGGTGTACAAAACACCTGTTGTCAGCCCTACAGTTTTCTAGGAACTGGCTATACAAGAAGAGCTACTATATATACAAAAAAAATACAAAAATTACAGCGCACCCTGGCCATGACCATTAGTATCATTGCTTCTCTTTTTTCAAGGTAGCCCCGACCCAACCTTAAAAAATTACGAGTAAATACTGCAAATCTAAAGCATTTACTCATTTATATATTCATACCAAATGGAGCAAATACTAATATTCTAGCAAATGCTGGAAATTAAAAAGTAAATACTTTCCAGTCAAACCTTTTGCTTCATTTTTATTCATACAGATTCCAGTAAAGGCTTGAAAATTGGTAGTAAAAGCAAATGCTAGTTTTTATTCATACGGCCCATAGTAAACTCGGTGACCTGCCAAGTAATATGAAAAATAGGAGCTTTTGTATATGTGGTTAGGCAGGAAAAGGTATGAACATGAAAGATGGATTTTCTAGGATTAAAATACAAGCAGTTGTCAGTACTGATTTTGGGGAAGGAAATGACCGATCGCAAAAGTTCGTCACCGCTCGCAAAAGTTCATTACCGGCTCGCAAAAGTTGATCACCGATCGCAAAAGTTGATCACCGATCGCAAAATTCGATCACCGATCGAAAAATTCATCACCGATCGCAAAGTTCATCACCGCTCGCAAAAGTTGATCACCGCTCGCAAAAGTTGATCACCGCTCGCAAAAGTTGATCACCGATCGCAAAATTCATCACCGATCGCAAAGGTTGATCACTGATCGCGAACAAAAGACCATCACTCGATTACAAAAGTCCATCACCGATCGTGAAAGTACATCACCGATTCGATGATCACATTTAATGCCTCTTTGGCGTTCCATCACTCCAAACGTGACACTGAGAAATTGACGTCGAGCTGTGCCAAGCTAGGGAGCACGCCTACCGGTAGGCCTAGTATATGGTGAATTGTTTTTCCTAACAATCCTGGCAAATGCACGCTCATCGGTTCCTGTCACCGTGGAGGGTGTGATAGGACCTGAAAAGAAGACCGGTTTTACGGGAGTTTATTTTCATATCACACACCCCGTAATACACCGAGACAACATCATGGATCCATAGAGCAAGGAACACGCTCTATGATGGATCTAATAATGCCAACTGTCTTGGACTCAGCAACTTTTGTTCCCAAATAATTCGTTTTTTGGTTATACATGTAGTACAAGTAAAACCTGCCTTTGTAGGCTGATGGCGGGCTGGCCCATGATAAACCGTATATTATAATTAATTTATCATCATTATAGCCGCAGTAACCATGCCCCGTGGATGAACCCTTAACTTTAATTTATTAAAGAATTAGACTCTAACTGACAGTAACAAGCCAATTACACTACAAGAGTAGTATGTAGTCAGGCAGGAAATAATCCTGCAGACAGATAGATCCTTGTCATCAATTGAATTACCGTTGACCTTATCCATTCGGTCACCAGCGTGGTGCCGAGGTATGAAGTCAGTCACCGCCGGCAAATAAGTGATGGGATTGTGCCTATATGATAATGGAATTTGGCACACAGTCAGAGCATAGAGCTAGGCCTATGTCATAATAACAGATATTTTGAATTTAGGGCCATCGCAGATGTATCCTAATATTATAATTGTGGGACATTCATATCATTTTAAACATGATAACTTTATAAGATATGCGTTATGGATACCGGCCTCGCTATACCTATAGGTTCATAGTTTGTTTGCATACCTATACTAGTTCCACAATATGAAGAAAATGTCTTCAATTCAGGAAGATATGCGGTAGTAGTCTGGTGGATATCTTATCATATCATATCATATCATTTTGTTTGTATAATGTCTAACTCGAGTATAATTTGATTGTCTGGAGTGTTGTTATGTCGGGGCGTTTTGTTTTTGTTGGCTGTGTGTAGTGAGGCTATGGGCGTTTGTTTCTGTGAGTGTGTTTGTTTAAGTTGGTGGGTTTTTTTTGTTTCATTATTTAAAAAAACAACATTTTTTTTTGGGGGGCGGGCATTTATTATTTTGCTGTTTGGGGTGTTTATATAGGTGGGCAGGTTTTATAGGTGTTTGTTTTTGTGAGACTATTTGTCCTAATTTTGGATGTGTGTTTGTTTGCTTAATGTTGTTTTTACAAGTAATTTAGTGCAATAGTATTTTATTCTTTTATGATAATGTATATTTTATGGTTTTAAATTTAACTATATATATATGTCGTATAATCCCCTCGCAGCAGGGATTGGGTTTTAGTGCAGTTATACACTAGGGTTCAGAGAACGACCAATTACGGGACGACGAACGACACAGTTCTGCGACTTCTCTCTATATCTAAGTTTATTGCTGATCTAACACAATCCGGACACAACGAGTGGTCCCTGACGGACACAACAATGGTCCTTGACAGACACAACAAATGGTCGTCGACGGACGCAACAATGGTCCTTGACGGACGGACCCCTGGATATTCTTGGCAGTTAAACTAACTGACTAACACTTCAGCATGATACTTCGGCTGACTACGGAGCCAAATCTGGCTACCACAGAAGTGCATCACATCTGCTTGGATGGCGGGAGCAGAGTGCTCTCCCAGGTCCAGTGCAGCAGGTTAAATACACCCCAAAAGTCGGTGATCGACCAATTTTGACCATTTACCGATTGGCCGAATTCAAATATTAACCCCTCCTTTCTAATTATGAAATTAGAGTAAGTCTTCTGATTGGTTGGGCTGTTACTAAAATCTCCTGAGATCACTTATTTTCTGCTGACCACCCTTATTTTCTGCTGACCACCAAAATCTCTTCCAGGTCTCAACCAACTTCCAAAACTAGGTTGATGTGTGTTCCCAGTAATAAAATCAGACATACAAGTTACTAAAAATAACTGGACAAGATCATGGGAAAGTATTTCTAAAACAAAGAGTTTAGTTAAGTAGGGACTAAAACTGTGGTCTGACAAAGGTCACAATAGTTCACTATGTTGTGTATAGTACATGGACCCAGAGGAGCAGTCTCTGGAATTTGGTTTGTCAGCACTACAACCAGATGAGTAGTCTCTGGAATTTGGTTTGTCAGCACTACAACCAGATGATTGGTTCTCCTTGGCATAAACAATTTTATAAGATTAAAATAAGGAAGACAAATTTCCATTATCCGACAATCTTCCCAGCTTGATGTCATGCGCCCTCGAATGACGAGTTCAAATTTACAAACCAAAACATAATCAAAAACCTGCGCATACCTGTAACCATAATGTAGCCATATTGGGATGATTACAATACATCAATTTGATACAATAACACATATTATTTATTTTTCTAAAATCTAAACTTGTGGTTAAATGAAACAAACTAAACTATACGTTCATACATGCAGCTTTACAGTCCACACCATCTTATAACTACAACATATGATGGCAGACACAGTGATACAAGAATACCTTATATCTTTACTCCAGTACATTAGGCTGAGAATGAATAATAATCATGCCTATACCGTAAAAACAAAACTACTGTACTGGTGTTGGCCAATGGACCGGATTTCTGTGCTTTCCTCTTGTCACTCTTTGCGACTTATTGGAAAGGGGCTTCCCAGCTTTGGTCGGTGTCTTAACCGCCAAAGCGTTCAGGGGTGCTGCAATCTTTAAAAAACTGAGGAACCTATCGCTTGTAATACGATACTAATCCTTAGAATGAACAAAGTTGTTCACTAGTCTCCGGGATCGGCCTAAATATACGCTCAACCTTACCAGAGTCAACTGCAAAACCAGCAGAGCTATATATCTACCTGCCCTAAATGAGCCACCTGTTCCTCAAACAATTGACGCCTAGCACATACCCATCTGGTTGACCAACTTTCCTCTCCTCTAAATTACATTCCCTAATCCTACCCTGAGAATGACGATGAATCTCTGTTTCATCCTGGAAGAGTTTCAGTGCCTCCTCCCGCATTTCGTGGAATGATTGGTCTACATTTTCCATATCAATCCTTCGAAGTTCCCGTTTAATTAAGGGATCCCTAATTCCCCTAATTAATTGCCCCTTGAGGGCCTTGTCTCGAAGGAGAGCAAAAGCCTCTCCCTCTTGACCTGTCCCTGCGACTGACTCTAAACGCGAGTACAGTCGCATCAACGTGCGGCTATACTCTGCAAACATCTCGTCCTCCAGCTGGAGTCTAGAATGAAATGCATTGTTTAAAGATTGCACCGATTCCTGCGGTGCAAACCTAGCCCTAAGTAATTTGGCAATCCTATCTATTCTCTGCCTTACTTCTGCTGGAGCACACATAACCTCTTCCCTAGCTGCACCTCCTAGGTGGTCAATAACAGTCTGAACTTGGTCATCCGGGCCAAGTCCCATCTGCCTACAATACACATTTACTTCTTCTAACCATTCACTAATGGTCAAATCACCGGATTTCCGAGGGGGCCCATAAAATTTGGTCAAACGGTTAGTTGGGCCAGGTTGAATTTTGATGTTTTGGAATGCTGCGGTTAGTGCCTGTGCCATTGCCTCAGCCATTACCCCAGCCCCGTCCATAATGCAATTAAATAATAACCACACAAGGGTACTTTAACAACTAAATGTCTACCACCAAATCTAGCCAAGATGGGCTGTCAATTGACAGTAATTAATTTGTTAATTAACTAACAAAAAGGAACAATCTCAAAACATTGCAACATAAATTCAGTGTAAAATGATTTCCAAATCTAGATACAACACTTGGCATTCAGGGAACCTTATCAATCTGCACCAGCAAATATTTCCATGAAATTCTTAGACTTTCCAAAATAAATGAGGAAACGTAGCCACAAGTGAATAACAATTAATTCACTTAACTAGAACCAACCAGGTTAGGGAAGGTTCTAAAAATTGGTTACCCGGACACTGATCATAAAGTAGCATTAAAATACTGCTTCACACCAGCAGAATGGAATTTTGATGGAACTGACAACCTGGTTGATTACATAACAGCAACCAACAAAACTAGTTCCTACTACAAATTTCCCTACCCCCCTAATGGAGGGCAAAATTGTAACCACACAAGCGTGATCTGTCCAAAATCACAAACGGAACTAATCCGGTTAGGAAAAGTTCTCAGGACTGGCTACCCCAGACGCTGAATATAAATAAATATATCAACATAAACAACCAGAATTTCATGGAAATCACAGGATCATGCTGGTAGCAGGATTGATAACAATCACAAATATTCCAACAACAAAATGCAATAACTATTGAATCTTACACCTAAACATGAATCGAAAACAACAGTACCGCAAGTTGATGTACATGTATACAGGTAATAATAATACAGAGTCAAAGGTTATGAACGAAACTGGCCTACCGCCACGATGCTTGTCTTGACTGTTGCCTTTCGTTTCCCTCGGGAAGGCTTGGCTGCGATCCGGCTTGCTTGCTTGGTTGGGAGGGGGTGCTCAAATAGCGCGATGAGCGGTGAAGGTCCTGTCGAAAATCTCCTTCCTGCCGACAGGGCGGTTGAAATTCTGCGCTGTCCGGGGTCGACAACGTCCAGAACTGTCCAGGGGGAAGACGTCTCCAGGAGACGTATCCAGGGGTCCGTCGAGATTGTTCAGTTCAAGCTCAAGTTCAAGTGCCGTTATCCCACTTCTGACACCATTTTTGTCGTATAATCCCCTCGCAGCAGGGATTGGGTTTTAGTGCAGTTATACACTAGGGTTCAGAGAACGACCAATTACGGGACGACGAACGACACAGTTCTGCGACTTCTCTCTATATCTAAGTTTATTGCTGATCTAACACAATCCGGACACAACGAGTGGTCCCTGACGGACACAACAATGGTCCTTGACAGACACAACAAATGGTCGTCGACGGACGCAACAATGGTCCTTGACGGACGGACCCCTGGATATTCTTGGCAGTTAAACTAACTGACTAACACTTCAGCATGATACTTCGGCTGACTACGGAGCCAAATCTGGCTACCACAGAAGTGCATCACATCTGCTTGGATGGCGGGAGCAGAGTGCTCTCCCAGGTCCAGTGCAGCAGGTTAAATACACCCCAAAAGTCGGTGATCGACCAATTTTGACCATTTACCGATTGGCCGAATTCAAATATTAACCCCTCCTTTCTAATTATGAAATTAGAGTAAGTCTTCTGATTGGTTGGGCTGTTACTAAAATCTCCTGAGATCACTTATTTTCTGCTGACCACCCTTATTTTCTGCTGACCACCAAAATCTCTTCCAGGTCTCAACCAACTTCCAAAACTAGGTTGATGTGTGTTCCCAGTAATAAAATCAGACATACAAGTTACTAAAAATAACTGGACAAGATCATGGGAAAGTATTTCTAAAACAAAGAGTTTAGTTAAGTAGGGACTAAAACTGTGGTCTGACAAAGGTCACAATAGTTCACTATGTTGTGTATAGTACATGGACCCAGAGGAGCAGTCTCTGGAATTTGGTTTGTCAGCACTACAACCAGATGAGTAGTCTCTGGAATTTGGTTTGTCAGCACTACAACCAGATGATTGGTTCTCCTTGGCATAAACAATTTTATAAGATTAAAATAAGGAAGACAAATTTCCATTATCCGACATATATTTTTACAGAAGTCGCACTTTGGGAGAGCCACTCGATAGTAACTTAGTTTGCTTACTTGGCAATCCTGCAGGGGTGTGCATTATTGTTGTTTTTCTTGTTATAATGTTTTAAGGGCGTTTTCTTTTGTAATCTGTCTTGCTTTGTCCTGTTCTTATTATTTTTTATCAACTTTTGTAATTGTATTCATATTTTTATTGTTTGTAATCCTGCAAAATAATACATGAAATGAAATAAAATGAAATATCGGCTCGCTATCCAAAGGTTTTGGGTTCGAATCCTATTGTGCGTTTATTTATTTTTTTTGATTATTTGTTCTTTTTGTAATTAATTAGTTTTTCGCAAATTTGTTTACTTCGGTTTAAACAAAATAATTAAGGGAAAATAAAGCCCAAGAACCTGACTTGTAAGTCAATCTGAAAGAATTATGAACCTAAACATGTGTACGCCTAGCCTATGGAGTTTTGTGTATACGACGTGTGCATATATAGTTGTAAACCGTGGTTGACTCTTTATAGGCCTCCCACGGGTTTTACATTTTAAACACAATGATTTCTTAAGATTTGCGGTAGTCTGGTGATAATGTACCGGTCTCGCTGCTCATAGTTTGTGGGTTCTAATAATCTATTTTTGTTTTCTTCACTTTTTCGAACTGGCCCATGGCCACGCCCCCGGCAAGGGTTATTACATTGTATCTAGCGCCCTCAATTACAGACGGACAATATTTCCAGACACTCGCAACACGTTTGCACACGTACGTACGGACGGTCTAACATAACAAAATTGCCTACGCCGATAAAATACGGGACAGATTTAGCATTTATTTCAATCCCAAGTGACATCTTCCACGGTTTAATTTGGCATTGCAAAGTTGGGGAAAGGTGGTAATTTTTACTTGTTCTCAGAATCTTATACCTCGTCTACGTACATGTACACATGCATGCAAACATTATTTTTCACTCGAGTCGAGCGCACGTTGTTTGTAGTTTTTGTGTGTACATGTATAATCAAACGTACGTACATGTACGTCAGGGCTTCAGACGCCAGAATATATAGACTCAGTACATGAATCAAGACTGGCGATCTACATAGATTTATTGTTCTGCTAGACCAGAATTGCTGCATTGCACACAATGGCGGCATGTCAAGAATTGCAGAAGGTGAGTCGGACCATGGTTAGACATTTGGGAATTTAAATAAACAAAATTATAATTCTAAATAACACTGACTAATTTTCAAGGTAAACAAAGAAATTGACAAGGCGGGACTCGAACCTGTGGCTGCGACCTCCAGGATACTGGACTGGCGCTCTACCATTTCCAACTGTCAACTGAGCTTTCTTGCCCTATGTTAAAATAGCAGTCTCTCAAATTGTCAGTATCTTTGATTGAGGGCGCTGCCGCTAGTCAGAAGTCATCCAACTTGCAGACCCTTTTCCTTGCATTCATACTCCAAACAAGGTCCATAGCCCTCTCCCCCTCCCCCTACCTCCACCACCACCAAGATCTGTGCCCCCCCCCCCCCCCCCCCCCACCCCACCCCCTACCCCCCCCCCCCCCCCCCCCCCACCCCCCCCCCCCCCCCCCCCCCCCCACCCCCTACCACCAAGGACTTGTGGAAGATTATAGAACACATCTAGTTGCAAACTGCTACTGTTCTTAGGACAGCAGAACGTTTAAAAACAAGTTTGGCACTATTCAACCAATCAGCCAGTGTCGCCCAGTGTGGCATTAGTTATAGCGCAGCATCTAGGGCAACACTAGGTCAGGGATATGTTAACACTGACTGACTTTGTACGCAACCAAAGTTGTGGTGGTGACAAGAAAATACATTCTTTCCGACATTTTTACTGCACTTTCTGACTGCATGATAGTTCTAAAATAAATTTTTAGTGTGTAATGTTTTCAAATTTAATGTTTTGTTTCAGGAAGAGAAAGAGGTTTTGCTGTCGATCTACGATGGCGATGAATGCTTCAAGCAAATAGAGAATGCCTATCAATACAGGGTATGGTACACCCTATGAGAAATTCATACAGCACAAATTAAGTGTGATATATACAGTACATGTCAGGGTTGTAGTCGAGTCCCTGCAAGTCCGTTCACAAGTCCTTTCGTGAAGCTAGACACAAGTCCCTTCATAAAGGCAGTCATAAGTAACTGAATGAACAATGACAAAGAAATGCTTTTGTCAAAGCTGATTTAAATAGCTTGCGATTTGAATTGGAACTGGAGGACTTGTGATGGACTTGTGATGGACTTGTGATGGACTTGTGATGGACTTGTGATGGACTTGTGATGGACTTGTGATTGGACTTGCAGGGACTTGCAGGGACTTGCAGGGACTTGCAGGGACTTGCAGGGACTTGCAGGGACTTGCAGGGACTTGCAGGGACTTGCAGGGACTTGCAGGGACTTGCAGGGACTTGCAGGGACTTGCAGGGACTTGCAGGGACTTGTGATAGACTCGACTACATCCCTGGTACATATACTCTAAACCTTGCAAATTCCAACACCAATAATGGGTCTACCAGTACACTAAAAACAGTTGGGTCACAGCCAATTGGATAATACATTTTGAGAAGTCACAGCTGATTGTGCATTTTGTTTGTGTTGTCAGAGAGGATGGGACCAAATTGTGCAGTCCCAGTTCAATAGACGGCATGTTCGTCAGTATTTATGATTTGCTTGGATTTTGTTGTTACTTCAATTTTGTATTGAAATTCAGATTTATTGGCCGATTATATATTTTTTTATTTACATAATTTTCAATGCGTGTGTTTTCATCAGATAGGTTCTGAGGGTCATTATAAATCCTTTTTACTGGAGATAAGATGGGGAGACAATTATCCCGACGAACTGCCAAATATCAACTTGGATGCATTCTTCAACAAACACTTGTAAGATTTATCCATTGTATTATTTAAACCCGTATAATTCAAATCCATCATCAAAATCCATCTTCTTATTTTGGTGAATTTGGGTGAAACTAAGGTCAACATGCTGTGAGGTCATGGTTTATAACCAAAGCCATACAGTTTGTATGCCCATTTAATAACTACAGAAGTGCTCTTCATTGCACACTTAAAGAATCTTTCAACGCAGTGCAGCTGGATGTACCGCTGCCATACGCTGATTTGAACTCATAGAGGAAGGGTTAAAATCAATGTAAAAAGAGTTAAAGTTGTGTAATGTTTTCTTGTATTTTATTTGTCAATATTTGGAATTAAACTGTCAACAAACTAATTGTTACACCTGATTTATTATTGTTCCATTTCAGACAGGCTAAGGTGCGCAGAAGTGTTATTGAAAGGATCACAACTGAGGTGAGAACAAAATGAATACCCCCCCCCCCCCCCGCTTTTCCTCCACCCTTTCCCTCCACCCTTTCCCTCCACCCTTTCCCTCCACCCTTTCCCCCCACACGCCAATCTGTCAAATGACAGATGATTTGAAAGGTTTGTGTAGGAATAAAGAAGGCTAGTGTTACTTGCTTCACATAATGGATAAGTAATGTGTTCAGCACATTTGTAAGTCTCATGTGTTTATTTTAACCTTTGTGCTGTACAGGCGGATCAATGGTTTGGAAGTGCAATGACATATACACTGTTTGAATGGGCAAAGGATAATGCAGAGGAACTTATGACCGAACAAAGGGAGAATTCAGCAGACGTCAAGGTAGGAACATAAGCCACATATCATAGTACAATGTGACCTGTCAGTCTGTGAATGTAAGAATTTTGAGAATTGTGATATATATATGCCTAGATTATAAATAACCAGAGCTTTTTAATGATATACAATGTATAATGTTTGGGCTAGTAAGTTCAGTAACAGAAATAAAGATTGCCAAGTAAATTGAAGTTAAATTATATTTAAAATCCGGTTTTGTATTACAGTGAATGAACAGGTTTTTTGAAGATGTACACACAAAAAAGGATTAGGAAACTTGGGATTGGTGCCACTGTCGTCACATATGTATATTTGGACCTAGTCAGTAAACATATACATGTAGGACACTGTAAAGGCACTGGTAATAATTTTCAAAAGGGATTTTTACTATAAAGAATGATTCTGTTATTTACAATATTTCCCTTTTAATCAAATGTAGGAGGACAGGAAGAATAGTTCAGAACAAGTCACAGCATCTAAGATAAAAGAGAAGAAGGAAATACTAACGAAAGCACAGAAAAGAAAACTGGCAAACAGGACAGGTTGGTGTATATTGCTGCGCTGCTAAGCACACTATTTTCTGCTAACAGAACCCCCATCAATTTCGTGCAGACCGTAAGCAGTGAGCAGAGCCAAAGGCTAACATGAGAGGAAAAACAAGAAATTATTGATGTAACAATAAGAAATGATCATGTCTGCCAACCCATTGAACATCTGCACCACAAAATAGTATTCAGTATCATTCCTAACATGGAATCTGTTAGGAATGAATAGTCATTCTGAATTAATTGAATAGAACCGAATTTTGTATACTCTGAGATTAGCTTTACTTTGCTTGCTTTTCTTGTTCTATTGGGCATACATGTATAGAACATATTTTGTAATATTGTGATCATTTTTGTTTTCTAGATTACAAAGGAGAGATGCCTCGCGGATGGAATTGGGTGGACATTGTAAAGGTAAGATTAATCATCCAATTTACTACGCCAATTACTCATGTTTTATAGATTAGCATTAAGCAAAATCACCAAAACAAAGCTGTATGGGTTCGAGATGATACTTTCTGCATTTGATTTGATTTATTGCTACAATTTCCATCAACATAAGACAAAAAGCATGTGCTACAATTACAGTCACAGCCAGTCACTCCTGCTTTATGTAGACAGGGAGCACTCAGCTGCTAAAAACAGTCACTTCATTGAATTTAACGCTAGGATGGCTTTGATGAATTTGTCAACCAGAGAGTCTTTGCTAAATGTTAATAAACATTTGTTTTTCTCCTTTTATTTCATTGCCACGGTAACTGACATTGCTGTCATTCTCACAGCATGTAAGTATTGCTTCCATTGTTTTTACCAAGTTTTCTAAATGTTTATATATAACTTTTACCTTTTTAAGTACAATGCTCTTTTCCTGGTGGATAACATGTAGGATTAAATCATAAGAATTAATATATTTATCAGGAAAGAAATAGTTATACAATTAGGTACATGTTTCAATGGGTTACCCCTAACCCCCTATTGTGATGTTATTACTGAGAAACCGTGCCCCATCTTTGCAAATTAAACTGTTGGACTCTGTTTCTGGTGGTATACCTAACCCATTGCAAATGACAATCATTGCAAATGACAATGAAGTGCCCATTCTATCAGATCATTCCAACAAAAACATTTGTTCAAGGGTTGAACATTGAGTTTGGTTAGGGTTGAAGTATTTGATTTTCCATTCAAAAGCACCATCAGTGAAGAGTACATGTATCTCCCTGAAGCCAATTCTATCAAAAGGTCATAAAGTTTAATCGTTGATTTGTCTTTATTTAACTCGATAGCTCAGCAAGACAGGGATTTCCAGTTGCCAAGAAAATACGGACAACAGCTAGCAACGGCCAGTAACCGCCGGTGGTCATTTATAAGGACAACAGCTAGCAACGCCCAGTAACCGCCAGTGGTCATCTATACGGACAACAGCTAGCAACGGCCAGTAACCACCGGTGGTCATCTATACGGACAACAGCTAGCAACGGCCAGTAACCGTCTGTGGTCATCTATAAGGACAACAGCTAGCAACGCCCAGTAACCGTCTGTGGTCATCTAGACAGTGTCATGGGCTTTTGCTACATGAAGGCATAGTATTAGGGGAGTGGGCTGTTCTAAATTGCCAGAAGGTAGACGAGGTCTTAATTTTCAGGAAGAAAGCACTCAGTGGGTTCGGTCATAGTTTCATTTGATACAAAATTCTTATTTGTTTAAAAAAATATTGAGATGAGAAAAGGGAACAAGGTTTTGGTTGGGGCGTGGGCGGCAACAACATCCCTATATGTAAGTTATACCTTTGGGGGGGGGGGGGGGGGGGGGGGGGTGGTATTAAACAAAGGCATGGTAGCTCAGTACAGAAAGGAAGTTATTGAACAAGAATTACTTTCTTGCTGACATTTTAATAAGTGCATTGTTTCTGAGCTCTTATCTGTAAATAAATGTGTATGAAATGCACAAATATCTGGTGCTAAAGCTAGCCTTATCATGTTTCTTTATATTAGTACTGACAATCAGGGCAAATAAATGTCGATTGAAACTTGGGGCGACTTCAAAAGTAAAGATGGGGTTTACTGATTGAAAGTTCAGCGTCTTTATACAATGTAATTAACTTGAAAACTCTAATGATGGTGTTTGATATTTCTTACGTATTCTTTTATATAAGAGTACATGTAGTGTCTTAAGACAATTTAGTTGGTGCACATAGTCAAATTAGTCAAGTGGACACAAGTGTGTGTCCCTTCCATGGATATCTTGAAAGTGGTCATATAAAGTTAATGCAGGACTTTATGAGCTTGTACTTATTG
Organism: Crossaster papposus; assembly: GCA_037893245.1. Classification (NCBI taxonomy): domain Eukaryota; kingdom Metazoa; phylum Echinodermata; class Asteroidea; order Velatida; family Solasteridae; genus Crossaster; species Crossaster papposus. Next base: position 1,692,103 of record JBAIAA010000072.1, on the reverse strand, counting down.
ATCACTGTAGCACACAGCCTCAGCACTTAGCCTCAGCCGTAGCACATAGCCATAGCTGCACCTTCAGCCGCATCGCCACCTTGTCGATACTCTACCGGCATTTGGAACACTTTCTCTAATTCTTGCATCAGGACTTTATTTCGCAGCAATCCACTTCCGCATCCAATAATCCTTGTTACGCCCCGGTCCGTTAGATTCTCCCTTGACATCATATCATGGAGATTTCTAACGATGCCTCGACATAAAGCACGCGTTGTATCTCCAATGCTTGAATTATCTGTTCTTAGATTCTGAATGCTAGCTCGTTGGGACGGAGCATGCCTCTCGCCATACAAAGTCGGGCAGATTATAAGATCAGTGCCTTCCACTTCTAGTCCTTTCTCGATCATCTTCTTGAAGGCTTCGTCTTTTGTAATCCGATATCCACCAAATTCCATCGCCAATTCCTGCAACATCGAGACGAAATGTTCCAGCACATTGCCACCAGTGAGAGCTGCAGCAACTGCAAGATACTGCCCTCTGAAATATGGGAAATATTCAACTGTTGAATTAGGAGTAGATTTGGGTGGATGGAAGCCAGGGGGTGCAATGGTGACAAGCTGTGCTGAGGTACTGATGTTAACAACTAGAGAAAAAAAAGGGAAAACAAAAATCCTATAAAAATTCACGATGGTCACCATGGTGGTGAGGGTATTGGGGGAGAGGTGGGGGGTCTTACCAGCATCAGATTGTAACTGCAGGGATGGGAGGACTGAGCATGGCAGGTCTCCCGTGGCAACCCCAACCTCGCAGCCTGCTGGGATATCATGCCAAGACGACTGCAACTTGCCAACGATGGATCCAGGGTCAACGACCTTTGGTAACAGATGAACAGGGAACCCTGCTGATGACAATCTGAAGGAAAAAATACACATAGTAAAAAATCAAATTTTTTTAATGACAATTGAAGGCAAAATACAGCATGTTATTTATGCATAAAGAATATTTACACCAACTTTTACCTGCATGAATGCACCTAATACATGTACATTCTTATTTTTTCACACAAAAATAAAAGGCTATTATATTTTAAAGTTGATTCATGATTTACTCAACAAAATTAATTGGCATGACATTTTGGTCCGAGACAATACATTTCTCAAAAGAAAAATCCAGCTAATTTTGTACTAAATTTATGTATTTTTAATTTATGGCAATCCAGTCAGTATTACACTGAAGTAGTTTGCAGCAGTGTAAATCATTTTCAGGTTTTCCTCACAAAATTTGAACTAAACGGAAAACACATCTCACATTGTCTGATTCCACTGTTTGTTTTCAACATCGAAGTACCCCCAACTAGCCGCATTTTGGACCGACATAACGGGGGCTTCAAGACTACACAACAAGGCCACAAAAAGATCCATCACAGTCCCTGCAAACTGAAATCCGTCCACAAACTCCGGGGAATGTCGCTGTAACCAGAACAGAGTAGCGCATGCATGCCCAGTCGCCAGCCGAAGATGCGAATCTGGCGTCGGCAAAGTGGCAAGAAATTCCGGTCCGCATCTCGAATCTTGCCAGGTAAAAAGTCGACTCGTGCTTACAGATTTCTCGGACCAGTTTAGTTGACTAACTTGGTCTGACAAATCTGTTCCATTATTCCCGTAGTTCCAACAGACACAGCCATGCATTTGACCAGCAATTCCAATGCGCTGGACATGCTTAAGACGTTCTGCATCAAGTTTTCTCACGCACTTCTCGCTAGCTTCCAAGATCTTTCTGACGTCTTGTTCAGCCGCCCCAGATATACCAGAGCGTTGCTGATCGTGGTGGGGGACTTTCGCGTTTGTTTCGCAAACTACACTTTGAAGTGTTTGCTTGGATTTGGGGTCGTACAGAGAAACCTTTACAGAAGTTGTGCCTAAATCTATTCCTAACACAAACTTCGAACAGGTTTCCATGATGAGTTTGTGCTAACACAAAGTAACAGAGCTATTAAAATCCACTTTTCAATTGACGCATGTTGTTCCTGGTTTGGCATACAGCTCTAATTCTCCGACGCCCAATCAGATGCTATGACCACACTTCGAACGCAGGCGCCCTATTTACAAATCTCGGTATCGGTTACTTTATCAGACTAAAACAAACATTTCCAACCTGATTTTGCCTAATATGGGTTTATTTCATTCTGCTACAAAAGTATTACATATTTTTATATACATTTACAAGTAAAAGGATTTTAAGTATTAAATTTGAGCATTGAAAGGCTTTCAAATTCAGTTGATGAAGACGGCGATGGAACCACACAATAAACAAAGTCTAGGTTTAGTGAACCCCTTTAACAGCAGCCAGCGTAAAGTCCCGTTTGAGAATCAATCCCTTTTCGGAATCTAGCACGTGCGCGCGCGCGTACACGTGTATGGTTAAAGGTCAGAGTGTTTATCCCTCTACCAAAGCGCGCGCTTTTTTTGCTGTTGATTTTGCAGGTACCGGCTCTTCTTCTGCAGTTCTAGGTCAACTAAAAGCACAAATTTGAGGTGGTCAAAGATAAGGTGATTATTGTTATACCTCAGTAAATAGCAAAGTACAGCAAGATTTCGAGTAGGGAGTGGAGTGCATGAGATTTGTTGGGCCCGCACTGTAACCGTGAAAAGCCGGATTGGTGCGGGGTACTGAAAAACGCGCTTAGACATCGTCGCGACGGTTCAACCATCATGGCAAAAGGAGTAACTCGAGTTCTTGAATGGGCGATTGTGGCTTACTTTGCCAGCCATATTGTCATTACAGTGTTCTTCGATTCACAGGCTATATTGCCGTCATGGCTCTACCCGCAAGTGGTAAGTACGTAAAACACTATTATAATATAGGCCTACGTATACGCAGAACATCCTAAACAGAACACGGAGTACTTGAGCTGAGGTAATTACGACTGGGGCGGGTCGCGAGTCCTGTGGGTGCACTGGCCTAATTCAAGTCCCATTGAGAACAGTGTAAAATCAACAATGTTTAGGACCAAGTTTCATGCACACCGACATCACTGGGGTTTCTCAAACAACAATCAGATTATTGTCTTGGTCTTTATCTTTCCATTTCTTTTCAATTTTTAGTAGGTTAGCCGATTACATTTTTTAATATTCACACCAAAAGAAACTCGCCTTCCGAAAAGTGATACTTCCCGAGCTTGCAAGCAGCCATTTTACAAATGGCATCCCTCCACATTCTAGGGCAATTAGGACCCATTTTTCAACCGTAATTTTGTCAAGTCTGCCCTCAGATTGAAGCTCAAAAACCAGGGAGTTGATCCTACGCTATATTCACAATCCCACCATTTCTTTCACCAAACGGCATCCTTTTTCAAAAGAAAATGTGGGGGGGGGGGGGGGGGGGGGCACATTTCATGCAAATGACCTCGCGTAGAAATTCTCCATTCAATTAGGGTGGTGCACCCCCTGTGTTGGCCCAAACACCGGCCGACCACTGAGGGGGAAAAACATTCCATCCTCCAGCCTATTGTGTTCATTATAACTGTGATGATTTATTGTGACTCGGTGATGGGTGGTGAAGTTGAGAATGCTGTGCAATGCTAGCGCAATCGTATGACCCAAAAGCTAAATTTGGTCCAATGATTCATTGTGTACATACAAGATTTGCAATGAGCAGCCATTCTAAATCAATTATTACATAGATCTAGGGCCAATTTCATAGAGCTGCTAAGCACACAAATTTGCTTAGCACAAAAAAGGCTTGCTCATTAAAAACAGGGTATACCAGCCAAAATTCGACGTGTTTTTCATGCTAATCCAAAAACCCAGCTGATTAGTCAATCGAAAACAATAAAGATCGCGTGAAAATTTGGTCTGTAACCTTGTTTTTGCAAAGGACAAATGTTCATGCTAAGCAAATTGTTGTGCTCTATGAAATTGACCCCTGTATTCTGGGAATAGATATACAAGATAATTATATTGTTTGTATGAAATGTCCTATTTTGATGTTCTACTGATTTATCCAGTATTCACACGCATCCATATTTTACCTTTCATTTTAGTTTTTAGATCTTGTTAGAGATTACTGTATATTCATGAAGGATGAAATGATGGCAGATCCCACAGCTTACCCATGGTTCATGTCATTTATCTACGGTGAATGCCTACTGCAATTCCCATTTTTCTTTGTCGCAACGTATGCCTTTTACAAAGGTACTGTACATTTTCTATTTAATCTTTCTATTGGGAATGTTGGAAAATTGCAAATTATTAAGTATCTGACATGCAACATTAATAATATAATAGATATACCCAATTTATTATTATGTATAATTATTATAATTTGTTTAAATGATGTGGTTTATTTCAAAATTGTATGTTTTTATTTTAATCAGTTAAAAAAATTGATTTTATTGAATTTGTTTATGTTGATTTGTTTACTTTGTTGTTGTTTTCTTTCAGGAAGCTGCAAGTGGATTCGTACTCCAGCTATCATTTATTCAGTCCACACAGCCACCACACTACAAGCAATCTTTGCTCATATCTTCTTTCAAGATTTCACCAACTCGCCTCACCCTGCTCCTAATACTTTAGAGGAACAACTTAAGATTTCAGCCATATATTGTCCTTACTTATTTTTCCCAGTGTTGATTCTTTTACTGATGCTCTTTAGTGATGATTACAATCAGAGAAAAGTCCCAGAAAAACCTGCCTTGAGTAGGCCTACAGTTAGTTCTCGCTCCAAGAAACACAAAACTCGTTAAAGTTTGTAAAAGCTATGAATTTAGGGGTTCAAATTGTGACTTTTCCTGTATCTGTTACTTTGGTACTTTGTAGTTTGTTATTCAGGTATCATTAACAATGAATTCAAATGTTTTAGTTTTTTTGGTACAGTCAGTTTGCTAATTGATAATTATAATTTTGGAGGATGACTGTATTTGGGAGTGCATCGTAATTTGTTTATCGTAGATGTGATGTAAGGGGACAGGAAAAACGTGGAGCCTCAAATTTATAGATTAAACAAGAAGCAAGTTTTGTTAAATTTTTTAGTTATAATTTATAACAACTGAATTGCACATTATTTTGTGAAGTATGTTATTGGCCAGAAATTTTAGGTCAGAATTATATTTTAGAAAGTTATCTACATTAAACATTATTTAAAAAAAACGTGAAATTTTGTCAATGTTATTCACTATCATTTAATCATCCTTTTCTTGTTTTAATTTAAAGTTGTAATTCCTATAAAGTTGTAATATTTATCGAGATTTTATTTGTTTGTATGTTACCATTCGAGTAAGGATTGACAGGCTTTCGAGTCACAGTGTTTAATTATACTTTTGTCAATCCTGGCCAGCTGGAATTGGATTGTTTTTGTTTAGTTAAATCTGTTAATTTTGTGAATTGTTTGTTGTATGTTGCTATTGGCCGAATAAATAATAATAAATAATACATGTATACCTAATTTACACTCTACCACTGGTTTTTGGTTTTTCCCTTTTTATGCACCATAATCCATACAATAAAATCAAAACATTTTATAAATATAAAAACATTTTGCACTTTCCTTACGGAACCGCATAACTCAGCACATTGTTGCTTTACAAATTACACAAAGACAACAGCCTATTGTTGATTTCATTTGTATACAGAACTTACAGTTCCATTAAGCCAAATCGATTGCATTTGTTGGGGTTAATTTACCCATAAATACGCTTAAACTGTTTTATCAAAACTTCCAATTTATTAGGTTGATAAATGATACAAAAGGTTTATCGCTTTTAGAATTTGTAATTGTCACTTCGTGATTATTTTTTCCCCCAGCTTTTATAAAACCGTTAAGTTAAAACATTTTTTTAAGTATTTAGTTTATCTCCAATAGAAATTTAGGTGAGTATACTTTAATAGTTTTGTTTTTTTTGCAAAAAGTGCTCGAAATTAAAATTTGCAGTCGACAGATAAAAACCAGCGCCCTCGCTGGTCGTTCTGCATCACGACAGCTGGTACCCGTATCAATAATCCTTATTGTACGGGGATAGAGATTACCAGTGAAATTCCATCAGACATGGCGGACGAAGCCGTTGCCAAGGCTGGCTTGCACTTCGATGAACTGAATAAAATCAGGGTTTTGGAGCCTGAAATTCACCAACAAACGTCAGAGTTGAAAGAGGAATGTAAAGAATTTGTGGACAGTGAGTATTGCAAAATGCAGGGCAGAAAATAAGTGCTTATAATTACGTATCGGTGTGAAAAGATCGTCGCTGTACAGAGTATAGTTCAGTTGTTCAACATCATTCATATTTAACGAGTTGTTTATGCCTGGTTACTCGATGTTGAACTTAATCATGTTACATTTTTATTATCCTGACATTTTATAGAAATTGATGACTTTCAGTCAATAGTTGGAGGGCTAATTGAAATGGTGGATTCACAAGCAAAGGAAGTCGAAAAAGAAAAAATGAAGGTGAGTTCTAAGATCTATTCAATTTCAATCATTATTTTTTTTAAATTTGATTTACTATAATATTAATACTAGTAATACAAAAACGTGTTAAAATTTTGATTAATACATGTAGTTGTTACCAAAACATTAAAAGGTATTCCAGATTTAGAGACTTTTTTGACAATTGTAGCATGTGATAAACTGGCCATTCATTCTACAGACAAGTGCATATCAGTAATGCAAGTGACTGATGGCAAATACAAATCTCAAATACAAATTGGCATTTTAGTTGTACCATGTTCATACGAAAGCTTAACAACTTTTATGAAGATTGTTACAACAATCAACATTCAAAGATTGAATTAAATAAAATGGAGCTTTTTCTTTGATAAGTGGTAACATCATCTGCAGACCAAAATAAATGGTGGGGTCATTTAAATGTTTCCTTAGGCCATCGGTTCACGTAACTTGTTGAAGTCCATAGCTAAACAGAGGGAAGCACAACAACAGCAGTTACAAGCACTCATAGCAGAGAAGAAGACACAACTAGAGAGGTAAGAACAAGTTTCATTCTTCACTATTTCGTGTTTCACAAATGGCATTACTTTGTACTGATTTTAATGAACACTTTGTTCTAGAAATGGCCTTTAAATACTTTCCATTTTCCCAACTCACGTTATCATTACTGAATTGTGTACATATATAGTGTTCCCGTTTCATTTCGCCACACAGCCAATCCCATTCCAAAATTTTTTCATCTCTAGATGTACGTCTGTTCCCATTCCGGAACGTCCAGTTATCAAAACTGGTCAGCTTCCAAACTGGCAACCGACCATTCTGGAATGGTGCCCATACAAGTTTGTCCTTACTAATAGTAGAATAGTAGTAAGACTTTTGTCTTTATCACCGTTTCAGATATCGGATACAAGCGGCTGCTCTACAGAAGGAAGAAGCTGAACAGAATGAATTCATCGAGCAATTCATCTTGCAGAAATGATTTCACATTTGAACTTATCTACCTGTACAATTTGGGGACAAAGCTTTGTGAATAGACGTCCTGGAAAGCACAGAAATGTTTCATATGTTAATTAATATTAAAGTGAACATGGGCAGGACTCCTGCCAGGAGGCGATAATTTGTTCTGCAGGTAGGTTGGTACATTAGCCAATCAGAACACAGATGATGTTGACGTCATCGATGATGTTAGAGTTGTCTGGGACAAATTAACCCTAACCCCTAACCCTAACCTTGGAGAAAATTCCTTTATCTATGCCCTTAACCCCTAACCCTAGTCAGATCCCAGACAACTCTAACATCATTGAGGACGTCAACACCATCTGTGTTCTGATTGGCTAATAAATGTACACTATGTACCAACCTACCTGCCTGCAGATAAAATTATCGCTGCCAGGAGTAGAATTCGAACCTGCAACCTCATACCGTACTGCTGCTTTATGAACTGAGCTATCTTGCCCTATATTGGCAGTCTCCCATATTGTCAGGATCTTTGTTTAGAGGAGGGGGGGGGGGGGGGTGCTAGTCAGAAGTCATAAACATCGGAATGCTGTGTGGCCAGGGATCTCGCTCAATTTTATGATACAACCTTGGAGGTGGTATTGTAGGTATCACTCAATGAGGATACGACTTTATTACATTACTGTTACTCAGTAAATCCAGATGTCAAAAAAACCAAACTGTATTAAAACAGTAAATATAAAATGTTTTAATGTTGCACTAGTTGTAATTGTATGAATATGTACATAATTGTGAGAGATATTAAAAAATGACAATTATAATGCTAGTATATGACTAAACAGAGTGATTAATGGAGCAATGGCCTATTTATTGAATGTGCTTCTAATGGACAAAACATCCCCAGTTTGTCGGCCGCAAAATTAAGCAGCCGAAATAATAGCGTGAAAACTAAAAGTAATTATCAGAGCCGTAGATAGAGAGAGTTGCGACATGACAGACTCAAAACGGCTAGGTCACGTGGTGTATGGAGCCATTTTGGTTCCCAAGTGCAGTGCCGCGGTGTTTAGCGTTTCCGGCGTGTATGTATTTTGTTTGGGTGTAAAATTGTCTGTAACAGTACACCAATACAACAAGGTTCACAGCCATTCTACTCGGAAGAAAACATGGAAAGGCAAGTTGAATGCATGTTCTAGATTTTGTGAGCACGATGAGTTGTGAAAGCCTAAGCAATTTGGCAAAGATTTCGCGAAAATATTTGCGATTTTACGTGACTTGTAACGTTAACGTGCGAATGGTGCCAACTCGTACGCGGTACAACTCGTACACCAACCAACTCGTACGCGGTTTAAAAATGTGGTTCACGGGTACGGGACTGGGTTGTGTTGATCAATTAAAAAGGCAGATACTTTGGGCATCCAAGGCGAATCTATTCTCTATTCTCTATTTTATTTCTCGGGAAACATCAACAAATGCACAGACCAAAATTACAAAGAATACACAATGTTAGTGTTACTGTTAGTAGGGGGGACAATACAAATTTTAATATTGCTTTTACTTTTTTAGGAAGTTATTTGGGACTATTTCTTGAACTTTCAAAATCGGTCAAAGCGTTGCCAAGTTATGGTCCGATAAACTTTTCAGATTGCGCTTTTTCCTAGACAACAAACGTATTAAGCAACAGTAATTAAAAAGTGTTTTTTGAACCATCTCATTTATTCTATTTACATCTTTCAAGCATTTCAAATCATCTTTTCTAGTATGTATGTTGCTCATATTTTTCATATAAGTCTTTCTTTTTCAGATGATACATTTCATGAGATCTTCAAATTCTCATGTTGTTACTCGTTGTCTAGTTGGTTTGCACGGTGTGTATGACACCCCTAGTGTTAGTACATGTAGTACACTGTACTTGTTAGGCATTATGAACCTTTTTGGCATTATTAACCCTAACTCCCTCACCATTGTTATTGAACAATACAATTCCTCCAAAATCCTCCAACTTCCTTTGTTGTGTAGGGAGTTAGGGTTAACCTTGGGCTTTTCCCTTGTATACATTTTCGTCAACAATTTATTTTATTTCCATTAAATGTAACAATGCACAAGTTGCATGCGATTCAGTCTGTACAGTCTCATCTCTTTCGGTTTTTAAGAAGACTATTGCTTAAGACTTTTCTTTTTACAAAGGCATTCCATTAGTGTAAAAACATCTTGGTTTTAATTTCGTAATCATCGTAGATAATCGTATAATAATAGATATTTTTAGACTAATGTTTTCGTTTGATTAGTATTTTTAAGATAACAACAAAATATTTGGCACGCGTACGAGTTGGACCGCGTACGAGTTGGTTCGCATACGAGTTGGCTTGCGTACGAGTTGACCTGTATTCTGATTTGTATGGCACCAGAAAATACAAATGTTCTGGCTTAAAATACATGTACCCGTATGCCCAACTGGATTGCATGTACACTGCTTTTACATTTTTTTATTTTGTATAAGCATGCCTTATATAGTTGTCTGTTCAAATGATTACACTTTTCAAATTTAGTATTAACAACACCCTTTTTTTCCCTTTGTGTAGGAGAACTTTCCTTGACGGCAAGTAAAGCCTCAACAGGCTGACAGAAAGTTGAAGTTCCTGCAAGTTCCTGCAAGTCTCTACAACTAGCTTATCACAAGGATTTCCACAACAAAGTGGCTATTACGTGAACGTGATATAACTGGTTCCCGACACAGACAAGGGAAACTCAATACGCGCAGAACATATGAAGGCCAACGACGGTTGACAGCCATAATTCACCAAAATAAATGGATGCAATCCCTAGTTAATTGTATACAGTCCCTAGTTTTTTCGTATACACGATTTAACCAAAATTATTGGTTAATAATCTCATCTAGATAGGGTCTTATAGAAAAAGGTATAAAGGTCTTGTATACGAAATACTAGGAACTGTATACAATTAACTAGGGACTGCGCATGCACAACCAGAACTCGCCAGGCATAAAAATAGCAAAAGTACGTAGGTTTACGATCACGTAAAAATAGCCACGGCCTTTCCACAAAGGGCACTTGACTTTGGAAAGTTGGAGAACACTGTTTAGGAATGAGAAATCCTGTTCCTCGTCATATTGCAGTTTGTGCCATGACATTTGTAAAAAGAAAAGTAAATTGTTAAAATTAAATTAAAAATTATACATGCACTAGAAGCATTGTTTCACATGTACCTTTACTTTTGTTGTGTTAGTTTTATTAACTTTTTGGCTACTCTTGCAAAGCAGTTTGGGCCGACACTGCCTTCATGCAGCAGGTCCGCTTGTACTCGGCAGTGGTGTAACTATACCACCCCCCCCCCCCCCCACCCTCCCTTTCAAATTTAGAAGGTGCCCCCCCCCCCCCCCTACAAATTCAACACAAGTTATGCTGCTTGTACTTGAAGTACACGGATGTTACTGGCTCAAATCATTGCTGCTATCATGGATCAAGATTTGTCAGGAACACTTGCCCCAATAAGTTGAAAGACAAACAAATATTGTTGACCTAGCCAGATCAAAATGAACTGCTTTGACTTGAGTGGCTGTCCAAACAAGCAGTATCAGAAATGATGTGTCACCTGAGGAACAGTACACTCTGAACTTCTGAAGAAAAAAATCCTTTGTCTTGAAATAATAGCCAAAGATTCAAAATTCAAGTTTGTTTTTTTACTAGAACAAATGGATTTTAACTGTACATGTATTTCATTGGTTTACTTTTACGTGTTAACCTACTTGAAAATGAATCCAGACTAAAATGACAATCAAACTTAAAACTTAAACACTTAAAATTGACTTTTTGCCACTTTGTTTATAGATATTTTCTGAAAATTTAATATCTAAGAAATTAAAACATCCAGCTGGGTCGTACTTTTGACTACTTTTGTTTGTTGTGACTAAATATATTTCTGTTTGGCCTGGTATTTCAATAAATCATATACAGTATACTTCATTCTTGGCATTAAAAAAAAAAAATTCTTAAAGAAAACAAAAGAATACAAAACGCGAAATCAGTGCTTCAGCTCCTTGGGTAAATAGTTCTTCCTTTCGAAAATGACTTTCCAAATTACTTTTGTAGCCTGAAACTTTTTAATTTGTTAATTAGCTCTATATGTTTGAGTCACTTTGATGAGCAGTTTTTCAATGACAACGATTGATCAGCCAAGTCGTGCGTAAAACGCATGCAGCGAGTGCATGTAGTACAAAAACACGGATAGCGCGCGCGGCGTTACGTGGAAACAAAATGGCTTCTAATCCGTAGTTGTCGCAACTCTCTCTATGGGCCTTTACGAAACGGAGGCTAGAGGCTAGGCTTAGGCTAGATTTTTGCGGCGCCATTTTGAAGCCTCATACCAAACGACGGGCTAGGCTACGCGAAGTAAGCCCGGGGCTAGATTTCAGGCTGTATTCCGAAGCCCCACCAAGCTTCGCGAAAGCTGGCTAACGCCGGGCTTGATGACGTCACGGTGTAAAAACTTTCAGCGAATCGCCATCTTGAAAAACACTGTGTGCGGCATTTATTTTCTCTTTTGTGCTGATATTGAAGGATTTTGACGTCGATTGAACAACCCTTTAGCCACAGAAGCTGAGCCAGGCAAAGCGAAATTCCAGTGTACAATGTAAGTGACTTGCCATGTTAATTTTGCCAATATTTTGGGCCACAACTCGGCGTTTTTGTCGGTGTGTTTGATTCCGCTGTCGTACGCTATGCTGGGAACAGGGAAGTCCACTGCGTGAGTGTACGGTTAAACGTAGGAATAAGACTACAATTTAGTACAAACAAAAAAGGCAATTTTATGAGGATGAATTTGACGATGATACAAGTAGGAAAAATCATGATTTGGAATCATGCAAGTATTTACATGTACCAGCAAGCAAAACTTCGTGGAAAGAGGGTTGGGCCTATGGTTTGGGGAAAAACCGACAACCGGCATGACACAAAAACACAAGATTGCAATAAACATGACTGTGCAAAAAGGGTAAGACACTGAGTCACATTTTCTTCAAAACCACTTATCAAAAATAAAAAAATAATGGGTTCAAATCTGAAGAACAATGACTGCTTGAAGCTGGAAAAGTCACTTTTTAATTGGCTTTCAAACGCAAAAGCAATTTTAGAATAGAACTTGTAAAAAATGGGAGTGAAACTACAGTACATGTACACGATTGCCATCCAGACTAGGACCATGGTCTTTAAATAAACTGTTGTGTCAATTTTTGATTTATAGTTTGTGTTAACTGAACTTAACTTAAGTTAACTTTCTCTCTTTAAGAAACGTGGAAATTGGACTTTGGAGTGAATACGGCCAGCACTTCAGAATGTTGGTGACAGACAGGGCTATGCACCATGACATGACCACAGGTATGACCTGTAACAATTATCACTAGTTAATGTAATTTTGCATCAGAATAAAGCAAATTAGATAACGGGCTCTGCCCTTTACTTTAGCGATGTGCTCACTGTATGTCAGCTCTGTACACTGCTTTCCGTGAGAAGAAACAAATTCACAAATATAAACCCACCTGTACAATCTGGCAGATACCTCAGCAGGGAAAAAATTCCAGTCCTTGTGGCATTTTTTAATTAACATATTAAAAATAATATTACATATTTTTGTACACCCCCCCCCCTCCCCCCCCACAAAGAAACCCAAAAAAACCAATGATATTTAAATATGTACATGTATATATACTGATTTATTAGCATCATTCGACTATAGTGACGAAACAAAATTTCCCTTGTATGAGAGCATTGTGAATGGAAAATCTTTGAAAATAGAGCACTGATGATTACGTTTTGTTGCAGCAAGATTGAAAACTAGACTGCTAACAAGCAGCCATTGTATTCATTTCTTTTATATTACTTTTTGATCATTTAAACATTTCACTTGTATATTCTTTTCAGAAATCAAGAGTCCTAAACTAGGCACCACTGAAGTCCTTCTGGCTGGCAGCTGTATGAGGCTACATATAATGGAGAGACATGCTACAATGGTACCACTGTTTGTTCAAGGGAGAAATGACACAAGCAATGGTTATGCCATCAGTCTCCAGCAACTCTGAATCTCTCAAATCTTTGGAAATCTCAATTCAAAGATAGATCATATTTCTTGGGGTTTAAAAAAGCACCACAATATTACTTGCAAAGTTGTCCCATTGCTTTATTTTTCATAGCCTATTTTAATAGATTGAGCTTAAAAATGCAAGTTAACAGGAATATTTTAATACACAAATATACTACAAGGAATATCTTAGGGCATTCAACATAAATGTTTACAGTTTATCCAATATAAGGGCTGACATTGCAGCACAACTTCAAAGACTGTACTGGAGATTGGGGGGGGGGGGGGGGGGGGGGCACATGATCACCCCAAAATTTATGTTAACTTGAATTCTACACTCTCAACAATTATACATTACAGTGTATATAAAGGGTCATTCTTTTTCTCCACCTCTGAAAAAGCATCACCCCTAATGTCCTCTTGTTTAAGGAGTAAAGCAAACGGACTGGAAACGACAGTCATTGCAAATACTACTTGAATGGTAAAATGTATATTTAAACAGTTGACAACATGCTCCTCTCTTTTATTTCTATGTGGTAATTTTGGACTCATGTTTGCACAATTGGCATACATTTGTGTTTATGTTTTTATCTTCATATTCTTTACATGTATAGAACTCCGCTCGAAAGTAAAACAATATATATTTAATTTACTGGTTTGGACTGGTGTTCTTCACATTGCTAAATTTCCTGTCCCTTGTCATTTTAAAGATGAAAATATTGTTTATTGTGAAATGTGAATGCACTACTTGCATTAAATAATGAATATCTTGCATCACACTTTGGACCAATGAATAAACCATGATGACTTTGAAGATTCTAAAAATGAACAACTTATGTTCTTATTTGTAACAGTACATGTATGTACAGTAAAAATGCACTTTATTGGAACGCCTTTCCTAAACTTCAGGATAAACAAAACTAATTGAGAAGATATGCTAATAAGTTACCTCATAATGAAGTATTCCTTTAAAAAGAAACATTATTTCATTACCATGTCATGCTCAAATAACCTTTGTCTTCACACATTAATATGTAATTGAAATTGTATTTATTGAATAAAACAGCATTAATTAAAAAGAGAAGAAAACAGATATTGAAATTGACATTGAAAATGTTATTGATACTGACTGCTGGAATTAATTATTGTTGTATTAATTAATTCACAAAATCCTGCACCAGTGAAATGCAGTACTGTGTTAACTGAGAATTCTTATCACAGGGGTTTGTTTATTAATTGGTGCTTCAGACGTGACCCTCGAAGTATTTCGTACTAAGTACTGATACTCGACCACCCCACCTCGAAGACACTACAAATATGAATAGGCCTACAAGACACTAAAAAATACATTGGACAAAATCTAGAAGCACTCAACTCGGCATCTACTTCAACCCCCCCCCCCCCCCCCCCCCCCACACCCCCCCTACCGTATTTCCTAAAAATACCTACTAAAATTCATTGTATATTTTGAAAACCTTCGAAGAATAAACTTTGTCAGACGAAATTTCATATCACCAGTGATAAAAAAAACAATTTACAGTTCGCGATGCGCGCCGAGCCGAGTATCGATAACCGAAGTCACACGCCAGCCGAAGCCTCCCGAAGCCTGACCGTACGAATCGTTTTGGCCGCCATTTTGCTTTGTGATGAAGCCCGAGCCTAGCCAAGCCCAAGCCAAGCCCGAGCCTAGCCCCAAGCCTCAAGCCTCAAGCCCCGTTTGGTAAACGCCCTAACTACGGCTCTGGTAATTATATGTAGAGGGCGCCCTCCATTGTTCACTGCACGTACGTATAATCCGCGCAGTGTGGTTCCGGTTACCATGATGTAAACAGCGCAAAGTTTCCTTGGAGACGTGCCCGGCCGTATTCAACTCGCGGCAAGTGAGGTTTCGAATTCTATGGAGGTAGGAAAACATCTTTTTCCCATGATGATTTTACTGTTATACAAATAAAACTAACGTTTTGTAAAATAATACAAATTCTATAAAGAAATACCACTCGGGAAATAAATTGCGTACGTTGGGCCGCGTACGTACGACGAATCAGTTGGTATTTTTATGGGCTCTCCAAATTGCATCGAATTCGTTAAAACTGTTGTAACTGTTGTGCCTTAAAGTTGTATTGGTGGTGCCGGTAGCTATCGTAATATGACAGCCAGCAGAGGGTTAAACAAAAACCAGGAATTGGTATTTAAAGGTAGTATACACCATTGGTCATTGCTTGAATTATCATGAATGATAGACCGAGTTACTGGCCTCTAGTTATCGCTTTTTTAACATTTGGGCATTATCTTGCGCTACTAGAGGCCGAGCCAAAAGATATCGAAATCCTATAACCTCTAGAAAGTGGTTCAAAATGTCGCAAAAATCCACACAAATACTTGACAACATACCTCTAAATCGTCTAAATAGCCTTCCATATGTGTCCATGTAGAACCTGACTGGTTTGGGGGTACTCACGATCAATTCTTGACGTGCAAATTAAGGAAATTCGATGGCAGTTTCCCTGCGACTAAAACTGAACTTGCTGTAGCCATCTTGAATTGAAGTTGCATTGTGGGATGCCTGTGACGTCACAGGCCAAAGTCTATCGATCGTACCGTGTCGTACTCGTAGTCGTACTCGTAAACAAGCGCGCGGCCGGGTTGCAGCAGCGACTGTTTCATGACATGGTACAAGCTGTGTGTACTAGTGGCTGCGTGCTGAGGAGACCCACTCGCTCTGCGCTGGCGCACAACGTTTGCATTCGAGCGCAGCGTTGCCCACAATATAAAGTGTACGGTCGAGTACGAGTTTAATACATGTATTGGCAGCGAGTTGGCAGTCTCGGTCGTTCGAGAATTCACGAAGTTTTGACGAGAGTTCGGTAGTGCCCTTCGAAAAACTGACATAAAATCTCTTAAGTAGTGGTTTCAAGATAAAATGGAACATTGAGTGAAACTTTGCTAATTACTGCGTCGATTAATACACATTTTGAAGGATTATTTAAGATTTTAGGTTATTACTTAGCCGTTTGAAATTAGGTATAAAACTTAAACAAATCGCCTGCCGAATCGGCATAGATGTTTAGTGGTACGGTTCGGAAGCGTAACTCTTAACCTTTGTATTACAAACGAAAAATGTTGGTTTGAACTTTCCCGAATCAGTCAGGGTCACTTAAAACGTACAGGTGGTATCGATAAAGTTTTATACCTAATTTCAAACGGCTAAGTAATAACCTAAAATCTTAAATAATCCTTCAAAATGTGTATTAATCGACGCAGTAATTAGCAAAGTTTCACTCAATGTTCCATTTTATCTTGAAACCACTACTTAAGAGATTTTATGTCAGTTTTTCGAAGGGCACTACCGAACTCTCGTCAAAACTTCGTGAATTCTCGAACGACCGAGACTGCCAACTCGCTGCCAATACATGTATTAAACTCGTACTCGACCGTACACTTTATATTGTGGGCAACGCAGCGCTCGAATGCAAACGTTGTGCGCCAGCGCAGAGCGAGTGGGTCTCCTCAGCTCAGCACGCAGCCACTAGTACACACAGCTTGTACCATGTCATGAAACAGTCGCTGCTGCAACCCGGCCGCGCGCGCGCGCGGCCGGCGCGCTTGTTTACGAGTACGACTACGAGTACGACACGGTACGATCGATAGACTTTGGCCTGTGACGTCACAGGCATCCCACAATGCAACTTCAATTCAAGATGGCTACAGCAAGTTCAGTTTTAGTCGCAGGGAAACTGCCATCGAATTTCCTTAATTTGCACGTCAAGAATTGATCGTGAGTACCCCCAAGCCAGTCAGGTTCTGCATGGACACATATGGAAGGCTATTTAGACGATTTAGAGGTATGTTGTCAAATATTTGTGTGGATTTTTGCGACATTTTGAACCACTTTCTAGAGGTTATAGGATTTCGATATCTTTTGGCTCGGCCTCTAGTAGCGCAAGATAATGCCCAAATGTTAAAAAAGCGATAACTAGAGGCCAGTAACTCGGTCTACATGAATGAGTAGATTTGGGGGGTTGTATTTTATAGTAAATATTGTTTAACTGAGCTGTCCGAAGTTTTAGAATCATGGATGCCGAGAAAAGCACGAAAAACAGCGTTTTTTTTTAACTGGCATCGAGCAGTTATTTAATCTTATGTTATCTTTGTTTTTGAATTTTTCATTATAAAATTTTATTTTACGGAATAATTGCAGGATATCTAGCGCAATCATTTTGCTGGATGCCCAGAATCAACATTTACTTTCAGATGAGTAGGATATTTCTTAATAATTCGGTAATAAATATTTTCGATATCTGCAAATGGTGTATACTACCTTTAACAGACATTGGTAATGGTATAAATAGACGGATGAATTAATTATTATTTTAGGCCTAAACATGCTAACTTCTCTACATAGACACTGTAGCCATGAGGTACAAGTAAAAGTATAGTATTTATTAATATACTTAGTAATATCAAAACTATTGCAGAGTAGGCTAGTGTTAGTTTACCACAACTAAGAGGTAGCCCTAGCCTATATAGAAGAAGGGTTGGTTAGGGGCAATTATTATTATTTTTATTTTTTTTAACCTTTAGGATAGGCAGGCATAATAACGACTAGCATGGCTGATCAAGAAGAATATCCCCTGGAAGCTGAAGAGTTAAAAGCAGAAGAAGTTGCCAATGACAACACTGCAAATCAAGATGCCCAAGAGAAGACGGAACAAACGGCTGATGCTATGACTGAAGTAACAAATGCAACAGGTGATGAACAGCCAAACGGAGATGCACAGAATGAACAGGAAGATATAAAGCCTGCCGGTGATACCAGGGAGGAGCAGACAGAAGGAGATGCAGTCATTGAGGGAAGAAGAGAGGAGGGGGAAGGTTCATCTCAAGATGCGATAGAAGATGAAGAGAAAGAAGATGAACCATACGAGGAGCGAGTCGCTGAAGATGATGAAAGGGAAGATGGAGAGCAGTCACCAACTGAGATGGCAGACGATGATGGGGAGGAGCCACAGACTGTAGCCCCGCCTCCAACAGCGGAGGTGGGTTCATCATCACCCCAGCTGACGAGGGGAGCAGTAGGGGAACCAATCCAGAAGGAGACTGTTAACGGTCCCTCAGCAGACACAGCAGAACCCTCATCGACACCCGTAGACAAACCATCTGATACAACCCCCGTCACTAACAGTAACAGGCCCAGCTCAGCCAGTTCGGCAGCTTCCAATGTTAAAGTTTCTATGAATGCTTTGGTAAGTAATATTTTGACCAATAAAAGCCTTGATTTATTGCCTGACAATTTAAATAATAATATGTGAGCCCTGAATTTCGCGATGTGATGTTGGTGAAGTGTGCGTTGTCACCCACATCCTCATTGGACATAGCCTAATGACCATTCAGTCTATTCCTAAAGATCTGAAATGGTACTCAAACAAAAGATCTTCCTCGACATATATTTGATTATTACACTGTATCACTTGTAACAATTTGCAGGGTTTAACGTGGTCATTTGGTGTCAACAAAACCGTCCCTGCTATAAATCTAACCAATCACCTTCGTCAGTTGTGTGTCTATACCACGGGGCACACTGCAGTCCTCTACAACTATGAAAAGAACACTCAAAAGTTGCTACAGGGACATGTAAGTTGAATTAATCTTGGTTGATTGTAAGATCTATCCTCCGCAAACGGATGAGCTATTGATATCAAAATAAAAATAAAATGTTGTTTAACTGATAAGAACTAATAGGCTAAATCAATTAATGATTACTTTATTTGCAATTTGTTAAACAAATTTCATTATATAATCGTAGTTGCAGTGCTTCTTTGCAGTGGCAAAAACAGACAACATAAGTTTTTTTTTCTGAAATGTTTTATCAATGTCAAGTTTTTGTGCTTTAAAGGGTTTAAAACCACTTGTTGATTTAACCCAAATTATGTGTGATCTCTCCTTGTGTCTTTAAGCAAGACGTTTTAGTGTAATTGCTTTTATAGTTGGCTATCAATTCCTAACTTTATTTGTTTAGAGCAACAACATCACGTGCACCTGTGCCAGTCGAGACAAACGTTGGCTAGCTACGGCAGACACAGGACCTAGCAGTATGGTCATTGTATGGGATACTTACACAGGGTACGTCATTGCAACAGAAAAAGGGCTACAGAAATACCACATAGTTATATACTATAGGGGGGAAGGGTTCGTGACTCGTAATCAGAGGGTCAGGGGTTCCAATCCAGCTGCTGGACATATGTTGTGTTTTGGGGCAAGCCCTACTTGCAAGCCTCTCATCACCCAGGAGTATAAATGGGTACCGGCATTAGCTGGGGAGTAACCTGCGCTGGACTGGCATTCATCAAGGGGATATAGAAATATTAAATTCTAATACTTGGAGGGTTAATAATATGAATTATAATTCTTGAAGGTTCTTACTTGAAGAAGTACATTTGTTTTGTTTTTTGTTCGGAAACGTGTTTTTTTCTTTGATATTTACTTTATTTTTTACAGGACCCCTGTCCAGACGATTTTTGAAGCTCATGAAGACGGTGTGGTTGCCATGACAATGACCCCTGATGCTAAGTACATTGTTACTATAGGAACTATCCCCGAACAGGTATGAACAAATTGCTCTGTTCTGGCCTGACAGGTATTTTTTTCATGTGACTCTATCTTCAATAGACTTCTAGCTGCATCCCTAACAAAAACAAATTATTTGTGATAATTCTTAATTTGTTTTCAATGACAAATTTCAGATTTGTTTTTTAACAGAATTTTGTAAAGAAATGTTAAAAGTTTTGGAAAATCACATCCTCAGTTCAACTTTTAGCATTATGCCCGAACTTTTTGTATAAAATCCGTGTCAGTGTTAGTGAGTTTTCAGTATTTGATGACTGAGCATTGTGTGGTATTTATTTCCTGTAGTCTCTGTCTATCTGGGATTGGACGACAGATGGTGAGACACCTGTCTGTTCCACTCAACTCAGTAACAGCTACGGACAGCAGACATACGTCCGCTTCAATTCTGAAGATACCACTCAGATTGTCTCTAATAGCGACAGCCAGGTCATCTTCTATGCATGGGTAAGCACAACTAGCTTTACCTTACATACGTACTGTGGACATTCCTTTGTCTTCGTGTAGTTAACAAACTTTGACTAAATACTCATTTTTCTCGCTTCCCCAAAACAAATTTACCCTCAAATTTGGATTATGGGCCTCTCAGCTGTCCCTTCTATCTTTTCTATATATAACCCTAACCCGTTTTTCCTCTAGCGCTTTTTTTCGGAAACTGAAAAACGGATTGTGGACGTGTGCAAGTCCACAAACCGTAACCTCTTCCCGCATCGTGTGGACCTATATTGTTCGGAGGTCCACAGTGCGTATGCAAGACTAACTCGTCTCATCTGATGCAGTGTAACTGTAAACGCGTCTTTCAACATTTCACACAAAGTCAAAGCTGAATAACGCAACTCTTTGATTTCATTTTTTCAGAAGGGCAATAAGATTGAGTTTGTAGCTCCGTCTATGACTGATCAAGACTTCAACCGAGTTGTTGGCAATTACAGTCAGTCTATCTTCTGTAGTGACAGCACCAGGGCATTTACTGCAACGTCCGTGGGTAACGTAGTGGTATGGGACAACTGCCGGCCAATCTCTGGACGTGAGTTAAGCTCCTTCATGTTAGGTCATGGGTCAAAGTTCACTTCTTCCTTCACCAATGACCTTTATAGTGTGTACCCAACACACAAATTGTACTTCTAGTTATATTTACATTTGAGTATGTTTTGCACCTTTTAGAGTATAGATTTATGAGTATGAAACGATTTATTTTCAATCTTACTTTTATTCATTCACAGCACCTCTTCTGGAACCATCTCCCAACAAGAAAGCATTCAAGTTAGTTCGGGTACAGGAGCGTGGGATTACCGTACTGACAACCACAGAACAGTAAGATTTCAGTAATTAACTTTGTTTACTATACTTTGATTTCATTGATAATAAAGTTTCTGTTCCCACAACAAGTTTGAAGATAATGCATTCTTGAATTTGTATTGAGGAAACTGCATCTAACCTCAGTAACTTGAATGTCTTCTTTGCAGGTACATTGTAACGGGTGACGTGAATGGCCATGTCAAGTTCTACGATTGGAAGCTTCGTATGTCCAACTGGTACAATGAGTTTGGTGTTGGGCCCATCAATTCTGTCTCCTTTGCCTACGTGCCTGAATTTGAGCCGGAGTAAGTAGTTCAATAAGGAGTTTGTTGACGATGATATATAGGTCATAAATTATTTTGGTCTATAAAGACGGCCAATATATTGATTCATTTGGTTCCATACAGCGCCTCATGTTTGCCTTTCCAATAACACACTGCATGTTCCTTTCATAATGTAATTTTTAAAAGTTTCCCCTTCAAACGTAGCTTTGTTGGCTGTCAAAATGTGTCGGAATAAAAAAAATATATATACATTTGCATCTACAATTGACGACGTTGAAAATCTCTACTACACCAGGGCACTACTGTAGTTCTTAGTTGTGCAAATATAATGATGAACGGGTACGTTTGAAGTCGTTGTTAAATTTTACAATTTCCTTAGCAAATTGTCATCAATTTATTTACATTTTTATTTATTTTTTATTTTTTTTGGGGGTGGGGGGGTTGAGTGGATTTGTTCTCCCAAAACTTCCTTATGTCTGTTGCAGGGATCTACATTCTGATAAGATTATCATTTTTTCCCCCACAGATTGGAGGAGGACAGTGATTATCCCCCGGATGCTACTATCAATGCTACATCCTTTGTTACTCGTGATTATATTCTGAGTACGTTCATAGCTCAGATTGCACTGATCATCGCTGATGGGACACAAGTCAAGGTCAGTCATCACCAGCCACTTAAATTGCAGCAGTCATTCAAGTGTTTTTATCATTTTATATCAGTTTTCATTTCTTTTTTAAAGGTTTTTTTTTCTGTATTTTTCTACATGTACAGCATTCAAAATTGGCTGAAACCTTAACAAGTTTAAAATTGTTCAGCAATTATTTTTTTTCAAACGTAAAAGCAAATTACACAAAAACAAATGATCCTTTGTGCCTTAAAGGTAAGACTTACTCTTATGCTCTCCAAAGTCACCTGCTATTCACAACCTTTTGTTGTTTGTTCTTTCAGATGATTCAATCTGAGCATGATGCAGCAATTCACGCTATCGCCACTCATCCAAACCTGTAAGTGTCACCTAGCTTCTCAAACTTCTCTCTAGATTCCGACTTCATGTTTTTCTTATCGTTTCCACCTAACTCCCATAAACATGCATGTGAACCAAGCGTGATGTAAGTCATTCCCATTTGGAGTTCAAAATTAGTGATTACAAAGAGTGTGCAATATATTTGTCATTTTATTTTTAGTTGTATATTTCTCTTTGCAGATCACAAGTTGCCATTGGCAGTTATTCAGGGCTGCTAAAAGTCTGGAATTACAAATCAAAGTAGGTACACAATCTTAACTAATGTATTTAACTATAAAGCCTCTTTACTCTTCTCTGATCTGATGTATTATCCCGCCTTCATACTCTAAGCACCATGTTTTCCAGTTGTTCACTTTAGAGTTTTCATTTACCAGTACCAGTATGGAAAATCAGAAGAGACATTCGGACGTTTAGCTAACGACGTCTGATTCTCCTGCGGTGCGATGATGCTTGACGCTTAGCGACGATGCTTGACGCTAAGCAACAACACTTAATGCTAGCAGTGATGCTATGGCTTTGTGCGCATTTAGAATACAAGAAGTCATGTGTACTTATCGCTTTACGAGCGCGAGTAATTACGCAAACACAACGTGTTTCTACGGGGTTATCAAAATGGTCAAAATTGTCGAAAGGAGCACATTACATTTTAATTCATCTTGGAGGTGACAACGTATGCACCACAACACAACTTGTAACAGGGCAATATAGTATGACACTGTTCTGTGATGACTGGAGTAATGGACCTCGCGCACAAGTACCCCCTCAATGGTAAGAAAGGGTGAGTCTGTGAATACGGCTGGCAGAGACATTGTCTACAGAGTCTTGTGCTAACGCTAAGATGCTATGACTGTGTAAAGATTCACAATCAAATTTGCCGTGCATATTTGTTATATAGTGACTGAACATTCCTTGGTTTTGGTCTATGCTTACCCTCTCCCTCCTAGTCGTTAAGAATACGAAGAAGATATGTGACCCAGCATGAGTAAATGAGACACTTTGAGGCAAAAATAAAATTTGAGATTTTGATTTCATCATTTAAAGCTAAAAAAGCTTTAAATGATGAAATCAAAATCTCAATTTTTATTTTTGCCGCAAAGTGTCTCATTTACTCGTGCTGGGTCACATATTATATTATGATTTTGTTTAATTCAATAAAAAAATCAATTCTCTGCCAATAATTGCGTAGGGCGTTGGTTGTATCCAGAAGCTTTCCCAAAGGTCACCTGATCCGATGTATGGCCTACGACCCCAGAGGAAATTATCTAGGTAAGATAATGGCTTTTGTTAATAGCGGTCTGTTTGAGTTTTATAGTTTTATAGCCTGCAATAAGTCTTTTATTTCCCCAATTGTGGACCAATATATCGGCTCAGCATAAGCAAACAGATAATGTTCCAAAGCAATCTAGGCTAAGGGAGGTCTCCCTTTTCTCATTTGGAATGTTTCAGTGCACATGTATCACGGGTACCAATCATATACCAATCATAAGCCTCATCGTTATGTAGACCTAGATTACACTGGCTAGCGTCAATCACAAACATCGTCCCCCCTCTTCCCCTACACCCAGGTCTATCAATTAAAGTCAGGAAGTTCTCAGGTTACAGAGAATGGCTGTTGTGCAGACGGTTGATTACGCCTGTCCCAAAAACGACAGACGAGATTTGAAATTATTGGTTTTACCTCTGCAGTTTTATCATGACTCCAATACATGCATTTGCTACATGCAAAAGTGGAATGACAGATTTGTGTTGAGATAATGGCATTTTTTTTCAAAGGCATTTTTTTGGGGAATTTGTCTGAATTGGAAAATTAATCGCTGTGCTTGAAACACTCTATGAACATTTACTTGAACTTTCTCCGGAAATCTAGTCTCATGTAGAGTTACATTCTTGTCGCTTTGCTCGACCATCTGTTGGTCCTGCTAAATTCTTGTAATCCTCTTGCGAATTATTTTGCAGAATTGTAAATCAACTTGTTCAATTTATAATCTTTTTGCTATGCACAGAAGAATAAAATGATCATGCAAGCTTTCTAACAAAAGTAAATCATATAAGTTAAGAGGGCCTAATATTTCGATCTTAACAAGATCTTCTTCAGAGATCTTCTTCATAGCATGATGCACATGATGCACAAAAGTAAATCATGCAAACTTGCCAACAAAAGTGCCAAATACCAGCAATATTTGTATCTGCTCATACATGTATTTAGCTTCTTGGCATTATCAGTGAAAGTCACTTTAAATTAAGTTGATGATTTTTGTCACGATTTACTAGGCGTTGGTTTTACCAACGGCTGTGTGCGCATCTTAGATGCTCTATCCCTGGAGGATGAGTGCGAGGAGCTTTTCCGTTATTCTCGAGACGCTGTCACTCACTGTACATTCTCCCATGATTCCAAGTGGATGGCTGTCGCTGTAAGTAACGCTGACAGGTCCTGGTTGTATATTCTCACTGAGATCCAACCTTTTATAGATCAGGGACAATTGAAGACATGTGGGGACAAGGTTAAAGGCCCGTACTATTTGCCATTAACGATTTAACAAAAAAATCCTCGCTCAAAGTGAAGATAGGACTAGTATCAATTCCTGTGAAATTATTCTGCTTAACCCTTTAAACTCAGGCCTGTTTTCGAAGATTTTGTACGTGTTGCTAGTTTGTATATACAAATAGCATTTACAGTGTACAAATCCCATATAATTATGTATCATTGGAAAGCTTACAAATAGGGCTATATTTTTGGGGAATATTTGGACCCCCAGGAGCTTTTAAGGGACTTACAAGTCAGATGTAGCGCGGGGCTGAGTGCAAAGGGTTAAAATTGAGATAAAAAACAATAATTAAAGGTGGTTTTAGAATGTGTCTGACAGGCTTGTTTTTTACGGAGTGCATTGGCGCATGTAGCATCCAATGTAGCATTCAACAAGTTAGTTGTTACGCATTCTTATTCGGATTTTAAGCAAAACATCTTATGATGCACTGACTGCCACTTGTGAATTGGTCTCTTATTGGATCAAAAGTTTGTAATAGAATTACCAGGCCAATCTGGTCAATTGTGTAGACCACATACATGAAAAGGATTCTAATCAATAACCTTTTGAAATCAATTGAATAGAATGGTGTGCGTCCAGCATTAATGGGCTAGCCTTCATTTCAAAGTGTTTATATCATCCCTAGCTGTGATAACTATGTTATTTATTTCATTTCCGGAATCTTCTTCAATTGTTGATAGGACGCTGATCACTGCGTCACTGTGTTTAAAGCCCAACACCCCAGTACTGGAATGACATGGGATTATCTGGGTAAACACAGGGCTCATTATAAACCCATCCAGGATCTATCGTTTGGCGTTGCTTTAGACGCAGACACTCCCAGGCTACTGTCTGTTGGACAAGATAGAGCATTGGTAAGGACAAATAATGGGGAGAATAAAGTTTCCTTTGATCTATTATTATTGGACTTGAATATTTGAACTGTTTCTGGTTTAACCCTAACCCCCTAGGCCTTACTTTGGGCTAAAGAACTGCGTACTACAGAATACTACTTAGTGTTTTGTAGCATTGGGTCTCTCCGTGACTGATGATTGGGTGTGTACTGACAGAGTACAGATACTGCCAACTACAAAATACTAATACATGTAGTGGCAATACAGGTCAGTAATACTTACCTGGCAAAAAATGAAGTAGTCCAGCCTTGACCCATTGTGTCCCAAGTGACAATTTTTGCTGTAGAGTTTAGAACACCTTACACAGCATACATGGGCCATGCACACTCAGCAAGCAGAGGGACCCAATGCTAAAAAGTACTACGAGTGCAATAAGGGGTGAAGTACCAAATACTAAAAATTACTACAGGCATTGCACACAAGTCAGTGAGAGTACTGCATACTACTTTTTACTACTGTAGTAAAAAGTAGCATTAGGTAGGGTTAGGGTTAAAGAAAACAATAGGCTGTGTACAGCTTTATTGATCCATAAACAAACTAGATATAATGGGGAGAATAAATTAAGTCTTCCTTACTTGACCTATCTTGATCTATTATTATTGGACTTGAATATTTGAACTGTTTCGGGCATGGTTTAATACGTGCTTTTTCTCCAATGACGTCAAAGTAACAGACCGCTATGTTTCCAACCCTCATTAATGACTGCCAGACATTCATCCATCCTTCAATCATGTCCTCCTAAGTCTCTGTAGACCTCATCCCTCTACATCACTCGTCATCGTGTCTTGATCTCTGCTCCAGATTTCTCCAGACAAAATCCCAAGATCTGTCTGGTGAACATTCGTTGGCAAAATAATTGCTAAACCTAAAGTCCACTCTTATCATCCACCTGCCAACAAAACAATACTCTCAAAGGAATTCATGTGCTGTTTATTGCAAAACATTTGATGTGACTTTATCATTAGGGAGTCATGTTGGCATAGCGGTTCTTTCCTCGCCTTCTACCGCTGTGACCCGGGTTTGAATCCCCCCTGGCCAATATGTGGATTGGGTTTTCAGTCCCTGCCTGATCGTGTGTTTTCCCAAGGATATTCTTCTGGGGTTTTCCTCTCAACTCTAAAACTGTACCATCCTCTCACTGTCTTCTCTCTGTAGGTTTCTTCAGGCTTAAGACTATACAGTGTCTAGGGTCATTTAGAGGAATCGTTGATTTTCTTACTAGAATAATTTTAAACAAAATGTTTTGGCATGTAATAACAAAACCAGTACACTTTTAAGCTGTAACTTAATTTGGTCCCACTTTTCTAGTTTTGTTTTGGTTTTGTCATGATTTGATTTGATTTGATTTGATTTGATCAGATTGAGTATGACCTGTTCAACAGCGGCAGAGACGACCTTAAACTGCTTGGCATGGATCGTATAGAGCAGAGCGGAGTGCCTCAATGTCTGGTCTGGTACCCACCCATCACTAAGGAGCAATTCTTTCTAACTTCAAATGATCAGGTACCTGTGTTTTTGAAACCGTGGCCTTGTCCATAGCTATGGCTTTAAGGCCATTAGATCATTTTAAATGAGCATTACATGTCAAAGAAAACAAATATGAAATTCCCCTCATAACATCGGCCTTGTATTGTGAGATTTTGATGTTCCTAAAACGAAATATGGATTATGATGATCCTTTTCAACCGAAACTATACAAATGCACCCAAATTGATTACGAACTACTTCCAAAGCCAGACTGATTCAAACACTTTGGTTTGTACCACGGTGCAGAGAATAATCATAGTAAACTGGCTTGCTCAAGATCACAAGGAATTCCCAGTTGGGTTCACATCCACAGTTGGGTTCAATTATGGGCTTGATGACCAATCATTCAAAGACTTTTTTTTCCCAATAAAGGTCAATACCACATAATAATATCCAGGAAAAACTGTATCGTCCCTTTAAATTCCTTTTACTGGACATCAATGTTTTTTATTAAGCCCGTTTGCCTGTTTGTCATGAATCACCGGTACTCAGTATCTATAGTGCATTGGCTTCGTAACATTACCACGTTTACCACCTGAGATTTAGAAACAAGATACACCGACTTAAGAAACCCTCCAAGGTTGTTTAGTGAAATATTACACGGTTGTGTACCTATTAGGTGTAATGGCCACATCTTGAAGAGTGCTTTATGATGATTTAAGTCGACTTCTTTCAATTTGTAGAATGTGCCGACAGATTGGTGTTTGATTTATGTCGTAAATAAATCCAATATTTGGTATACAGGGGTGGGTTGTATGTACTTTGAATGTGCACTGGTTTAGATCAAAGGCCTTGATATCTGTTCACTGGATCATTTCATAGATTCCTCAAAGCATGAATATTTGGTTAAAACAAGAAAATGGACTGAACAGGATTCGTTCCTGTCACCTCCAAAACACACTCCATCTCCCAATTAATAGTTACCTCATTTTGAGATCTCCAGCCGCACAATTTCATAAATTACACCTTGAACCTGTATGCATCAGACAATTTGTGTAATCAAATTAAAACTTCCTTTTAAACTTTGTATTTTTTAGTTCAAGTTCAAGCTGTTCAACACGACCACTAAAATGTGCAGAAAGACAGTTCTCGGTCCTACATATGGCTCCCCCATACAAAGGTAGATTGTAGATATTAGTTTAATTTGTATTATTCAAATTTCAAAATCTGTTACAAAATTAAGGCCATTCAAACTTTGTTATGACATTATTTTCTTTCTAGTTGATTAATATTATTGTTCGGGGCTTTCTGTAAAATTGCCTAAAAGTTGGTTTTTTGGACAATACAAAACAAAAATATTATGTGATAGTTTGCTCCCCAAGTATCCAAATGACAAAACCGTATTAACTTCGAAATTTGAACTGTTTTCCCTACAAAGGTAATGATGCCTAAATCCTTTGTTTTGTAGAATGCAAGTGCTTCCAACTAAAGATCCAATCCATGACAAGCGATACTTGGCCTTTATTACGTCTGATAAAGTTGGAATGCACATTATGCCGTTGGATGGAAATCCACACAATGGAATGGCAATGATGGCACATCCCAGTGGTGTAAGTATAATACAATTAACAGCATTATATGCAAATTGCACATTCCAGTGGAGTAAGTACAGTACAAACAACAGCCATGTATATTAAAACCTACAACCAAACTTTTTTTTCTAGAAAGTTGATAACAATTTGAAAATCGTTTTTTTTTACACGGCCTTGATTTTTTAAAGCAATTTGGAGTTCACATTTGTATGGATAGTTGAAACTTCCTAACAGCTCTTTTTTTTTATCTTCACCAAATGTTAGAAAAATATTTCTTTTGAATTATAACATTTGTTATAAATGGCCCAGTTGATCATGTATAGTGAGGCTAGAAAATTGTACTTAGCAAATTTGTAAGCAGTTTAAGAATTATCATGTGACTTGTAAAACTACTACAACAGAGCTTCAAGAACTTTGCACATGGACTATTACCATAACCATAAATTTAGTAACGTCAACGCATTTATGCCTGGAGCTTTCCTTAATTTTCTCAAGTAAGAACAGAAGTGAACATGTTTATCTTATGAGTCAGGTAACCTTATGTCAGACTTTGTCAATGAGGAAACACTAATTTGTTTTCACATAAGATTTTGTTTGGCCTTATAGGCTTGTAACGGCAGTCGGTGTCCAGATATTGGGCATTAGTTTACTGTACGCCCATTTTTTTGGTCGGCTGATCTTCTGATTTGTTTGGTTCCATCTCTGTATCAGTTGTTTTTTCCTTTGAAGCAATTTTCTGCACCGTTAAAGGTAGGATACACCATTGGTAATTGCTTGAATTATCATAAATGGGTGGATTTGGGGGGCTGTATTTTATAGTAAATATCGTTTAACTGACATGTTCGAAGTTTTACAATTATGGATGCCGAGAAAAGCACAAAAAACAGCGTTTGTTTTCAACCAGCGTCGAGCAGTTATTCTTATGTTATTTGTGTTTTTTCGCGATCGCCATCCGGCGATCGCAAATTTTTCTTTATAAAATTCTATTTTTCAGAATAATTATAGGATATCTAGCGCAATCATTTTGCTGGATGCCTAGAATCATTATTTACTTCCAAACGAGTAAGATATTTCTTAATAATTCGGTAGTAAATATTTTCGATATCTGCAAATGGTGTATCCTACCTTTAACATTCTGTGTTCTTTGGTAGCTGCATAGAATCAGCCCACTATAATTGGTTTTCTTTTCTGTACAGCTTTTCTTTGCAATAATTTCTAATGAATCCATTGTTTCTTCAGGTAACTAACCTGGCTTGCAGCCATGACGGCAAACATCTATTCACATCGGGAGGTACTGATAGCACCGTTCTTATGTGGAATATCAGCATTGTGTAAGCTAACTGTTCTCAATCTGATCTTAGTTTGTATTTGGGTCAGATGATCAAACCGGACACTTAAGACAGAAACTTAGATGATAATTTAAGACACTTTTGTAGGCTCTGTTGGTTTCGATGTCCATGTTGAAATATTGCCCATTAATAAACCTTTGACATGTTTGGAGTATTTCTGTAATTACAGTTCTTGTGACAGTGTTAAATATGACAATTTATAGAATGTAAATGAGTAATAACGTAGATATATGAGGATGTTTGGTCAACCACTGTCTCCTCTACTCGTTGATATGTTGATATAAGGGTGAGCCGACACGGCCCATTAAGCACGGTTTATCTCCGGTTTCAGTAGCATAAAATGACTGAGAATATATCTATTCCCTCTGGATGGGATGCTAGTCCATCGCAGGTCATTCCCCAGCTAATGCAGGTATCAATTTATACCCCTGGGTGGAGAGAGGTAAGTGGAGGTGAAGTGGCTTGCCCAAGGACACAACATATGACCAGCAGCTGGATTCGAACCTCAACCCTCTGATCACGAGCCCTAACCACTAGTGACCTCCCCCCCCCCCCCCCCCCCAATAACTCCCGAGTGTAGAAAAATCCATTGACTACAAGTAATTACTGAAATGTAAACATGACAAGATTCAATGTCAACTCGTTATTAAAATGAATGTATCATCACCCATTAATTTATACATAAGTTATTATCTCGTGTTGGTATTTCTTCACGTTTTAATAATCAATCATAGACCTTGTTTGACATAACCCTAATCAAGGTTTCCTTGTGGCTAAATCTCTAATGAGAAGGCGTCCACTCACCTGTATCAAGTTTCTAGCATTAATCACTAATCACCCTGCTCAGGGTCAGGGGTTCATCACACAGCCTGTAGTCATTGGGGCAGAATTCCTTGCCACGGTCAGATTTTCCTAGTCACTATAAGGATATAATTCATGTTCTCATAACCTAAGCATGGACTGAATATTTACTTGAAGTCATTTTATCCCATTGAGATGTTGTTTAACAGACCTCAAGTTAAGCTAGCACCAGAGTACACAAAATGGCATACTATACAATTGCACTGCTCGACACACAATCGACTTAACCTTGGGCAGATATCAGTAACACCAAGCAATTTTTTTGGGGGGGGGGGAAATGCTAGAAGCATGTGGAACTCTCTGTTGTTGCATTGGGAGTTTTTATTAAAATTCCACCCTTGAATGTAATCAGGATTTTGTTCAAGGATTATTCGGAGGTTCTGTAAATCACTCGACTCTTCTGTTGTCATGGATACCTGTTTTTGAATTTGTTTATTTATTCATCGCTATGGCCTCCCTTCAGAGGAAAACCTTTCAGCCCTTTAGTATGTCTGGAAAAGATCATGACATTGTGATATCATCTCGATGTTTAGGAAGAATTTGACCTCTCAGCTTTCATGGAAACCGTTTATTGACTTCATCATAATAACATCATTATGAGATGCGTGGTAGCCTCAGTGAGACCCTCAATCGTTGACCCATCTCTCATATTTGACCTTTCAGCTGCCATAGAATCCGTTTATTGATGTCATTGTAATAACATTATTATGAGATGCGTGGTAGCCTCAGTGAGACCCTCAATCGTTGACCCATCTCTCATATTTGACCTTTCAGCTGCCATGGAAACCGTTTATTGATGACATAACATTATTTTTAGTTGGTGGTAGCCTCATTGAGACCCTTAAGCGTTGACCCATCTGAGACCCTCAATCGTTGACCCATCTCTCATATCTTCTGATGCCTCTCTTCGCAGTGCTTTAGAAGCGGCTGCCAAGCTGGGAGGTGAAGACCTGATTCCTTTCTACGGTCTTCTTGAAGGAGGCAGGGAAGGAGAACTCTTCAAGGAATTAGAGAACTACTTCTACTACGCACAGATCAGAAGGTCCATCATCATCATCATTATCAGTCGGTTTAGTGATATATCATTATCGGGATCATTGAATGATCTACGCTAAGATTAACTCCAAAACACACTAAATCTACCCATGATATATGATTAAAGGAATTGAGTTACTCAAACTTAATTACATGCTACTCTTTTAGGTTCTGTGTGAAACAGGTCACACAACCTTAGCAGTTATTCTCATGATTGCAGATTGCATTAATTCAATCAACTGATGCTGTAATTCGTCACCTATTTGACTTGTTGTCACAAATGTCACATGTGTCACCTGTCAAATATTTCACACTGCTCTCTTGTCACACCTCTGACTTGTCACACGCCTGACTTGTCACACGCCTGACTTGTCACACGCCTGACTTGTCACACGCCTGACTTGTCACACGCTGTGTCATTTGTGATAGATGTCACACCTGTCATTTGCCATATATGTCACTTGTCAGACATGACAAGTTTTCCCACGTGCCACCTGTCATACCTGATACCTATCACACATTCCACCTATCAAACACCTGTCACAACTGTCACCTATTATCCCTCTTGTCACCTATTGTCCCTCTTGTCCTACAGCCAAGGCGTGGACACCACTGACATGAGAGAAGTCTCCATCCAAATTCCACTGAGTGAGATCCCGTTCGTCATGAGAGCCATGGGTCATTATCCCTCAGAGCAAGAGATTGAAGACATGACCAACGAAGTCAATTTTAATCAGTATGTCGACACTGGCAAATATAGCACAGATATTGACCTGGGAGACTTCATCAAATGTAAGATGTAGAATAATTGAAATCTTTTTCCCTCTGAAGTTCACTCTTAGTGAATTTCACAAGTTAGATTTTTGTGAGTCCTATATTGGTTTTGTTTTAGTGCAAAAACGGACTCGATGTTAAACCCAGTGCATACCTCAATAACGTTTGAGACCAGCCTGTTGTGGCGTGTGTGCCCTTGGGCAATCCACTTTATCAATATACATGTAATTGCTTCTCCACCTAAGAGCTAATGGTTACTTGTGTGGGAATCGCAGAGATTGTCCATGTACATTTAAATATTAAAGTTGTTTGCATAGAAATTGGAGCATTAAGTTGTACACTCCCAAGGGAGTTAAGATGCATTTCGACTGTTTTATAGGCCCGATGAACAGGGGTAATAATGATGTAGCACCTCGAGCGCAAACTTTCCCAGATGTGTTCTCATTTTAAGTACACATTATTAGTGAAAGGCGGAGTTATCTAAACAACTTGTCACGTTATGAGTAGGACTGAGAAGGCATCTTGTCACATACAACGTCACGTTTGTTTGTTTTCTCAGTGTACGTCAACCATCGGCCAGCTTTTGGGTTGTCAGAGGCCAAGTTACGATGGGCATTTGAAGTTATGGGTTTTGATGAAGGGATGAACCAACCTGCTATTGAGAGGGGAGAATTGCTACACCTGCTGCAAAACCAAGGTATTAATTAGGGCATTCATCATGATATTCATTATTCCATCAAGGAATACCATCACTGTTTTCACAATAAGGAATAGGCATGACACTGTGCTCTACTCTTTGTGTCAAATTCAACATGACCATATTCCATGAAAATCAATTACCAAAATTTTAAAATGTACACTGAACAAAAATATAAATGCCCACAACAATATAAACGCCTCAGTGATGCAGTGATTCCAGCCACATCTGTGTTGGGGGTGGAATCACTGAGCAATTCCTCACTGGCAGAGATGGACACAAATGTTGTTTACAAATCAAGACAAATAACCATTTTTGTGGGCGTTTATATTTTTGTGGGCGTTCATATTTTTGTTCAGTGTAATAAAAGTCATATCTTTAAGAAAAGTTTGTTTTGTTAACAATCTGACAGCTGAAACTTCTTAATTGCAAGTTAAATCACATAAACACTATTATCTTATGGACATACACATTGTTGATATACTGTGTTTGTGTTTGGTTAAATGACGGGTGGTTGGGATTTGTTGCGATAATAGGCGAACAAATGACAGAAGCCAATGTAGCAGAATACCTAACGACGCTCCTGGGATTCAATCCAGAGGGAGGGAGTTCAGAGATTGGCAGCTATGACCCTGCAGGTACTGCCAACCTGCTAGAAGAGAGTCTACCAGAGCTGGTCACGGCCGACATGTTTGCCAGCGAGGTGCTTGGGTTTGGTGGAGTCGAGATCACGGAACAGCCGTCTGCTTCTGTCATAGAATAAACATGAAACAGCCAAATGTTTTGTCATAATTATATAAATTATAAATGTACAATGGGCATTGCTTTCAGTATAAAGTAAAACATGAAACAGTTTGTTTGTCATAATTATACATAATACAATGTATAATGAACATTTGCTTTCTTAGACTAAACCCGTACTGAACAGTCATCTGCAGCTTGTCAATGATTAATACATGAATCAGCCGTCTGCTTCCGTCCAATCACAGAACAAGTTTGACTTGGCTAGTGTTTGTAAATATACATGTACATTATACACTGTACAGGGATCAAGAGCTGATGCTACATGCAGTTTGATTATTGCTGATTTTGGGGAAAGAGTGATGAGTTAAGTTAGCGGTGTGAATGTGTAGCAAAGTGGGTATAATAAAAGTTGAGGGTTTGGGACTGGCAAGGTTAAAATTAGCTAGGATTTAAAGAATTGCTTTTTAAGTGGAATTTTAGATTAATGCATTACAATCCATGATCTTTCAATTGGAAAGTAATACTTTTCCAATGATTGCATTTGTTTACTAGTAAAAAGAAAAGTCTGCAGTTCAACATAACTAGCAGAATTTATTTTTAGTTCCGAATCCACACTTTACTCAAATTAGTAGATATACAAATCCACATTAGTGTCGAACGCAGTGGATTCGTAGATACGCATCCACACTATTAACAATAGAGAGACGTCATCCCAATGGTTTAACATTGGAGAAAGAACTGGTCCGTAAATCATTTTGTAACACAAATTTGTGAGGGTTCACACATTTTCCTTTATTATTTTACATTATTTTGGAACGCGAAACACCGTGTCAAGTCTAGCCTTACAAAATGTAGTTATAAACCACCCGAAAACATTACAATCTTGAACCACGAAAATAGGATTTGAATCTTGTAAATACAATTAAAATTGAGGGAAAACCATTTCCATTTGGGTGAGTTTTATAAATTGCACCTGTAAGTTGACTTTAAGTGAAACCGTCCACACTATCTGTTGCTTTGAGGAATATATCGATGTTTTTTTTACAATTTGTTTTTTTTCTCAAGGAGATGTACATAATAAAGTGATTGAGATTGAGGTTCTTTAACATTACTGCATTTTCACGTTCTCCCCAGCTGTTTGTCAGATCTGGAATGTTTGCTTATAACTCCACAATTATTTATGATTTTTATAAATACAATGTATTTGATGACTCTGAAGTTTGGGCATCTTGTTGCGAAATGATCGCTTTCCATACTTGAAATAATATACATGCACCTTTTTAGAGCGCTAAAAGCAATAGGTCAAAATGACAGTTTGGAAGCAGACAATATATGCGTAAGCTTTGAATTACCCGTCGAGCTTTACTTTACATGAGTAAATATCTTTTTAACGACCTTTCTAAATTAATCTGGGTGATTTCTTTTGATAAACACGTCGCGAGGTAACCAAATGATACAAAATGTATAAACCTGATCCGGCAGTGTTTGCTAGGTATCAAGAAACCCAATCTTAGACAAAGTGAAAGGAATATAACTAATAGACGGTTAGTTACTTCACCTACAAACAATGAGACGGAAGCCAAGACGCTCATAGTGCTTATCGTCTTCGATCTGATCAACCCATTTCGTTCCTTTCGTCTTGTAATATGATCGCAATACAGCGATCAATAGGTCTCTCGTTTAATTGAGTGAGAAGTTCGTGTTGATTCGTTTCTGGTTTTACTTTCATTGTCAAACATAATGGCACACGATCTGATACCACTGGTGTTTTTCAGTAATGCTGCTATTGTCAATGTTTAATCATTATAGTTGACTCGACGGAAGTAACTTAAAGATGGGCCTATAATTGCTGTGCGTGTTTTGTTCGTTTGTTGTATAACTAAACGTGTTGAAATCTTAGCTGAGCAGGGACGGGAAAAACAGCTGCACAATTTAGAGGTTCGTAACTGCACCGTTGATAATAAGTTTTTAATAAAACTTTTAATGCACTATTTCAAAACCACATGAATAATTTCTTCAAAATGAAATTTCAGGCTGAATAAGTTCACTGGGTAGTTGATACCAGACTTTCTATGCGCCTGTATATCTGCTAATAGAGTTTGTCTTGGCTCGGCATGAAGACTCTTTGGCAGAAGAATAACTCTATAAAGCAACAACCTGATATTGAAAACGTCAGTAAAATGTGTGATGTAACACGCCCTTGCAGCCCCATAGCGTGAGTGATGAGGTGTGAAACGATTACAAACATAGACCTATCATAACTATATTGACACCATCTACAACATACATTAGACACCTGTCAGTTGTTCCGCTTTATTTGTAACTTGAGTGATCGGATATGAAAATATCTTGCCAAGTACAATGACTCGTTCAATTAAACTAGGTTCTAGTTTATTTTCAGTCGGGTATGCTACACGAACACTTTCCCCATTTTCCGCCAAATGTCCATCCAAGCGCAAGTAGTATATTCCTTATTGATACCAAAAGTGTCTAGATACTATTTTTGCTTCCGTATCCAAGTCATTAACACGTTCGCTTTAGGACACTGACGGGGTAATCTGTCTTAGTGTGTCGGAGTATTTCAGTTTGATGTCGTTGAAACGACTTTGTTCTTGAAGTGATTTTTGACAGTTTGGTTATTAACCTGTCTGTTTAGTCCGACTGAGGTCACAGTCCTTGACTTCGATAATCATTAGTTGCCACGCCAGTTTCTGGTGATAAATTTGTGGCGGGAAAGAAGATTTGGGAAATACGAATACAAAGGAAAAAGTCGGGTGGATTTTCTAAAGTTGTAACAAGGGAAACTCGTTCAACATTGACTTAAAATATTTCGTTTTGAATTGTTTTAAATCTTGCAGTTATTATCAATTAATATTGTAATGAATACAATAGATTGTAAAATGTTTTGTTTTTAATTAGGAATCGGTTTTTACATCGGCGTAACATTTTGTCATGATCTCTTATGACATAATTATATCTGTTTACGTAATCGCAGAATAATTTACACCAAGGTCCAAGGCTTCCCAGGTGTAATTATTGACATAGAAAAAGCAAAAATACCAACGTGTGGACATCACTCACGGCGAGTCAGCAAACGGCCCGAATACAAGAACACTAAACCCAATCCTCTATAGGCGCGCCACACGAACCACCACCGCTAAACCATGTCGTGGTTTAAAGGTAGGATACACCATTGGTAATTGCTTGAATTATCATGAATGGGTGGAGTTGGGGGTTGTATTTCATAGTAAATATCGTTTAACTGACCTGTCCGAAGTTTTGCAATCATAGATGACGAGAAAAGCACAAAACAGCGTTTGTTTTCAACCGGCGTCGAGCAGTTATTCTTATGTTATCTTTGGTTTTTTCGCGATCGCCGTCCGGCGATCGCGATATTTTCTTTATAAAATTATATTTTTCGCAATAATTACAGGATATCTAGCGCAATTATTTTGCTTGATGCCTAGAATCATTACTTACTTTCAAATAAGTAAGATATTTCTTAATAATTCGGTAGTAAATATTTTCGATATCTGCAAATGGTGTATTCTACCTTTAAACTATTGCGTGTTTACGCTGATTTTCGAAAATGAGTGCACGAGTTCAGGCCAATCTGCCGTCTGCCTCTAAACAAAGATGAGACAGATCTTTAGATGTAGAGGTCAAGAATGACTTAGATTGCAGAGTGTTAATGTTCGATCCACCTGAAATAATATGAACTGAAAACAACTGGTGCTTGTAAATCTCAGATAGGGACCTGAATGTGTTTTATAGAAGCGTAATTCTCGTTGCCAAATTCTTCCGAGTCTTAAATGCAATTTATTTTTAGTTGATGAGTAAAACAAGACTACAATGATGCTGTGATACACCCGCTATAGACTCCGGTGTAAAATTAACACCAAGTGGTACATTGTATTAATATGGAATATGGTGTTAATTAAACACTACAGTTTAGTAATATTAAAATATGTGTTGTATGTGTATACCGTGTAAACGTACCAATTTCGAGTTACAGATATGTTCTATAGACTACAGTGAGCCATTATAAAGGCCAGGTTTTTAATTTAACACCATACGTTTTGCAATGTTACACTGCACAAACTTTACTGGTGTTGTCCTATCATACACCAAATGGTGTTTAAAAAACACCATAGTTGTTTGCAGTATGAATTCCATAGCGACTTGCGATGTAGTTCATGTTTAGTATCAATATACTTAAAAAGAATCTTCCATTTCGTGAATGCATGAACCATTATTCCAGGGAATAATCCGATAATTCAACCACACATAATAGCTTCAGTTCAGTTATACCACGTAATGTTAATTCGCACTCGATGTATATTTTAATTGCTGAAATGAAAATGTTCCAAATTTATAGCTGTTTACACTTTGTCTGACAATCTTATTTATTCAAGAGAGCGAGATGTGGACGCCTGGAGGAATAGGTCTCTAGTTTATCGGCCAAACAATCTAGCACACGCGTTCAGTCTTTGATTTTGATCCCAAGGCATGAGACATTCAGTGGGGTTTATGAGCAACACGAGCGTGACGCCTAGTCCAACAGGCAAATAGCTCCAGATAAGGCGGGGTCCTGGATGTATATGGCGTGCAAATTGCACATTTCATCCCATTTCATTAACTTTGCATGCCATAGATTGATTGCTTTAGTCATTACAATGACTAAAATCTTAACAAACATGATGAAGTTGGTTTACGGCTAACTATTTCCGAAGGTTGTGTCGCTTTGTTTCCCCCCTTCTGATAATATTCTAAATCGAGTCGAGTACTGAAACATCGACGACAAAACCCGTTTATTATTGAGACAAAATGTTGACATTAAGTCAATGGTCATTTTTGACTTAGTGGCCCGAAGGTCAGCCTTGCTGGTTGACCGACTGATGGGCGTTAGTCTGGGAGCAGCTTACTATATTTTAGCCTCATCATTTGACCCCTTTACACATCTTAATCGAGTGATGTCTGATACATGTTCCTCAACGAGTGTTTCGTAAAAACGAGAGAGGCTCGCAACATTCGTGAGTAAATTCTCTCTTCGCCGTTTCTAGAAATAATGCTGGTGAGTTTCCCCATATGTTTTGACTTGATTATAAATGCGTAAGGTCCTCTGTAGTTATTATAATGTCTTTTTCTCTGCCGTGAACAGCTAACAGACAGCATTTCTAACGATAGATATCTGTAGAATCACACCAAATGCCACGATAATGAATAATAGTGTGTGTAAAGGCAGAGGGAGCGTTGTCTTACTGTTTTGTTGTTG
Source organism: Crossaster papposus (assembly GCA_037893245.1). Classification (NCBI taxonomy): domain Eukaryota; kingdom Metazoa; phylum Echinodermata; class Asteroidea; order Velatida; family Solasteridae; genus Crossaster; species Crossaster papposus. The sequence continues at coordinate 1,652,174 of JBAIAA010000072.1, read as the reverse complement.
CTTTGAACACATCCAAGCGAATCATTCTGTTATTCCAAGCGAGAAGTAATAAACCACACGACAAACCCCCGCGGGCTCAAGTGGTTTACGTACTCATCGTCTCTTGTCGGTTGTTTTACCGCTCAGCTCTCAGGAATTGTTATTAAGTTATCATTAAATATGGGAATATATTGAACCGTGAACAAAACCTAGCAGCAAATTACTGATGTCATTGTGGTCCTTTACCATGTCTTTGCCTACTCGCAATTTTACTCTATGGGACGCGAGGTTGGCAAGAGGTCACATGGAATTATAGAAAGTAAGAAAAAAAAGAGGTCGCATTAAATACTTATCTGTAGGCCTATGAGGTTTTTAATAATGATTTTCACTTCAGTATAGAGAGCTCTCTAATTCAATGTAGAACGTTCCGTTTATTGTTTTGATGCAGTTTGTATACGTCATCTCCGTAACGTCAACTAGTTTAAATATTGGTGGTAAGCGCATTGAATATGCGCTATAGTTCTCAACTACATTTATCTTCAGACTGCAAAATAATGTACTTGTCTTATTATCATGTGATTATGACCACGTTTTCAAAGAAGTACGATTCATTTTTACAAGCGCACCAATTATGTATAACGTTGATGTGATAATGCATAAAAGTGGTGGGAGTTAAATTATAAATGGGCCCGTCGTCGACAAGCTTGCCAGAAATGGTCCATCGTTACCATGGTATTGTGACGTCACATGATATAAGTGAGTGTACAGGTAATGCGTGTGGTACCCTATTTCACCGACTGTACTATGCGTTATCGAATTTAAAAGGTGAGTATTCACAAGATCCATAACGTACCACCTGACCATGTTTTATATCACGTCACTTTACCTAAAACATATTGGATCTGCTAGAATGAAACTCGATCAGTAGTGTTTGATTCGTGCACAGACCAAAACAAAATGAGAAAATTATGTCTTTTAATAGTTTATGACAAAATAATAGAAAGTCCCCAGGTTTGTTTAATAGGCCTGCAAGCTTTTTATATAACAACACGATGTGGTACTATAAGTGAAGTATTTGAGGCCTTATGCCAATGAAGTCTTTAGACTGCCGAACGTTATGCATATTACTGTGTGGGTCTCGCGGCTTTCAGACCCTAAACGGTGTGCTTCTCATGCCGACTTCAGGAACCAAACAAAATAGGTTAAATCCAGGCCGAGATGCATACAATCATTATGTGCACGCTGTGACCACGTCAGGTTCTACTTGCAATAATACAGGTGTCATAATCAGACTCATATAAAAATCAGACTCCTTTCCCCCCATTATTATTTAATAAACTCTCTCACGTAACTAGCTAGGCCTACTCTCCTAATTATCCTCAATCGGACATGCGCAATACTACTAATGAGTCTGTATTTCATTAAGTCTAAAGTTCACGCCACACCGGTACCAAGATTCAGGAAGTCACAAATCGGATCCGAACAAAACCACAGATAACGACGATGAAATCAAAGCAACGAGGAGTTGAATTGGGTGGAAAGTAAGTGCGAAGCGAGCGGTGTCTTGGTTCGGCTGGGCCCGCTGCCCGCTGGCCATTGAGACGGCATGGAGCCACTCTCTTCCCCTGAAAAATCAGTCATGTGTTGAGTTTGCTGGGAGCAAGGGAAGGAAGCTCAACGGGCAGGCAGGCAGCGGTCATGGGTCGGGCGCGGTCGCTGGCCGGGCATGGTTCGACTGAAAAGTCGGCGAAAGTCCGCAAACGGTATAAATCCTTCTTACACCGTGGTGTTTAATTAACACTATGACGTATCTGTATTAAACCATGGTGTGGTGTGGAATAATATTGTTTTTAATCAACACAACGTTATATTTTATCACATACATTTATAAACAGTATGTTCTGTTTCCCTATAACTAGTGCAACAACTGTTGGGTTATATTAATACATTATGTTATATAGACACATGGGGTAAAATCACGATGTGTTAAATTAACACTGCTATATTTATTCAAACATGGTTTTAGATTGAACAATCACGTGCTATCTATATTAACTGTTATATGTAATGAACGTGTTAAATTCACACGGTACGGCGTCATTATTGAAATACATCGTTACAAAATTATAATTTAACAGTACTTAATTGACACTGTGATATAACTGTCTAGAATTAGCTAGGAATTGCTACAAATACTTGAACTCATACAATAGCGTATTATTAATAAACACTCTAATTCCCTCGTGTTGAATTAAAACGTTATTCGGTGTAACCCAGATATCACTGCTAGAAGTCTACATATTTTTTGCTTGGAACCCGTTTTTCGGAGCACTTATTTCTGTTAGCAGAACGTTGATCGTGAGAATAAAACGTTCTGTGTCGGTACTGCAACCAACAGTGAAACGATATGTAGGCCTATAATGTAATACACAATCGTTTTTACACGCATCATTTCATTTAAGCGGGTGTGAAAGCTATTACCAGTAGTGATGCAAGATTACTAACAAGACACAGCACGTTTAATCATAGGGCAACACCCACGTTAATAATACATAACCATGGATCGAATGCAGTTTCGTTACGGAAAACTACTTGACCAGCACTTCATCAACACGAGGAAAAACCAGAGAAAAGAAACAATCTATTTCCTGTTCCTGTGAAGAGTGCTCTTCGTCGACCCTCAATCTCCAGCGTTAATTGTAATACGAGACCTCATCTTTCTAGTAATCCATCTTCCTATCTACTGTAACACTCCTTTCTCGTCAACAACCCGACGGCTGTTTTAGTATCACGCGATTTGCAATTGGAACTGTTGATCTTTAATTATACGCATATGATTATACAACAAATGAGACGAAATGAAATACTAATGTTTAAATTACTTCTGTTGATAACAAAATTGAACCATAAATGTACAGGTGTACATTTTCCTTGTTTGTGTTTTCTTTAAAATTAAATGAAAACTAGATAAAATTGTGTTTACATTTTCTGAAGCGACCCAGATGTTCGCAATCCATACAAAAGTGTTATCGATAAATTGACCGAATATTGTAGTTAGTGATTTATGTTTGAACACTGGGATCGATTAGATGGAGCATATAATCAGTACTAGAATTGATGGATAAGAAGGTAAATTGGTCAGGTTGTGCGATATTGTGAAGTTGGAATCGCACAAAATGGTTTGAATAGAGACACTGGTTGGGTTTTAGAGGCGGGGTAAATGGAATTGACCCCCCCCCCCCCCCCCCCTCCACCTTCGACCAGTCTCTGTCCGTTTCAACATTTAGCTAGTAATAAATGTATTAGCATGTATTTGCAGGTCAAAGGTTTACCAAAGAGGGTGTGGCTCCTATGAAATCCAACATTTGCCAAGAGACTTAGATGAGGCATTGTATAGTCAACGCATACAAAAGACTAAAGCTCTAAAACGTCCTGGTCAGCCCTGGTCAGTCTTCGTTCATTTTAAAATACAAATTATCTCTTAGTATTTTAATATTGTATAGCGATTTGTATCGAGAAAAAGAGGATAATTTGAAGTTTCCCTTTAAAAATTAAACAAAAAGTTAAAATATTAGACTTTGGCACTTCATCGACGTGTATTTACACTGTAGACTTAGTGTTCTCTCGAGGGATTCCGTCGATAAAGAATCGATTGACTCGGGTTAGACTCGAACCCAAGACTAGTCGGAGTCGGCTGGCTAGCTGGTTCGAAAGTTTAATAGAAATTGACACTGTAAATGTAATTAATTGTTGTACTCATTTTGCGGAAAAGTCAATGCATTATATATTCTTATTGGAAATATTACATTTTCGACTTGGATTTTGTGGTAATATTGATAATTTCTGTGCCAAGTTTGTATGTCCTTGTACAGAATCAACCATCCCTGGTCTAAAACCACCTTGTATCGCATGGATGACAGCACCACCACCTTGTACTCTATGGTGGATAGCGTGAACAATTACATCATGTCCCATCGATCATGTGACAGTGATTGTGACGGGTTGCAGTAAAGGGCGGGAATTCCTGGAGTGTTTGGTAGCATTGTGTGGCTGTAGCGTGGTTGGTATACACTGAATATTAAGTAGTGCATATCACCGGCGCACTCCCACCACACCGTCAGTCACTCGTGTATCTTACTACCATATACACGAAGCGACGTATAGTGTAGCTTCGCTTTCCAACTTCAGGACTTCTAGCCGAAGCATTTCCACTTTACATCTTCTATCACAAATCCTTAGTCCTCTACATACAGCCATTTATTCTCCAGTCCGGATTCTCTGTGAAACTGCAAGTTCATTGTGATCATTTATTGACCTATAGTACCCAGTATACCCAGTACCTAGCCAGTACCTACCCAGTACCTACTAGCCAGGATAGCCAGTACCTATCCAGTACCTACCCAGTACCGGTCTAAGGACGTTGGTATTTCAAATTTCGCGGGTTTCTGGTCTTGTATCTGGCACGAAGGACTAGGAACTTGTTAGGAGAGAATTGACATCACTACGATACAGCAGTCACAACTACGCACAGCATCAAACTGACGCAGAACCAAAAGGTAACGTTTTTCTTCTAAAAGTTAGAAATTTAGAGGCAGTATATGCCAGTTGTTTAACCTAGGCTACACAACCTGAGTCAGTTATTGCAAATGTGTTAAAAGCACGTGAATACGTTGATAATTATTTCCAACTACGAATTTTACAACCAAATATCTTTCATTGATAAACAAGAATTGTTCTGGTAGGGGCCTACCTCTGTGTAAGTCTCCTAACAATAAACCAATAATTGGAGGTTTTTGAAATGACATGTTTCTACAAACCTCCCTAGACGAAATGAAGAGATTGATTCACTTATGTTAATACTTCCTTGTGAGCCAAAGTATTTCGGAGGTTCCTGAATAGGTTGAGAAAGATGTCATCTGGGGTATACTGGTCCCTGCAGTGGTAGTCGGTCTTATTGTGTTTACTTGTGGAGAAAATGTGTACCAAAATTACTTGTATTATTCTAGGGATTAAAATAAAGTCCGTAAGACTTTGAGTTTGGTCGATAACCCAATTTAGAACCGTGCGACTGTCGTAGTTTGGAGGGGAAATAATAACGCTGTCTGTTTTTATGTCTTCAAAATTCCCACGGGACGAATGATAATCAACAGGCTTATTTGTCACTCAATTGAGCTTTTTTTTCTTTCTGCAGTTACACATTAACGTATGTTTTAATGTTGCCTATATTTGGTTTAAATAGCAAATTAAATTAAGCAAATTATGACTTAATTACACGCAAGTCTAGTGCATAGTGATTTCAATGCGACCGTATCATTGTGTGCAGCATTGATATAGACATCTCGTCTAACGTGGGACGAAAAATCTCAAGTTTAGGATAAGAGTCGGTGTTTTTAGAGACCATAACCATTTAGAGTTGTCTTTTCAATGATTATTCAGTGCATGCCGTGGTCGTTGATAATAAGATTTATTCGACTTGTATACGTTTTATTTAAACAAATAATACATTATTAAACTTCCCCCAAAACACTGCTATAAGCTATGTAAAAAAAAACCAGACGTGACGTATACACTCAGATTGTTGGTATCGGTTCGTTACTTCGAAATCTTTATGACAACAAGAAACCAATTTGTCAGGAAAATGTGCTGGTATTCTTGGAACGGAGCGGATCGTAAAACAAATCAATAAGACCAACTCTGACCAGTCTGCATGGGCTTAAAAACAATGATGAAACCATCCATGATTCGTTTGAATTATGAAGATAATTATGGTACAAAGGATAAACCATCTGCACATATTTGTTTTAGGGTTAACAGAAGAAAATTGAAATATGCATTTCCATACTTTATGTGAAACCCTTGTGTGTGGTTTATAGGTACGCAGTCAATCTTTTAAGCCTCGTTCTAGTTTAGCTTCATAGGCTATACCCGTAGGGAGAATGACAACACACATCTCCAAAACGATGTCAGCAGAACTACTCCTAAGATCGTACAAACATCATCACTAGACATGCTTGTGCATGCATTAAGGACCTGAAAATACAAGAGAGGGGCGTGTATATAGATCGAATATAGGATGTAGCAACCCCCGAAGGGTGCTGACTACTTAAGAAGGCAGCGAATGAACAGGACTTTTATAACCAGAATATAATCCTGTGTTTTATGACGCGGACATTTTTGGTAAATCAAATGAATCACGCTGCACGATCAAATAGGTTATCAATAAATGGGTAACTCATGGTCTGCGTTTATGTAAAGTCATGTCACCATTATAACATTTCTAAGATGTTTTGCGGAATTGATTTACTGTTAAAGTAAATCTTATGTTATTTGTGAATATGTCTTCGCTAAAGAAATCCGGTACGTGCTTGATATTGGTATCGGAATAGGCTGTGTGTGTCCTTTTACGTCGTTTGAATTTTAAGAAGGGGTGTGGTGAGACATTTAGGTATTAGTGACGCATATCATCAAAGAAAATAAAGGTAATCACGTTCATTATTCCTCCAAAAATCTACGTCTATACTTGTGATGATCTACTTCTCTCAACTGAATTAAAGTCTCTTGGATTTACTGAATGTATATCAATGTTTGTTGAAAGACTCCCTTTTGTTACAATCTCCTCCTCCTGAACGCAACCTAATTATTTGTCTCGGGATCCCTAAGTCATTTTAATTTATTCTCCACATAACAAGTCTGACGTCGATACATAAATACTGGCTCTGGGCCATTAGGTATATTACGGACATTACAGATTGTCCAAATTATACATGAGAGAGTTGCCAAATCCCCCTCCCACGGCAAAATGTGCCGATTGTATCACGGTGTCTTTTATGTAAACGAATGTAAACTGCTGTCTTTTTAATTCGCCTTCATCATCCACGTACTTCTTTCTATAGGTTGTGCATATATACAGCCGCTATACACCTTTCAGCTCGACCTGCACGTTTCCGTTACACGCTCTTCCCAATTTACGTCCTACCAGCTGGAAAAATAAGTCCATCTTGCAATTTTGTGGTTTTTTTCTTTCTTCAAACGTGATTCTTACGCTTCTGGTAATACGTAATCTGTATATATATACCTTGATCTAAGTGTTCCAAAAAAGGAAACGAATTTCTACAACCTTGACCATCCTTGCTGAAAAGTAATCCCGATACAATTATTTTGAAATCTTATGGAATTCTATTTCAAGGTCTCCTTTTAACCCAGTCACTGTGAAATTGTCTACTTGTTTGTGCGTGTGAAATCTCTAACATGCAGGAAATATTACCCGGTACCAAGTATGGAAAAATCAGCTGAGAACCTTTCGGGAAAATGAACATAGGCTGGTACCTTTTTATGCTTGACCAATATTTTATTACGCTTTTCAGGTTTGTGAAATCGGAACCATACCTATTCGTGCGCGATATAATGCTGCGGTGTTATAGGTCTGATTCCTTTGTTTGTAAACTTAGCGCCATTTTTTTGGAAAGCCGCATGGGTATACATTTAAATTATTTAGCAACATTGTGGTTGGCAACAAAAATAACTTATTAACATCCTTAATAGGCACTTAGGGATACAATCCAATAGAGATGTACACAAACTTAAAACAGTCCTAACTTGTTTACCCTAACCCTTTTCTCTAAGATCTTCGAGATTTATGCTATTTAGACCAAAATCTGTCGTTCTAGAACAAAAATAACTCCCCAATATTTTTTTTAGGGTAGCTAGACACTTGGGGAGACACTGAAATATCTCCCTAAGTGCCACTGTCTCCTTATTACCTAAATACTTACGCTAATTTGTCTCCCCAAGTGCCTATTGGGAAGAATTATGTTAACTCTTTGGTAGCATTTGTTATTTATATTATATTTGTAACAATCGAATGATATCTTTTGTGACGTTATAGATTTCTTTATTTCTGCCACGTTGAACCTTCCATAGTTTTCCAACCCGTGGTTAGGGCAGAAAGGTTTGCCATTAATCCTAACGTCACCCAATACTATACAATACTCAGTCGTGAGTAAACTGTAGTATGCAGTACTCTTACTACACTGGCCTATTATAATCGTGTAGTATTTTGTAGTACTGTGTACTGTACCCCAAATGAATGGCTAAGACGTTAGGATTCAAGTAAGGAGGTATACCTAAGTCTCGAAATGCCAACATGCATGAACAATTATTGATGTCATATTTAATGAGGGTAAACTCCAATCAGTGTCAGCACTTCTTTCCATGGAGGCCCTCAGGTGCTGAATTGCGAAGGACGCGGCTACAACGTAGTCGAGCCGCTGGCACGTAAAGAAAATGATTATCACATGAAAAAAAAAATGTAAAATTATTTAAACACAATAACATTAACCGACGTGAACACACTGCAGTTTATCAAAAATAAAACAGCGAAGCTGAAGTTTCGAGTGAACTCCTAATGTCGTTATCTGACGTTGACGTTCATTTATTAGCGGACAAGTTGGAGAGAAATTGTGAAGAGTCTTGGGGAGACCAGGTGGTAATACGCGACCAACTATGATATTACGATGACAAGGTTGTACAAAGGAGGCAAAATATCACGGTAGATGCACAATACTCACCACAAATGAGTCATTCTAGCGATATTTCGATCTTCTGTGCTGCTTCTATACGTGTCACCCTATACAGAATGCCCCCCCCCTCCCCTTCCGAAAATAATAATAATAAAATAAACCAATATATTATTTTCAGAACCTTATGATACTGCCTTCCAGAGACCAGACATAATGTAATGATAAGATTCCTTTTACTCATTTTACCCCGCCTTTTTTATTTTAGTCTCTCCAATTTAAACGTTTATGCTTTCTTTCCCACCCTCCCGTGGAACCTCATCTCTCCGTTGCCCCAATGCCTCAAGCGCCTTGTACCATTTCCACAATGTTTTAACTTAAGGTCAATTCCCAGATAATTAGCAATATTTTCTAAACCACAAACCGTCGTGTAACGACTGCGTGTAACCCACACGTCAATTCCACTGATTAGAAATTGTATTTGCTTACCGCACTATTTGCATATTAGATAACTATGAATAGAAATCATTTTATAATTGAATTTTAAATCCCGGTGAAACTAGGGTCAGTATTTAGCCACTGTGGTTATTATTGAAAGAGCCTTGAAGGAAAAAAAGCGCGCAAAATGTAGATTGATTTCTTTTGAGGCTACACCCTAAAGTAAATTACCCGCCATTTCGTTGGCAGTTGTTACTGATGTCGTAGCGCCGTCTTTGGCTGCTCATATGTGCCGACACGTGTACTTCTATGACCCGGTGTGTTACATACCAGCTGTGCGTGTTCTTTAAAAGCATCTTAATTAATTTGCCATTAATTAAGGCCGGTCATTTTGAAGCATTGCGTGTTTTGTTAGCTCTGATGACCTCATAGACAAAGGGCATTGCCCCTAGGACATCCACCACCGATATATACTTCATGCGATTACCTCTCGCTGTGTATACATCAGAAATCCTCTTTTAACTTGCGTTTTTAATTAGTACGTGTTTGTTCAAGATCTTATAGATTGCTGTAATGCAATAGACGTCTGCATATTGGCCTTGAACTGTTTAGTGTTTAGCAAGTTAGTTTGTTCACGTGTGAAACTGTTTTCTAAAATGCCCCTTAGTGGGTTCCGTAACAAACAAAATACCTAAACATTTCAAAGATGCTGCATATTTAGATCTTTTGTAATTTAAGTAATTCGATTTTTTTCACGATTTAAAACAAGTTCCTCGTCAAAACAAATTGTTTCAGTGTTTAAACCGAAACACATTAGGTTCATATTTGTATTTATTTATTTATATGAAATGTGTATTCCCTCGGGTTTATTTTTCCAAAACAAATCTTGTTCTTCGCTTTGTTTGGTTTGCATTAAAATATCAAATTACACAAGAAAAAAATACTTCTTTTAAAGCAGGAGGTTTTAAATAATCCCCGCGTGTCTTGTTTCAATCTAAATTGTTAATGCGGCGACTATAGACGCACGGATGGGTTTGGCTAATTTAGGGTGAAATCCGAGAAGCGGACAATATTCTTAAACGCAAACTCATCTGGTATCTATGGAAACCTCTCGTGACACGCCAAGATTATGTGTACATATTTCTTATCAATTAATTAGTCGACAAAAGTCCTGCCGAGGTCGAAACATCGGCACATCGGGAACTTTGAGGGTATATCGGGCCCATCTGTGGAAACAAAATGACTTAAACAAACAAATATTTTGAGATCGGACAAAGTTTAATTCTTAAATTTTAACAATTTAAAAACTCCAATAAACGTATTGCCTTTGGATATTCGTAAGGAAGTGTTAACTCGCTGCAATGTTATGTCGAATTGAACTACATGTAATATAACTAGATATTAAACACGGTTCATGGAAAATGTTACACGGTAAACTAAATAAAATGTACGGCAGATGATTCTTTGTATCTGTTTTCATATCCGATATTTATTTATGTCCGATTGTTTTCCGGCTATTATTACTATTAAAACTACCAACGATCCATCAGAAAATTCGCATTGGATATCCAATTGTTTAAAGGTCGACGTTGTTTTATGGTAATTAATTATAATCTTTCTTATAATCGGCATTGTAATTTCTGTGGAAGACCACCAAGGCTATTATATCCTAATTCAACAAATAATTTTCATCACAACCGTTACAATAATTGAACTCATTAATTTTAAATAATATTACTGGACACGCCAAAAGGAGTCGGACATTCTGGTTGAATTTTGCACGATTTAACATGTTGTTAAATAGCTGGACCCCATCTCGCTGATAGATAATTCTGAGTGGCATTCATAATCAGCATGATAGATTGTTTTTGTGTCATCATTACATGCCTGGGCAGGTTACATAATGTTACGGTCAGTGGGTGGAAGATTTCAGAGAGGAAACGTGGAAAAACACCTGCCGATTGACGAATGTTGAACCGTCAAAAATGACAAGGTTGATTTCTAGACGACGGCTATTTGCTGAGCAATTAATCGCGCGGCCTTTGAGTTGTAAATCTGGCAATTTTCTAAATTTACGCCATAAGAAGAGTTCTCGTTGAAATCTGTTGTGAGTGTAATGAAATAGCCGTTGGGAGCCTTATTGAAACGACCGACCCGCCCACCTAACCTGACACCTAGTCATGGCGGATTGTGGTCACACTTTGCAAGCGGAACACCCAACGCCGTGCACAAAGAGCTACGGCAAATTGCAATATAGACAAACACATCCCTAATACCGTGAGGTAGTCATTGGTGGAGTTGTAAAAAGGGTAGAACAAAATATTTCTAGCAATGTTTGTAGCTTTATAATACATTTACCCATTTTTGAAGAAATTATCATTTCAATCTGATAATTTTGGCACTTTTCTATCACCCCTAGAGGGGCTACCACGCTCACGCGCGTATCATACGTGCGCACTTGATGTTCCCTCCACCATTAGGTTGCAGAAAAGCACGCGCGCGTGCCTCAATAAACGCGCATGACGTGCATTTGGGCGTGAATAATGGCTTATCAAAGTTATTAGTCTAGCCGTTGGCGTTTAATCTAGCTTAACAACTCCATTGTTTGTTGATGTCATAGTGTTGTTGACACGATTTGACGAGTTGCACCATATAATATCCTACATTTCCATGGGGGATCTTGGATAAATGTTATGGGACTCAGGTGTATTCCATCATCTTTCCTTGTAATTGATTAGACGTCGTTGGGTTTTTTCCCTTTTATCCTTGGCAGGGCGGCAAACATGCCGCCTTGTTAGGTTGCTCTTTCATGTGTAAAACGTTGACATTCGATCATAGGGGGCAGAGATTATGTGATTGTGCGTTTCCCCCGACAAAATGTTGTCATCAACCGACTGAGGAATAAATCTGCATTTTACAAAGAATTCGACCAACGAATCTATATAATTATGGTACTTTCTCGGTGTTGTGTTTGAATTGTTCTTGAACTATAGCAGCAAGTATTTATAAAAAGGTTGAAATTTAGTAGGCCTATATTGTGCATTACAAAACAACTCGCATTTGTTCCCTTTATATCTTTCCCCTTGAGGTTAAATTCGCTTTTTATGTGAAATATCGACCTCGTCAAATTTGCGAGTTGCGAGATGCAAAATTGATGCCATTTTGAAAAACAAAAGACTAGTTGAATATTTTACGGAATGACGAATTATTTTCCCTGTTTGTCGTAGAGTCTCACACCGAACAGCAGTCGGTGTCCCATTTGCAATCAGCCCATTGGCTGCATTGGGTAGGGGCTTTTGTTGTTGGTAGTTATTCCGTGGTCACGTGCCGTTCGTGTTGGGATGGTAGTTTCCGTTGATGGCAGAGTTTCCGGCCGTCAATGTTGATCAAACCACGGCGCATGAATTCACTCCCGACGCGCTGCCCGTGGGGAAGACCAACACCATTCAGATTAGGTTTGGTAATAACCACACTCTAAACTGAGGAGAAAAACACGAAAATGTATTAGTAGGTCACAACGAATAATCATCGAAAAAAATCCTATATGAATGTAAACAATGTCAACAAAATGTCTCAAGAAATATATCCGCTGCCTTTGCTGTCGCCATGTTTGTTTCTATAAAATGTCTGAACTCTGAAATTTCCTAAAACACACATAACTTAATAATGCAGAGAAACCCAATAACAATCGGTGATATTTTGTGTTCCGATATACGAACCCAAGAAACGCGAAGGATTTAGCATCCGAAACTGTTTGCGAAAGCAAATCATCAATTGCAGGGCAAAAGTATTTTGCTTCGACGTTCTTACACGGTAGACCTGACTAGTTCGACGCGAGGCTAATGCACTTTGCCGATTATTATTTGCGCCATTGTTTTGGGCGGGAACAAGTTTTCGTCTGGAGGTGGTGAACAGCAGACACGCCGTGTGGCGGGGCCCAGTCTGGCTGGCGCCTGGATGACAAGCAGAATGATTTAACGTATAAACCATGAGATAGGAGGAGGTTATGTAGACGTCGCCTCGCCGTAATGCATTGTGTTCTGCTTGCATTCATACGCCACCAGATGGTCAGAAAGCATTAAAACCCATGGGAAATACGAACACTTTGTGAAGCAAGTAAACATGGCAAGAACCTGGCAACATCTTATGCCACGGGAAATCATTCTCACCTCCACACTATAATCTACACTGAGTTGAGGCTTTCCGTCGAGTGCTTTTTCTGAGTGGGGAATTCTCGTTTATTAAATCGTGTTTACACCTGGTGGTCCTTAGCGAGACCAGTAATTTTCTTGTAGACTCGGGAAATATTGATGGAATCTTTGGCGTTCCTGTCGATGTCTTTTAGTTTTGGAGGTGTTTGGTGGTTTTATTTTTTGGGGGGAACCAAGATATAGGAGATGATAGCGACGTTATTATTGAGAAATCCCCACTCATCTTCACAGAATAGGCCTACACATCGCGAGCTCGAAGAACTGAGCAGTCTTTAAATATTTCAGGCCATTTCCACAAATTACTTAATGTCGGTTGTGAGTTAATTATTCCAAGATTCGACTTACACGAATGTTTAGAGAACATCAGCTAAACACACGCAGCCGCCCATGTTAGTGGACTATGGAGCGCCTGAGCACAATAAATTAATTGTATGGCTTTTAAACACAGTTTGACTAGCTGCGTCCTCTCCAATCACTGATGCACCAGCAAATACAAATTAATTTATAAATTTTACCAATACTTGATATTTACATAAATCACAGCTTGGACTTTCTAGACAACGCCTTTACGGCAAAATGTTTGATTGTATCCGTAAGCGTGATGTATTTCGATTTCAAAACACAACTTGCTTGATAATTAATTTATAAGCCAAAATTTTCAAACGGAGTACTTGATGAACGTTTGGTATAATTATGAAAACTTTCGAGGGAAATGAATCAGCCGCTGATTAATATTATAGATACTAATAAAACGGGGCCAAAATAACAAACAGAATGCTAAATTTGTATACATTTCTTCTTAAATTGTAATATAATTGAGCAGGCAGAACCCACACGCGCTGATCTTGAGCTGCTGCAGAAATAGTCTCGTTCTTAATAAGCAGCGATAATAATGTGCGCTTTGTAACCTTTGGAAAAGGCGCGTTATAAATGTCGTTATTACGTTCTCTTGGCCCACCTTTACTCACCCCTTCCATATTAGGCCAACAGCCTCGGTCAACCCAAGTGGGCCATCGGTGTCAAACGATCAAAAGGAGCAATGCTCATAGCGATTTATGGCAAGGTATGCACACCTATGGAGAACTGTAAAATGTGTGAAAGCATTGCAGAGTGAGCAATGTGACACCATTATTTCCTGTCATACCACATAAATAAAAACAATCTGCCTATACAGCGGTCCGAATCGAGCCCGTTTATTGGTGTAACTGCTTGGGTACTCCTATACGATGGTACTACCCGACTCTTTTCGTCGGCAAACCACTTAAATGTGAAGCACATTCACTGAGTCAATGAGTGAGATAATAAGAAAGAGAAAGCTAGTCTTGGCATCTTCTTGTCTGCTTAATCATATAATTAATTAATTAATTAGCTTCCGTCCATGTTGGATAGCTGATGAAGACGGCACTGCATTACGTGAATCTAACACCAATACCATTTGTTGCGGTCTCTATGATAATACTAAGACTTACGCCATTTTGTGTAGAAGTCTACCTTTAATATGAGGTTAACAGATGGCATATATGATCTCATGTTGGATTTCAATGCGAGGCTTATATATTAGGCTTATATTGTTGAGATTATATTCGTCTTCTAATCGTAGCAACAACCGATATTGGTAATGTGACATTGCCCGAGGCTGAATGAACGACGAATGATCCGGCTAAGTCGCTTACAGTGCACCCAAAAGTACTACCAGAGGTGATTGTAAATACTCAGGCTTGGGAGAAATCATATAAGCTCAAGGCGACACTCCCCTACTATCGTTACAAACTCTCATATAATACGACTCAAACCGCCCTAACAAACCGACAACCTTGGCTATAAATACACAAATCAATTAATCGTAAGACTTTAGATTCAAATTTCAGTCAAATTTTTGAGATGAGCCTTACTTGTTAATACTGTATGTTCAATAAATAATGAATTTATTAGATCGAGGCAAGGGTTTACACCTATAAGCCGCATCCGCGTTTGGTGTATTTAAACAAGAGTTTACTAGCTATCAATATTGATTGAATCTTGTTAACTTTTGTTCGGGTTGTCTGACGTTTTTATGAGTTAGCAATTAGAATAGGCGCAGGTTCTTTCTCTTGTTGAATGGGATTTCTTTTGAAGTGACCGCGGTGACTGATGACACCTTTTAACTTGGCGAGGTGTGTGATTCCGCCCGTTTATACCAATCTCTGGTCTAAATCTCATTTTCGCCTATGCTTCTCAGGAAGATTTGTCAACATCGTTTTAAGTACTTGCTTAAGCTTCAAGAGAAGCAATCTATATAAGAATATAAAGAGGCATTCGTTCTAAGATTGAGCAAAGTTGTATATTAAAATTGTGAAACCCGCTAACCTTAACATAATGTTTCCCACACGTGTGGTTTGAATTATCAATTATTATAGTTGTCTATAATCTAAAGAAAGCTTTTCTATTTTGTTTAATAAGGGCGAATTTGATGAAGCCAATCTATTTTGAGCCCTTTTGGGGATTATACAGAACCATCTTTAGATCCTAAGGTTGTAGTTTTTAGAGATCGATTAATGGTACGTGTACCTACCGGAAATACACTCGTCCTCTGTACGTGATGCCGAATTTATAATAATGCTATAACATCAACAGAATCGAATGAACTGATTAGATAGGTGACTAGGTCACAGACCCCGCCTAACCCAGGTACCAAGGTACACATGTCTTAATAATAATCATAAGGAGGTGTGAAATTCTATCGAGACAATTCGTTGCAATTATGTTCAAGGTTAGATTAGATTCGTTTGACTATAACGACTTTGACGAGATGACAGAAGATGTCGATTTCACATTTTCCTTTTAGCTTGTTCATTACCTTGTAGCTCCTTGTAAACTCATTGATAGCCTCTACAAATCTACGCACAAACATTGTGAACATTTGAGACGGCCTCTTTATCTGTCTTTTAAGATATTTTGGTTTCTGGAAAATAATCGACGCGAATTTAATCTTTTATTGTGAGATATTCTGTTAGACTCTGTATTTGTCTGAAATGTTGCGGTTTTCATAATGTTCTGCTAATTGTCTCCATAAAAATACATTAAACAAGATTTTACAAATAACTGTTGTTGTTCTTTTTACAATGTCTGATTACCCTGAATAGTTCAGGTTAACGGCGCTCGAATCGTTAATAGATGGAAGAAGAAACGAATTGCGTAGTTAAAAACAATTAAACGCCAAAGGCGAAGTGCCCCATCTGAAATCGTCGCCTGATTGAGAATTGCACAACTAGACGGAAGCCTATGTTGATTTAATGCATAAGACCCTGTTTGAAGACTACTGCCCGTATGGAGATTCTGGCCTCGCTGTATTAAGAAACAACTTTATTGATGGAAAGCTCGGCAATATTGTCTTGTAACGCACGCTGATTAAAAACCTTCTACGTCTCCTCAATGGCTGGGGAACCTCTTCCGTTTCAAGCTTTTGAAAGTAATTGAAGGATTTGTCTGCAGATTGAAATGACGGGTTGCAAATGATTTACCTTGAAGTGCCCTGCATGCAGTCTGTATCGACTTCGTTGGACAAAATTCTTAGTACTTCTCTTATATTGTAAATTGAACGGCAATTCTATTTCATTTCACACCTCGGAATTTTGCTCGGAACAGTCTCTGAATCAAAGATATCAACTGTGAATTAATTTTAATCAATACGTTTTAGGCAAAGTGTAATCATATTTTAATGAAGTTTTAATCGTCTTAATTGTCCTTGTAATTCTACCTGTAACTGCGTTTATGTTTAAATTATTGTGAACTTCTGAGAGGTTTAATTACCCATGCGAGATATGTTAAAGATGGCTTGGCTTGACCTTCATTTGTAAATAGTTCACCCAAATTGTTTTGTTCGAAGTTTCTTATTATTTTTATATGAAAATTAAATATCTAATGGAATATACTCACCTGATAACATTAATAAACGTTAATAGTACAACAACAAAAACATTTCAACCTCACTTGACAGGTGTGACACTATTGTTATCGTCTATAATTTACCTCCGTAATAATATAGGTTAACTAACATTGTAGGTTTTTTAATTAACAGTCTACCATTTAACTAACAAAGTTGAATTTATGCGATATAGATAAATCATTAGAAAAATGTATGTCGAGTTGGCTGAAATAACTACAATTGTTGGCCCATCTTGAATCTACGCAGGAATCGATATTGTATGACTTCAACATATCACTCGGTTTCTACTTCACCTAAACTATCACTAGAATGTGGTTTAATATTTCTCTCATATATTTGCCAATTCGTTGAGCCCTTACGGACTGAACCTCCTGGTTATTAAAGGCGAAGGGCAGAGTCGACGGGAATTAATTAAACGCGTCTCTGGGCCTAGTTTGGCCTTATTCAATTTGTTTGGGTTTGGTTCTTAGTCTGTTTATGACTAAAACGCGGGGTGTGCTTTTGGCTGGTACTTGCGCTGTCAGTTGGCTATCAATCACATCGTAGAGTAATCCTGAAAAGAAAACCAGAAATTGTCTCGGTCTCGGAGACAGACAAAAATAGAAATTGATGTAAAATAAAAAGCCTCCTGGATTCATTCTGTGGTGTCATCAAGTCTAAATTATGGCTCAGAGCACTATTAAGTACCGACAAATCTTGGCTCCCTGGCTAATATTGATTCTTACCAGGATTCTTCCCCTCGTCTCTCTACTTCTTCCAATTACTGATTTTTTTCCCCTTCTTTTTGAGCAGGAAGAGGTACCCCGACTCGACCAATCAAAACACCTGTTGTTTAGATTGTAAATACAAACGGAAGACGATCTCTGATTGGCCATGGAACCGTTTTTCATTTTGGTGGGTGTTTGGGACCCACGGTGGATCCAAAACGGATAAAACATGCCGCCGGACAAAAACATAAAATGACCGAGACATTCATTGCAATTCCCGGTCCCAGTTTTGATTAATGTTTGGGAGAAGACGCTTACCTCAATATTTTTTTTTCAGAAGCGTGATTGAAAGTACTGTAGTATTTTTGCTTCAATTGTCGTTTAACCTCATTGTGCAAAATCTTTCATTTTGGTACATTAAATGAACTGTAAAATGATTTTTCTTCATATAATATCGTCAACATTAAATGTTTAAATGACAATACGTTCATATTTTATAGAAACATAATCGACAGAAGTATCTATTTATTTTTATAATGTTTTGTCTTCATAAAATATATTTATTTCCAACAATTCGTTTTTCGGAGAAAAATTAAAAAGACATTTGTTTTGAATTATCTGCAATGTTTTTTTCTAAAATAAATTCTAGTAAGACGTGGTTATCATAGGCTATTGCTAAATAGCTTTTGCATTAAAAACAAACGGCGCACAAGGATAATTCCATGATGAACAATTAATGGGTGAATTACTGCAATAAGACATTAAACTGTTGAGTCATATTGGCCGACAGAAATGGTGTCACCGCAAGAAGCCGTGGGCACTAGTCGAAGTAGAGAGATTTAAGACGCACCTAACATCCTCTAGTGACTGCATGAGTTGGCAAGCTCCGGATATTGTCAGACCGTGGGAGAAAGAAGAAGAAGAATGGAGTCCGTTGGCGGCGTGGAATCGTGCACCGTGTCGGGCAAAGGGATCAGCGGCGGTAAAACAGTCGAGATTTCCCCCACCCCCGGGGACAAGGGAATGCGAGTCAAAGCAAGACCGATTATATCGCATCCTTATTTCTTTCTTTGACCTGTAATTCGCTTCATTTTTTCATCATATTTCTAGTCCGTCAACATTCATGTGTACTGATTACGGCAGATCGGGAGGCGAAATAAAATCGGATTTCGTATTTTAGTGAAGGAATTTGGGTTCTCATTTAATAAATCACAACTCATTTTGAAAAGGATAACTCGATGATTTGTCTGTTGTTCTTCAA
This sequence comes from Crossaster papposus, assembly GCA_037893245.1. Classification (NCBI taxonomy): domain Eukaryota; kingdom Metazoa; phylum Echinodermata; class Asteroidea; order Velatida; family Solasteridae; genus Crossaster; species Crossaster papposus. The sequence goes on along the minus strand of JBAIAA010000072.1, from coordinate 1,633,137 downwards.
GATTTTGTATATAACGACAGGAAGAGATTGCATCGCCTTTATATACTGAAGATGATATGGGTGTCCTTAAACAAAATAACCCCCTTCACGGAACCGCAGGAAATGAGTATGTAATTCTAAACGAAGTTTGCCTATGAAGGCATTGATTTATCGTCTTCCTGTCATCTCCTGGAATTAAAAGAAGTACTTGAAACATCCGTTGCTGACTCGCGATTTAAGTCTAACCATTCTTAAGAGTATAGCTATCGCACAACCCAAGCCCACCATTGATAATGCATGTAGTCTTAATACTAAGCGTTTATCCAAGGATACTGTCGGGCTGATAATTTACATTTACTATTTCTTTTAATTTTGTCATCGTCGATGTCATCGTTACTTTTGCTGCCTCGATGTGCCCCTAATACGTAATTCTGTTCACAAATCTGTGTTGTAATTTACTTTTACAAGTTTGCTTGATCCCTTTATTTTAGTATCTTTTCGTCTTTGGTAATACAGCAAGCATCTCGTGCTCGATAACAATCGAGCAAATTATTCGTTAATAGTTGTGTGCAAGTGTGTGTACAGCAAGGGAAGACGACGCGCTTGAGAGACCTATATCACACATCCACTTACCCCTTAACAAACAAACCAACACGGCCCTCCATCTATACCGCTCCGCCATGATCTGCCCGTGAATACCCTATAATGGACCCAATGGCGTAATACTACTCCTTCATGTCGTATTTGGTTTGAAAACCGAGATGTCTCCGTAGCAAACAAAACCCAGAAGAGCTGACATTACACAACCATAAACGACTTCGACTTAGAATAAACAGAAAGGAATAGCTCCTGCAAATCACGACGGTAAAATGTCATTGGGTCCGAGCAAATGCACGTATACAGTCTAAAATAAAGAGAGATTTACCCAAGCTGTTTGTGTACAAGAAACAAACGAAGATCTTCTGACGATTGTGAGGAAAACCATGGAAAGGTTAAACCTAAATTTGTCAGAGAAAACGTGCCACGCTTTTCTGGCAGCTTCTAATTGTCATCCCCAATATTATTGATTGATTACAAAGATTTTACAATTTCTATTACTTGACAATCACAGAGAACCGCTTTTAAAAGATTAAACTAACAGCGAACGTTGCTTATTAGTTAAACCACTTAATGAATTCGTGCATGTCTTTGAGATGTACTCCACCTATAAGATAAGCAATCATTCATAATTGGCCAGCCGGCCACCCCGCCAAACGTCTCGGCCAATCTTCCCGATATTGTCACGCCTTTGCTTCGTGGGTTTACATCCCAATCTACCACGGGTTAACCACAGAGGCGACAAGATCTTCACCTGATAGAAATATCTCGCAAAATTCAAATTAAAAAATAAATGAAGGAAAAGGTGAATAAATCTGGGATCACTTCCAATTTAGGCCAACGGGTTAGTAGGGGAATGAATTCCAACAAAAAATGCAGCTGTCTTTATAACGATATGAATTTAATTCAGTCAAAAATGTGGATGGAAAAGTTGGTTAAAATGAATAATGTACGTTGCGGGAAAACTAAGTTGAATTGTACAATTAGCTTGAATCCCCAGTAATGAAATAGGTCCGACATTCAAAGGTTTCCACTAAAAAATCGATCGATTCACATTGTACGTTTCTAGGATGATCTAGAAAATCACTCGATGGCCAAGACGCAGCCACGTGATAGTAAGCCGTTCTCGTTTCGGACTTTATCGATTGGGGTGAGGGAGAACGCCCTCACCGACCGTGACCAAAGTTATGGACGGAGAAGCTGACAGCTAGCTATAGCTTATAGCGAACATGTACTGTGTAACGTTGTGGCTGGTTTGGTTTATGTTATCTGTATAGCGTTGGACAATCTGCGTGTATTCATGTCGTCTGCACAAAGTGATGTAGTCTCTCGCTTGGGTCTTGAGAAACAGCTAACTGTTGCGCGCACTCAGATCCCGTAAAGGAAAAAAAAACTGATGTTGTCAATCCTTTCGGAGAAATCGTGGAATTGTCTCTACCCGTTTACAAACAAAGCTGGATTAAAAGAAAGATCAGGTAGGTGAATAGTTTGCATTTAAATGGCAGAGGTATTGACAGTTTGATTTTAAGATATTTAACAGGGGCGGATCAAGGTGGGGGGTATTTTAGTGATTGCTTGCTAAGGGGGGTCCGGGCATGTCCTCCGGAACATTTCACAATGTACAATTGTACAATGCTTCGGCCTGCATCCAAAGATAACGTGGATGAGTCTGTTATGAGCTAACCTGCTGTCAAACATTGCATCTATTTGGCCCCATTTCAGTAGTGTACTAACATTTGTCTATGTCTGACCGGGGGGGGGGGGGGGGGGGGGGGCTTACAAACCCCCTCTCTATTTCTATAGATCTGCTACTGGTATACTGATTACCCTTAAATAATCTGTAATAGGGATATTGAGTTGAAAATCAAAGATTAACTACCGTTTCAATCTTGTATTTGTTGTTACCTGTTTGATATCAGTATGTTTATTATTTTGATTTGAATTCGATGGTTTGTTTGTTCCAGCCTGTGTTGTTTTTCACTTCAAATTAAGGACGATATATTATGACCTAATGACTTTTATCACAAAATGTAAAATGATTCGAATAAATGACTAATTAATTATCACCATTTCCATTTTTCCATTTCCATTTTTTGTTTTAATATCATGAGTTTTCTTTTATATTCGTCTTATAAATAATGTCCATGATTCAACATTTCACTATATCTATGTTCAAAATTGATAATGGATACTTTTTGTACGTCTACAATGTCATGAAAAATAGTTTGAGTTTAAAAACAATATAACTAAGCCTTTAGTTTTCTTTTTTTATTCTAAAGGTCTCTTCTTGGTGTTAGCATGTCAAACGGTTGCATTTGAAATAGTGGTTTTTTTAACACAGATGTTTGTGAAGAAAGAACGCAGTTATAATACCCCAAAAGAGATAAAACATAATTTGATATGAACAAGGAGGTATCACTGCCACATTTATCAAGTCGAGTTCCCGCCACCAAGGCATTATATACGTCGAGCGATTATGGCAAAGCCATAATTGTACAGAAGCACAAAAGAGACGAACAATACTCGTGTGAAATTTAATCTAATCGGCATAGGGGCCGGAGTTTGAATAATGCGCAAACATCGCTACTGTGTTACATTATTATCTAGATAGTTGGAGATAAAAACCCATTATTTTGACTGTGCACCGGCGCCTTACAGCCGCCTTCCCAACTCACTTCAGTTCACTGTGGCTCTTCCTTTAACGATATCCTCCTGAATTATTATATAGAAATCTTCATGAAATATGATTCCTCGGAGGTATTTGATAAGGCTACTTCTGTCTGCAAAGACTGGGAATTTCAAGCGAATTCACCTCGGCCACTTGAGAGGTAAAATCCGAGAACTGCGGTGGTAATGGCCAAGTTTAGGATAATTGTTTTTCTGGGTAAAAGTCTGTGTAGTTTTGCAAGTATTTGGGAAGGAACATTGTCCTAGAGTTACCGAAGCTAGTCATTGTTTAGATTGGGTCCGCCGTATCAGTGATCATACCTCCCCTAGGTCTCCTAGGTAAATATACAGACACCGGACAATCCGGTTATTATTGCTGCAGTGGGGAAAAAAGAAGCACGATCCCATTTTCCGTTTGTTGCCGAGATTTTCTCAAAACTGAGGAGGAAGTCAACTTCAAGGATAACAAACGTCTCGACCTGTCGGAAGTTTCTTTCAATTTCGATGTGCACTAGAATTTCACACAAACTTATTCCGACTGTGTCTTTTATCAACTGGTAACCTGATACAAACATCCATACGGTCAAGTTTAAATTTCATGTCTTAAAGAATCGGCTAGAAACAAAATGAATGATTTCGAAACAAAAGGAAATACAATTTCCTTTTGAACCCGCATTCCCCGCATTCATGAATTTATTAGCTTTTCCAGTCGTTGTAAACAATCTCTTTTAGTGAACCTTTTAGAAGTCCAACAGGTTTTTTTCTGTCCAACTAACTTTATTAAGTTTCATCGTAAAAACATCGCCAAGTAGACTACCAAACAGCATGTGAGTGAATTTGATTAAAGATGAAGAAGAATGACTGACATAACATCATTTGCCCGATGTGCATCACTAGAATTTCACAACAACTTATTCCGACTAGGCCCCTATACCTTATCAATTGGTAACATGATACAAACATCTATACGGTCAACGTTTGTTTTAATGAAACGTTAAGAAACACGGGCCACAAATCGTATCAGCAAACGTCTTAAACGTGTTTTTAAAGATGGATTTGAATTTCACCTCCATTTGTTGCAATAATTACCTTTTTCTAGACCATAAAACTTGGCGATGTGGAGCCGATATTATAGCAAGTATCCATTTCATTGTTTATGAGTTGGAACCAAGTATTCTTAGACAAATGAGTTATCACAGTTCGTGACAGTCGAGTATCAACATAGTTCTTTAACGAGTGTGTCTAACCTTTCCATGTTCTCAAATTATCATAATATATCATAACTCAAAACGACTTATCGCAGTTCCAGAACATCTGCGCTCGTGTTCCACCGTTTTAAGTTTCAAATGAACTACATAACTGTAATTGTCAAGCTGAGGAGGATGGTCACGCCTTGGTGTATAGAAGTCCAACAGGTTTTGGGTTTTTTCCAACTAACTTTATTAAGTTTCATCGTAAAACATCGCCAAGTAAACTACCAAACAGCATGTGAGTGAATTTGATTAAAGATGAAGAAGAATGACTGACATAACATCATTTGCCCGATGTGCATCACTAGAATTTCACAACAACTTATTCCGACTCTGCTTTATCAATTGGTAACGTGATACAAACATCTATACGGTCAACGTTTGTTTTAAAGAAACGTTAAGAAACACGGGCCACAAATCGTATCAGCAAACGTCTTAAACGTGTTTTTAAAGATGGATTTGAATTTCACCTCCATTTGTTGCAATAATTACCTTTTTCTAGACCATAAAACTTGGCGATGTGGAGCCGATATTATACCTAGTATCCATTTCATTGTTTATGGGTTGGAACCAAGTATTCTTAGACAAATGAGTTATTACAGTTCGTGACAGTCAAGTATCAACACAGTTAGTATCATGTGTATAACCTTTCTATGTTCTCAAATTATCATAATATATCATAACTCAAAACGACTTATCGCAGTTCCAGAACATCTGCGCTCGTGTTCCGCTATATTTTAAGTTTCAAATGAACTATACATAACTGTAATCTGTCTTGTTATTTGTCAAGCTGGGGAGGATGGTCACGCCTTAGTGTATAGATTCATGTACATGATTTAACATATATTTTACTGCATATGGTTAGCTTTAGCGTCACTTTGTTTATTACGAAGACTTCGACAATAGACAGAAGAGAACTGATGAAATAATAGCTTGATTTATACACGATGGCTCCTGGATAAATCATCATTGTCTTGCTCAAATAACGTATAGACGCTACATCAAAAACCTATAAAGAGAATATCTTCAATGTTATGTAACGGCAGTCTTCGTATCCACCTTGGTACACGTATTACGATTAAAGTACTAGTCTAATCCTCAACATTATTTCATATCCACACGAATTTACGGCTCCAGTATCTTTCACCTACTACATCACCATTTCTTTCACTTAAAGTTATCGACACTTTTCCAGAAATCTGTGTTCATCTTCTTTTTTTCTTTTTTCTTTGTTTTCCTTGACCATATTCATTTTTAATAACTGATATTTCCGTCTGGGAATTCTAAGAGGTTTGGCCAATTGCACGGCTGGATAGATTTGTTAAATGCGGCAAACCGTTTACTTGTTTTTTCTTTGATAATCACAGAAAAAGGACCTGAGCATCTATAAGTATTCGTTTTCTTGTCTTCAATAGGAACCCCATTCTTTCTTTCTTCAGTGAGATCTAGTGAGTAATCCCGCATCATGGATGAATTTCAACAAGTCTCCAGCGATCAGTAGACATCGTCGACAGCGGTTGGTTCAGTTAGCCTCCTCTGTTGTCTGAGCCATTAATCGCTCACTGAGTTACAACGTCATCGGTCTCTAAGAGTCTGGCTCCGGTCTTGAAGGCTCGGTCTTATCAACAGAAGACAGAGATCGTCTTGCCAAAAGACCTGAATTTCAACCCAAAAATGACCTCTTGTAAACATCCGTTTGTCGTTTTAAAGAGAACAGTTATCATTCTTAGATGAAGTAAGGAACATTCTGTGATATGTGACCTATTCCGTTTTTTACATCGTCAATGCAAAAAACTAATCATTTGCGTCTTTTAAAAACGTCAAATTTCGTGTTCAGTCTGTTGAAAGACGAAGCAGAACCAACATAATTATAAGTCATAGATTGGGAGTAATAATCTTTCTTGCTTCATGGTACATTTCCCCCTCGAGTATAACCCATATATTTGTTTGAAAAACGTCAATCACTGCTTACCAACCTTTGCCACCAACCTTTCATTTGTTTATTTGTTCTGGTCGATATATACTGGCTTACCAATCCACAATTCCCATGTTGTGAATTCCGTACCACCCAGCCTAGAGTCTACGGAAGCTTAGACCAGCCTTCTAATCTAAATATTTAAAAACACCCTTCTTCTTAGTACATTTCACCTCAAACCTACAGTGTAGTTTTTTCTCTGAGACCACACATTTTGTATATAAAGATATACAAGTTTAAACGACTCTTGGAAGTTCATTTCTTCGTATATCAACCACTTCGGAATTATTTTTCAACAAGTTTGTATAGGATCACCGTCTTGAACTTTGTATAATGTGTGTGCGAAAAATTAAGTTTTGTTGGTTTGAGCGACCGAAATGCCGATAGATGTTAACCACTATGGGTGGAATGTTTGGATGTTGGATAATTCCATTCCTTTGTGTGTTTATTCAATGAAACTAATTCCATTCTTGTTAATTCAAGCGTATACTATACTTTATAAGGCACATCACCCGGCCTTTTATTTTCAGGCCAACGCTTCACGTAGAGTATCAACCCGTTTTTTCTTGTTCTCCTGTGCACACATCAAGTTGCGAAGCAATGTCTACATCAGACCAGCCACTAAATAGAAACACCAGAACGCCGATGAGCAGACTAAAGTACAAATAGCGGAGGAGGCTGCCTTGAAGGAACTCGGATGCCGTAAACGTCGGAAAAAGTCTTTTAGTGAGCAACTACCCTAAGATGAATCTAGCAGCAAAATTGGCGCTGATCGCAGTCTTTTTCGAGATGACTGCCAATTGTTCTTTGTCTTAAAAATGGCCACACTCTTATGCTTTAATAAATTCTGATAACAAAATTGAATCGTCTTTGTTGTATTCATTGAGGTTGTTTCAATAGAATGAAACTGTTTTTCATGCGGATGAGCGCAGCGAAGGAGCATGAAACTACCTTTTAAAAGCTTCGAGGTATAGTTTGCACATACGGTTATATATACCGCTCAGTGTTAATCTCACAATTTACGGGGTTAATCTTACAATTTACAGGGTTAATCTTACAATTTACAGGGTTAATCTTACAATTTACAGGGTTAATCTTACACTTTACAGGGTTAATCTTACACTTTACAGGGTTAATCTTACACTTTACAGTGTTAATCTTACACTTTACAGTGTTAATCTTACACTTGAGTTTGTGGCATTGATTGTAGGTTTTATCTACACAGTTTTATCAAATAGTTGGCAAATATGTCTGTTATGAACTGCATGTGTATTACAATTATTCGGTGTTAAATGAACACAGTCAAACATTTCAATGTACATTAACACTGCCCTGTTTATTGCACACGGTTCTATCATTTTCTCTCTCGTTTCTATTATCCTGTTGGATTGATTTGTTAGTGTTTGTTTTATGTTCATGGGTCATTTCCCTTTGATTACCTTTCCACCTTTCTTTCATCAACGCTGTGTTTAGGTTTTCTCTACTTTCTTCCTCTTCTAACAACCCTTCCCTAAAGTCCAAGTGATCCTTGGTTGAAGATTTATAGCCTTTTTTCCCAGCAAGTGACCTTTTCTAGTGTGGTGCCTTTCTAATTGGGAGAAATCGGTGATGATGAGTCCATGATGAAAGACGCTGTACAAATTGATATCTGAACCTCGCCTCTCGTAAATCATTGCAAAGAGAACATCTTTAAGCCCAGGGTAGGTTTTAATATCAAGCTAGCAGCGATGCTTGAGAAAAAAAGCTCCGTTCGACTCGATCATTCCTGTATTTTTTGCTTGTTTCTGGTTATTTGTTGCGATTATTTGAAACAAGAGCTAGTTTCAAGATCTGTTAGAGAGAGAGAGAGGGGGGGGGGGGGGGGGGGGGGGGTGAATGTACCGTGGTTCCCATGGGGCGCGTAGAGACTACATTCTCCAAGTAGTTTATTAATTGGTTTGAAAGTCGGGTTAAATATCTTGTCTGTCCACTTGTCACTTTAAACATTAACAATTATTTGATAGTTATTAAACATTTTGTCTCGCGTAATTTATGCAATTGTCAGTTATTTCGGCCGTCTCATAAATTGAAATGAACAAACGGTGTTGTGTGTCGAACGTGGTGTGTAATTAATTGTAATAACAGTCTCGATATTACCTTTCATTGTGTCACATTTAATTATGTATTGTTCATCTGTTTGTAAGGCACTATCATAATAGTTATAATGAGATTATAATGTGCTACTCTACATTCTGGAGAACGCAGTGTTCCCAATTTCATCTAAATTTGGCTTGTTAAGGACCTTGGAATCTTTTCATAAATTACAATTTTACTCTTTAAATGCGCGATTTGTTTCTTACACACCAATATTTTTGGACAGTATATGTGGGAAATAATAACCTAAAATTATTCCACAACTGGGCGTCCAGTTAACAAATGCTTTTCTGCCTGATTTTATGGTAATTGAGGAACAAATGTCCCATATTTTGGACGCGAAACTCTAGTCAAATATCTCACTGGACACTTTTCTTAATCGATTGCATAAAATTAATTCAGATTAAAATATTTTCTCACAAATTCGGGCACGGTGGTTTGAATTCATCTTAATCAGTAGCACACTGTTGAGATTTTAAATAAAGGAAATTGTCTAAACGAAAATAGCCCTAGTAGGCCCCTATAGTTTGATTAATTTTGATCGGTGGAGGTACAAAGAAGGAAATATGTGCGCCTTGGGTAAAGGAACAGTAACAGTGCTGGTGGTGTTCGTCATTCTCGGTTCCCTAGCGCTAGTATTTAGCAGGAAACCCGTCGGCAGGAAAACGGAACTCCATTCTTAATAATTAAAGTACGCATGAACGATTCGCCTTGGTCCTAGTCTCCATTCCGTTATGAACGATTCGCCTTGGTCCTAGTCTTCATTCCGTTCTGATTTAGAGATCGAAATCTTTCTTGAGTGTGCGTAATAAATTACCTCACAGTCGTAATAATTATGTTTCATAATCATCATACACGATGCTACATGTGCTCCATTGTTCCAGTGAAATACGCGATTTGTTTTCCTGAACATTAGTATTTTTAATTTCATGACAACTTGGTCAAGGCACTCAAACTGGCTTCGACATATTTGTATCTACATCAAATGCTTATAATTATTATTTGTTGTTGTCACGACTCTAATCATGGGATATCATGGTAAACTGTTGTATGTAACACCGTCGTTGTGACCGTATATTTGTGACAGCTTTGTAGTAAAATAACCACACATTAATCACATTATTTAGCATAATAATAGAAAGGTTATGGCCTACCATCAGAGTTGATGTATGCAACATTTGAGTATACTGATTATGATTGAGACTTTACAACCTTATTTTAGCCTGCTAGTCTCGCATTGGTCGGTTGGTGTTGATAATTGCCTTCCCTGTAATCTAATTGGCCGGTCTCGCAGGTAAGCGCGCACGTGATATCAATCTGTGCGCGCGCAAATTGAGTTGACCTGGGGTTGACCTGGTTTCAAAGTTAATTGAAGCAAGAGACTTCTAGATGATGTTCATATGGTAAAAGAGGCGCCATCGGTCAAGTTTTCTATCACAATTTCTACAGATTTCTGAAAGGTCAAGTCGCTCGATTAAACTACAGTGCGTATGAATTTGATACGCAGTATACAGCTTTCAGCGTAGGTCGCGTTTTAAATGGTGTGTCACGATTAATATTTTCACCACTGAATGTCACTGAAACCCGATCGGTATATGAGTCTAGTCTTACCCCCATTACATTCGACAGGACTGAGACAGCTAAAACATGATTGTGTCTTATTCTTTATCAATGATTAAATGTCACTTCCCTCCTTGATGAGCGCATCTCAAGACGTTTAAAAGAAAACACCAACAACAAAAGAGCAAATAATGAGAAATTAAACAGTTCATCAACTGGTGCCTCAACTGTTGAGATAAAAAGAAGACGATTCTTTTTTTCTATCTCGAGTAAGCTCACCCCCGTTCCACCGGAACTGTGAAGGTTCCGTTTGAATGTGCCATTGTAACGTCTTTATCGGCCTTTGTTAGCGCCGCACAAGGAGCATGATGATATCATCTTACATCTTTCTCGAAAGGAAAGGAGTGAATAATGTCGTTGATACTGGAGATCAGAGACCGTGACAATTACCGAATAAGACATAATGCCATCAGGAGGGAGATAGTAACTGATGCTTAAGGAGTCCAGAGACAGGAACAAAGACATCTGCTTCATCATAGTGCCAGTCCTACAAATCGTTATATCTTTAAAGGAAGATGAAAACAAATTGTGTGGCGCTGCTAAACATGTTAAACCCTCGAGTTTTCGTAAAATCCAAAGTTGACTTAAAGAGGTTGGTTATACAAAACAAATTCGAAACTATTTTTCGGAAATAGATCAGTAAACAATTAAAACGCAATTCAACGCTAGTATAGTCAATTAAATTTACCCAACAAATTTCTTATGAACTCAATCAAAGAAGAAAGCCCCCCCCAAAAAAAACCCACCAAAACCCCCCCCCCCCCCCCCCAAAAAAAAAAATAAATAAATAAAAAAAAAAAAAACATTACAGAACTGCCAGGCGATGTATGTTATTTGTGATATTATTTAGCTGGTTTTTGCTTAGCATGAAAAACAAATGGAGTTTGGCTGCTAACCTGTTTTTACTTGTTTGTGCTAAGCATATTGTTGTGCTTAGCAGATCCATGACATTGGCCCTTGGTTTGCACAGTGGGTCGAATTGAATTCATTCCGTTGCGTTACAGGGAATCCAATATAAAAGCACTGCCCTGTTCAGTTAGTCACAAATCGACGAGTCAGTCAGTGAGATAGACAAACCAAAATCTGAAAGAAAACCTTGAGAAACCTTGAGAAAATCTCATCATAATATTTGGGTTTTCATCTCTAATATAATGGCCGTGATCAGCCCAGGATAAGATCATTATACAACTATAAGCAGGTGCCTTAACTTTGGCCATGACGCATGTCAAATGTGTCTCGGCCCTTCACACTTCAACCTAATGATAACGGCGAAATGCCTCCCCCTCCCCTCCCACACCACCCCCAAATTCACGTCCTTCTCAATATTAAAATCGATCCCTAGCTGCCGAAGAACAAAAAATCGACATTTATTCTAGATCTGAAAATACATCGGGGTAATATATTCTTTAAATCACACCAGACATCATCTAGACATTTCCTTTTTGAGTTACCAGGATTTATCACAACTTGGCGTGGTTACCATAAGCCGTTACCATAGGCCCACACGGCGCTAAGCTATTACGTGGTACCAACTCAACTCTTTAAATTACAGCAAGTTAACCTTTGTTTTGAAATACGTCTAAATTGTGGAATTCTGTCAATTAATTTATAAGTCAAAGCCTTATATATAATTTAAACGGTGTTATTTTTATTCAAAGAGACTGACCCGCGTATCACAACCCGCCGAAGTTGAACTTAAACCTCAAAAGAGCGAATATTACGTTTAACGATAATGCCCCCAAAAGCTGACATTTTGTGGGTAACCATTTCAATCTTGTAGCATTTAGGGTAGGGTTTCGCCGCCATTCAAGATATTGTTTGTATGACTTGTGGCTTTAACGAGACGATAATTTCTTTTGGACTTGAAAAGGTTAGGCTAACCTACAGACGACCGTGCGTGGGCGCCAATCATTGTGTGGCTAGACTCCGCTCGACGATTGAAAAAGATCGTGGATATGATCGTTTACATTTGTCCTTTGTGGAGTTGAATATTCTTGTTGGGTCCGAATCCTCAAACAAAGCCCAAAACAAAAAGTATAGCCGTTAATTTGTAACGTGAAAATATCAACTAGGCCTATCGGTTTTCATGAAATCATTTTGCAATTTTAACAAATGCCTTGTAGCTCTTAGCTTGCTAGTCCAATTTAGGAGATTGGGACGGCAATTGATGAAGTGGACATAAATATACCAATTCATATTTAAATAAATTGTTTAAAATCCTCATCTATAGCCTCTGGTTATTTTAATTATTTCACCTTGATGGTTTAGCGAAGTCGGCGCGCATTTACAATTAAAGGTCACGTGGTGTTCTGTCTATTATCCGAACTATTCCTGCCACAATTTGTACTTTACAACTAACCCAGGGATGAATGTAGCCTTAATCTAACAGAGATGTCTACTCTATTAAATCTTTAATTCAGTCCATAAGTTAGTTCCCCACCCGTAATGCAACATTATTCAATACACGTGACTCGTTGTATTTTTCTAATTTGCCAATAATTAAAGACATTCCTTCGTGGATGAATGATCATTCTTAATCGCCATCTGAAGAATTCAGTACACGTTGGTGTTCATAATGCAAGTACCATTCCTGCACCCATGTAGACTGTGACTCATTGCGCATGATTAGATGAAGATGATCAGGGGAGTGACCGGTCACGTGACAGGGTTTAACCAATAATTAGGAAAAGGAGTTCGATTTTCATAGGAGTTTGATTTTCTTATGACAGCGGCATAAGATTCCGTGAACCCTTTTTTGCCGTTGTTAGGATACAATTACAGAGCTAACTGTAACACGCATGTGCACAGTGCGTGTACGACGTGTACTCGATCGCTAGGGCATTTGCTTGATGTAAACTGACTCGTAAAAATGTGTACTCCCGCTATAAACGCGTAATATTTCTTTCTCTAAACTAAAATAACGTCTCCAGTGAGTTGAGCGAAAACCCTTTTTCTGTGAAATAGATTTCTACTCTTTATCTTTGTTCTCGATTCAAAATTTAGTTTTGAACTAATAATAAACAAGAGCTATGTTTATTAAGTAAGCAAGGGCGCAGAAACGAAACGACCAATAATAATTGTTGACCAAATCTTGACATTTTTGTTAGGAGGGATGGAAACTAATACTTGACAATTTCATAAAAAAACGTCGGCACAGACAACTTATCTTAATTATCAAATATAAATTAAAGATGGTTTCGGAAAGGCCATTAAGGAAAGGCCATTTGAAATCAGACCATGCCCACTCAAAAACAAACCTCGTAAAATGATCCATAGCCTGTGGTTTGATCACTTTCTATATATAAAGTATTTAGGGGCGAATTATGAATAAGAGTCTCAATATAGCTCGCTAAAGCACACGGATTGAGATATGACAATAGACGTGTAATGCAAGCAGTAAATGGGGAATTCATTTCACCACGAACTGTTGTCAAGATTGAATAGGAAAGATGGGATTGAACGGCAGTTTGACGTGTTGCTAGGGGATCATGGGTCAAACTGACCTTTATTCCGGTCGTCCTGGTCGTCTTGGTAACGGGGAGGTTATTAATGGATTACGGGCAAAATGAAAGATTTGCTTTTTTGAATATTGGGTTCTCGTTACCATGACAATGAAAACATGGGTACAACCTGAGAAGGTTGAGCCCCGATTTTCTACAATAAGTTTGGTCATTTTAACAAATAACAATTAAGATTTGATTCCTTTGGGTTTAGATCCGGCCGTAGTGCTTTTCGAAATGTTAAGGGTTGGCTTAACATTCGAATAGTTAAAGTTTGAAAAATTGAAAGGAATATTTTGGCGACGAATCAAGTAAAGAAGAAAGGGCATAAAATACAAGTGACCAGCAAGTCACCTGACATTTAAACTAGGTTTCCGGTCGTATGTTGTTTAAGGTATCTGTGACTTACGTAAAAAGGTCAACTTAAACCGATAAACCTAAAGAATGTCAAGCTTAACCTTACATTGTTTATTCTTTTACTGGGTATATATTTTGGGAATTATTTGTAAAGCACAACACAATGCGTATTACGCTGCAAGACATTAAATAATTCGCTTAGCTTTTTTAGCCTCTGTAGGGACTTTAGGTTTAAAAAACAAAGCTGTTCCATTTATTGGCACAAAAGTTTGATTTGTTCTCAAACTTTGTCTGGTTGCTACCCAAACTAGAGGGGCATTTAAAGGTAGTATACACCATTGGTAATTGCTTGAAATATCATGAATGAGTAGATTTGGGGGGTTGTATTTTATAGTAAATATCGTTTAACTGACCTGTCCGAAGTTTCACAATCATGGATGCCGAGAAAAGCACGAAAAACAGTGGGTTTTTTCAACCGGCGTCGAGCAGTTATTCTTATGTTATCTTTGTTTTTTCGCGATCGCCGTCCGACGATCGCGAATTTTTCATTATAAAATTATATTTTTCGGAACAATTACAGGATATCTAACGCAATCCTTTTGCTGGATGACTAGAATCAACATTTACTTTCAAATGAGTAGGATAATTTTTAATAATTCGGTAGTAAATATTTTTGATATCTGCAAATGGTGTATCTTACCTTTATTTAAATTAAAACAAATGTAATAATCGATGCCAAATGAGGCAACCCCGTTCTTAAAGAGAAAAATAAGATATCGCTGTAGCAATAAAAACAGGGATTGTGCAAATAGTAAAAACTAATTTCGGACATGAGTAAATCAAACATGAGTAAATCAAACGTGAGTAAATCAAACATGAGTAAATCAAACATGAGTAAATCAAACATGAGTAAATCAAACATGAGTAAATCAAACATGAGTAAATCAAACATGAGTAAATCAAACATGAGTAAATCAAACATGAGTAAATCAAACATGAGTAAATCAAACATGAGTAAATCAAACATGAGTAAATCAAACATGAGTAAATCAAACATGAGTAAATCAAACATGAGTAAATCAAACATGAGTAAATCAAACATGAGTAAATCAAACATGAGTAAATCAAACATGAGTAAATCAAACATGAGTAAATCAAACATGAGTAAATCAAACATGAGTAAATCAAACATGAGTAAATCAAACATGAGTAAATCAAACATGAGTAAATCAAACATGAGTAAATCAAACATGAGTAAATCAAACATGAGTAAATCAAACATGAGTAAATCAAACATGAGTAAATCAAACATGAGTAAATCAAACATGAGTAAATCAAACATGAGTAAATCAAACATGAGTAAATCAAACATGAGTAAATCAAACATGAGTAAATCAAACATGAGTAAATCAAACATGAGTAAATCAAACATGAGTAAATCAAACATGAGTAAATCAAACATGAGTAAATCAAACATGAGTAAATCAAACATGAGTAAATCAAACATGAGTAAATCAAACATGAGTAAATCAAACATGAGTAAATCAAACATGAGTAAATCAAACATGAGTAAATCAAACATGAGTAAATCAAACATGAGTAAATCAAACATGAGTAAATCAAACATGAGTAAATCAAACATGAGTAAATCAAACATGAGTAAATCAAACATGAGTAAATCAAACATGAGTAAATCAAACATGAGTAAATCAAACATGAGTAAATCAAACATGAGTAAATCAAACATGAGTAAATCAAACATGAGTAAATCAAACATGAGTAAATCAAACATGAGTAAATCAAACATGAGTAAATCAAACATGAGTAAATCAAACATGAGTAAATCAAACATGAGTAAATCAAACATGAGTAAATCAAACATGAGTAAATCAAACATGAGTAAATCAAACATGAGTAAATCAAACATGAGTAAATCAAACATGAGTAAATCAAACATGAGTAAATCAAACATGAGTAAATCAAACATGAGTAAATCAAACATGAGTAAATCAAACATGAGTAAATCAAACATGAGTAAATCAAACGTGTTTTCTCAGTCCTAAACTTTAGTTTGATTTCACGACAATTAAATCTATGAGAAGTAGAGATCGCTCTGACGAAATCCCCGCGTCTGTAATTTGCGTGGGCTGAACGGGTTATTATGTCAACACGCGCATGCGCAGACTCAGTATCACGTGAAAACTAATACCCATCAATACTAATGACGTCATTTTTTGCAAGCCATTCGAGTCGTAGATTTCTACTCTAATGTTTTTGTATGTTTGAACTTAAACATTACGTATTTTCTACATGTTTATCTCAAAAAATAAGACAGGTTTTATGAATGACGAGTGTTGTTTGGCAAAAGATGACGTATGTCTTGGTCCCTGGTAATTTTTGTTGAAAGGTTGTAAATGGTTTTCTTTCTGATAAATATAATTTGCCTTTATTGTGTTGATTGTTTGTTAAAGGTGGTGATATTTTCTTTTTTTCTGGTTGTAAGACACCTGAATCTTATTGTGGTGCATAGTCACCTTTAGTGACGACTATGACGTCCAACAATCATTTCAACTCTGTATTCGATTTCTTTACTATGAAGTTTCTTCAGTCTTATTTGTATTTTGTAAAAAAACATTTTCGTTGCTACATCAATTTAATCCTTTTGAATCACGGTTGAGGTTAAATTTTTAAAAAGGTGAAAAGTGCAGCGTATGTAAGACTTGTTTTGTAAGACTTGTTATGATTTGACTTGTTGGTCTATAAAATAAAATAAAAGCCAACAACATTCATTTATTTAGTTCGGTGTGCTTCTCAAGCTTATCACAGTGCATAATTAGTTGAATTGAAATCTCTATTTTCATTTTGTTATATTAATTTGTCAGCTTGATTGTTGAGAATTGCTGTAGAGGTCCTAAGTTGGATAGACAGGGGATCTATGAATTCTCTCTCTCATTAACAAATAATTTTCCCCGTAATTTTCCCATTTTGATCATATCAAATAAGATACATGCTATAGCCATTGTATAATGGTATAATTAAAGTAACTCAATTGTCACGCAACGTCTTAATAATGATAATTTATGGCAATCAACTTTTTAATTAAAATCACTTGCACAACAGGGGAGATTAATTAAATTATTGGCGCATAATTTTACGCGCGAGTTGCCAAGGTAAATTGTTTGAGAAAGGTTTGAAGTGTGAACCATACGACGGCTGTTTCGTAGATAATGTTTTGTGTAACTGTCAGCAATTATTATTGTAAAAAGAATGAAAACAACTTGGATGGTATGGCACAAAATAACGTATTGGGGAGTTGGGAAGTCAACATCGACGCCATCTTACATGACCTCTATTTGTGTCTGGTTCCCGCTATAATATTCATGGTGAAAACGCAATAAAGAGAGTCCGTGAACAGATAAAGCAACCGCACTGGTATACGAGTATCAAACGAACGAGGAGCGCATGCATGTGGTGCGTAATACCAGCGATTAGAAGTATGGTTGCTAGGCGAATAGCACCTTCCTACGACTACACACGGAGACCCAGGTAACCCATCTTAATAGCTAAACCCATTTTGAAACAAACTTCGACCAGCCTCTGAACTGATTCCTTTCTGTCAAGGTTTATCTAGATAGCACAACGTGTTAATGCAACGCGACATGTTGCTGGGATGTTTGTACTAATCGCTCTGATGTAATTGTCAACCATTTTGTACTGTAGTTAATGCCCAAAACCAGACCAATATGTAGCTGCTAATAAGCTTATCTGTCATATGCCCAAATTAACCCACAGATTCTTCTTGCGCAGACTGACACTAACGACTTTCACGAAAAGAATCTCATTTATATAATTGGATTATCCGATTGGATTGTTCCAGATCGCGGTTTTTCGCTCTGTGTTCGGAATTACTGACTTGGATGCTTCGGCACGTAGTGATTAGAGTAATGTGAAAATAATGCAAGATGATTTAGGTGAAGTTTGTGTGTGGGCATAAAGTCGAAGCAAAGATAATTTATCAGTTTGGACTGATATCATTCAGGCTGCCTTTACCCCCTAAGATATATCACAGTGATCGCTTGGACTCGTTTGCTGTGTAAATGCAATGCTCAATTTAGACTCAAACGTATTGTCAAACAATTTATATAAATATAGGCCTAGTATGTTTCACTGTATCTGTGGAAACATTAATTTTATCAAATTCGGGAACAAAATCCTAGATCTTATCGAAGCAAAATCCAAAAAACTTGTCTTGAACTTCTGTAAAAAGTAATGAACCCTTACACCTTTTCTTAGTATTTAGGTTAGGGTACAACAATAATTCGCTTCACCTTATACCTAAATGTTGTCATTATTTTGATTGGAATTTAATACTGCTGTACATGAAATACTCTTAATCAATTCATTCAATTGGTTTTTTTTTGTGTTAATGAGATTTAAATTTTCCATTATGTGAACTACGACTACTAGTAAAACCCCCATTGTTTAAGGGTCTGTGAACTAACATTGATTTGTAAGATTTGATTTGTAAGATAATGTAAATATTTAAGGTGTAAAATTTGGTACGTTTCCTTCCATATTTGGCCCGTTTCCTTCCATATTTGGCTTGATATTCCCTTGATAATAACAAGGGTGGGATAGCAACGACTACATCAGCAGGTGTAATCCTGCACATTGCTATAGCCTTGGGCGGTCACAACATGAAATGACAAAATCACCTGTCAAATGTTGAAAAGAGATTGATAAGAAATCGACGTTTAGGTTCTATACTCCCTGTGATACGCTCGTGAACTTCGCTATTGAGGCGTTGGGCTGTACATCATGTGCTGTCTCATGTTGAGAATTCACTTTCGTAGTTTGCCAAAGCTTTTGAAATCATATTGCGATGATCCGAAATCTTTGCCCATTTTCTTTTTGGAAATTCACATCTGGTCATTTGCACGCATTACAAAAGTAACCTACCGAATTATTATCAAAAGCTTACTTAAAGATTATAAGTCATTTGACTCATTTTGGAAATGAATGTTTTTTAAAAATGGCCTTTTTTCCACAGTTTGTCTTGAAAATTGTAATATCAACTGAGCTGAAACAGGTTTTTTATTTTTATTTGAGTGGTGTTATTGATAAACAAAGATCGCATGAAAAGCAAATGATCGCTCATTAATACATGAAAGAATACGAAAAAACGTCACAATCGAGTCTTATTTCCGCTTGCCCTGTTAGCTCTTTGTCATTAGTGATAAAGATCCTTGAGACTTTAAAAAAAACTGATGTTTTTGTTCGCCGATCGAAGGAAAGGAAGAATTCAAAATAAAATAAGAAGCTGACGTTCCAAGAAAATCAATATCCTCTATTGGTTTTTACTTGATGTATGCTTCTGAACAAAAGCAAGAAATAAAGACTGAGTTCTTACCCAAAAGCCGCTAAACGCCAGCGACAAGTTTGTATTATCGTCTACTTATACTGAGAGCGTTCACTTGAAATCGTTAAAATCATTTTTTATGAAAGTGTGGCGTGCTTTTGCGTCTAAACTCTTTAAAATGTATAGTTTATTAATGTGCAGGATAGTTTAATGTTTAGGTTTATACCAAATACACGTCGTAGATCTGTGCCACTGGAATTGTGAATTAGGTCAGCCTAATGGATTGGTATTCCTACTATTTGCGCTGCCTTTATTGTTTCTGTAACAATGCTTTTAATTAAACGCTAATAGTTTGATGTTGGTGTATTGTTTTCTTGCTAATAAACAGGAAGAAACTTTAACTGTACTGAAGTCTCTTTAGCGTTTGATAATAAAACGAGCGTTCTTCTTTAATAAAACATAAATCAATCAATCGGAAGTTATCTTCTCCTCATAAGATTAAGAGCCTGCTCAGATATCGACGTACAACATCAGCCCCCCCAGCAACTAGTCTAAATCTATTAACAAATAAGAAATGGCGGGTTTGCTTGAGCCGTGGCTTCAAGGCGATATCTTATCAACCGCTTTCCGACCCAGTACCACAGTCATACATCAAAACTCCCATGATCTAGTTTGACTGGGGGAGAGAGAAGAGGGGGGGGGGGGGGGGGGGGGGGGGGGGCGTCAGATATGAGTCGCTTCTTTGATTCGTCATAAACGCTGGCGACTTTTGACAGAAACGCGTGCAAGCTTGTAGATTTGTGCCGACACGCGCCTGGAGCAATGATCTGAAACTCTCCGATTTTTAATATTCAGAGAAGCACTATTTCCTCTCTTTACTTTACTTGCTCTTACTCTGCGATTTTTTCCATTCCTCGTGTGTACGTGTATGCCTCTGATGTATGTTTATTGCTCATATCTTTGATTATTATTATTTGTTGGGCGTTAGTGTTTGGGACGTGTAGAGAGCTGGTCGGCTGATTACACGCGTGCTCCTGACGCAGGTTATTTAATGTCTAGACCCTCTCTGCTTGGTGATCGGTGTATTCGTTGGAGACCCTCTCTGCTTGGTGATCGGTGTATTCGTTGGACTCCGTGTCGTGATTGCTGGTTGTTCGAGTTGGTGGCTTGCCGAGTGGAGTTGAGCTAAGCACCGGGCAGTTGGAAGACAACGATTAGATCGATCTGACAACATCTTGTTTGGATTTGGGTTTTTTCTGTGAAAAGTCAGACTGAAATTCTACAGGAACAAGGTAGGTAACGGATCAGATTAATTCCCGGTAATTTTACAAATCGAATGTTTGGAATATTTCATCGATCATTGTAGTTTGCGATAACACTGTAAATGCTGTAAATGTTGAAAAAACTGACAAAGTTGGATTACAAAATGTTGGTAATATTTTGTAAAAAAATTATATGCCATTTTTAAACACTTGACAACAGGATGGAAACTGAATTTGCACCTAACATTTTGCACTTTGTTTGGCCAAAACAGGTTGCAACAGTAATGATTTTTACCGATTCGACCAGCTTTTTATTATAGGCTATTTCTTTCACAAAGTGCTAAAAAATGGTAAAAGCAAAATCATTACAACTATTAAAATGAAGACTTCATGTGGCCTTCATACTGATTTGAAATTAGGTACCCTGGTTGCACCGGTTGTGCTTTATTAATCAACACGGTGTCAATTTAACACTGTAGTGTTTAAAGTGTTTAGCTTTAAGTGGGCGTGTATCGATCTAACAAACATTACAGGTTTCCCGTTTCAAAGAGAATCTTTGCCGGACTTCCTCTAATTCTATCCAAACTATAAAACGAATAACCACAACATTTAAAGGGTGCGTCCCACGCATGATATTCAAGACAAGTTGTTGAATGGCACTCTTGCCTTAAGATGTCTCATCTCGTTTCATCCCGTCAATGATTGAGGAGGTTTTCTTTACCCTCTAAGGACTGGACGCGACAAAGATTGATCCGCAAGGCAAACTAAACTCTTTGTTGTCAAAGCCGAGTGGACTGTGGTTGACAGGTCGAAGAAACAATTAACCATTGTGATTAAGACGTTTGCGGTCAAAATCCAGCACCCTCAATTTCCTAAGATAAGAGATTCACACAAAAATACATTATTGGTATAACAATTGTTTGAAATTTAACGAAAGTGATCTCTGTGTCTCAATTTACCCGGAAATGTAACGTAGGCCTATCACCTTAGGCAAACAATAAGGTATAATTACTAAATCTTTTGTCGTGAGTGTGCGGAACTTGTCTTATGATGTTACGCGAGTACATCCCGCTTGGTAATTAAGCAAACAGAGGACCTCTCGTATTCATGTATATTGTTGATTTGTTTGGAAAGTTGACGGGGCAGACGAAGGGGTCGAATTCCCAAGGATATTATTTTAGAAAGCCAAACCTTTAAAATGAAATTACAGCCGACGGCTTTTGGCCTCTTGGGTTTGCAAATATGAATTCAATAATTCTAAATTTCAATTGTTTGACCGCTCTGAGGCGCCTCAAACTGACTTGAAATCTCTAGAGAAATCACGAGAATCGCAAGATTAATCCTGAGCCAAAATGTGGATTTGTTCAAAAGGTCACTGCTATTTGACTCCTAAACAGCAGAATCCTCGTGAGAAAAAAATCAAGCCTTGATTTTTTTTTCTTAAAACACCTACAATCACATTTTTAAACAGCAGTGACCAAGGTTGAAACCAGCAAAACACATAGTTTGGATCTTTCAGTGATGTCTAGAATTGAAGATAGTCGGTGATAAGTGACTGCTTAATGCCGATGGCTGAACTAAAAGCTGGGGATTAAGACTACAATTTAGTGAAGAAAGCTAACTTGTCTTTGAAGGACGGTCTTGTACTAGCCGCAAGACTTACTGGCGGTTCAATTGGAAAGGCAGAGACGAAGAGCCTTTCGGATCCCTAGCTTCGTTTTTGTTTTATAAGCTTAAGGCAATCTTAGGCACCTAACTGTGGGAACTCCTGCCATTTTCTGGTGCCTGTTGTGCTTCAGAAACATTCAAACGGTTCATATGAATCTAAAAGTTCGAATATTTTCATTTGGTTTGCTCCTCAGTGCTATAGTGATTCGAAAGTCGGAGCGGAGGCTAAGCCAAAGCCAAGGTTTCGAAAAAAAACTTAGCCTCAGAATGGCCGGTTTTCATTAACGAAATATATGCTTTCTCTCAGATTTGATTTCATTACAGCATTACAGTATTACCAAATGGAAAAGCATTGGTGTCATATTACAAGAATTGACATTCCTAGGGCGGAACATGGAACCATGCAAACAAGTCGCTGACCTGGAAATGTTGTAAAGCCTAACCTAAATAAAAACGAATAAAAACGACGTTTCGAAATCTGTTTTTCTTTTGTACCTTTCTTATAGCGTACACCCAACTCATATGTCGTTTGGGGGAAACAAAATCGCGACCAGGGGACCCCCCCCCCCCCCCTCTCACCAGTACAGATTTATGCCACTACATGTAACACCTTCCAAGGACTGTCCGAGGGTTATGAAACACCTCTCGTAACACTCCTCCAGATTTTAATTATGGTTGAAATTAAGTTTGAATCTTCACGATGGTCATAACTCACGTTGTATGTACGTGTGCGCGTAGCTGCTTGACTAGTACCGTTTGCTACAAATCATCAGATTTTATCTATACTGTTACAATGTGATGGGACATGTCGTAATTTATTAAAGCACTGTGGTGTGCCTACACTGTCAACAGTTCATGTAACATTTAGCGTCATTATAAACTATTTCTCTCAAAATAGACAATATTAATGCATTTATTATAAGGTTTCTTTGTGTTCTTCATTATTCACGTCAATCATTATTACCACCAGTTTACGCTGACCGTAATTCTTTATGGGAATTTGTTGGCACCCATGGCTGTCCGGTAATTTCCTGTAATTTGTATATGGGATATTTGTTTATAACAGTGAACCACTGCGATACATGACAACCAAGATACCACATTCACGATAGAAATGTGCTTTACATTTATGAAAACATACTGACAATGTTTTGAGCCCGATATTAAAGAACCTTTGAAATAAAGCAAGGAGCTATATAGTTAAACAAGATCTGAGATATAAATCACTGATTTCGTGATAAAATACTGCACATAGATTGTGCAATATCCAAATAGATGTATAATTATGCATGACGCACAACCTAATTTGCACATGTGGATAATTGTTACATTCAGACCAACACTAGGCTTGAGAATTAGAATGTTTCATAAGTGTTTCTTATTTGTTTGGTATATTTATATATTGATATTGAATTTTACTAGTGCCCTTTTTGAGTGATTTCTTTGTATATTATTTATTTTGTAATGTTTATTATTTTCTCAAGAAAAATTTGGTTTTTTTTGGGGGGCACTTATTTTTCTTCTTTTTTTTCAAATGAAGTTCAACAAGTGAAACAAATTGATGTTTCTTCGACCCGATTGCAAAATGATGACATAACTCAAACATGAACATTAACTTTTTATCTTTTCACTTTCTTTTATTTTTAATGCAGATGTTTGAATGAGAATACTTTTCTCGGGATAGTACCACGAACTTCCTCTTGACTTGAGTCGAGTTTACGCCAACTGACCCTCGTCATTTCACCGGTCACTTACGGTCAACCGACACGGCGGCGTCAGCTAAACGTCTCGAGATCTCTCATTAACCCCATCCTCGTCAATTAAAGGGGCATAAACCGAGAAGTAATTGGTACCATGCACGTGCGTTCAGTGGTATAAGCTAGGTGTCATATACACTTTGATGAATGTACCAATTAAGATATGGTTCTTGACTTCTGTTTAGCTAAGCTGTCTTTCCGTTAATGGCCGCTTGATGGACCTAATACCTGTGCTATATGCGTATTAAGCACACATAAACAGATAACTAGATCCACGGAGCCAAATAACTAACCTTTTGAAGCAGAGGTCATCAACAAACTTCCCACTCTACCGAAACAGTCACTTAGTTCTTGGGAGCATAAGATTGTAACTTCGACGTTGAACCATGGAAAACGAACCAAACACGTTCACTGTCCGCCTTTTCAAAAGACCGCCACATGGACTGGGCTTTCTCGTGCGCAAGCGCAAAACCAACCCACCAGTCATTATCTCCGACCTGATACCCGAGGGTGTAGCCGACCAATCAGGGTTAATCCAAGTCGGAGATATTCTTCTGGGGGTCAATGGTGTTCAACTCAACGATGTACCCTATTCCACGGCCTTAGAGGTACTTAGGAGTGTACCAATGGACTCCCCAACGGTTCTTGTCATGAGAGGCCCTGATGGTTATAGAACGCGCCTAGAAAGCATTCTAACCCCCGACGGCGCCGTGAAAGTCGTACGCGCAACCGAAGAGATCAATAGCGACTCCTTGTCACGTGACAAAGGGACTGGGGGTAAGAAGAATAGGGGTCAGAGAGATGCGGGGAATAGCCCCCCACCCGTAGGAAATCCTGTACCGTGTTGGCAGCAGCAGCGTAACCCACCGACTTATGACGTAGTTGGTGGGACAGTCTGTGGGCCAGGGTCTACTTATCCTTCTAACAGAGGAAGAGCATCCGAGGGAAGTTCTTATCGCTACGCCAGCCCTATACGCAGTACTAGCAGAACCAGACGTGAATCCAGCCGTTCCCCTGCCCGCAGTAGCGTGCCCGGTAGCCCCGTACGTGGCTACAATTACCGAGACCCGTCTTCATGCTGCTGTACGTCTACCAGACACCAGCCCAGCGGTGCTGGGGCCGATTTCCAAAATGTCCTTGCCTGGAATGGGACATTCCCTCGAGACGTGTACCAGTTCCGCTTGGGCATTGAGGATTTGTATAACTTCGAAAGCCCTCGACCCTCAGTCGACTACGAATACGAAGGGGATCGATTACCCACGAAGAATTGCGCCGTTCACGCTGATAGCTCCCCGGAAAGACCTTTTGAATCGGTCGGCACACAATGGCCCGAGCGCGTCATTGTTATACAAGGCGCTTCGCCTTCGTCACAGAAGTCAGCAGCGAATGCTGTGAATGGAGTTGACCTCGACGTCAAAGTTACTGAGAATGAGCCCCGGCCGCATATAGGGAGGCAGGATTCAGCTACGCAGATCACATCGGAAGAAGATACCTACCAAGACACAACCATGTCGACTACTAGCATCTTACGGGCGCCCCCTACTAAGAACAGTCCCACCCTGATACCCCAGAAGGATCCCCTGCCACCCACCGTCAACTACAAATTGGATGTCATCTCCACAGAAGTCAACAACAATTCCATGAAGCCTCTCAAGGTGTCCACAGCCGAGATTGAGATACAGACCGATCTGGTGGGTTCACAAGTCTACGAGAATCAGTCGTCGGGTACCAAACCGGGCAATGGGGGAACTAAACCCAAATTTGTCCGTCTGAAAAATCTCCTGGATGGAAAACAGACTACGGATACATTGCACCAGAAGTCTATTGTCGTAAGTACTGCTTAGTATAGTTTCAAAAAGTAAAACCTCTTTGTTCTTTAGCGTCAGTTTTATAAACTAACATAATGTGTAGAAGTTGTCATTGGTAATACACAAATAAATAATGGTTTTTCTGTTAGCTCTCCAAATAATCGGATTAAATAACAATTGAACATATGAAAAAGATTGGTTCTAATTTTATGATAACTTGGAACAGTCCCTATATAAGTTTGAATGTACTCCAAATTCAGATCGTTTCCGCGGGAAGTAAACAAAAGAACTGGCTAAACAAAACGAAATCAACAAAATGTGATAAATAAAATCGAAAACCTAGAATGCAATGTCTAAGTTCTATCTCATAATTTTATCTTTAGGGTAAAGTAAATGAAAGTGGAGGAAATATGAGAATTAAAAAATTTCCAAAAATTAGAATTCTGATTTGCACCAAACAATAAAAAAATAAACTATTTTAATATATGAAGGTGAACAGAATGAACGCACTTTAAGAGAGCAGCCTAAAAAAAAAAAAAAAACCATTAAAAAAACAAGAGAAAAGTGAACAATTGTATCGTAATTCTTGTTTTCCAAATTACTTCGGTCTTAAAAACAAACAAAAATATTTATACATTTATACACATTTATTAATTTTGTATTAGAGATACATTTATTTGGTAAACCTTGATTCCGAATTCCACGTGACATTTTGTGACATTTGGGTTCAGTGCGCCTTGCTTTTTTAATGCCCCTCGATCGCATAAACACCGTAACTCTAGCCGCTAAACTGGGCTTGGTGACATTCTAGTATTCTGTTTACCCATCTGGCCAAGACTAATAAATAAAATACCGACAAACATATTAATTTCCAACCTTCTTCCCTGGCTTAACTCTTTGCCCGAATTTGACACATTTAAATAATTTGAGTTGAATTTGAGTTGAGCACGGAAATCGTTCAACCTGAGCTCAACCCGTGGCCAAGGTGTCTCATTAAGTATTGCGTCATAGTATGGATGCTAAAATAAGACATACTCTTCATGATTGAATATTTACGGTAAAACAAAACATCCAAACAAGGATTCTTCCTTCTCCCTTCTTCTTGGGAGTGTGTATGTGTGTGTGTACAGCACTCTGATCAAAATGCCTTATCCAATGTTTGATTCTTGACACAGATACCATAAACCCACTAGCAATTATAGTTCTACTCACGGCAAGAGGTTATTGCAGAATAATACTCAAATCCAACAACCTGTCTATTGCCATGGGCAACAACGCGCGCGTCCAGAAAATTACATTAAGTGTTTTCCCGCGTAATTTTCCTCGTCTATATTGAGGTGGTTGTACACGCAGGTTTTGTTTGATGAACTCCGGCCAAACACGCCGTAGTTTGCCCTCGGAATCTCAGCCACCTTTTCTCTACCCCTTGGCCAACTTTCCTTTATTTGTACTCACGCCTGACCTATTTCCTTTCTTTTGGCGCCGAATTGCCTCCACCAAAAATCAACCTTAACATCGGTGGGATTATAGTTATGTAATGATAATAAACACATCGACATCAAATCTCACGAGAAAATCTCGTCATTTTGGTTTATGAGTAATAATTTACTCCTTAATTATGTACGCGATTCTATCGTGCTGTTAAAACATTTCCTTTGTGACAAACGGCAAGGATTTAGTTTGTATTATCGTCATTGTTGCAAACAAACCCTGTATGCCCTCTTGCAACTCCAAATCGCTGCTATATGTTGTTTAAAACTGAATCTCCGAGTCATAGAAATGCTCCTTCATTCTATAAATCTTGGCCAACAAAGACGCTGTCCACTGCAATCATTTGTATATTAGTCTCGCTGCTTTACGATATCCGGACCCTACGGCGATACGCGGTATTAAATCTGTTCTTTATTTGGATCTCGCACTATACGCGCTGAAAACCGCGCCTATAGATTCACCTTCGGGGAAAGCTGTGTTTTGGTTGAGTGTTAAGCTGCGGATTACACTAATATTTTCAATTATTACCCTCCGAAAATTCATTGAACTCCGCAAGCGACGAAAATCAATAAGACCTAATACTGATTTTCCTAATCCATATAAGTAATTGTAGAATTATATCTTATTTAATACAAAACTGCTATAAGACATAGGCCTACAGTCTATTAAAACCTTTCTTCGAAAATTATTCCACAATACAACATATGTATTTTACAAGGATCAGAATATAGATGAATATATATATCTTGGTTATTCCGTTTAATTTTAAATATTCACTTGATTTGTTTCCTTTCTGGTTTTTTTCTTCAGCCGCTACAATGTAGCGACAGTCGTTGTATGGGATCCATCATGTTCCCGCCAGGAAAGCCTGGTGGTCGTAGCAAGGAAACCATAGCGGAACAGGCTGAAGACTTCATCAACCAATATTATACGCACATCAAAAGGTAAAAGAAACGCCCATGACACGCCCGTGACACATGACACGCCCATGACACGCCCATGACACGCCCATGACACATGACACGCCCATGACACGCCCATGACACGCCCGTGACACGCCCGTACCATGACCATTAACAAAATTACACTCAAATCGAATACCCAATCCAAACCACACCCAATCCAAACCACACCCAATACCAATCAAAACGCATCCAAATCACGCCAAAAACCTTATCCAATCCAAACAAAACGTCACCATATTCGCTAATACAATGCACCTAAACGTAATCCTATTTATCTTATATACAATGTTGCGGAAGTAAACGTTTTACAACAAATTATAAATAAACAACGACAATTCGATCTCTTAGCTTCGATAATAAAACGTTACCTTAGACAAATAATGTTCAGTATTCCCAAACTGTTCGACCTCCGGGGTTAGAGGGCGCAATTGAGTTTTACCACAATCTTGTATGTCTCTCATTTTAACCTAAAACACCAGATTGGACACCCCCGCTCACAAGAAACGAGTTGAAGCAGTTCTTGATTCTATCGATAAGAGAGGAACTTACGACCTGACCGAGACGGAGCTTATCTTAGGGGCCAAGACGGCCTGGCGTAACGCCGCACGCTGTATCGGTAGAATACAATGGACGAAACTGCAGGTAACTCGTTCATCCACTATCAGCAAGCTCGTTCATCCACTATCAGCAAGCTCCTTCATCCACTATCAGCAAGCTCGTTCGTTTACGCATTGGTGGCCTGCCGGCACATTGAGCTGTTTTAGTTTTCTATCAGAACTGACATTAAAAACAATAAGAATGTGATACAATATTAAGTTGATATTACAAACAAACAAAATCATAAAATCAAAATTGGTTATGACTTGAATTTGAATTAAGTCATGTGGTATCAACGACATAATAATAATTTGTAATTGTGTTTCACAGATAAATCCGTGTTCCAAGAAGTGTATCTTTTTAGCTTGTGTAATTAATTTTGTTTCAGGTTTTCGATGCTCGCAACACGAGTAGCACCCATCAGATGTTTGATGCTATCTGCAATCACATGAGCTACGCTACAAACAAAGGCAACCTCAGGTATACCCCCCCCCCCCAAAAAAAAAAAAATGCTTCAAGGAACTCGTACAAATATTATCAAAGATAGTTTTGCCGATATTGTGTGTGACTTTCCTTCCTCGAACAACCATACAAACACGTTAGTACAACTTTGTTCAATCGTTCCATCTTATGGGCCAGTCACAAATCAGTTGCGATGCGTCGGCGATGGGTAAAACCGGGAAATTTGAACAAAATCTTGAGACAGATCTCACGATTTTGCACCCGTCGGAGGCGCTCTCCGGACGCCTGCGGCTTGTCGCAGATTTTTTTGGCATCGCCACACCCGTCGCGGTCCCCAACTTTGAACTTAAAATGTTAAGATTGCTCGCAAGATTTTTCACCCATTTTGGGCATCCCAGACACAATCTCCGATGACCTACGATGCCCTCCGATTAATCGGAGGCGTCCTCCGAATAATCTGAGACTAGTCGCAAGATTCTGTGTGGGATTGGAAATTCAGGTTGAGATTCAATGTCTGCGAGTGGTCTCCGGCGCCCTCCGACTGAATCGGAGGCGCCCTGCGACGATTCGTACGCTTTCTGTGATCGTCTCCGACGAATCGTACGGTGGAATCGTAGTAAATCGCCGTGTATATAAGGGCGTCTCCGATGCAATCGGAGGCGATCGGAGGCTAATCCCACGATTTTTCGACAAAACCGGGTCAAAATCCTTGAAAAAATCTCAGACAATGTGACTGCTCCACTTTTATTAGGATTATTGCTAGGATTGTTCAAGGATTCTTTATTTTCTACGACGACCCCCGGCCAAAACTAATCCCCGACAGATCGCCGACATTGTGACTGGGCCATTAATAACGTGGGAGAAGATTGGATCAAATCTTACTGACCATTGTATAGAACTGTTGAGCCGAATATCATCCCTATAATAAAAATAGTTAAATAAAAAAATACAAGTTACAAAAACAAAATCAAAGGCAATATGCAAGTATCGCATTACATTAAATTTTCGCAACCTGTACTTTTGCGGAGTACAAAATTTTCTGTACTTTCCGACTATGTTTCGTGCAAAGCAGCTCCGTGTGATTTGATTTCTGTGTGTTTGATAATTATGACCATATTAAATACCTTGAAGACAAAATACTTTATAATCCAAACGTATTTTTTAGGCTTTCATTTGCACATTTCTTGTTTTTGGATGTACCACATTATCATAATAAACTTCGAGGTTTGTGTAACAAATCTCTGTTTTTTGTTTCCCCGTGGGCAGATCGGCTATTACCATATTCCCAAATCGTTCAGATGGCCAACACGACTTCCGAGTCTGGAATCCACAGTTGATATCATACGCCGGCTACAAGCAACCAGACGGATCTATTATTGGTGACCCGGCCAACGTCGAATTCACTGAGGTACAATCCTAAAATATCGACCATTTTGGGCTGAATAATGTCCAGATAGACACATTTATTTAGGCGGACAAATTTGCACCAGAAATACAAAACAAAATTGTTCGGGACAAATGCAGTTTTCCCTCAACACCCTTGCGAGTTAAATTGTTTTCCTAAAATGTTGACTGAAATCGCAACTACTTCAAAGAACCAATTAACATTCCTCCAATGATTGACAGTCTCTGCAGATTGTAACATTATGATGAATTAGACTTGCATAAGTCTCACCCTGATTCATACATTTGACTCGGTGACCTAGACCCCCTCACACCAATGTGGTTCGAAATCAGATAGTTCTTATAGATATATGGGTTTATCTTGTTTATTTTGTGTGATTGTACGGTACAGGTGTGCATGCAGAAGTTAGGCTGGCACCCTGATAAACAAGGCCGATTTGATGTCCTCCCTTTGGTACTCCAAGCTAACGGTGAAGACCCAGAGATTTTTAACATTCCGCCAGGACTGGTGCTAGAAGTCGCAATCCAACACCCAAAGTAAGTAGCATTTCAATAGACTGTTTGCGTAGTCGCACGAGGGCGCTTTAAGGCGCCATTTACTGGGACCAGCGCTAGCGAAATCACGTTTCTTGAAGTCGAACAAAGTGGCCTTTTAATCTAAAATTTAAAAAAATGAAATTGTTCATCCATTTGTATTTGGTTTTCTTGTGTAGATAATATATCCAACACCCAAAGTAAGTAGCATTTCAATATACCGTTTGCGTAGTCGCACGAGGGCGCTTTAAGGCGCCATTTACTGGGACCGGCGCTAGCGAAATCACGTTTATTGAAGTCGAACAAAGTGTCCTTTAATCTAAAATTTAAAAAAAGGAAATTGTTCATCCATTTGTTATTGGTTTTCTTGTGTAGATAAAAAAAAATTTAAATAATTATATTGCTTTCAACATCGTTTTCAATGTCACTGTTTTACAGGCCTATCTTAACATTTGTTTTGGTAAGGAAATCTCGATGGTTTTCCATTAATATAACAGCGTGCCGTTGCCAGAGAAACTTGCCGCAAACTTTCTCACATGAGCGAATCATTAAATGCAAATGTTAGGGTTCGTGTTAGCAGGTTTTCTGGGTCGCTTTTGGCCGATCAGATCGCAGCTAGTAGGCGCTAGAGTCCTTCATTTACCCAGCTTGATTTGGAGAGGCGGAAGACCGACATGGGCCTTAATTAAAAATCTACCACGGCATTGAGATATCTGCGGTTGGGATTCAATCATCACGAAGGAGAACTTAATGAGGACATATGGGGGCGGCTCCACGGGTGCTTAATAAGACAAATTCTGCATGAGGAAATTGGTTGCAGACGAATCTGGTGTCAAGCACTTTCAAGAGATCTTTGTAAATGGAACAAGTTGTTGGATAATGTCTGTACTACTCGATCGGTTTACACATCTATAGGTAAAATTACCCAACAACAAAACAACATGTATGAACAAACATATTATTTCCTCAAGTTATTTATGAATTGCCTTGCACACTTAACCGGGTTTTCTGCCTGCTGAACAAGCACTGTTCGTTTATCCAACGAAAACTAATTAAATTCCTCACACAATTAGTCGACGAATGAATGGTGCATTTTATAAAAAAAACAGACAATGAGAATTTCAATAACTTTGGTTAAACGTCTTGACCAAATATTCTTGAGTTTCTTATCCAGTCAAAGGCAGACAACTGAGTTGTGGTAATGTCGATCGTTTTGACTTGGAAAACATGAAGCACTTGCGCACAAAGTTATCACATTCCTTGCTACTGGAGTTACGCAAAGATTAGGGTCGCTCTGGTGTAACGGTCTCATTTCTCTGGTGTGCTCACTTTTCCAGTGGGAAACATTTCACTTCAACACGCATGCGGAGGATAAATGAGTACATGCTTGTACATCATGCTCAAGTATCGGCTGAATACCACTGAATAAGTCAGCACATCGGACAAGTGAGACCGATACACCTGTCAGTTGAAATAACAAAGGAATGTACAAACTTGACATAATTATGCAAATACACGAATAATGAAGAATTGGTGAGAATGAAATTCGAGCACACTTGGTGTTTGGTATGACAGCATTGGTGTTTTTGTCGATTCTTGTATTTTACTTTCAGGTTGCGTCCCCGTGTCAGGTTGCGTCCAAATTGTATATTTTATTTCAACCAAATAAAACTCCCATTTTGTTACCTCCGCAACACTCTAAAAATAGCATTTTATTTGGGCGCAAAGATATTCGCTTTACGAGATGCCGTAACGTACATGAGTTATTGTTGTGCGGAACCCAGCCTACTCTGCCAAACCACACCCAAACCTTTTAAAGGTAGAATACACCATTGGTAATTGCTTGAATTACCAGGAATGGGTGGATTTTAGGGAGTTGTATTTTATAGTAAATATCGTTTAACTGGACCTGTCCGCAGTTTTACAATCATGGATGCTGAGAAAAAGCAAGAAAACGGCGTTTGTGTACCATCGGCGTCGGGCAGTTGTTCTTGGTTTTGTTCGCGATCAATGTTTGTTGGTTGTTTACTCCCAATGTTGTTGATGATGTCAGAGTGAAGTAAACAAGTTGTTGTTTCCTGTAGATATGATTGGTTTGTCGAGCTGGGAATAAAGTGGTATGCCCTCCCAGCGGTGTCGTCAATGATGCTGGACCTAGGCGGCCTAGAGTTTATAGCGTGTCCCTTTAATGGATGGTACATGGTGACTGAGATTGGTGCTCGAGATATCTGTGATCCTAACAGACTTAATCTCCTAGAGGTAAAACAAACAAATCTTATCTAATCTAATTTACAATACAATTTTTTTTATTTTAAAAACACCAATAATTATAAACTTAATTTTCATTCTCATTTATATTTATCTCCAAAACGTACTTGGATTAAAGATTATACTTTTAAAGAAGATTAGTCTTGACATTATAGAAAGTGTCAAGTATTTTAGTCTTTATTTCAGCTGTGATTATCTGCTTGTATTTGACACCCTTCCACCCCCGTCTTTATTCCCTTAATATATCTCAGCCAATTGGTAAAAAGATGGGACTAGATACCCTCAGCAACGCTTCGCTTTGGAAGGATAAGGTTTTAGTCGAAGCCAACGTTGCTGTGATCTACAGCTTTCAGGTATGCTCCAAATGTCATGACTTATTATTTCAAAGTATTCCATAAACTCAATATTCTTGGTGAGCAGTTCAAATAATCATTAAGTATCCAATTCTGTTTGTATATCAATAACTACATGATTTACTAATCAGCTCAATTCTCTAAGTCTCCTGTGTGCATATGAACGATTTGGTTTTGCTTAAAGACACAAAGAACATTTTTATAATCGCTTTTCCTATTTCTAAAATCATACAAGAGCCAGCGACGCGTAATCATCATCGCATTACAATTGATGAATAATGTTTTGGTAAAGCAATTTCAAACAGCTGTGCAGAATATAAAATCGTACCCTAATTAATGTAATTTTCATGTTATTCCGTTGAGCCCATTTCTTCTGACAATTCAGCTATTTTCAAAGGGGAACAGTCCTCCTTTATTTAAAATGTTTATATAAATTATGTTTTTTTTAAAACAATTACAGAAAAAGAATGTGACCATTACTGACCACCATTCGGCCGCCGAGTCCTTTTTGAAACACATGGAGAACGAACAGCGCCTGCGCGGAGGCTGCCCCGCTGACTGGGTTTGGGTTGTCCCGCCTATTTCTGGAAGTATCACCCCCGTGTTTCATCAAGAGATGTTGAACTATCAACTAAAACCATCGTACGAGTATCAGGTAAAGAAATAATATATTATGAGGGAATAAATTGAACATGTAATTTGTCAGTTATGGTTTATTGATTTATTGAATTACATACGAAAAATCGAACAACTCTTTTTCAGATGTAATCGTTTTATTGCCCTTCATTTTCTTCAAGGATGCTGCGTGGGCTAACTACGTCTGGAAGGTCAAAGATGAGTCAGCTGATGCACAGACGACTCGAAGACGGAGACGAACTTTCAAGGAAGTGGCCAAGTAAGTCGCATCTTTACAAGGAATAATATAAATAAATCAATTATAATGATCCAAATAGCATTTCATTTGATAGCATTTATCGGATCACTCAAGTTACCATTAGATGTTGTCAATGCAGCTTTTTTTTAAAGTAATTCTTAGAATGTTGCGCTTAAATTACATTTATTTCATGTACCTTTGGACTGGAAATTTTTAGAATATCATCCTAATATTTCATCCAGCAATAGGATTATAAGTTGTATTCAATACGGGGCTTGGCCGTATTTAAATAACATTACCCCGATTAAATAATTTGATTAATAACTAAGTTTTGTTTTAAATTTGAAAGTGAACAAAAAAATTGACAAGGCGGGACTCGAACCTGCGACCTCCGAAAAACCGTACTGGTGTCTACCAACTGAGCTATCTTGCCCTATATGTTGGCGGTCTCCCAAATCTTTGTTGGAGGGGACTAACTTTGGTTTCAGTCCAAATTCATTTTTTTATTATTATTTAATAAATATTTACCTCTTAGTCTGTAGCTCTTATGTACTTCTGCCCATCTGCGATTGTTCTCTTTTCGCTGCTAGGGCTGTGAAATTCTCAGCCAAGTTGATGGGAAAGGCACTGGCAAAACGTTTCAAAGCTACGATCGTGTACGCCACCGAGACCGGACGATCTGAGAAATACGCCAAGTCACTGTGTGAGATCTTCAAACACGCATTCGATGCTAAGGTATGTACAAGCATTAGGGCCTACATGTACATTGATCATGCTCTGAATAAAAGATATCCACACAGTGCAGGTCGTAAAGACGACATGTGGACTCGCCCACGTCCACTCTCTAAAAAGAGGCTTAAGAGAAGAAATTATTAGAGGATTATTTAGAGGATTATTTGCATGGATCACAATAAAACAAAATACGGTGCGAGTACATTGAGTATTTTCGTTGGGTTTTCTTAACCACACGAATACAAACGTATGTTTGTTTCTTGTACACAGCCATTTTGCCTCTGAAGACAATCTTGTTAAAATCGAAATATTAGGCCCTCTTAACTTTTTCATTTGTATATTAACTTGTTAGTTATTTGTATTGGTTGCATGACAGGTAATGTGTATGGAGGAATATGACGTAGTTCATCTTGAGCACGAGACACTGCTGCTCATCGTCACCAGTACGTTCGGTAATGGAGACGCACCAGAGAACGGAGAGGTGAGTATACAAGGTGGTCGACAATAAAGCACACCTCTACCACCCAAACCTAAAACTACCTATACCAATCCTTCTATAGACAAGCACACCTCTATCACCAAAAGCCAAAAACTAGTACTTATACCAATGGACAGAGAATCTTTCTAGACAAGCACACCTCAACCATCCAATGCCCAAACTGTCTATACCAGTCCTTCTAGACAAGCACACCTCCACCACCCAAAGCCAAAACTACCTATGCCAACAGATAGAGACTCCTTCTAGACAAGCACACCTTCACCACCCCAAGCCCAAACTACCTATGCCAATAGATAGAGACTCCTTCTAGACAAGCACACCTTCACCACCCCAAGCCAAAATTACCTATACCAATGGATGGAGAATCCTTCTAGACAACCACACCTCCACCACCCCAAGCCAAAACTACCTATACCAATGGATGATTGGTACCAACGATATTAAGAAACCCCGATTTGGTCCAGTAGTTTTAGCTCCAGACCCTATATCTTGGTATCTTTTTCTACCAATTTAGCCTCACTTTAGCGAATGTAGCTTAATTTTGTTCGTTGTATTTACATAACGTGTACTGACGGTGTTCATCTACAGATTTAAAGGGCAGATTTTATTTGTATTAAAGGAAACGTTTGGGTTACAGTGTAATTCATGGCTGCTTTGGTTATGTAGATGAATCAGTGTAGATTAACGCTTCGGTTTAGTATAAACAAAACTGTCTTACTTTTGTCATCAGGAATTTGGCCGCTATCTGATGGATCTAGCTCGTGATTCCAGCGATGATCAACCAGAAAGGTATAGGCCTATACCAATAAATCTGATTGAAATATTAAAAATCACATTTACCTATAATTATTTGCTTATTAAATTATGTTTCGAATTTCCTCTCTAAATATTTCACATACTGCGATTGTATCTCACTCCCTTCCCCGCTCAGTCGCGCACTTCGTTTCGATAAATACTTCGCAGCGCCCACGACGCCGAGTCAGCGAGTCGGTGGCCAGTCCAATTTGAGTGAGAGTTCCGGTGTTCTTGCCAATGTCAGGTATGTTGCATAAATAACTCTAGCATTTCAATAATTTCAAACAATATAAAAGGAGTCACAAAAACTGTTGAATGCTATTAGTCCTATTCCCATGCAAAGGAGATTTCGGTAATCAATTAGTATCTGAAAACTAAAATAAATGGTTACCTATTTCACTTTTTTATTGGAAACAAGTGTTTTCCGTATATTTATTGTATTTCACATTTTAATTCAAGAGAAATTCGATAAAATAACGATTTCGATGAATTCTCTTCCAGGTTTGCCGTCTTTGGCCTTGGCTCCACGGCGTATCCTAATTTCTGCGCCTACGCCCGTGCGGCGGATACCCTACTGGGTAACCTAGGGGGAGAAAGGATCATGGACATGGGAGAAGGAGACGAGTTGAGCGGGCAGGAGGAATCTTATCGTAAATGGGCTCAAGAAGTTTTCAAGGTGATGCGATCCTCATCCAGTCGACTTAGGATGATAGACTGAATTGTGTGTTGTTTGACATAATAAATTGTGTTTTGTTTAGTAATGAGTAGATATATCATATAAATACAAACAACTTTAGCAACCTTTTCTTTGAATAAAAAGCATTTAATGAAAGACCTTGGTTGGTTTTGAAACCCGACTCACATTTATTGAGCAGATATCCATGACAACAGCTAGTTTAAGTTTTCAAGTTTCTTGTAACTGAACATTGACTAAAAAAAAAACCAGTTATAAACATTTCGTTAACATTGCACGCTTTCTGAATGGCACTGAAAGTTAGGTCGCGTTTATCAAACTCCGGCTTTACTTTATATCGGCTTTAGACACACAAGCTGATAAATGAAGAGAATATCGGAATGAAGCGGGTTTTTTGTAACACAATGGTTTTATGATAACTTCATTTTGTTCACCTGTATAATAGCAAGCGTGTGAAACGTTCTGTGTCGGTGAGGGTATCAACATGTCCGCAGCCAACGCATCTCTGATGGAAAACGATCAATCCTGGACGGCCGATAAGTTTCGTGTCACTCTTGAAGACGCGCATCCAGCTGTAGAGAGATGCGAGGGTTTATCCAAGCTTCATGGCAAGACGGTGCTTCCCTGCATTCTACTGTCTAGGACGGACCTGCAGGCAAAGGACTCTAGGTAACACAAAACACTTACACAAATTGGTGTTAAATTTACACCACGGTATACACTAGGCCGGAAGTACATGTATATCTCAACAATTATCGTGTGTTTTCATTACAATTAGTGGTTCAAGTTGTTGTGATGATCTTAGCATTGGGAAACAAATTACTTTAAATAAAGAAGATCTTATTGAAGATCGAAATATTAGGCCCTATTAACTTATTTGACTGTACACGGTCATTCCATGCCAGTAAGCCAGTGATAACTGGACATTGCAGTAATCCTGTTCCGAAATAACTTATCTTATCTGGCGGTGATGTTTTAGTAAAATGTAACGAAGCTTCATTGTTATTATAACTTGGGTATTCTTTATTGAGGTAAATCGTAAACACGGCTTTCCTTTGTTTATTATTCCTAGTTCGTTTTTCCTTCTTCTAAATTAAGATGATACGATATGCTAACCCTGTTCTTATAGTAATTATGTTGTCATCTTGGTCTTGTTTCCAGTCGTTCCACTATTCTAATTTACATGGACACCCAGGGAGCGTCTGAGTTGCTCTATGACCCCGGAGATCACGTGGCCATTTGCCCTGGCAACGAGAAAGAATTGGTTGACCGGATCATCAAACGGGTCGACCTTGGTGATAGGTCACCGGATGACGTCATCAAATTGGAGTTTATGCACGTCAAACAAACGCCTCTTGGTATGGCAAACAAAAAATCAAATCAGAATTACATTAATAAATATTTAAATTTGTCTTTATCAGAAGCAGAGTTGTAAAGAATACCGTTAAAAATGTTGCGGCTTTGTAATTGTTTTTATTATGAACTGTAAAATCGATAACCAATTATTGGTTAATTGATTAGTTGGTTTATAGATTGATTTAATTGGCGTAATAAAGTCATATTCAAATGTACCCTGTAATATATACAATGCAATATATATTATGGCGAGCCTTAAATATCGATAACTAATAATTGGTTTATTAATTGATCTATTGATTAATGTTTTCATTGATCGACTGATTGATTGATTGATTGTTTTCCAATAGGCGTAATGAAGGCTTGGATCCCCACTGATCGAATACCACTCTGCTCACTGCGAGTCGCTCTGGAGCAATACCTGGATGTAACTATGCCGCCATCACCCAACTTCTTACGTCAGCTGGCTGCCCTGGCAACCAACGAGAAAGAGAAGACGACCCTCAACCTGCTTAGCAAAGTAAGACAATAGACAACAGTAAGATTTTTAAATTGAAGACGCTTAAAATATCTTACAGTTAACTCGTCCAGTTAATTGGTAGGTATTTAAGAAAACTGATGCAAAGTTACTTAATCGATTGTATACAGGACACACGGAGCTATGAGGAATGGAAGTTTGACCTGAGCCCCAACTTGGCTGAGGTTCTTGAGGAGTTCCCATCAGCCGTACCCCCCGCATCGTTCTTGTTGACTGAGCTGCCTTTACTTAAGGCTCGCTTCTATTCCATCAGCTCGAGTACCCGGATGTACCCAGGAGAAATCCATGCTACGGTGGCTGTGGTCAATTACCGAGCACATGGTAAAGTATTAAACAACCACTTACGATTTATGTGGATAAAATATCCCAAAACTAAAGTTCATTTAGTGTTCCCTCTTCAGACTGTGAGTATCCTGAAATTAATTAATTGGTTTGATTAAA
Organism: Crossaster papposus; assembly: GCA_037893245.1. Taxonomy (NCBI): domain Eukaryota; kingdom Metazoa; phylum Echinodermata; class Asteroidea; order Velatida; family Solasteridae; genus Crossaster; species Crossaster papposus. The sequence continues at coordinate 1,593,202 of JBAIAA010000072.1, read as the reverse complement.
CAGGTGGTCAAGGACCGTTACATCATGGTGTCTGCTCGTCCTGGCTAAATGCTATCAAGATTGGAGCAGAAATTCCAGTCTTCATCAGAACGTAAGCCCCCCGTAAAATGTTTCCTGCAAAAAATCGATACATCAACTCAACAAATAAATATTTAGACGGGTTTGACCAGTGCGATGTTTTTATGAAATTGCTGACTAAAATTGCGGACTAATTTCGTTCATTTCTTGTTCTCGTTCCAGGGCACCCAATTTCCACCTGCCTAAAGAACGCTCTGAACCGCTGATCATGGTTGGCCCCGGAACAGGCATAGCGCCGTACCGCAGCTTCTGGCAGCAGCGGCAAATAGACATGCGTATGGCGAAGGATGTCGGGAGAAACTCCTTCGGCGACATGACGTTGGTGTTCGGTTGCAGACAGTCCAACTTGGATGATTTGTACAAGTCGGAGACGGCCGAGGTTATCAAGGAGGGCGCCCTCAAGGAGGTCCTGACTGCGCTGTCAAGGGAAAAAGGAAAGCCAAAGGTAGCGACGAAAGTCTATAAATCGAAACAACTTCAAGGGGGAAAATATTAAGGTTCAATTTGAATCGATTAACTAAAATATTGACTTTTACAGGAATCTAACTTGCCTCATATGGGACACCGTACCAGTATTTGTATTGGCCATAGTTTCCCATCGTTTACTTGGTTTTCTTCTGGAGTTTGAAATACAATTTTTTTTAATCCCTCGCATTGAGATTTAAATCCGATTTCTCTTCATTTCTCGCATTAAGATTTAAATCAGATTTATCTTAATCCCTCGCTCAGACATATGTTCAGCACATTCTGAAGACACGAGGCAAGGAAGTATTCAAATCGATCCAAGACAAGAATGGTCATTTCTATGTCTGCGGAGACGTTTCCATGGCAGCCGATGTCTGTAATACCTTGGAGATGATAGCGTCGGAACATGGCAACATGAGCCTAGAAAAAGCGAAGAATTACGTCATCGCTATGAGGGTAGGCAAAGACGAATCGCTGTTCCCGTTCAATTAGATGTAGAAACTATTTTGCACGCTCAAGATGTAAACATTTATGTGATAGATCGTCTAAATAAATGCTAGAACAATGCTTTGGGTCCATGCATGGGTCCATTGTGATAGAATTGTAAGCGTGCCCAGATTGTTCCCTAATAATCAAGACTTTGCCTTTAGTCTCTCGCCTTCTCTCATCTTTCGGCCCTCGAATTGGACAGACGTATGCCTATTACTGAACAAATGTCCAGTTTCTTCAGTCCGTTTTGTTTAGGCTATTCGGCCTCGAGTTGAAGGATTTCGATGTTTCACTAGGAAAGACCTCGATCGTTCTGAACAATTTGTCAGAACGAAGCAAGGATCGTCATTCACTTCATGAATTTCTTTTAAAAGTTTTTCCTTCAAATCATTTCCTCTAGGATCAGAATCGTTATCATGAGGATATCTTCGGGGTCACTCTCCGTACAGAAGAGATCAAGAGCAAGGCTCGATCGGCCATGAGACGTGCCCAGATCTTTATTACGGGAGCTGATAGCAAACTGACACCGGCTATCCGGATGAACGATGATGGAGTGGTGGGAACCAAGAACGCTGTGCATACCAAATCCATGGAAGACGTCAGGAACAAGACGGTGAGTTCAACGAAAAAGGTCGGTTCCTAGCTCCACGTGTCAATGATTAAACTCATCGGTTCGCTGGTTCACGCGTCAATGATAAAACTCATCGGTTCGCTGGTTTACGGGCAATGTTCATTTGTTGGTAATCTAAGTAGACCAGCACGCGCCAATGGCGTTCATTGATCGGTACGATTTGGGCGTTACTTACGACTCCTTTTCGCCACGAAATGACATTTGCAGTCCGTCCAAAATGGTTAAAATCGAAACGGAACAAATGAAATTTCGGTAAATGTATATAAAGGTCACTCATCAAATGCGACATCAAATTGAAGGTAATTCATTAATTAACAAATAGATGCAAAATAACATTCTTTGTTGACTACATGTTTATAGTGATATTTTCGAGTAATCTTTGTTGATTTTTGCGGTTCACCTTACGTTTGAATTACGTTTGAATTTATATTTATCCCAGGATTTGGATCTGATTATTCGACGCCCATTCTCAAAGTTGATTCGTCTGAAACATCCACGATGGGTAGTTGATTTGTTGATAGTTGAAGTAGTTCATCCACATGGGTAGTTGATTTGTTGATAGTTGAAGTAGTTCATCTACACACTTGATAGTTAGAATTCACGACTGAAAAAACGAATCACGTTTGCTGATAATCAAATCATAATCACTGTTGGCGAGTGAATATTTTACATCCATTTTGGAGTAGCGCAGATGAATATATCATATGCAGCTGTTTGTAATGCACGAACAATCACTTTCTGTTTCTACGACTATAGCACATGAAGCTAACCTACACCTTTCTCTACTGGTGCATGCACTTGACTTAATTCACGATGTTTGTCTTAATTATTCACGGTGGAGGGGTGCATTTCAGAGACTGAACGGGTTGTAATTGCTGGTATAGTGTTTATTTAGCTCGTCATCTCTTTACAAACAATTCAATAAATTCACAACATTTTTCCATTTGGGAGCACTTTTTCATTTTGATTGATTGCTCAATTTTTGTTCACGATTGTTGGTTGCTGTCTTCACTAAATTTCTAAGAAATATCGACCTGGTGCCATGACGTGAACAGATACGAATAATTTATAAAGAATATCGAAGACATCAATGGTCAGTACTTTCTGACATGGTTGTATTCTTGCATGGACTTAGCCACCAACGAACGTATTAACTATTTGAACTTTCGTCATTTTGGAAGAAAGCGATGAGGCTACACTAATTATTACCATGTGGTTTCCAAGCCGTGACGTAAGAATCCATTTAATCGGCTAAAGTTTTTAACATCTTTCTCAAATGGCCAACGAAAATCTCAACCTGGTTTTGTTGTCATCTGAACTCAGTTTATTCTTCAGTTGACATTGGTTGATTTATATCAAACAATTTAACCTGCAAGTGCAACCTGACTTTCAACTAAAACCGTGCAAATGGTGTTGCGTGAACTAACATTATACAGTGGATAATTCATCAGTAGTCTATTAGCTGACATTAGTTGATGATCCTTTAGTGGATAGTGGATCAATCAGTTAACATTGATTGATTTTAAGGCAGTGCAAATAATTCATTATGCTATTGTGTGGTTTTGCGTGAACTAACATACTGTGTTTCATCAGTAGGTCTATTAGCCGACATAATAGTTGATGATCAATTATTCTTTAGTGGATAGAGGATCATTTAGTTGACAGTGGTTGATTTTTGTTTAACCTAACCAACGATGCACAGGATATCGATTTGCATCGTCCTCCATCTCCCACCACGGAGTTGATGCAGTTGAAGCAGCCTAGTAGGATGGGTCGCCGGTCAATCACGGCTACCGTACTCATGAGCGATGATGAATTGAAGGAATTAAACCGGAATTTTGATGCCGAGCAGAACTCTCGCTCTAACGCGTAAGTATCTATCGTAAGAAGGAAAATGTGACTAAACAGTGTACATGGCAAATTGCAATTAAATCTTATGATATTATTTTGTTCTTTTCTAAACATGTCTAAACATACTGTCAAAGCGTCAGATTATAATTTTGCAGCTAAATGTGATTTGTTTTAAAATAATCATGATTTGTAGAGGAGTAACAACATTGCGAACTAAAAACGGTTCAATTCCGCTGGTGTTTTTTTCTTAGATTTTGTGACGGTATGTACACATTTCACATAAACATTTCCTCAAAGACCGTCCTTTCAAATGAAAGATCTTTATCTCAAAAATATTTCCAACTGTCTGTAGTTATGCCAATTATATTCAGTGTTTGGTCGCCTTGGTCTGTGGAGAATAGTCACATTAAATTCAATATTTATTTGCTCTGTTTCGCAGTATCAACGGTCACCACGTGGGAAAGAAGTAAACACAAGATTCGTTGAAAGTTGGTCTTTTCTTCACGCGGATGTTATCTTTCATTGGTTCAAATATCGTCATTGCAGCACTTGAACCTAAGTTGAGTGGGCCAGGGTTATAACTCTGGTTGTATTCCTGTCGGGTACTTGGCAGTCAAAACAGCGATTGCATTTTTGTAACATTAATTGATCACATTTCCTTTAAGCATGATTAAGCATTATAGTAAATATAATAGACGAGGTTTAAAACAGCAATTTAAAAGTCAATACATTTGATAACTAATTTTTAATATTCACTGCTTGATACAGTTGTTAGTTATTATTAAGTCGCTATACATAAACAGTTTTGCTTATTAATTAAATGTTTATGGATTTTAGTGTCAATTTTTATTACAATTATTAAATCAATTTCTAAACCTTTAGTATAGGAACTGTCTTTAAAGGTGATTCGGTATAATTTTGTATAACATTTGTAAAACACAAAGATCAAAATATATGTTCTTCAAACGTTTCCATCTTTTAACATTCCTGGTTGTAAGTTTAACAAATAAAATTAATTTGGTATATTTCCCTGTCTCAAAATATATTCAGTCCGAAGCGAAATGCCTTTATAAGTAGCGTAAACAAATATATGACTATTTAAGCTGCCGGCAGCTTGTCTTATGTGACGTCGTGATGACGTCCCGAATGCGTGCTAGGGAATGTACCAATCCGTCAGGACCATTTTGGAACGTGAGCATTTTCTTTTTACAGCAACGTATTCTTTTTACAAATTGTACAGCATTCTTCGTTTCCAGTACCGTACTGAAAATGGAAATATAGTATCCTGACGCTACTTCAGCGGTTGTAAACAAGGTCTATGAATAGTGGAGAAAATTGTTTAAGTACATTGTATTTCCTAACAAAATTGGAAATGTTTCTCAGTCTCAGATTCAACATTTTTGCACTGATTAACCTTTATTGATATAAAGTAAAATACACGTCGCATTTCCATTTTTCAATTCAATATTGTACAAAGCGCATGAATATTACTTATTGTATATTATGATTTTACATAATCATTCAAATTATATTTATTTGTAATAATATATATGCTTCTGATTAATCATCATTCATGCAAAAATAGGTAAAGGTTCAACATTATTTCGCTCTAGAATGGTAAAGGTAAAATAAAATTAAAAGTAATTAGCTTAGGAAAATCAAGGCATTTGCAGACGTAACGTTGAAGGCATCAAAATGCTACAAAGTCGCGGAATATTGAAACGACGTCATAAATGTAAATAATTACAATGTCGAAATATTTATCTTGTATTTAAGATTCATGTAGAAATATTAATTAGTCGTGTTGTGTTTTGAACGGCTAGTCTTTACTGGTCTTGTGTATGAATTGCTAATATGTTGACATTATATTCTTATCACTAAAAATATTTCAAAACAATATATTATCGATTTCTTCATTTAATTCTTTTTATCTCACTTTTACACGAGTGAACAAATAATTATCAAATTGATGTCTTTTTTGTAACTTTGTCTTTATCTACATAATAAGCAGTAAATTAATTAGATAAGCAGACGGATTTCTAGAGCAATCGGTAGTTGTGAGGTACATGGTTAAAACCACTTAACGACATGTCCTCGGTATTTTAAAGATAGAAATAGTATCCTTATTATAACATAGGCCTACCTTTTGTCGGTGTGCAGTTTGCACGTTTTTAGTCTGTGTTTTAATAACCCGCTAACCTTCAAGTGTAAACCGGGAGTAATATCTACGTGTTTTGGCAATATAAATGTTAACATCTTTTAAAATTGGACTTATTACCTTTCTTAAATTATACAGTATTTTGCCTTGTTGTCATGTTGTGGATTTGATTTCAATAGTCGCGTGGCGTGGTGTAAAGAATATCGACCTGCCTTACTTTAATTTGCGTTTTTATTTCATTTTTTTCAGATGTTAGAATGTTGGAACCTCGATTGCGATTAGTTTGATAATTTGGTCGATTTTACCGTGAGTTGGTGAACCTGTGTTTGGGATTAATTAAGCAGTTTTGAAAAAAACATATGGTTGTAAAATGGTCACATTATCATTTTCAGGTTTCAAACAATATGAATAACAGAAAAATGTAATGAGAATGATTGTTCTTAATACCGCCATAAAACAACAGCAGTATAGGGCTATTTGTGACATCGAACAAGAGAGATATTGTGATAGGATATTCTTGTTTTGTCTAAACAATTGCGCTTCATAAAAAGAACTATTACCACTAATTGTTGACGATGCAGCTTTCAATGATGACGATCGAATGTCAAAATGTAAAGAATGTTTTTCTTTTTCGCTGTAACTCGATGTGATATTGTAAAATTGTTGTCACCATAAAACCAGTTTTGCCAACTGTTAATTCTTAATTTTAAAACGGATAACAACTACATGTTTGGATCAATAAATTGAATTGTCATCTCGAAACGTATCTGAAGTCGGATTTATTTTTAGTTGTAGATCTTATGATTTTGTCCCCGTGTAAATAAATAGAAAATACTGTTCTTATAAATATCTGTTAACGCAAAGAAAGAAAAACTAATACAGAAGCCACTGCAGACGAACGATCCGTGAAATCACAGAACATTTCACGACTGCTGTTTCACGATCAAACTAAATAACCAATGCGACTTTTTCTTTAGTCGTAATTTAGACAAACATGTACTAATCTACCTTTGTGCTTAATTAAACGAGGAACAGTCGTCGGACTGTGGCTTGGTCTTGAATCCAGAGTCGTAGCTGGATGTTGGCCAATTGCACCCCCCCCCCCCCTTTCGAGAAGTATAACACCCGCCCTCTGCGTATTCGTGAAAATCACTGACCTCTATACATGGACAGATCATCATTGTTTCATTTTGAAGTCGGCATGCGGAGAAGTGCAACATGGCGGACCCACGACGTGACTCTGTGAGCTAATGAAATGTCCAGGTGTTGGTACGATACGTATTACGTAATGTTTATAAATACAAAATGTACAGAATAAATCCGCTGTCCTCCACACCTGGACATTTCATTGGCTCACAGCAGTGACGTCTCGGGTCCGCCATGTTGCACTTCCAGTTCGCGCCGACTTCAAGTGTTAGCACAGCAGAATATGGACAATGGTCCGTCCAGGTGTAGAGGTCAGTGGTGAAAATCAACAAAGGGGGTAGAGAGCGCCCCCTAGCGTCAACTGAAGCCCACAAGTCCATCCCCACCAATTTTAAATTCACAAGTCCATCCCCTCCCCTGCCCCTCCCCACCCCTTTTTAATTTGCAGTGCCGCGCTGGACAACCCCGCCACCCCGCCCCCCCCCCCCCCCCACCCCCCCCCCCCCCCTCCCCCCCCCCCCCCCCCCCCCCCCACCCCCCTCCCCCCCCCCCCCCCCCCCCTCCCCCATTTTGTTGTTTTGGAAATAACCTTTTGATGAGTTTGCAAACAAACACAGAATCAAAAACAATTTATATGAAATAACCGCGTGTGTTGTTGCAAATAATGGAGCCTAGTACTATACAAATACAAATACCCTGGTGCTTTTGGCATCAAATAAACATGTGTACCGTACCAGTATAGCAGGCTCAACATAATTTGGGACGTTTTCTAATCCCCAAATTAGAATCTGGCTCCATAGTCAAAATACATTGACAAAACCAAAGTGTAGACGAGGCTGGGGTTTAGAAAACGGCCCTGGTTTTTGTATTGCTTGTAAGTTGTACAGCGCCCTCAAGAGTTACATGATAATTTTCCATGGCGACAGTAAACTAACTCACTGACGTGATTTATCGTTTGTAACTTGTTTTGCAATCGCAGATTTTAGCATGGAATTTGCCCTCTATTGATCATTTTATCGAGAGGAAAAGTATTTTGAATGGAAAAGAATTCACCATGCCTGGAGTTGTGCCCAAAATACCCCAGGTAAGCCAGGCACTAGTTTTGCCAGACTACAAGTACAAAACCAGACGTGACGGAAGAAGTTCTGAACTTTTTTAACTGAAGCTGGAAAAACTAGGCCGAAGCGCCCTGCACACTGATTTTGCTATGTTCATGTGTGGCCTGACATGCATGGTGCTGCGTGCATATTATTACTAAGGCCATGTATTCATTAAACAAATAATAACTAGTTTATCTTACAGCTAGGACTGGGCTTAAAAATAACATTTAAGTCGGCCTCATCACTGCTCAGACAAATCAAATTTGTGTAAAGTAATAGTCTCGCGTCAGCAATGCATTTTGGGACAGAAATGAAGATAAACAAACCGACGCGATGCTTGAGCTAGTCGTCCATCGGACCGTGGAGAACTGTGACATAATGACGTAGTTAATTTATGCATTTTTCAGTCTAGTTGGCGCATTATCGCTTATGCATGAGCAAAACATTGAACTGGCTTTGGCCAAAATAATAGACCTATAACTTACGTTCTTCTCGTCTTTGACGTTGTTAACATTTAATAACTTTAGTTACTACAAATTAAGCCTAATCCTGATACATGTATATATTCACTGACTTATACAGTCTGACATTGTGTGAACAATATGTCAACAAAGGGTATAAAACCCAAATTTAAATTTGAGTCATATCGATTATTATTTACTTGACTCATCTTTCCTTTTTTCCAAGTAGTAGACACAATCTGAAGTATAAATAGAATTCATTTCAAAATGCTCAGCATGTACAGCATTTTGTCCTTTTTTTCACAGCCGAGAGACCACAAAGCTCAAGTTGCCATCTGGTAAGTGCAGTGGTGAAGATTTTTGTAATGGTTTCCCAAGTCTTAAAACTAATGAGGAATCTTTGATTTTAATTGTATTCCTCATTATTGGCATAAATAACTCTAGCAAATTCAGAGTAAAGGGATACAAATGTAGTTTACAACTTTACTGACATTATATAGACAATAAACAACAGCTAGTTTTAGATGGAGTCCAGCCATATTCCAATGCTGAATTTATGGACACACTGTTTGTTTTCCATTATCTAATCATCTTAATTTCATTCTTATTTATCAAACAGGGCTGATCTAGATGCTACTCAGTCAGAGGCAATCATTAATGCAGCTTCCTTGGAAGAAGTCCGCAGGTCAGTACACCTTAGTGATTGTGAATACTTTCTCAACTTGTTTTGTCAGAAACAAAATCAAGGACATTTCTTTCTAATAACGAGAAACTAAATCTAAAACATAAAGTCCTAATTTGATAAGAAGGGATCCAAGTACAAGATACCTAGTTTACTTGGATGTCAGATGAGGTTTGGTAGATGAAGACTTCAAAAAGGACACCAACCCAAATATCAGTTCATATCTTCACTGATTTTGTTGTCAACATAATTCTTTTCAAAAATTATTGTCGCAAGAAATTTATCGAAATACAGAAATAAACTAAGTAAGAAGGACCATTGTTTTACTTCTGTCAGGATCTCAACACCAGACTATTTAACTATTTTTATTTATTTGGAAATAAAAAACAGTAAATCATATCAAGTTAGTTTTGTAGTCCATCCAAATTTGGCCAAATTTGTTTTCTTGATCTGATCTCCAGCCTTTTAGCAAACCAGTTTAAGCTGACTGATCTTGATGATAATTGTGCGTCTTCCATCTTGCTGGATCTGTACTATTACACAGTGCAGTTTGCCTTGAATAAAGGCTTCAATAAGGAACAGCTCAGTGCATTCTTCTCTATTGTCAAGAAGACACATGATGTTTGTAGTGGTGAGTTTTCCTGCTTGTCAGAATCTTTATTGTCTAAAACTGACAGTGCCTTGAATTCAAGTCAAACTTTATCTCTAAATTTCTCCAAATCAAGGTTGTCATTTTTTCAATCAAGTGTTAAGAACATGCACTATTAATATGCATAAATTTTTCATTCTTTCAAGATTATTAATATGCATAAATTGTTCATTCTTTCAAGCTCAGTAATATGCATAAATTGTTAATTTTCAAGCTTAATAATATGCATAAATTGTTAATTCTTTCAAGCTCATTAATATGCATAAACTGTTCATTCTTTCAAGCTCATTAATATGCATAAATTGTTCATTCTTTCAAGCTCATTAATATGCATAAACTGTTCATTCTTTCAAGCTCATTAATATGCATAAATTGTTCATTCTTTCAAGCTCATTAATATGCATAAATTGTTTTATTCTTTTAAGCTCATTAATATGCATACATTGTTAATTTTTGTCAAGGTCTATTATTTGTTTATTATTTCTTTCAGAGACACCATTTGGAAACTTGGAGCAGACTTATAACTACTTCAAGGAACTTGTCCTGTGCCACGCTGTCAAGGTAATTGTGACATACATGTAGTTCATTTTTATTGAGATCGGAAAAAATTTCAGACAAAATCATTTTCTCTGAATGTTCTTGGTCTTTTTTGAATGCCCTACTACTGCCGTGTCAAACTCAAAGCTGGGCAGTGCTTTTTTATTGGATTACCCTATAAAGGGCTAAATCTGGCGAACTTTGTAGAGTGGATGCATAAAAAGACTTAAGCATAAAAATAAATAATCAATCTGTATCATAAAATACAATTGTGTGCAATCTAAGACTTGACTTATCGAGTCTTGTTTATTTTTCTGTAGCGACCACCATGGAGTATTGACCTGTTCAGCCCAGACCAGGTCCAACAGATCACGGACTACGTCCTAACAACCTACTTCAGACATTACAAACTCTACAAATACGTCTTCACTCCGATGGTCCGACTAGATCTGTCTATTTCTTATGCAGGGATGCCCGAGACACCTGTACCCTCAGAGGGTGAGTTTTTTTTCTTTGATATATCTTACACTTTTTTATAAATTGTTTTGTTTTCTCAGTTAAAAAAATGTGATAAGAATTGTGACGAAATAAGTAAGGGTAAAAGAATAATTTTCAGTTCTTTTCCAGCCCACAATGCATAGCATTTCTCCAAGTTGACAGAATCTATTGTCGGAAAAATGACTTTTTTTCTTCAAATGTTGGGATTTGTTTTCTTAGCTGGTGATGTTGAGGCCAGTCAATCGGTGGAGGAACAGAAAGAGGAACAGCCAGCCAAAGAGGAAGAATGTCAGGAAGAGCCACAGGAAGGTAAAACTAGCAGTTCCCATTCCAAGGGGATGACAAGACTTGTAATTAAAAACTGCCACTTGCTTCATAAGCAGGGTGTTACTGTAAGGAGCTTAATTATTACTTGTAAATTCGTTAATCATGTTGTTGTTCTTCCGATTCCTTTTACAGAAGAAACCCCAGCACAGAAGGGGCTAAGGAAGCTGATCACTTCCCAACTAAACGATGAAATATCGCGACTACGGTTGTCACTGGATGAACAGATACAACTGAATGATGAAGCCTTACAAAAGAAACTAGCAAGTGTTGATGGGGGAGACAGGGCTAAAAGTGGGCGGGGATCAAGTAAAGGAAAGAAAAAATAACGCAGTAGAAATGGTTTCTATAAATGAGGAAATGATACCATCATCACAGGTACCTGTCTTTCTTGGTAAGAGACATTCTTGGGCTAAATGCATAACAGTTTGGTTTTGATGATTTCTTTGTTAAACCTTGTGCCCCTGTAACTATTTGTTCTCGGTTATATTATGAAAGGGTAGTAAAAGGTGGTGTGCATTAAAGTGTTGAAAGTCCCAGTTGAAGCCAGAGAAGTAATGGATACATTTGTATATCAAATGATATGCTTTAAATGTAAACTTGTCTATTAACATCGGTCATTTTCTCGTCACATGAAATGTTCCTTTGAAAGGATTTAAATAATATTTCTGAGAGGAACCAATCTTCTTTGCCTTTTATCTTTGTGGAAAACAAACACAATATTCTTGATATAAATAGAAAGATATGAAAAGGTTGGCAATTAATTTGATGTTTGGCACCTTTTTATTAGTTTGTCACTCTCAGTGATTTACAAATAACTAAACTTGTACATGTTAACATTTGTAAATAGAACAAGTTGAATAAATATTTTCAGTTTCAATGTGTTTGTGATATAGGCTCTGATTGTACACAAGGAAAAATAAAACGCACCACTGATTTATTTTTTATAGTTTTGGCCGAATTTTGTGAAATCAAATGTATGTGTTTGAATCGCTACAAATAGGGGTTAGGGTTAGGTTGGCAGACAGTCCAGTTGTGCACAGCACACCGCCGCTGGACATTGCAGAGATGGTCGCAGGTGGTTTTTTAGTGACGAGAAGAGGTTCCAGTGCTTCAGGGCCGATGGCAGGGAGCGGGTGTACAGGAGACGCCACGAGCGGTACGCCGACGCTTGTGTCCGCCAACCAACCCCTAACCCTAACCCTAACCCTATTTGTAGCGATTCAAACACATACATGTACATTTGATTTCACAAAATTCGGACAAAACTATAACAAAATTCAGGGGTGCATTTCTTTTTTCCTTGAGTGTATAATGTCAAAGTACATCTGGTTATATTGAAGTCACCATTGCGGTAGGCAAGTGTTAGGTTAGCAACCTTGTAAACTAGACAGGTTTTTCCAACATGAAACAAAAACAACTTCTTTGTATCAAATGGCATAAATAATGGTCATCTGAGCAGCTGTTATCTGTGAAGCTTCTGTCATTCTTGTCAATATGGCATTAATTGTAAGATTTTGTTTGTATTTGCTAGTGGCATTTTGCCTTGAGGTTTAAGAAAGTTCTACAGTGATTCCAGCATGGATGACCTCTTGCAAACCGCTGCTGTAGCAACTGGAGCCATTATCTCTGATTCTCGCTGAAGTCTCTTGCAAGGATTCATCTGGTTGTCTTCATTTACATCTTGAGGCAGTGATTCCAGCATGGATGACCTCTTGCAAACCGCTGCTGTAGCAACTGGAGCCATTATCTTTGATTCTCGCTGAAGTCTCTTGCAAGGATTCATGTGGTTGTCTTCATTTACATCTTGAGGCAGTGATTCTAGCATGGATGACCTCTTACAAACCGCTGCTGTCATTTTGCTACTATAGCAACTGTTGCCATCATCTTTGATTGTCGCTGGGTCTAAGTCTCTTGCAAGGATTCATGTGGTTGTCTTCATTTACATCTTGAGGCTCATCTTGTCTTAATGATGTTGATGCTTGCTCATTCTCCTGTCTTGGAACACTCCTCAGACCGTCCATCTAGGGTCAATCAAAATGAAGCCTCCATCAGGACTAAGCAAATTTAATTGATTTCACACAATTATTTTTCTTGAGATGTGGTATTTGATGCAAGACTTACTGTAATCTGATATGGCACAGTCATTTCCTGCTTGTTGGGGGACTTGTATAGGTTGGCATACCTACAACAAAACACAGAATACATCACAAGTCCAAAAACAAAATTACAAAACTGAAATTACAAATGTACAGTTAATTAATCAGACGTACATTTGTTTTGTTTCAAGGATTAACAAGACCAAACCTCAATGGGCTATAATCTCAATTCCTGGTTTTCAAATTCTACTCCAAATTCTACTCCAAATTTTTAATAAAACCCTGAGAAAATCCTCTGAAATGCAGCATGGGTGAATAAGAGAAGATTTTCATGCAAAACGTGAATGGTATGGTCACAAAAATACAAGTTTCAATTGTTGTCACTGGATTGTTCACCTTTTGTTGTCCTTCCAGAAGTAAATGATTCTAATGGTGCAAGCATGACCCCAGCTTTCCCCTAATGCTGGTATAAGATGGGAGGGTCCGTTACCAACACGAGTCGTCATCTGGTTTGTCAGCACAACCTGTTCACAAGACAACATTCAAACATGTTCAATACACTTCTCCTCCACACAAGATGCTTCAACTTTGTTCATCGGAATACGGTATATTTTTTGTTATCTAGCTTCGAGACCCATTTACTTGAAACTTGATGGTTCTCGAGTTTGGAGGGCTCAATAATTTTGCAGCAACCAATGATTACTGGTGTGTAAATATATGCTTCAAGACCGGAACAATCATTATAACATACAGCTGATAATAGAAACAATTTATCTGATGGAATACTTACAGCCAGTCTGCAATCTGAAGCGATTTTAATTAGACTCTGTGCCAAGCCGTTTAGGAGTCGCGTCCGCAAGGAAAAATCATCAAAATCGTGTCGGAAGTGGAATGCAATGCTATCAATCACAACCAATTTCACCTGTGAAAACAATTTAAATATCTGAGAAATTTACCTTCTTGTCATGAATTTTGGGCAATATATTTGCCGAAATTAATCTCATTAATAGATAATAACAAAATATTACACAAGTGTTTCTTGTCAATGTACCTTTTTGTGCTTGTCAAGAATTTCTGGGAGTAGATTAACCAATGCGAGGAGCTCAGTGTAGTCATGGCAACGGAAGAAATGAATACCAGACAACAGCTTTTCCATTGAGAACTCAGCCAGGGCTGTCTGTTGATCTGAAATGCAATACATCAGACCGTACAGAATGATAATCACAAAGAAATTACAAGAACTGATTAATAGATGAAATAGAGAAATGTCAATATTTGTTGGCGCAGATAGAAAACAAGTAAAAAACACGGCATGGTAAATCTTTACCCAAAGGCAGTATTATTAGTTTTTGTCTAAAAACGATGAAAGTAATCACCTTCGCTGTTGGTTTCAGCTATACGTCTACAGTGCTCCACCATCGCTGTCGCCATATCTGCTGCCCTCTGTGGTAGAAAACTCCCTTCGGTATCGATGTATATAGCTTCACCTTCCACTCCCCCAAAACATTGTGGGATTTGGACATCAACAGCGAGTTGGATACTGGAGAAACAAGAGTTTAAGAAAGAAAAGAAATAAAAAAGAGTTAATTCAACTTTGATTGAGGCTCAGAACAATGCATGCACTCACTGATTACTCGTGCCCATTGGTGGCTAAACACATCACAGGCGGGATGGGAAACAGTATTATTTAAACTTAGGCTGTTTTAGTCCGAGTATTATCTGTTGTTCAACAGAGCCTGCTCCAGATTCAATGTCTGATATAGTCATGTATTAGTGTCGACTTTATAAATTGTGACGTCATTTCATTTCAATTTCAATCAAAATGTGGACTGAGCTGTTAATTTGGCTGCATTTTTGGTGTAATACGACAAAGAGTTACCGAACACCCGATATAAGGCACTAGTTGAATGGCCAAAATCAGTAATCAAAACGTAGTGTTGTTTTGCTTAATTAATCCTCAAATCTGCGCAAATATCATAGACGAAATGGGCTATTTCATAGATCTGTTTTTTCCACTGTGGAGCATTTAGGAAAGTTTAGAAGAATTCAGGAAGTTCCTTGGTACTAATAATAGTGTAGCAGCACCCTAGGGAGTCAGCATCTGGTAACATACCAAGTCTGTGTCTTGCCCACCCCAGGCGCTCCACACAGCTCAGTTATTTTGCAGAGAGGAACCCCTCCTCCTAGCATCTCGTCCACATCTTCACAGAATGTGACCACAGCATGGGAGGATTTCTCATAGCGGAGCATTTCAAGTGCAGTAACGGTTCTCTTGCTGCTCTCTGGATGTTGCTGCTGTCGCTGTGATGATGAAGATGCGCTGTTGCTAGGAGTTTTGGGTTGGCATGGCAACAATGAGGATGCGTCTTTGACCATCTTTAAAATCTCCAGAGATTCTTCTTTAGTGATGCCAATCTCTGACAAATACATAGTCAATAAGGTCTATTGTCGATCGGTTGATTTCAACAGGTGGCGCCCTGCGCTACGCAAGAAAGGGAGCATCGCGCGCACGGCGAACCACTCAAAAATTATGTCGTCACAAAATTCCTAAATCTAAAAAGAAGACCAACTCTCATCGTATTTGAGGGCCAGAGGTGTTGTAGTAAATAATGAAAATAACAAAGAGCTTGCTGAGAAGGCATACCGGGCCGAAAAGCTTGGTTTAGTGCAAAACTGCTCCCTTTTCTACCCATCATGCTTTGCGCTATCGCGATCAGCAATAGACCTTATTCGACAATACTTAATTAAGTCAGAAATAAACTAAAACAAATTAAATAAATTAGGTCCAACTTCAACTTTTAAGCATGCCAAGTTTTGGATAGTTGCACTTAAGTTCTGCATAGTTTCAATAACTACCATAAAATACTGAATGTAAATAATGCATGCCACTGCAATGGAAGAATTGGGGAAACAATTGATTTATCATAATATCGTAACTGGTCAATACAAATTACAGAGTTAACTTTAGTAGTAAAAACTTCCTGAAAAAGTCCACCTCTACTGAGTTCCGTAGGCTTCATTTCAATGACGTCTTCCACAACACTGAAGCCACTATCTTTCAATTTGACTCTGATCGCAGGCGGTAAAGGGAAACTTCCTAAATCGCGCTGCATGTTTGTTTTGGACGCCGAATTGAAGCGTAAATTCCGAAATGTTTTGAAGTTCGTGGTAAACTTAATGACCTTTGACACAGCACAGCAATAAACATAGCGTTTTCCAAACCCCAGCTTCGTCTTTTTTTTAGCTTGGTTCATGCAGTTGGCAATAGTGATGGAGCCATTATGGAGCTTAAGCTGGGGTTTAGAAAACGGCTATGACAACGCATCGACATGAGCTGCGTACAGGAACTAGACCAATTGCACTGGTTTTTGGTAGTTTTACCACGACGCGCGATGATTAGAATATGGTACCAGGGAAAGTCAGGTACCTAGACAATCGCGAGCGGCTAGCTGCACAGCGGCAAATTCAAATGTATCCACAGTTAAAGTACACGCTTGGTACAGCAAGTAGCAGTAGCACTAGCAGTAGTAGTCGTATTAATATTATTCACACAAAAACCAGAAGATTGAACACAATTAAGGTAAACCAAAGTAATGACGCATGCTTATTGCAGCATATTTTTATATTTATTTATTTATTTTTATGCATGGTTATTTTTGACTAAATTCGGTGGTGTTCAAAATGTCGTTGCGTGCGTTTAATACTTGTGCAGGGTGCGTAGCTATGTTCCCCAGTCCCTATGTTCCCCAGTCCCTATGTTCCCCCATAGTTGTTACAATCAGTAATGTAATAAAATCGACCAGTATTGTAATAAAATCGATGGTCGATTTTATTATATTAGTGATTGTAACAACTATGGGGAACATAGGGACTGGGGAATATAGGGACTGGGGAACATCGGGACTGGGGAACATCGGGTTGACCCCCTTGTGCACTGCCAGGTGGCATTAGCCTCTGTCATGACCTTTCTAAAAGGTCAACGCGAGGAAAATTGTCAAAATGGCGGCGCTTACCAACAGAAACACGTGTGTCGTCGATGTCAGAACTTTATGGCTTACGACGGAGCTCTGAAGGCTGTGGTTATTTCGAAAGGATAAACCGTAGGCATAAGGCTAAATGTCATCCAAAACCGTAAAATTACGAAAGAAAAAGAAACAGCGACTGAAAAAATGGTCAGTTTGTGAAAGCGTGCTGCGCTATATACGTACGTGCGTAGCTAGCGGATGTCAGACAAGTCGACCGTTGAGACAACTCGACTCGGGACAAGTCGACCGTTGAGACAACTCGCCCGTTGAGACAACTCGCCCGTTGAGACAACTCGACCTTTGGGAGAGCTATAGCTGTACTTCGACGTTTACATTGTTTATAAACAGTTAGTGTTGGGCCGACTTTCCTCATGCAATGTTGCCATACTTCTTTGTTGACAAACTGCAAATTCATTGTACCTTTACCATGTTAATGTTATTAATGCTTGCTATTTACCCTCTGTTAACAATTTAGGTGTAAGCTTGGTCCGAAAAAAACCAAAACGGTGGCGTCCAGAAATTGTGCACACAATCGACCGAGTGCTCCCTAATTGGTCGTGGCGCAATTGAATAATTTTTGAAAAATCCAAGTTTAATATTTACGAACTTCTTTTAATGTCAGGTTTCAGTCAATAAAAGGATAAAATATTACTAGATTTCACAGGCGTCTGTACATTTAATGTGACAGTATTTAAAACTGGTTTTTAAATTAACATTGCAGGATCAGGAATTTTGAGGTTTAACGTCCATATAGTAATTATGTGAACCAAGTGCTTGTGTGTAAAGCCCCAAATTTATATTTGATGTCAACAAATAATTAAAAATACAAAAATAATATTGCTTGTACATGTATCAAGTTGTTTGTTTACTGTATGGCATTCAAATATGGCTTTCAAATAAAGCTTCAGTTCAGTGCCACTGAATTTTTTGTTTTGTTTAAATGTTAATTTGGCCTAACCGGTTTTCTAAGGAGCATAAATACACGGCGGGTCTTTTCAAGTGCAGGAAAGAAAATCTAGTTTTATGATTGGCCATTTTTTATTAAGTATTTCCCCGCAATTCATTAACTATCTGTTGTCTTTCCTCCATGGTATAGCTACTTACGTTAGTCTTACGCGCGAGCTCGAAAGCCATATTGACAAATTTCCGCAAAACGCCCTCTTCGGTTGATTTTCGTCATTTCATGACAGAGGCTAATGGCGCTGGCAGTCGATCGTCTGGTTCCACATTGATTTGCGGTGTCATCAATTGAGACTTTGTATTCAGGAAACGGGAATCAGACCCACATGGGAAAGAATGTTTTGCAACCGTTTTGGGACCGCAATGGAAATAAGTTTTTTAAAACTTGTTTGCGTTATCCCTGCTCTTTCCATTAAATTATATGTATTTGTTTTTCTTTTTCTTTTTCTTCTCATTATTGTGGAAATTGCGAATAAATCAAATCAAATCAAACCGGACTCCAGTTTTTTCTTTAACACTTAAGTTCATGATAATCTCAGTCAATAAATCAGTGCAAAAATGTTGAAATTGGACATGATTCTGGGACTGAAATTTTGAGAAACATCTCCAACTTACTTTAGTACATGTCACTACTACTACTTTGTAATTGTACACAACCCGCGCTAAGTGGCATTCTCAGGATAACGTACTACGTAGTAACGTTAACATTCTTTCCAACAATTTACATATTTATTTGTATGTTTGATTTCAATCTACTTTTAGAGATTATTTTTTGAAATTATTTATTTTTATTCCACTTCAGTTCAAATTGAACAATAAATTGTATACTATTACCCCAAATTCCCAAAATATTGATTTTAATTAAAAAATGGCTCTTGCCAATGTCATGACTATTTCAGAAAGTCGGGTGAATTTTTCATCTAGCCACAGTAGCGTTGCGTTGAGTCCAGCAAAATGGGCGATAGAGACAGACACCATGGTTCTCCCCTGCGAGGTGAGTGAAAGAAAACCTGTCTGGATTGAAGAGTAAGATTGAGACACGACTCATGCAAATTCCCCCACCCCAAAAAAAAAAAAAAAAAAGCAAGAAATTCATAACAGACGGGCATGCAAAGATATTCTCTTTTAATCTGATTTCCTCAGTTTTGATTTAGATTTTCCACTTTTTTTCCCCATCCCTTTCTATGTACAAAAGTAAAGGAAATATCATCTTATTCTTGCCTAGTTTTCTCTTTCCTTTTTACTCATCATGCCTGCAAACAGGGCTCTAATTCAGTCATTTTTTCTTGGAAATAGTTCTTCTGCAACAACTTATCAAAGTGGTAAACAAAATCTGTAATAACTGCTTAAAATGAACAGCAAAATGCGAAAGAGAACTGTGGTAGATTTTGTGAAGGATATTGAAAGTTTATAAAAAGAAAAGTATATAGAAAAATAACAACAAAAAAACAATCAAACTTTTGAAACATATTTAGTATGCAGAAAATTGTACAAACAAATCAAACAAATAATCCCATGATATGGCATTTTTGCAAACAATATTCCTGACTTGACCAGAAATCAAAAAAAGTGTAATAATTTTGTGTGCATAAACTTTGGAAAGTATAAAAATTGCACTTGCTCTGAAAAAATATTGTTCAAAAATAAAATATAGAAATCAGCAACACTCCCAATAGGGGGAGTGACATGAAGCCAAGTATGGCAGATCAGCAGCAGTATACACTACTGATGAAGCAAGCCCGCAAAGCTGCAGAAGAGGGGCACCCCCGGGATTCACTACAGCTACTCGGCAAAGCAGCCAAGATTTGCAAGACGGACAAAGTTCTCAAGAGAATTGCAAGGATTGAGGTAAAGTCACCGTCTGAAATTCCTCCACATTGCAGGAACTCAAACGGCACTTCACTCAAGTGAAATAAAAACCTCAGAAATCCTGATACTTCTTCATAAATTTGTGCTTATTCTAGAAGCAAATTGTGCTAACCTTAGGCACTATTTCATGACGTACATTTCTATTATGTCATTATAAGGTAACTTTACGTCACTATTATTGCAACAAATCACGATTTTTGACCAAACTGGAATTCTAATAGCACACCAATGGCTGGATTTTTGAGGAGCAAAATGTTGACCATGCAATTTATTTACACGGTATTTGAACAAAAATTCACATTTTCATGATATAGAATTGTGAATGTTCCTGTTGTACCCTTGAAAAATCTGTGGCGTTTAACGGTAAACACATTTTTAGGACACATCTTGAAAGTGCTCCTTTACTACCCAGTGTAGACCAGGGCTTTGTTGCGGTTGATTAGATCGACTTTAAAATGATATAAATATTTTGTTCAGGAATATTTGAAGGAGATCGGATCTGAATCCGAATCAGAGGAAGACACTGGAGTACATCATGTTGGTAAAGGGTTCTACCTCCACACTGAGCTTTACAACAAGCTGTACTCCTACCAGAGGGAAGCGCTCATGTGGTTCTGGAGGTTACATCGGAAGATCAAAGGCGGAATATTGGGAGATGATATGGGGTAGGGTACTGTTCAGTAAAACAATAACACATTACCCCTTTCCTTACTACCATTGTCGAGGTTACTGGACCCTTTTAGGAAGGGTTTTAATCTTTAATATAAAGGATATAAAGGTCATCCCCCGGCCCGATACGTTAATTGAAATTGTAGTTAATTGAAATTGTAATTGTACAATTTAATTTGTAATATGTAATGTTAGTAAATGATTTGTTGTGTGTATTGCCTTTGTGAGCAGGGTTGTCACCAGACCATTTATAGAGCCGGGTAATTTGTGCCATCGATCCGCGGCCTGACGTGAATTATCTCCTAATCACTTTTAATTATACCCCCAAATACCGCGAGCACAGCGCCCTCAACGTTCAATAATACGACCTATTCAGTGTAGGGACCTGTAGCCAGTCTATACATGAGAGTAGTCTGGTGCCGTGTTTTTAGTAGTAAACAACTCAACTACTTTGATATGGTTGCCATGCCACGTTCGGTTCTCCACTGCAGGAAGGTAAGTACATGTACTTCGGTGCGCGATGCGTGGCAACCCATGGCAAGCAGCATTATGAAAACCAGTGTGCGGGAGCGTGCGTACGCTACGTACAATTTTACTTTCATAATGGGTCACAACGTTAACGTTAACACTTTCGAATACATAGTATAATTAAAATGGAAAGGGGAACGACGGCCAAGTGGCTGTAAGGTACGTGTTTTTTTGAAGGGGCTTCACGGCAATTGGCTGGGGCATCGCGGCAAGGTTGAGGCCTGAGTTAATTTGAGCCGGGCGGTAAGGCTCAACTTGACCTTGAGTACCGGGCGGAAATTTTGGGAGCTGGGTAGCACCGCCCGGCGCCGCCCGGCGTGGTGACAACCCTGTTTGTGAGCATATTTTTAATATTTGTGTAATTTTTTGTACTGCTGTACAGGGACATCAAATTTCATGTGTGTCACATGATGAATAAATAAATTAAATTGAGTTAATTGAATAACTGTTTTTCTGTTTGATTTGTCAGTCTTGGTAAGACCATCCAAGTCATCTCCTTCTTAAGTGGCCTATTCTACTTGGATCAAGTCAAGACAATCATGGTGGTTCTACCAGTAGCACTCATCATCAACTGGGAGAAAGAATTTGAAAAGTGGTGAGAACAAGTACCACAACTCATTAGTAACTGTAAGGCGTACATTGTGTTAGGGTTTGTGACTCTGATCAGGAGCATGGGTACCATCATTAGCTGGCTTGCCATCCAGATTAATCAGTTATTCCTACCAGTAGCACTCATCAACTGGAAGAAAGAATTTGAAAAGTGGTGAGAACAAGTACCACAACTCATTAGTAACTGTAAGGCGTACATTGTGTTAGGGTTTGTGACTCTGATCAGGAGCATGGGTACCATCATTACCTAGATTAATCAGTTATTTCTTCCTGTCCCTCCCCCCCCCCCCCCCCCCTCCCCCCCAGGTCTCCAGGGCTCTTTATAGAATCCTATCACAGCAGCAGCAAACGTGAACGTGAGCGAGCGTTAGCCAAGGTACAGCGTCGGGGTGGTGTGTTACTAACTAGCTATGGACTGGTACTGACCAATGCCGACCTTCTGTCACATCGTCATGGTAGCCCGTTCACTTGGGTAAGAACGTCACATTGCCATTTGCGACTCAATTTAATAAAAATAGTTCTAGGTAATTGGATCCTGAAAGCTTCACTCCTTTTTTCCTCTGATAAGTAATATTTTTCTGAAATGGATCATTTTTTTCAGGACTACGTGATTCTTGACGAAGGCCATAAGATCAAGAATCCAAGTAAAACTACTAAGGCAATTCACAGAGTTCCAGCCACGCACAGACTCATACTGACTGGTACGCCGATTCAAAATAACCTCAAGGTACGATTTGTAGGTGAACTTGCACAATTCATTGTAGAATTACAGAAATAATAGATTATATCTGTGTCGCATGATATTCGCTGATTTCAATTTGTTTATGCAAACTGTATGTTCATCCTAGCAGCATTGTTGACTGTGTTTTCTGACCCACGCGGAAGTTAACGAAAGTGCACTTAAATTTGCTACTAATTTTTAATTTGCAATTTGATGTACAGGAGTTGTGGGCCCTGTTTGATTTTGTGACCCAAGGCACGTTACTAGGAACCGTGCAGACATTCAACTCTGAATATGCCAACCCCATCACAAGGGTAAGTCACTAGTCATTAATTATCCAGTTACATCTCTTATTCAAACTCCATTATGTAAATCAGAAATCAATTAGGTCTCAGCTAATTAACTTCTCTTGGAGCGAGGTCACACCATAGTTCTGTTTCGTTTAGATGGTTAACCGTAGAATTGTTCGTTTGGTTGTCAAGGCGAGAGAGAAGGATGCAACAGGTGGCGAGCGTTGCCTAGGCAACGAGATGGCAGAGAGTCTGCGCGAGTTGATAGCGCCGTACTTCCTGAGACGGACAAAGGCTGACGTCGTCAAGCGAAGAGAAGAAAGCTCTAAGAACCCTAAAGAGGAAGATGATGTGGACAAGGAGAATGAGGAGAGGTGAGCTATTGGGTCTGGTTCTCAACAGTAGAGGGCGCTATGTAGTTAATAGAGCTGTTTGCTTTCTTCTCTGGCTCCATCAGATGCCAAACCGCATGAACGAAGCCGAAGCTAGAGCTGAAGCTGGGGTTTGAATGCGACTCTATTTTTCTTATTTCCCAGTTTCCTAATTGATGATAGGCAATTAAGGCCTTTCCCTTGTCAATTGTGCACCAATTTTAATGATCACACACCCTAGGGGGTTGTGGCTAATATAGGAGTTTAAATTATTTAAATTATACATCTTGGTCAATTTTCCATTGTGAATCGACAGGGTGCCAGAGTTCCCGACGCTCATGAGGAAGAATGACTTTGTGATTTGGCTCTCCTTGACAGATGCTCAGATCAAAATCTATCAGGATTTCATCTCGCTGGACCAAGTCAAGGAGGTAGGCCAAACAATTGTATCATTCCCAAACACCTTGAAGGGAAGATATTTCCACTTTTTCAAATAGTTAAGGTATTTCATTGTTGTCAGTTTACAAAAGTATTACTTGCTGATAAGTTTTCTGGTTTTTTTCCTATCATTTCTAACTTATTTTATGGCCCCTGGGGAATTTGTTTCAGAAAGTGATTTGTATTTTATTTGTAACTATTTACAAGTTTCTATTCTTTGTATTCCTAGCTTCTTATGACAAGCCGCTCACCATTAGTAGAGTTGACGATACTGAAGAAGCTCTGTGATCATCCACGGCTTTTGCCAACAAGAGCTTGCATTCAGCTAGGCTTAGAGAGACCTGATGCGACATGGTAAGATCTTAGTGTTGTAATCTCATTCAGCTTTTGCCTGCCAAAGATTGAATCAAGTGTTTGGTAAGTTCATAGTGTCGAGACCTAGTTCAGTTTTTGCCTGCCAAATCCTACACAGAGATGAGCTTAGAAAGACCTGATAATGGGTGGTGAGATCATACAACACCGGTCATTTCATGGTGAAGTTGATGATTTGATACTTAACCCTGTCGTATTTACCAACAAAATCTTTGTCGCCATTTCTTCCTCCAGGGCGGACGAAGAAGACAACGATGTGGAGATGCCAAGATCTAAGAAGCAGACCGATAACACAGCCATCCAAGCCATCTCAGACGACATCTTAATGATGGAGTCTTGCAAGCTGCAATTCCTCATCAGTCTACTCATCAACCTAAGACGGGAAGGACACAGGACGTTGGTCTTCAGCCAGTCACGCAAGATGCTGGACATCATTGAAAAAGTCTTGAATAATCAGGTTGGTGGCTTAGCTTGCAAAATCGAGCTACTTAAATGGACCGTTTTACAGATACTCCTATCTTTTTGGTCATACGGTATTTCGGTGGTCACCAACTAGCAAAATCATGTTTATTGAAGTCGCTTAGAAACTCCTTTTATCTAAAAACTAGCACTTTAGCTCTTTTAGAATTCTCTTTGTTGGGTACAAATTTTACTGATGAACTATCCCCAATTTCAGAACTTCCAAGTGATGCGACTTGATGGCACTATCACTAAGCTGGAAGATCGAGAGAAACGAATCACGACATTCCAGCGGAACAACGACTTTTCTGTCTTTCTACTCACCACCCAAGTGGGCGGAGTTGGCTTGACACTGACAGGGGCGGATCGAGTTGTTATATGTAAGTTCCTTGGTAATTGACTTTTTTCTAGTGAAGTGAGCAATTAATCTTAGATTCATAATTTCTTAGTTCCAAGCTGCAAGTCAGCCAGTCAAATTTGCGGTGGGGTTGTAAAAAATCCCTGTGGTTTTGTTTTTTGTTTTTAAATTCTTATTGACTTTCAAAAGTATAGCACCTGTCTTGCATAATCTTAACCAGAACAAAGGTAAAAATGTTGTGATATTTTTGTAACTTTATTTTTGTAGTTGATCCGAGCTGGAACCCAGCTACTGACAGCCAAGCTGTAGATCGAGTCTATCGAATCGGTCAGACACGGACTGTGGTCGTCTATCGACTCATCACATGCAGCACAGTAGAGGAGAAGATATATAGAAGACAGATCTTCAAAGATTCACTGACGAAACAGGCAACTGGAACATCAAAAAACCCATATCGGTAAATCTAAACTCTATCAAATAAAACGATCTGATTTTGTTGGTTATAAAATTATCAAAAAAGGGCACTGGTTTTGTTTATTTTTTTTGTTTTATTATTATTATTATTTTTGTTCTCTTAAAATCTTAATTTTTTTATTGTTTTTATATATTTTTTTAAAACTTTTTAAAATTTTTCATTTAGCTACTTCTCTCGTCAAGAGCTGAAAGATCTCTTCATTCTGGACAATCCTCGGACATCGACCACCCAGCAAGCTCTGGAAGAGATGCACGCAGCACAACGCAAGACAGACACAGTGTTAGATGAACACATCGCATTCCTGTACTCACTAGGTAAAGACGTGTTTGGTCTCAGTGATTATGACTTGATGTTTTCTCAAGACTAAATCTATGCTTCATGAGTGAGGAGTACCCAAAGTGAACTCGTGTCAGAATAAACAGTTGTGTGTACTTATTAACCAACCTGTACTTGCAATAAATGAGTTCTATTCAAAGTGCACTGAGCTCATAGCTAACAAACTGTTGATAGAAATGCATCATACTCTTGTTTTCTCTTTGTCTTAGACGTGTTTGGTCTCAGTGATCATGACTTAATGTTTTCTCAAGAGGCAGACACTGAAAATAAGGAGGATCAGGAGCAAGCGGCCGAATACGTACAACACAGGGTGAGTCTAGAACTTCTTCTAGTAAGTCACGTTTGAATACTTGGCTGCGGCTTGTAAACCAATATGCCAAATTGGATCAATGCTAGCCATAGCCAAGTAATTCAGGCAGAGCCTTAAGCCGTGTCTAAATTAATTGTCTATTGTTTGAAATAACATGCAAGTCTATGTAAAGTGGCTGCAGTAGACTTGTGTGGTTTCAAGTTGTAGCCAGGTTTAAATTCAGACACGGCCTTCATTCTGCATCAATCACTGTACACCAAGAAGTCTGAACATTTACCTTAGTATCTTACTTAGATAGAGTCTGAGAACGGCCAATGCTTTTCTGTCTTGATGACCTTTCTTGTTGAGTCAATTTATAAATTTTGAGTCAATTTATAAATTACGGTGATGATTCTCCTTATCTGTGTCTATTCAGCCAGCAAACTGTCTTTGTCTTAGTAACAAGGCAATTATGTTGTTTTTCAACGCAGGTAACCCGAGCCAAGGAGCTGGTCTCAGCAGAATGTGACCTGTCTCAGAAACTCCGAGAGCAGACTCTGCAGGACACCCAGGAACCAGGCAGCATGCTACGTCACCATCGTCAGTATGACAACAGGCAAATGATGCTGGATCACGCAGCTAAACTGGGACAGGAAGTCAATGTACCAGCTTTTAATAAGAGACGAGATGACTACGAACGGAAGAATAGATCCCCAAGTAAATTTCATTTCTGCTTCATTTAACAAGTTTGCGCCAGAGGACGTATATACAAGCAAAGTTTTCCCAAGATTCAAAACGGATGATGCATAAACCCGTCACGAGCAAGGCCGGAAATGTCTGTCGGCAGCGAGCAAGACCGGAAATGCGTGGGTGTGGTTCCCGGTACCATCGGCCTGAACCTGCCTCGGATCAAATTTTAAAAATAATCCAGTGCCTTGGCTCAGTAATGTTTAAATAATCCCAGCGCGAACTGGTTAAGATTAGTTGGATCAGGCTTGTATAACTACTGTACAATGTGGTTGAATCAGGTTTGACAGATTGCTTGACAGAAGTGTAAAAATATTGATACATGTTTGGTCACCGTAGAAAAATTTACATTTTTGGTCATTGTGGGAAAATTAACATTTTTGAAAAAGTAGATAATAAGTCCTTCATGAGAGATTTGGGTTGGTCAGAGAACGGATCATTAATTAGTATTTATTGCTGCTCAACTAGTTAAATCGGGTTTTCCGCACTATTTCATTAGAGATTGGTAGATTCCTAGAAAGAAAATATTTTGGGAAAGAAGAACAAATGCTTACAGACTCCCTCCAACAGCCTACAGTGGTGTTTTGGTATTGATTTTATTTGTGTGTGTATATTGGATTCTGTCTGATTAAGCTTACTTAAATTGGGATTCTGTTGGATTTAGGAAGATGCAAGGAGACAATCCAATGAATAAGGAAAATAATGTTTATATCTCTGTTTTTCTTGTAAGGTGAGTCAGAGGAGGAAACAGATTATGAAGAACAGCAAGAAGGGCAAGAGGACTTGAACCTGTCTATGGCCAACATGACCCTAGAGAAGACAGCACAATCTCTGGTTACCAAGGTAACCGCATCTTAATTTGTTTGTAAAGCGTTAACTCTTTTCGTTTGGTCTCGTATTATTGCTTTACTGGAGTTTTTATAGTTGTGTATCATATTTATTTCCATTTTATTAAATTTTTTATTTGGTGCCCCCCCCCCCCCACAAAAAGGTTGACCTTTGTATAAAATTCGCTATGGAAACCTGACGTGCATTACATTTTAAGACAATTTATCATTAATCTTTGTGCCCTGTTTTGCCTTACAATTTTTGTTCTTAATATTTTTTGTTTATCAGGACCGACGTAATGTGCATCAGAGGCCCCCGTCATCTCAAGGAGCCATCTGCATAGAAGACTCAGATGACGAGGATAGGAACCAGACGTCAGCAGCTGACGTACAGAAAAACGAGTCTGACCTGGGCACCATTGAGGATTCCGATAACGAGGTCACAACCTCTCCCCAGCTAGGGTCAAAGGTTAATTCTTCTGAGACACCCGAGTACTTTGGTACTCAGAGAGTCCGTGTCAAAGATGAGCATAAGAAGTTGCAAGATAATGACGGAGACGCTCAAGACTTTGACCAACCTACAGAAAAAGGAGGTAGTCTGGATCAGTCAACAGAGTCTACAAATTCTCGACTTAAACGACTGGCCACAACTCCAAAGGAATCCCTCTACAAAAGGAGTCGCATCTCCCAAACTCCTCAGAGTGAGGGACCATCTCCTGGTTTCCGTGACAACTCGGCCGATGAAAGCATTCAAGAGATTCCTCCCTCGCCACAATCTTTCATCGATCTGACAGAATCGGACCCTGACACGTCCCAAAGCTTTGAGGAGATTGAACAAAGGACCATCGCTACGTCCCCATTGGCCGCAAGTCGGCAATCACTGCTGCCTGATAGTCCATCCAGACCCATCTCCACGGCAACAGATGCTGGTGAACTGGAGAAAAATGTGGATTCGGATTATTACATGGAGTCTGAGGAAGATGAAGATGTCAAGCAGGATGACATCGGCTGGATTCCTAGTGACAAGGCGGCGGCATCAGAATCAACCGATCACAGACCGGGATCAAAACTAGAAGGAACCTTTGATATATCTCCAGAAGTTGAGCAGAGGAATGCGGCGTTATCACCAATGATCCACGATAAATCGTGGTCAGAAAGCTCCCCTGAAAATAACTCGGTCTTGGAGACAATCTCTCAGCCAACTGCCGAAGATGAAAGAGAAGATGCTTTCGAGGCAGGCAAAGAGAAGATCAGTGGAAGTAAAAGCAGCAGTGTTAAATCCTTCCGTTACAACTCAGATTCTGGAAACTGTGGTGGTTTCGGAGGGGTCGAAGAAAGTGAACAGGCTGTCAATGTAACGTGTCAGCTGTCCTTCAATGACACTGAAATCTTCAAAAGAAAAACTGATGCAAATAAGATGCCTAGACCTCAAGGTATCTTGGAGCAATCAGAAGAAGAAAGTGATTCAAATGAGATGTCAGAACTTGAACAAAGCATGACCAGCATGTGTGTGACAACTGGGGATGAACATCAAGGTGGTGGTAGCCATGGCAAAGAAGATGATGAAGAATCTGATGAGGATGTTGCAGTGGCGTCAACCCGGAGAAGACGAGCCATTGAGGAGAGTGATGATGAAGATATCGATGAGTCCATCCAAGATAAGGAAGATGCCTCAGTCTTGGATGATTCCGACAACTCGGATGATAAAAGCAAGAGACGAGTTATGGACGATGATGAGGATGTTGCCGTGGCGTCAACCAGGAGGAGACGAGTCATTGAGGAGAGTGAGGATGAAGAGATGGATGAGTCCATCCAAGATAAGGAAGATGCCTCAGTCTTGGATGATTCCGACAACTTGATTGATAAAAGCAAGAAACAAGTTATAAATTATGATCAGGATGTTGCCGTGGCGTCAACCCGGAGGAGACGAGTCATTGAGGAGAGTGAGGATGAAGATATCGATGAGTCCATCCAAGATAAGGAAGATGCCTCAGTCTTGGATGATTCCAACATCTCGGATAAGAAAAGCAAGAAACAAGTATTGAATGATCATAAGGATGGTGCCGTGGCATCAACCAGGAGAAAACAGGTCATTGAAGAGAGCGAGTATGAGGAGATGGATGATTCCATCCAAGATAAGAAAGATGTCTCGTACCTGGAAGATTCTGACAGCTTTAACGGAGGCAGGAAAAACCAAGACTTTGAAGATGATGAGGATGCTGTCGATACTGACGATGATGATGTTGCATATACTGACGAGGATGATGTAGAAGAGCAAGAAGAGAAGGCGGGGATTGATGTCAATCAAGATGAGCCTCTTGAAAATGATGGTGACGATGAAGAAGACAATAATGAAGATGATGATGATGTTGGGGCGGAATACAGTGATGGTAGGCTCTTACAAATTTCTAGTGTATTAACCGTGCAGTAATCAGATAGGTTTCGCACCTAGTGTGTGTAAAATAAGTTTGTTCACCCAGGCTAGATTGTAGTCTTGCTCTAAGTCTGGATTTGGATTTTGGTCCCCCGTAATAAATATGCGATGGTAGAGAGCTCTGCCACGATGGGAGAGGGCTCCTAAAACAAAATAAAAGGATTCTAGGAATATAAATGTTATCACTTGGCCTTTAAGAAATTCCTAGTGTAATACACATACATAATAATACAGAGTATACATGTAGTTTGTATAAGGTATGCCAAGAATGTCTAGGGTTCGAGTGCCTTAGTCCTGAAGATTTAATTCGTCTTGTTGATAACAAAAAAGTCAATGTACACAGTAAATTAAAGCTAAATCCTTTCCCAGTTTTCTAATCTCAACATTTTGCTTTCAATAAGAGTGAATTTTGCAGACATATTTGATTATCCGTTTTTGTTTTCAGAGGCAAGCAGCAGCAGTAGTGATGAGGAATATGAAGGAAGTGAAGAGTCTGAAGAAGGGGCAGGGTCTGAAGAAGAAGGGGCAGAGTCTGAAGAAGAAGGGGCAGAGTCTGAAGAAGGGGCAGAGTCTGAGGAAGGGGCAGGGTCTGAGGAAGAGGAAGAGGAGGAGGAAAGTGTACTAAGTCCGGAAGAACGTCACAAATACGATGATCTAGTTAGCAGGGGAAGGTAAACTGAACTCATTCTGTTTTGAGAGCCAGCTGGTTACATCCATAATGATTAGTTGTTTTAATGCAGCTTCATCTGTGCAGTTCCACAGTGTGAGACGTACGTTTGGACATTTCAACAATTATATTTATAATCGTAAAGTGGATGTAGGTGTATTTCAAATATAATACACATACATGTAATAAGCTTTGAATTAATATATATTTCACTCTCGCATTTTGGCCATTTTTAAATGTTGGTATAGAGCTAGCTTTGTTTTAATTGTGTGGAATTGCCAATGTTCGAAAAATGATTGTTTTTATGTTTGACTTTTTTCTCTTGTCAGACTTCACCAAGAAAATGGACACCTGAAGAAAGCGTTATCCTGTTTCCTTGTCGCACTAGATATTGACAGTAGCGACAGAAGCCTACAGCGACGGGCATACAAACTGGCCCAACAATACAAACAGCAGAGCGCCAAATCTTGAGACGTGAAGGGTGGGTGTGGCTATAGCTCACTAGAACACAAACAGTGCTTAGCGACAGAAGCCTACAGCGACGGGCATACAAACTGGCCCAACTCTACAAACAACAGAGCGTCAAATCTTAAGACGTGAAGGGTGGGTGTGGCTATAGCTCACTAGAATACAAACGGTGCTTAGCGACAGAAGACAGCGACGTGCATACAGACTGGCTCAACTCTACAAACAACAGAGCGTCAAATCTTAAGACGTGAAGGGTGGGTGTGGCTATAGCTCACTAGAAAACAAACGGTGCTTAGCGACAGAAGCCTACAGCGACGTGCATACAGACTGGCTCAACTCTACAAACAACAGAACGTCAAATCTTGAGACGTGAAGGGTGGGTGTGGCTAGAACTCACTAGAACACAAACAGTGCTTAACGACAGAAGCCTACAGCGACGTGCATACAAACTGGCTCAACAATACAAACAACAGAGCGTCAAATCTTGAGACGTGAAGGGTGGGTGTGGCTAGAACTCACTAGAACACAAACAGTGCTTAACGACAGAAGCCTACAGCGACGTGCATACAAACTGGCCCAACAATACAAACAACAGAGCGTCAAATCTTGAGACGTGAAGGGTGGGTGTGGCTATAGCTCACTAGAATACAAACGGTGCTTAGCGACAGAAGACTACAGCGACGTGCATACAAACTGGCTCAACTCTACAAACAACAGAGCGTCAAATCTTGAGACGTGAAGGGTGGGTGTGGCTATAGCTCACTAGAACACAAACAGTGCTCAGCGACAGAAGCCTACAGCGACGTGCATACAAACTGGCCCAACAATACAAACAACAGAGCGTCAAATCTTGAGACGTGAAGGGTGGGTGTGGCTATAACTCACTAGAACACAAACAGTGCTCATTGACCAATCAGATCACAAGATTTAGTCAGGTGACTATAGTAGCTCAGTCTCTCCGTCAGTACACCAACCAAAAGGGGGGCGGCCTTGGCTTAGGGTCTGATCCAGCACGGTTCATAAGCAACCTTATTTGCCCAGTGCTCATGCTTAGATCAAGCAAACAAATGGTATCTTACCACTGTGAATATTATTCTTGTCAATCTTTTTGGAAACACTTAAATGCATTTGCATGACAACATTACATGCCGTGAATAGCAAGCTGAGTGGGGGGGGGGGGGGGGGGGGGGGTCATTACTAAAAGGTTTGAGTCCCCTGACAACGGTCAGAGCTTACTGTCCGAAATGTTGAGTTCCCTTCGGTTCATTTCAGAACCACACATCTCACTATAGAGTATTAACGTGGTGTTACCGCAAACTAATATCTTGCCTTTTCGCCATGCAAACCTTCAAATCTCATCTAAACCGTTTGTACTTGAACAAACATAAACAATTGAACATTTTGTTAGCGTTTGTGGCTCCCACTATAATATCAGATATAAAGCAACACTGACAAGAACAGAGTTAAGTAGACAAACGGTTAAGGGTTGGATTATTATCCAAGTTAACTTTGAAATGTTCACTGTCAGGGTCTGAGGAGGCATCAGGTTAAAGACAAATATTTATGTTTTCATATTTAGATTCATGCAGTAGTTGTTATTTGTATTTGAGATAACTTACACGATGATTAGTGGAGTTCTGATGAACATTCTATCCAGTATTAACATCTCCCTTTATTGTTTAAAAATATTAATTAATAAGTATGCTCATCATTGTTAAGCAATTAGTCAATGATTCTACAATTAGAATAAGTGTATCCAAGATTATTTTGTTAAAAGAAATATGAAAAAAAACCATATTAAACTAATAAAGAATTACATATTAAATTACACATATTGAATAACGGAGTTTTTGTTGGCCTTATTATGTCCTTGTACCAGCTATAATTTAGAAAGAAGTCCAAAGATCAAATTACAGTACAACATTATTTTTGTACAATTTTGCAATAAAGTTGACCATTGGAGTGGAAGATAACATTGATGTAAATATGGATGCTAATTAACGAATTTAACTTGATCATACCCTCTTGTTAAAAAAAAACCATAATAATAGTGTCTGCCATTTCTCAAAAACGTTTTTTTTTTTTTTTTAACAACCCCCCCCCCCCCACCCCCGAAAATGTTTCAATATTTACCTTTGTGAAATTTTTCCCCAATTGTCTGGCAAATCCACAAATTGCTTAAATTTCCTTAAATAACAAAATTAAAAAGCTTTATCAAATTGTTAAGTGGCCTTTTTTTGTCAGAATAAAAAAAAATTCGTGCAGACTTTAATTCCGTCTGTGGTGACCTTGGAAATCCGTGTCAACTTAACAGTATTTCGTAGCAAGGCCACGAGCTGAATTTTAGTGAATATTTAAATGTGTCCATCAAAAAATTTGGGTAAATATGCTGATCTTTTTACCAGTCATTATGTACAAAACGGAAATAGCGCCCTCAGTAGGTTGCATTTTAAGACGCGACAGAGTAAATGAAAACGACAAAATAATTGTATTCTTGCTTGAAAAAAATGCTTGCAAATTTGAGAGAAAAATTGTAAATTAGTACATTTTGCTCGTTTTCAACCGCTGTTAAAGTTGGGTTAGCGCTGGATTTTATAACCAGCACGATATAAGAGCGAGGGACATCCCCATAGTCCCCCATACCGTACCTATACACTCTCAAGACTATTACACATAAACGAACCTTTCTCTATCTATAAACCTAACAATAATTCCTGAGAAACCGCAACATTCCGCAAGCACAATGACCGCCACAAAGGACAGAAGGGGGGGGGGGGGGGTGGGGGAGGGGCCGGGATTCCCTCCGTCTTATATCTTGCTTCATAATGATGGATTTGATTGTTTTGGGTTTATTGGGAGTCATCGGACAAATTACGGACAAAAAATGCCATCTCAATGTTGCATCTCGGTTTCTTCCATCATGGGAGTCGGGGGGGGGGGGGGGGGGGGGGGGGTCTGTCTCGCAACCCGGCCCTCGGGTGAAAGTGAGATAGCTTTGAAGCACATCACAAAAGCCGACACAAGTATGTGTACAAGGCTTCTGTTGAAAAGATAGGGTAGACCAACCCATATGGTTAATACGGGGAATACATCGTGCTAAAATGTGTATACATTTCAGTGAAATTAAAGTAAGGCTTGTTTTATATATTCTAGTGGCTATTAAATACGTTTATGTATTATATATAGTTGATCTGTTTCGATTTTAATGATTGAAATTACTCATTGCAGTCAAAATTTTAATTTTGTGAATATAGTTCCCCTACATAGATAATGTCGCCGCCCACATATTGAGGTCGCCTTCGGACACGTGACCATTCATCAAAGGATGCCGCTCTGTAATACATAATGCATATGCTGTGTGCCCTGTATATATTTACAATGATGGGAAGTTGCACGCATAAAACGTGACCGTACCGCCATCATTCAAAAAAAGGAGGAAAAATTTGCTGATAATACCACTTTTCCCGTGTAACCACAGTCGCGAGAACCGCACTAAGATACCCCCAGAAATGCCTCCAAGATGATTTGGCTGAGGTTCTTGCTTTTGGCCGGGCCGATGGTGTGTTTGGCCGGAGAAAGTTCGGCGGATTCTGGTAGTGGCGACGAAGCGGGCAGTGCAGCAGTCAGTAGCCCGAGCAATACGGCCAATCGTGCCGTGGTTGAAGTGGTCT
Source organism: Crossaster papposus (assembly GCA_037893245.1). Classification (NCBI taxonomy): domain Eukaryota; kingdom Metazoa; phylum Echinodermata; class Asteroidea; order Velatida; family Solasteridae; genus Crossaster; species Crossaster papposus. The sequence goes on along the minus strand of JBAIAA010000072.1, from coordinate 1,558,451 downwards.
TGTACGATAGCAACATCAATGGCGATTATACTACTCGGACTCTAGAATTGACTGGGATTTTTTCACCTGCTGGGGTAACCATTAGCGCAGAGGGGGAAATTAAACAGGTAGGTTTGTATCTTTAATTAGTCACCATTTACAAGCTTAATTTTTAAGTTAAAGTTGACAAGCATGATAAGGAAAATGGTTTTCTTAGAACTGTGTAACTTATTTTGTAAAACAGAACATATTCACTATTTATCTGTTTTCCAACTGAATTCCACAATAAAGTGTATTTTCAGACCAATTTCTTACCCATTCCAAGACTGTTCGTCACTACTCAACTCATACCCTATAGTTCAGGATGCTAATTGCTGTACATAACATATATTTCTTTTGCAGAAATGTTATAACTTTCTTGTGACTGCATCAATGGACAGTACTCACTAGCAAAAGAAGATTGATTTTCATTTCCCCAAAAAAATCCAGATATTCTGATTTTTCTGAGCCATTGGTCGGATGAGGTTTTATAACGTTTTTTGATTGAATACTGAAAGATTCCTTTGTGAATCCACCGTCCTCTGCAGTTGGCTTTTTTTCTATTTTCCAGTTTTCCAAACAACAGCTTAGGTTGTGTCCGAATCTTTGGGTTTGGCCATTGTCTAGGTCTTCGCTATTACAACTACGCGTGAGAAGGCTGACAATAGACGTAGCCGTAGCTCTAGAGTAGAAGCCCGTTTTAAACACGGCCTTAGGTTCTGTCATGGAGGAATAAGAAGATTCCTCCATGGTTCTGTCGATGGCTCTAATTCTAAACTGCATGAACGAAGCCGAAACGGATACGAAGCTGTGGTTTGGAAAACGGCCTTACTACCATGGTAACCATGCATACATTTGCATACCATGTTTCCATTGTCTCGACTGCTTTAAAAAAACTTGCCATTTGCAATTTATATACCGGTAGAATACGCCGGGCGCTTCTTGATATTGACGTTCTCATTTACTCAACTGAACTGGGCCCAATTTCTTGGCTCTGCTAACCACAGAATTCCGCGCTTACGGTCACCATTTTCCGCTAACCGCGCTAGCAGAAACATTTTGCGCTCACCCTGTAAGCACAGAATCCTTAGTTACGGGATGTACCGTGCTCAGAGACCAAAATTCCTCGCTATCGCGTGAAATACGTTTTTTCTGCTATAGTAAGCAGGGATTTTTCGCTAACGGTAAGCAGAGCCAAGAAATTGGGCCCTGATAAGAGCAATATTTACCCAGCGCAGCTGCTGCATGCCTGCATATATACAGTAGTTTTCTAACTACATGTTACATGTATTTGCATAAATTTGAATATCCATAAGACACTTCCAAACTTTTATTTCATTGATTTAAATTTAAATATCCATGACACTTCCAAACTTTTATTTCATTGATTAAACTATTAATAAATGTCTTAGAAATTGTTTCTGGATGTTTGTGGTTGTTGAGAATAAATTACATACATACAATTTTTGTTTGTAAAATTAGAGGATATTTAACACACACTCACACTAGTACAAGACTCATGAGAATGGTGGCAATTTAAATTCGTTTGAGGTTTTTGCAAGAAAAGAATATGGTCCATAAAATTCATATGTTTTGTACTGGGCTTTTGTTTTGTACATTCTATATTCCTCTTGCAGCAAATGGTCCTCAATATCATAAACAAAGCTCTGAACCTTTCCTTTCAAACTTGAACGTTTTTAGTTTGCATTGTTTACAATGTGTAAGTCAGTAGCATATAAAGCAACTTTGTCAGCTGTGCTTTATACACTGTACCAACAACGTTGGTTACACTGGATACAGCATCAAACTCTAAACTGTGTTCACAGCGTGGCACCGCGTATTGACAGAAGTGTAAATGACTCTTGTTGCCTGGGTATTCTTGGAGAGTTGACCAGGCCGACTGTTTGCTGTGCTTAGCTAGGTAACATGTAACACTAGAGCTTTGCCAGGGATAATGTTGACCTTTCCATAACCCAACATCAAAACCCAGGCCTTCCGGAATTCACCTTCCGGAATTGATCATCGGCTCAAAGTACTTTGCAAATTCCCTGTGCTTGTTGGGAAAATGGGAAAAACACCAAGCACCTAATTCGATTTTCAAGCGCTTACCGAGCTCTGGTTTCACGAGTATGCTCAACCTCCGCTTTTAGAATTGAAAATGGAAAATTGTCCTGTCAAGTAGTACAGTTAACTTGACAATATCTGGCCAGATTGAATGTGTACTTTGCTAAATGATGGGTATTTGGGTCATCAGAAGATTTAGGTTGTAATTTTACTTAGTGTGCAGTGGTTTGTAACAGTACGATGTACATGTACGTACATGTACTGTACATTCCAAGTACATGTACTGACTATTCTTTAGGGATAGTGTACGTACTTGAACGAATTCAAATTGCAACCAAGAGTACACACTACTGTCGAACAAATTACAGTTTGTTGGCACAAATTAATCAAAAGAAGACTGGAAACATTTGGTTCTGTACAATATTACATTGTGGAGTTGACTCTCATTAATACAAACTCAACAGGACCTGGCAAAAGTGTTTATTTTATCAGAATTTTGTATTAAGTGGAGTGTTGGCCCTATTCACTGTGCACTTAAATGCAGAGTTGGGACTGGGGCTGTTTGTTTGCTACATGTATACACTTTATAACCAGAATTTGTACTAATATAGTGCTTGTTAACAAGAGTCCGCTGTATACAAATTCAGCCTTCTGCTGTCCTTTTCTGTATGGAAAACACCTGTCATATAAATCCTACGCATCAGGACAGCTTTGGCAGGATGACCATGTTTTTATTACTTAGTGGGGATAAGCCAGCAACTTTCCAGTAACAATCTGTTTTTTAACAATGTGTGTACTGTACAAATGTACTATAGGAACCTGCCCAATACCAGTTGTCCAGTCCATGCAATACATGTACAGTCTGTACAAATTGCAGAGTTTGGGGTCACCTAGCCGAGAATGACTGTCCTAGTTTTAACCCAGATCAAGAACTCTAGCGAGTGGATATTATTTGTTTGGTGCCATTCAGTTGCAGGCTAGGGCCCTTGATTTTAATCCTATACCAGCCCGGATGTTTTCCTAACATTGAATGGCAGTTGTGCCGAGTCAAAAAATAGATTTGGACAGTTAGAAGTTGGTTGACGGGATAGGATTAGGATTAGGGTTAAAGTGTGCTATTGTATGGGCTCCTGCACAGTATTGAATTTGTGTGAATCTTGTGAAATGTACGAGTACATTGTGCAGGAACTTAAAGGTAGTATACACCATTTGCAGATATCAAAAATATTTACTACCAAAATATTAAGAAATATCTTACTCATTTGAAAGTAAATGTTGATTCTAGGCATCCAGCAAAATGATTGCGCTAGATATTCTGTAATTATTCCAAAAAATTTAATTTTATAATGAATATTTCGCGATCGTGACAAATCCATGACTGTAAAACTTCGGACAGGTCAGTTAAACGATATTTACTATAAAATACAACCTCATTCATGATAATTCAAGCAATGACCAATGGTGTATCTTAACTTTAAGAATATCTTGCAGAAAACAAATCAGTGCTGTCACCAGCTGGTTAATAAAATCTGAAGATATAACCCACTCCTGGTCATTGCAACAGTGCACTGCCCCATCCACCGTTTACACATAAAAAGAAGCACACATTTATATTGGGTACTTTATGTCCGTTTGCCCATTTATTTAATCCAAACGATTCCATAGCTACCCCAGCTGAGTTTTATTCCAGCAGTTTTATGCGTTCAAAGGTTGCCGGACCCTAATGGGCAAGAGAATCTTAAATTTCCAATAAAAGGTAAAATGTTTAGATAAGCCTACTCTTATCTGCCCTAGCATGGTAGTGAAAATATCTCGATAGTAAATCAGTTTTAATCAGACCCTAAGAAAAAGATTTCCACTTTATCAAATCTGATAATTTTGGAATCTTCAATCTTGACACTCAGCTTGACAATTTGTTTTTCTATCAAATTGTCCATACTGCACAAGAGATCAAGGGTTTTCTCCAAATAAGGACACATCTTTCTAGAGTATCAGTGGAATATGAACTGCCCCTTATCCTCCTATAATGCAGAAGTCACTTTGAGGGTCACATAGGGTACCAAATTTAGAAACAGTTGTTCAAGTTTATCTGCACAACAAATTCACACACTGTGTGTTTTTGTGCATTTAGTGATTGTGCAAGCTGTTGGCAGAATTGTGTTTCCCATAGGAACACATGCAAAAGGGTGGACTGGGGATTTATTTTGCATATACCCGGTATTTGTGCTGTCAAGCCATAGGAGGTGTATTTGTTGGAACCAATTTGTATGGACATTATAGCGTTGTAATTATTAGTACAATGTATTACAATATGATCACAATGTATTACAATATGATCACATTGTATTACATTTAATGGTCCAAACACAAAATGGTCCAAACAATTTCCTGTATATGTTATGAACCAGTTCGCGCCGAGATTATTTTAACATTACCATTAAAAAAGCACACCCATGACATTTTCAGCCTTGCTCGCTGCTGACGGACATTTCCGGCCTTGCTCGTGACGTGTTTATGCGTCATACGTTTTGAATCTGGGGAAACCTTTGCGTGTATTACATCCTCCGGTGCGAACTGGTTAATACAAATTATTTTTAACATACACATTTAAAACAACGTATTGCATGTACTGGTACCGTAACTTGTCAATCACCACACTTTTATTTAGGACAGCAATTCCTTGCCTAGCTGAATGTTAAATGTGCACAGCCAAAATAAAAACAAATCTTCCAAAATTAATCTCAGAATGTGATTTTTTGAAGCATTCAGTAATTTAAACTTCAAGGTTTTTTTAATTTAATTCAGATGTAGTAAGTGAATTGTTGTGTCCCTTAAAAAATATAGAAAGAAGACATTTAAAGAGGATTTGCATCTGTCTGAACTTGATTAAATTAAAAACTGCGTAGTGCCAAAGACATCTATTATCAGTGTCTTGTTTGTAATACTTCAACTCTTTCCACTCAGCAACCTAAGACAACAAACGATGATGATACTGCTCCCTGGAGAACAAAGTCCATGGAAATGACAAACTGGGGATAATCCCCGAGTCTCAAGTAACAATGCTGTAATGTGTAGAGGCGTAAACACTCCTTAAGATCAGTCTCCTGTGTGTACAGTACAAGGACACTTGGGTGCATCTTAAACAGCAGTGTTCTATCTTAAGATGTAAAAGTAACCGTACCATCTGATGATCTGATCATCCGATTTTCCTATGATCAGCTAATCAGAACGTCTTGGCCCTGGCCCAGCAGTGATGGTGCTTGACTTATGTACCGTACATATGTACAAATACAATGCGTGGGTTCGACCCCTGTCAGGAACATGGTGTTTCTCCGCGTACTCCTTAAAGGTAGGATACACCATTTGCAGATATCGAAATTTGTTACTACCGTGTTTTTAAAAAATATCTTACTTATTTGAAAGTGAAGAATGATTCTAGGCATCCAGCAAAAAGATTGCACTAGATATCCAGCAATTGTTCCGAAAAATTGAATTGGAAAAAAAAGTTAACTATCGCCCGACTTGATCGCGAAAAAAACAAGAACAACAAAAGAACCACTGCCCGACGCCGGTTGAAAACGAACGCCGTTTTTCTTGCTTTTCTTGGCATCCGTGATTGTAAAACTTTGGACAGGTCAGTTAAACGATATAAAATACAACCCCCCAAATTTACCCATTCATGATAATTCAAGCAATTACCAATGGTGTATCCTACCTTTAACCAGTTCGCGCCGGGATTATTTTAACATCACCGAGCCGAGGGGGGGGGGGATTATTTTAAACGAAACTCGATCCGAAGCGGGTTGAGGCCGATATTGCCGGGAAGCACACCCACGCATTTCCGGCCTTGCTCGCTGCTGACAGACATTTCCAAACTTGAACTTGGCGTGTTTATGCGTCATCCGTTTTGAATTTGGGGAAAACTTTGCGTTTATATACGTCATCCGGCGCGAACTGGTTAAGCAATGCATACTGTGTACAATGAACAGGCAACCATAAAGTACTTTAATATTTTGTTGATGCTAGAAGTTTAACATTGGACACTCACAGCGATGTTGGTTGGTGATTGGCAAATTGATGTGTAATCCCTGACACTGATTTGTGCTTGCAAAGAAAATGCTGCATTGTGTCAACTTGAACCAAAAAGTATAACTTGACAAGTTGACATGCATAATGCCAAAGGACTTGTAATATGTGGTGTTAGTTTTCCCCAAGTAAAAAACAGGGATACGGTACCGGTACGTTGTGTACTCCATGAGTGCCCATTGAGTTTGATGATCATATTGATGGGTGGAATGCTCAGTCCTGTGACTCCCTCAATCGAATCTGTCCTCCTAATCGAATCTGTCCCCCATGGACACCAGTCATTGGGTAATATGAACCCACATGTACTAGGCCTGTACTTTATACTTGTACCTTCAGTATGGTTCCCAGAGGGTGTGTATGGAAATATGTACGCAGAAATCCCGTTATTGATTTAGACTGCATGGCGTCTTCATGTCATTCCATCCTTCCATTTTCTATTGATACACTCAAGACACATTGTAAAAAAGACTTGAATACTAATTGCTCTCAAGTACAGGAGTCAGAATTATTTCATGAGCACTTGAATTTATGAGAATACATGTATGAGGAAAACACGGGTGCATCAGAGCTTAAGATGTTGATTGATCTCCAAATATTTGGTTTTAAAAGTAGGAAACACCATTGGAAATTGCTTGAATTATCATGAATGGGTAGATTTGGGGGGTTGTATTTTATAGTAAATATCGTTTAACTGACCTGTCTGAAGTTTTACAATCATGGATTCCGAGAAACAGCGTTTGTTTTCAACCGGCGTCGAGCAGTTATTCTTATGTTATCTTTGTTTTTTCGCAATCGCCGTCCGGCGATCGCAAATTTTTCTTTATAAAATTATATTTTTCGAAATAATTACAGGATATCTAGCTGAATCATTTTGCTGAATGCTTAGAATCATTATTTACTTTTAAATTAGTAAGATATTTCTTAATATTTCGGTGGTAAATATTTTTTCGATATCTGCAAATGGTATATCCTACCTTTAAATTTGTTGAAAACTTTACACTGTGTGTACATGTACCGGTATACATGGTTACTTTGTCTGAACTCCTGAGTGTTTTTGACATCTATAGACAGACGAATTGATTCTGACAAGCAAATGCTTTATTTCCTTTTTAAATTTTCCTTCGTTTTTGTCCTTTCTATAATTGTTATTCTGCGCTCCTGTCCACATCTTACACTCACAGCTAATTTCACCCTGAAGATCCTTTCATTCACAACTTGTCAGATGGTTCTCCAAAGTAAAAAAAATAAATATGAAATGCCAAGATTTCTTTCAAGCACACAGCCTTGCTTGAAAGTAGCCAATTAATTGTTAGTCCGTCTGAGCATGATCTGATCAGCCACATGAATTGTTCTCTTCAACTGAAAGGTCAACATCCTGAGTGGCTAGTCAAGCGAAACGATATGTAGTCCCTAAGGCAAACCTTGCATCCCTCTACGCACTCAATGCTATTCAAATTTCTGCTGATCTGTCTTTTCCTGTAACTTACGAGGTGTGAAAATACTGAGAAATCCCAAGATAATTAGGAGTATGGAAATTGCTACTCAAATTCTCAACAACTTATGTGAAAAGAAGACAATTTGGAAACACGCATTATACAGTTCATGATACAATGGGTTATAGAGTATGGCAAACAGTAACATGTTATAGGTTCCGTCTCGGCCTAAAGAGAGGCATCAATAGTAGCAGAAGGAGAACAGAAAGCTGAAGCTCCTACAGTCAGTGAAACCATGGAGGAATAAGTGCTCTTATTCCTCCATGGTGAAACTATCAATGAATCACACTCGGAAGTAGCCTTCGTCTCCAATTGTGACCACTACATTTTCTTAAAACATTGACCGTTTCTTGATGGCTGTTGATAATGCTGCTGAAGGTAAACCAATGACATTAAGTTATATTAAGTTTTAACCCTCCACTCTGAAATGACCTGCTTGAATCTACCGTAGGTTGTAAAACAATGAGCTACATGTACAAATACATACATGTACATGTACAGTGTACCAATACATGTGTATAATGCTGGTGTCTTCATTGATGATTATGGGCACACCATATGCTCAGAGCCTAATATCAGCCATCTGGAAATGAATTCTAAGTCAATCTTGATTTTGAGCAAGAAGATGGGTTTCCCTTGGTTATTTCACAGTCAGTCTATGAGACCATCCTACCCGGTATCTAAGATGGGTTTCCCTTGGTTATTTCACAGTCAGTCTATGAGACCATCTTACCCGATATCTAAGATGGGTCTCCCTTGGTTATTTCACAGTCAGTCTATGAGACCACCTTACCTGGTAATTTTATCTAAGATGGGTTTCCCTTGGTTATTTCACAGTCAGTCTATGAGACCATCTTACCCGGTATCTAAGATGGGTTTCCCTTGGTTATTTCACAGTCGGTCTATGAGACCATCTTACCCGGTATCTAAGATAGGTTTCCCTTGGTTATTTCACAGTCAGTCTATGAGACCATCTTACCCGATATCTAAGATGGGTCTCCCTTGGTTATTTCACAGTCAGTCTATGAGACCACCTTACCTGGTAATTTTATCTAAGATGGGTTTCCCTTGGTTATTTCACAGTCAGTCTAGTATGAGACCATCTTACCCGGTATCTAAGATGGGTTTCCCTTGGTTATTTCACAGTCAGTCTAGTATGAGACCATCTTACCCGGTATCTAAGATGGGTTTCCCTTTGTTATTTCACAGTCAGTCTATGAGACCATCCTACCCGGTATCTAAGATGGGTTTCCCTTGGTTATTTCACAGTCAGTCTATGAGACCATCTTACCCGATATCTAAGATGGGTTTCCCTTGGTTATTTCACAGTCAGTCTATGAGACCATCTTACCCGGTATCTAAGATGGGTTTCCCTTGGTTATTTCACAGTCAGTCTATGAGACCATCTTACCCGATATCTAAGATGGGTTTCCCTTGGTTATTTCACAGTCAGTCTAGTATGAGACCATCCTACCCGGTATCTAAGATGGGTTTCCCTTGGTTATTTCACAGTCAGTCTATGAGACCATCTTACCCGATATCTAAGATGGGTTTCCCTTGGTTATTTCACAGTCGGTCTATGAGACCATCCTACCCGGTATCTAAGATGGGTTTCCCTTGGTTATTTCACAGTCGGTCTATGAGACCATCTTACCCGGTATCTAAGATGGGTTTCCCTTGGTTATTTCACAGTCAGTCTCTGAGACCATCTTACCCGGTATCTAAGATGGGTTTCCCTTGGTTATTTCACAGTCACTCTATGAGGCCATCCTACCCGGTATCTAAGATGGGTTTCCCTTGGTTATTTCACAGTCAGTCTATGAGACCATCTTACCCGGTATCTAAGATGGGTTTCCCTTGGTTATTTCACAGTCACTCTATGAGGCCATCCTACCCGGTATCTAAGATGGGTTTCCCTTGGTTATTTCACAGTCAGTCTATGAGGCCATCCTACCCGGTATCTAAGATGGGTTTCCCTTGGTTATTTCACAGTCAGTCTCTGAGACCATCCTACCCGGTATCTAAGATGGGTTTCCCTTGGTTATTTCACAGTCAGTCTCTGAGACCATCCTACCCGGTATCTAAGATGGGTTTCCCTTGGTTATTTCACAGTCACTCTATGAGGCCATCCTACCCGGTATCTAAGATGGGTTTCCCTTGGTTATTTCACAGTCAGTCTCTGAGACCATCCTACCCGGTATCTAAGATGGGTTTCCCTTGGTTATTTCACAGTCAGTCTCTGAGACCATCCTACCCGGTATCTAAGATGGGTTTCCCTTGGTTATTTCACAGTCAGTCTATAAGACCATCCTACCCGGTATCTTTATAGTCCAAGTCTGTGCAGAATATTAACAATCTCCTCATGCATGTAAATCTAATAACCGCGGATGCGGCAACTAGCTTTGATCGCGCCAAGGCTACATCTGCTTTTGTGGCCCGGGCTTGGCTTTCACGACAAATGTTGTTTTACTTGACAGTAATTTCACGTAATTCCAATTATGGTGCCTCATGTTCAAAGGCTGAACGAGCTAATCCCATTTGTTGGGGGGGGGGGGGGGGGGGGGGGGAAATGATTCGTATCTGGTACGCTTAGTATCCATACAAATACAGTACGTGCAGGCTGGCTTGCAATTGGCCGGTTTAATTTTCTCATTGCTATGGTGGCAGACCTACAATTATCGATAATTACTTGATCGCCTTTAAACGAAATATGACTGTCATCTGAATTTTTCAGATTCCCCTAAAATAAAAATTAGTTTGGCATATTTTTGTATACAAACAAGTTTCCGTATGGTACAATTTTGATACAGAATGCCTGGAAAAAGTAACATTTTGTCAAAGCAGACGGGGCTCATACATGTACAGTACAAATGATGTTTTCTAATCAGTTTGTCAACCGAAAGAATGACATTTTCGAGTTTTATTTACAGTGACAAATACTGGTAGGCCTCGAAGAGCTCTTGGCACAAGAAATAAGGAGCAACATCTTCAGGCAATCAGGAAGTGTTTTGACTTTACCTTTAGGAATAGTTACAGAACCGAGATAAGAATTCTTTCTTCACCTGCTGGGCAAATCTAATTACTAAACAAACTGTGACTACTGGTATAAGTACTGTAGGAGCTACAATGTATTGAGATTGTTTTGCTTTTGTTTGTACTTTGTCTTGCTTTATATTTTGGTCGTTACGAAGGTACAGTACAGCATCTACTGTATTGACTAGTGCAGAAGTGAACACTTTTGTTTTACTGTCCAGTATTCTTGGTTGTAACGGAGAAATTGTCTGGTTTTTTTGTGAGTACATGTACAAGCAAATCTGTACAAACCTTTGACATTACAATGTAAAAGCAACCAAATAAAAATACAATGTATCATCTAAAATCCTGGCTAAAATGCTGATTGCAACACATATCTGGACGACTGAACCAAGCCACTGTCTTAGATTGTTGACACAGTAACCCTCCCTTCCCTTTCTCTCTCTGGACTCCCCTACTTGCTCCTATTTCCCCTCGTCATTCTTCCTTCATTCAGTTCCTATCTCCTCAGGGGCTGTCTTTGCTTCCGATGTTTTATTAGCCGTGAAAGAAACGGCCAATTCGACCTGTTCCCCTTTGTGGAATTAATCCTAAATTAACTCCATTGGTGGGGTCAACTTGTAAAAGTACAATCGCCCCATTGCATTGGATTGTTCCATTCTAGCCTTCCCCTGGGTACGTACATGTACATGTAGGAATGGACCTTGGATTCAATTCACTTTTTCATGTTTTTTTGGGGGGCCAAAACTTGGCAAATCTTGGCAAATAATGCAGATTTTGGCAGATAAGCCATGTGTACCAAGTCCATCAAAATCCACCAGATCAGTGGTGGATTTTAACAGGTTTGGTTTGAAGCAATTATTTAAAGCAGAGTGAGTGATGGATTTTGACGGGTACATACAAAGTACAGTAAATGTCCTCTACTTATAAAACTAAGTAGGAGGTACGTGTAGGGTTACATATGTACATTTGTACGTTAAGAAAGAGATCTTAAAAATTGTTAATAAGCAAAATAATTCCTTTTCTTTTAGGAATTGCAAAATAAAAAGCCAATTTAAGTATTTATAGCATACATGTTCATCTAATAATTTAGTGAATGGCCTAACCTTGTACATGTACATGAACTTCAGTTAAAAATATCAAATGGTAAATAACCCAAGGTTCACTAAACACACAAATTACATAAGTGCAATTCACAAGGTTGTTGGTGTGAATTTGCTAGTTAAACCAATTAATGGTACAAAATAAATTATAATGGGAAAAGTGCCCAGTGTTTGTTCTCAATAATTAAATTCTCCCAACCGTAGATGTGCTTTGTTAAAATAAATTAAAAATGTCGGGGTGGATTTAGTTTTTTTGCTAAAATGATTGACCCATACATGTAGTTGTTTATATTCCTGCCTAAATTTATAAGGTTGTGTGTACTCGACTCGTGTCTTTTTTAAATAGTAATTTTGGTACGCTGCTCAACTACCGGTACATTGTAAACTTGCACATTTTTATCATCATATCTGGTTGTAGAGAATAGTTTTTTAACAGTTTTTGTTTTTATATTTTCTTTGGCTCATCTTTTGTAAGACAATGCATACAAAAGTATTGATTTTCTGACATGAACATCCTGGGGTCCGGACATATTTTTAAGGTAAACATGGCAAGTGTTATTGTAGGTATCCTGTCCTCGGATGTTGACACCAGAAATCCATATCTTACTCATTTTATATTCACGTGAATAGATGACATACTGGTACAGCGGTACTGTTGTTTTCAGGGAAAAAAACCTTAAACCAACATTTTGACTGGGTGAATGGTGATTTCTGCCATCCAGGCTAGCATAAAGGCGCCTTGAGTGGAAACAAAAGCAATCATTTGGCAAACTAATGCATAATTACTATTTTACACTACACACAAACTTCAAGTGTTTGTCTAGTTGTTTTTACAATCTTCCTTTCAATATTTTTTTGGGGGGTCTTGTATTCGTTACATTCCTCTTCTCTTAACCAGTTTGCGCCGGATGACGTATATAAACGCAAAGTTTTCCCCAAATTCAAAACAGATGACGCATAAACACGCCGAGTTCAAGTTCGGAAATGTCTGTCTGCAGCGAACAAGGCCGGAAATGCGTGGGTGTGCTTCCCGGCACTATCGGCCTGAACCCGCTTCGGATCGAGTTTCGTTAAAAATAATCCTGCCCCTCGGCTCGGTGATGTTGTAAAAATCATTTTACAATCTTTCAATTTGTTTCCTTCACTTTTTTTCTCTTGAATTCCTAAAAACAAATTTCTTAACTACCTTTTTTTTCGTTTTCTGTCTTACTTTCTTTTTGTCATCTTGTAATCTTTAAATTACCCTTTCAAAATAATACTCTTTTTTTTCAACTTTCTTTCACCATTTTTTGGTTCAGATCTTGTGTTCCCGTTTGATAATTTGTATTACAATCTTTCCATCTTTTCAATCTGTATACTTAGTCACTCCTATTTCCAGTGTGATTCCTGCTTCACTTTTCTTCCCTGACCATTCACCCTTTTGCTGTCTTCTTCCATCTTTTCCTCTCAAACCCCTTCTTTCCCCCCATTTTTTTCTTCTGATCCCCCCTCTATACCATCCCATTCCATCCCATCCCATCTTCTATTTCAATATACCCAACCACTCATGACATTTGTTGAGAAAACACTCGAAAAGAAGTGAGAAACTAAACAATATTTTCTCAGGGTTCCACTAAAATGTCCCTTGGAGCCATAAACTTTCCTGGACCAAACTCTGACCTTTTCACCAGCGCTCTTCCTCTTACTGCAGGGAACCAGCGCAAACATTGCCAGTGTTAAAGGTAGTATACACCATTGGTAATTTCTTGAATTATCATGAATTAGTAGATTTGGGGGGTTGTATTTTATAGTAAATATCGTTTAACTGACCTGTCCGAAGTTTTACAATCATGGATGTTAAGAAAAACCCCGAAAAACAGCGTTTGTTTTTAACCGGCGTCGAGCAGTTATTCTTATGTTATTTGTGTTTTTTCGCGATCGCCGTAATTTTTCTTTTTAAAAATCAATTTTTCAGAATAATTACAGGATATCTAGCGCAATCATTTTGCTGGATGCCTAGAATCAGTATTTACTTTCATATTAGTAAGATCTTTCTCAATAATTCGGTAGTAAAATGTTTCGATATCTGCAAATGGTGTATACTACCTTTAATTGAGTTTATACTTGTACTGTATGTCCAACGAGCAGACTCTTGTATTTGAATGACAATGTAAGAAACTATCTAGAAGCAATTTGGTTGTCAAGACGTTGGCTGGATTGCGAGATGTCTATTAGTGTTGGCCAAACAGACTGGGAAGAAAGCGCGGTTGACTTGTGGACAGGTCGTGTAGCATCTCAGCGAGGAAACCTAAGATTGAGAGGTGTCCTTGTTGTTGGGCAAGATCAATATCGATGAGGAGAGTAAGAATAACAGAGAGAGACAAACATGTAGAACAAACTGTTGGCTTGTGTAATAACACGGTCACTGTGTTAAAGGTAGTATACACCATTTGCAGATATCGAAAATATTTACTACTGAATTATTAAGAAATACCTTACTCAATTGAAAGTAAATAATGATTCTAGGCATTCAGCAAAAGGATTGCGCTAGATATCCTGTAATTATTCCAAAAAAATGAATTTTATAAAGACAAATTCGCTCTCGCCGGACGGCGAGAGCGAAAAAACAAAGATAACATAAGAATAACTGCTCGACCCCGGTTGAAAACAAATGCTGTTTTTCATGCTTTTCTCGGCATCCATGATTGTAAAACTTCGGAAAAGTCAGTTAAACGATATTTACTATGAAATACAACCCCCCAAATCTACCCATTCATGATAATTCAAGCAATTACCAATGGTGTATACTACCTTTAAACAAGCACAGCAGCTCCTTTAAGTAGCGTCTGCATGAAAGTAAAGACAAATGCTTATTGCTCTTAGTATAGTGGAAATTTGTTTTTACTAAAAAAAACACTATGGCATTATCACTTGATTCACAATATACATGTACTGGGTACACGCAGTTCAAAAGAATTTAAATGAGGTTCATACAAAGTATGTACATGTATGTGGGACATCGTTCATAAGGTCCTGAAAATTATCTCCTGCCATGTTACAATGTACATTTGTACTTTGTTTATGTTGGTATTGTTTGTCAATGGTCTCTTTTGCATATTTTGCCTCGTTTCTTCATACAGGCTTTTAGACAATATATACAATGTACATGTACACACACGTTTGTTTATGGTGTAAATCAAGGAGTTTATTTTGTTCCTCTCGATAATTTCCTTTGTTTGTACTCTAACTTTATCCGATGGCTCTCATTGGTTTTATACAGGAATCTCAATCGAGGACGTCCTCGATTCTAACCCTAACCCCAATTCACCTTCGTGTCGCCAGGCATGTGTCCTCCATTTACACCATAAACAAACGCATGTATACATGTACCATATGAAGATTTTCTTCATGTACTTGTACACAGCCTACATGTTTTCTCTGCTATTTCTTTATGTATTTTACTGACTCAGATTTGTACTGGGCGTTTAACATGTACTGTACATAAAAGAATTTCACTAACAGCTTGCACGGCAAAGTAAATTTAACAACAATCCCAGAAACTAGGCTGCAGATGGACAGTCATCCGTAGGGTATTGCAAGGCAATAAAAAAAAACAGACCCTGCAAAAATACCAGGCCAAATTGAAGATATTTTTGTCCTTAAAACAAAACCAGATGTTGGCCATTTGATACTCAATGACAAACACATGGTTTGGTATATTAATGAAGATTTGGTCATCTTCTTTAGACTGTTTGATAAATTGATGATTTGTTTGGGTGGTCAATCATACGTACCGTATGCCTATGTTTCTGAATATCAGTTTATCTCATTATTTTGTTTTCTTGTTTTCCTTCTTAGATGCACCCTCTTGGTCTGTGTAATTCCAATGAAGACGAGGAGCCTTTTGATTATGGCTGGGTGGGTGTGGTCCAACTTGCCTCTCCCCTTGATGACCCTAAATCATGTCTTACTATCTACCAAAAGGTGAGCTTTCATACAAGTATTTAATTTGTTAATAATGTTGATTCCATGTATTCAAAATGTTAGAACTTTGCACATTTTGTCTTCATGATGTAGCAATTGCCTCACCGTCATGTTTTTCATGCTTAACACTTCCGTGTTGTCATAATTGTTTATTAGGAGTTGACATTTCAAATCAAACATGGTCCAACTCAAAGGTTAAAAGTCGGTGCTCATCGAAACTAGAAAAAGGCCCTTGCTACCGTAGTATAAGTGCATTTGCTTGATCCACTTTTGCAGTTGGTCGATGCTCCGTATTTTAAGTCGTGTGGTGTTGAAAGTGAAACATTCATGTGTTTTCTAGGTTAAAAGGTTCAAGTATCAATATACCGGTAAATGTAAGGACGTGCACATTGGTCTCAGAATCCAGTGGACTAGATTCTAAGCACGCTCCTAAGTGCCGTAAAACTAGATCAAGGGTTCTTCCTCTATCCATACTAAATTCCTCTCCTCTTTTTATCGTTTGCCACTACTTCAACCCTTTAATGATCTCCGTTGATACCTTTAAACCTTTTAATATCCACTTCAGTGGGAACACTGGCCAACTCTTACAGTCCAGTCACCAGGAAGCAATTTTCGATGGATTAATTTCACATATTTTTTTGTCCGAGCAAACCAGAATTGAATGGAGCTTTCGTGCGACCATCGCTTTTCTAATACTGGAAGTTAATAAAGCTATGTTTACTCAGCGATTACACAATGCCGGCGAGCAGTTGCTATCTTGGTGAATCAGCAAACTTGTTCCGATGAATGAAAAAAGTGGCGCTGACAACTGCTGTTATCTAGGATGATAGATCTATCGGCATATTTTGTTCTACTTTCCTCCCTTTGGCCCTGTCCCTGGATTCAAGAAGGGCCGTCTCAGTTTACCCATACAGGAAAAACGATTGAAAGGATATCGCGGATGACCACCATCAACTATGGATCTGGTAGAATGAAGAGAGGTTGTAAAATGCCAGGGCCGGGGAATATTATTTTTTAAGGTGCCCCGATGGATAGGCTAGGCCTGGGACTGCTGGCTGGGGTTGTAGGACTAGAACAACTGGTATTATGTTTCTATTTCATGGTTCATCAAAAGGTCTCAATACAGGAAAGCTTGGATTGCATTGGGACATCCATCTGAATTCAATTTCATCAACCTACACAGTTTTCACATGTCATTCTCTTTAGTTTTGCCAACTACAGAGCAGGTTTTTTCTTCAAAAGTAGATATTAAATTTTCTTTATGAACATTGAGTGATTCAATTAATGATGATTTATTAAAAAAAGAACAATTTTCTGACTGATCAATTACATGCAAGTGTGGACCTATTATTGTTCGGAGGTCCACAGTGCGTATCATGCAAGACTAACTCACTCCAGCGACCACTGACTTCAGTATTCTGCGCTGGCAACCAGGCAACTATAAAGTAGGCAAGCACATCATACGCATCCTGCTCCAAGCCTCAGTAATCACCCAGCTTTAAAAATAGACGAGCAACTTCCGATCGGTTTTCCGCTCGTTTCTACCGCTCATACTAGGCACCAGTAATATCTGATGCACTTCATAGATTTCTGTACATTTAAATTGTTGTAAAATGTTAATTAACCAGTATCCTGTTTTATTTGCATTAAATATTCTTGTCGCACCTTTTCTTTCATGGTTCATGTACATGTACACGGTACGGTAGCGTGTATAAGCCGCGATTAATGGCTATTGATTTACATAACATGTACACAGTCCGTAGTCGGGGAATTGTACACGTAATTTATGTACCGGAAGTGAAAAAAAATACTTTGCATAGTGTACAGTATGTACATGTATGTTGTGTGGCCAACATATTTTTGGATATTTTGTATACTGGTACATGTACCGGTAGTTTAGAATTGTCCCTAGACAATTGTTTGAAGAACTATTGTACATGTACTGTACTGTATGTATTTTCCTCAACTGCCTACTGACACACAAAACTTGCAGTGACTGCCTGGATATCATACGTACGTGTACGTAGGGCCATTTGTGGGTCTATGTGGTTGAATTGGGGCGGTATTTCATGTTAATCCTTGCCATAATTCTGGATGTGGTGTCGTACACAGCTTTTGTAACTTGCAAGAAAACCAAACTAACTCAGAAAAGTCCATTTACTGGCCTCTTAGTTCTTCCTTTTTAAGACATGTTCCTCTTGGAACCAAAACGATCACGTCGGCATGAAGCAGAAGTAAAACACATCATGCGCTCAGCGGCTCAGTCGGAGATTTGCATATTCGCTAAAATGACGTTAATGTAATCACTGGATCAGAGTTCAGGCTTAGGTGTGTCATCACTCACTTGGCTTGGTTGGTAACCTCATCAAAAGTTCATTCACTTTACCTAGTACCAAGTGCCGACTTGGAAAATATAAATGAGTCTGTAGCTGGCTGGATTACAGCGTTGCTTGTCCTGCGTTGCGCACAGTTCCTACACTCATTTACACTGTACCCCTGTACTCATTGACTTACCCGCACTGCCTATCAGATGACAGATCACCAGGCAAAGTCAGGAAAGCATGTCGGTACGGTTTGATCTCACTAAATGGCTATGACAGCTCTTGCAACTGTGAAAGGAATCAATGGGTGGACTTTGTGAGTACCGACGGTCTTTACAGCCTACCGACGGGCTATTGTTATTCTAATCTGCCGAGAAGCCTTCGACTAAAAAACCTTCTTTTTTCCCATTCCACTCTGCTGCCTGAATTTCAATTACATTCTCATATATTTTTCCCCGGCACAAAATGAAGGTTTGTTAATTTTGGCTGAAGAGAAGCGAGGGTTCTTTATGCCTGCAAAATGTTATCCATCTCCTCCCAAACTGATGATGAGCACTATATGCTTCAACAAACTGTGCAACTGTAGGGATTCATTGTTGGGATTCACTTTCGCTCTTATGGTACCGGTAGTTCATTCACACAACTTCCTTTTTTGGGGCCAACAAATAAAACACCACAAAAAAGATTAATTGAAAGTACAGGTGACTTATAGGATTATCACTCAAGTCCTCCTGTCTAGTTAAATGGATCCCTGGATTCTCATGCTAATTCCTTTCCAAGGAAACTCTTCCATACCTTTTGTATTTCAGAGCCCTGGAGCTGGGGTCTCTGATGAACTCTGTAGGCCGCTAAACTCATTTAGCATGTTCACCTGTAACTGAAGAATGCTTGGATTTCTTTACAGTTAAAATCTTTTTCAAGGATCGATAATTGATTTTCAATCCCAAAGCATTTAGCATTTAAGCTTGATGACTTACATGTACATGTACCGTAAATAAGTTATCTACATGTAGCTTATACCTTGGTACCATAAGGCCTGCCTACTTTGTACCTATAGGGAACAAGAAATACATATCAAAAATGTTGATGGGCAAAGCAACTGCGCATTCATTCGTTCACACAAATATTTGAAGAAAACAAATGAATTCTTCAATTAGAAATAATCTTCTGCTCTGTTTAAAATGCTGAATAATATGCCATTACCTGATAACAATTGATACAGTTGCAGAAGAATAGGTTTTAAAAATGTATTCTATTGGTGCCTTCACCTTATCAATTGGACAGTTTCAGTGAAATATTATTATTCTTCCATTTGTTGAGTTATGTCGTCTTACATGTACATAATTTCTGAATAGACCCACTTGCCTTACAATTCTTTTTGTGCAGTATATTTTTGTATTGAATTGGAAGTTTAATAGTTTTTCTTCTTGTTTTGGTACAAAAAGAATATGTGCGTACTTGAGTACAGAATAGATCCAGAATAATTGTACATCCTGGAATTGAATTTAACCATTCATTGAAAAGAAACAAGCATTAATTGGCAGGTGTGGCTTATTTCTATGCCTGGCGTGATCTATCCCCCACCCCCCCCCCCCCCCCCCCTCCCTCCTACATGTACCGGTACCATCTACCAACCTTATCAGTCATGCAGACAGCGTGTACAGTCCAGACTTGTCCATTCATAGTCACGCCCAACTGCCCTGGTTTGGTCTTTGCGCTTTAATACTGATCTGTTTTTTACATTGTCACAAACAATCCATTTCCGGAATCAATTTCCACCAAACTTTTTAGATTACATGTATGTGGGGATTTTTTCCCGCAAGATTCGCACTATTAATAACTTCCAATTAATAAGATTAAAACTGCTGCAAACTGCTTACTGGCTGGAATAACCTGAAATATACAAATCAAATAAGTTAAGAGGGCCTAATATTTCGATCTTAACAAGATCTTCTTCAGAGACATAAACTTCCATTGAAATTTGTTGGATTTTCAATGTTGACATTTTAATTTTTTCAATGTGAAAAAGCAGAAAAATAAATGTGCGATCATACAAAAAACAGTCCAACATTAACAAAAGCTCTTCAATTTCAAAATACATGTAGTTTGTACCTGTACGATGAAAAGGAATATTTTGTGCAGTAATCTACAGTATGAGTGTCCATGTGTATCTTAGATTCTCGTCATGCAAGTGCCTGCCTGATCCATGTATTTACCCCTGTATTCCACAGTGCTGGTAATGATCGTGTGTGTACGTGTGTGTGTGCTATCCGTTCCCTAATAACCCTAGTATAATGTATTCCTGTTTCTATTGGCTATCTCTTGTGTTACAGGCCAAGCGTGCAGTGCAGCTGGGCGCGACGGCTGTTATTTTTGACGTGACTCACAATACAGATGCTATCCAAGAGGTAGGTTCTAAGACTCGCAGCCTGTCAAATTAAGTCCCTCAAAAAAAAGTTGAAATAAAAAGCTTAAAACACTAAGAGGAAATTTCTTTTTGTTTTCTTTATCTTAAAGATCATAAGGATCAGTTTTGTTTTTGTTTTTTGTTAGCTTGGGTTGAGAGGTGTTTATTTTCAATCTCAATTTCAAATCACATTTTTATTTTAAAATAAAAAATGTACATAGTATATTGTTTGTTTCCAGATTTAATACATCCGCTGTACAAACGGCAATAAATTGGGTAAAATGTTTGGCCAATTGGCGGTTAATGTGTTGATGAACTTCCATTAAACGCAGTTACTTTACTAACAAATTGACCAGTTTGTTGACTTGTTTTTAATGTCAATACTAGGAAAACAGTTCTATTAGAAAGGTTTGTTAATAGTGAATACATCATCACCGAACCTATATACTGTACATGTACTGTATAGTGATTGAGTTAATGATTGGTTTTTATTGAGCACTGGACGTTGGAACAGCTTGCAGTTGCCTGAATCTCCAATCAGAGACTAGATTTGAACTTAACGTTGGCCACACTGTCCCTCCTAGTTAAGGGATGCCCTAGAGATGGGACCAAGTGGACCTTTAGGTCTGGTGTATATATTGAAGCTATCAGGAGACCGGCAAGCTCACATCCATCTTGGGGAGGTTAATGAGTTGGGAATATAAGATGCCTAGTTAGCGTTCAGTTACACCGCTGTACTGGATAGTAATTCCTTCTACCCAATTCAGTGTCCAAACCATTTACCAGAGATGAAGAAACAAGTGTATCGTAGATTGCAGCAAAATATACAAGGTGATAAGGTGATGTACATGTATGTACGGTACACTTGCTACATGTGTATGTACATGTACATGTATACAGTGTATGTATACGTACAGGTTTAGTTCAAGATCTTCGATCTGCCAAGCTTGAATCCTAAACATACATGTAGATGTGTGGTTTTTCCTAAAGACATTTTGGGGGCTGTATGATAAACATTTTTATTGCTTGATAGAATTGTTATCATTTCAAATGTTAGATCAAGTACAGTATCATCAATCAGACTATGTCAAATAATTCCCCAAATTGTTCTGTAAAATCTTAAATCTGCACTATTTCTACATCTTCCCTGTCCCTTCTATTAAATCCAATAACATCCGTAGAGCCACACTGATAGGGTTTTGATTTACCAAACCCACCTCTCCCCATTCTTCTTGTCATTCTTTGTTCTATGGAATGAGAAATAAAGAAACTAAGGCTCCACGCTTCTTGAGTTCTCCCTCGAGTTCTCCCATTGCCTGTGGGAATGTTGTGGAATCGACCACAGCCATGCTACTGCACACTCTTAATTGGGCTATTCCCCTGGACTTGCCAGAAACACCCTGAGGGGACTGAGAACCCTATCACTATCACTGCATAATGTAGAGTCTTCAATAATTGGTCAGCCTGTGTCACAGTCTGTGGGGGTGTACGTGTATGCTGCATTCAGCAAGTTCATTTTCAGAGACCCATGCATTGCCTCTGCTAGGAAAACCCTTTGGGACTCTAGCAGGTTCTAGGGAGGCACCAGTATTATCTGTATACAATGCCCTTGAAATCCTGCAGGCTTTAATTGGTCAGTCTGTGGTCAGCTTGTAAAGGGTTAAGAGGTCACTGGGAGTGGAATGTCTTCCCTTGGGTGAAAGGTTTTGACCTTAGATTTAGGTCAAGGATTAGTTAGGGAAACAGGTCTTCAACCTCCTATTGTACAAAACCTACCATACAATGTACATTGTACATAATGGATAATTATGCACGTATACAAAATAATCTGCAGTAGTATAATTTTTTTCAACCCTGGCCCAGCCTGTACCTGGAAAACATTTGGCTCCATTTTTGCTTTGACTTTTCTTAACAACTCATCCCAAATCCCCTGTCATGCAATGAACCG
Source organism: Crossaster papposus (assembly GCA_037893245.1). Taxonomy (NCBI): domain Eukaryota; kingdom Metazoa; phylum Echinodermata; class Asteroidea; order Velatida; family Solasteridae; genus Crossaster; species Crossaster papposus. Next base: position 1,536,015 of record JBAIAA010000072.1, on the reverse strand, counting down.
AATGGTACATTATTATAGACTTAAAATGTTTAAAGGCATCAAGCTCCAAAAAGAGTGGTTACCTATTTTCTTCCCCCATTCCGGCAAAATCCCACCCAGACCAAGTGGATTTTCAGATGATCTAGAATTGTTTTCTATTGGGAAATACACTTGTAGCGTAAGAACTTCCACTTGATGAAGAAATTGAGTGAGAGGAACATTATGTGACCCGCTCCATCAAAATCAGTAATAAGTCTCAAAATTACCTTTTGAGATATGCACACGGTGAGAAAGGGAATTTCATAAGCTTTCTAATGATACCCATCACAACGAAATATGATCTGATGAAGATGACAGGTGTATATTTATTTGCCGAATCCACATTCCAAGAAAAACAGCTTTGAAATAAACAAAATTAACCAAAATCATACGGACAGCGCACACAAATCCTCTTTATTTTCATCTTTATTGATCGTTTTCACATACAAGACATTTATGACAATAATCTGTGATAACTGCACTTCCTAAAAATACAATGTTCAGAAAATCGACTTCTAAGTCACAATTTTCACCCACGCGTTTACTTCAATGGCCGATTGCGTAAAACGGCCCCAGCGACTTATTCCTGATTACGATGGAGCGGGTCACATATAACATTGATCTGATCTGATAAATAAGATCTGATACAAAAAACCCCAAATAGCATATAATGCTCAGCCACAGACTTTATATAGTCAATACGTGTTCCTGTATGTTTATAAATACTTCTTTTTATTTAACATGCCAGTGTAGAGGTTTGCGTGCTGGTATATATCATGGATTTCTATCAAATGGTTTCAGCTGTTGGAAAGAATTAATCTCGCATCGTTGGTTTGCTCACAAACAAATGTAAAGAAAGTGCACTACCCCCACACTCATATCACCTGTTTGGAGGAACTATTTGCCTCCTGAAAAGAATGAAAAGTTGTCAGGCATTTGCCTTTCTCATGAGTCGACTTTCCTGTAAAAATCAACAGCAACTTTGTACCCAACAAATACAGTTTTATCAAAGCTCTTTCCTTTTTTTGTCAAATAAATAAATACAATGAATTGTAAATATTTCTTGAACAGTGATACACATTAGTTTGTTTTATATTTTCCTTAATTGTACTTGTTAAGTTAAGCATTTAAAAAATCCAATCTCGATCATTCCTCATTCTGGAAATTTCTCAACCCCCCCCCCCCCTACAAACTTCACATATCAAGAGACAAAATTCACTTACTTAGTACTTACTTTTTCCTATTTCCTTCTTTCTCACAGTAGCATGTACACACTAAATCAAAATCTCTCCTTGAGCCAAAACTTTGACCTTTTGGGGGAAAAAAACTCTCTGATAATAAAACCCAAAGTCTGGCCTAATTTACCAAAATGTTTGTCCTGTCACTTTTCACCGGAGCTTGTTTGGCTGATCCTTGAGAATTTCATTTTACCAGCCATATCCAATTTCCATTCCAATTTAGTTTAATAAAATAGCATCTGCTCACCCAAGCCACTCTGCTTGGATTTCATTGGAAACTTCTGGCCCAGGAAATTAATAAAAAACAAAAACCTTTCTGTTTTTTCCCCAAGTCGGAACTTGGTCTTCATACAAAGTTCATTGCTTGCAGCTCTCCCATTATTGTATCCTTGACATGTCATCTTCTATACATCTGTAATTTTCCTCATCAACCTTTTTTCAGATTTTCTAGTTTACATGTACGGGAGCGTTAAGGGCTTTATGTGGAGAAAAGGGGAGAACGGAATATTGGAGCAATTGGAGTATTTTGAATACATTTTTGTACATGTACAAGTTCCGTACGTGTATAGTGTTGAACCATAAACTGTCCCAGACCAAATTCATCAGGATGTTTGGTAGGATTTTGTAGGATTGGTGAAAGTACTTACAAGTAGTGTCCATACCGTACTCCGTACTATTACTTTTCATGGGACTTGATGCCCCTTGAATGCTTCAAGGTACAAGTACCAGTGCATGTACATGTACCTGTTTATTGTACAGTGTATCAAATATTTGCCAACGCAATTGAGGTTGTACATTGTACATGTACCGGGTTACCAGTGGAAAATTATTAAGAGGAAACGTGTACCAAATACACTTGTGTGTATTTGCAGAACATTTGGGGTGTACAGTACAATGTAGTTGATCAGTTTTAAAACAGTTCTGCTCAAGGATACAATGTGGTATAAAAACTGAAGCTACATTGTATACCAAACAAATGAATAAAACCACAACAAAATATCCTAAAGGGAATGTTTTAAAGGAGGATTATAAAGGTGTACTGCAGTATACTGTGGGCAAAATAATTAGTTTTTCTTCACTTGTTCATCTCTAGTTGAAGTGCAGCCAATGAGTGAAGCGCTGATCATCACTGATCTCATGGAGTCTTGATGCAGCGCTTCTAAATCACACGCAATATTTGGCTGAGGTAGAAGGGAAATAAAGGTTAATAAAAGGTGGGGATTGATTAATAGGACAAGATGAGAGAGAAGAACACAAGATGCAGATGGTACCGAGCCAGAAAATTGATGAGGAGAGGAGGAGTATTGAAGAGGATGATAGATCGTTGGGGAGTGAGGATGAGAACGATGTGTTGCAACATGCGAGGAAAAGCCGGAAGAAAGGAAATGGTGTGGGAGAAGAAAACAAATGGCGGAGGATCGGAAAGATTGTTTCTCCAGAGGTTTTGTCATAACAAGAAAGCCCCGGAGGCAAACATTCATTCCACCTGCCTTCAACTGCTCAACATCTCCTGACTTTACGGAAGAGTCACTAAATGCATGACTGTTACCATGGTAACTGCTGGCCAGAAGCACCCATCTCCTCCGGTGAGAGTTAGTCACTACTCTGTAACTCTGGAGGCGTGTGATATGATAAAAGACTTTGTATCAACATTAGCAACGTTTTACAATTTTCTTAGGGCCTGGGATGTGGGCTTTTTGAGACAGAAATTTGATTGAGTTTCGGTTTTCCTAGGGGAGAGCTTGTGCTCCACTGGGACGTTTAAAGTAACAATAATCTTGCAAAATACAGGTATTCCCTGTATTCTGACCGATTTGAAGAACTCTAAAATTCTGTGTTGATTTTAAATTTCATGTGGTTTGTGTGGTTTTTTTGTAGAAGTGATGTGTTTTATGGTTGGGTTAGTTTTTCCTCCGCTGATATCTCAGTATATCTCACTGGTATATCATGTGTTGAACTTGTACAGGTACAAATGTATACAAATGTATACAAATGTATACAAATGTATACAAATGTATACAAATGTATACAAATGTATACAAATGTATACAAATGTATACAATTGTTGGCTACTTCACACATAATTTTTCTAATATCCTATACAACTTTGTTGCTTCAATTAAAAAAACTGCAAACAAGTCATCTTTTTTCCCTTTAATGTTGTCATAATAGGAAAGAAGTCTACAAAGTTACAAAACAAACAAATAATGTGGCATTTTTGGTTTGAAATTGTCTGTAAACATACACAGAAAGAAACTGCATTAGTACATGTACCGGTACAGTAGTTGGAGATATTCTCGTGGTCGGACACCTGGTAGCTTCTGTTGACTTCTACCTAGCAACAGCGCGAACAATGCGTGTGTACGTGTACAAAAAGTACGACCTACGAGCGCAGATTTGTTTTTCCAGCACAGCGTAACCAGGAACGATGTGATGTCATGCCGACTTTGAGAATGGCTGAAATTGTAAACTGCTATTTGAGACGGTCCCAAGGAAAAAGGGAGAAGGGATAAAATCATTTTTTTAAATGTACATGAAGTCTATCGACCAGTGCTTGCCCAATGTTTAAAACTAGAAGTTGACTGCCGGTACTGTCGTACCATCCTCGTACTATGCATGAACAGGTTGGGTGGTTACCAATCCCATCAGTACTTCTACATGTACATGTAGGTTATTGTCCTAGATATGTACATTTGTAAGTGTCATATTTAGTCTTAAGGGAACACACACTCCAACCACATTTGACACTTGCAAGTGTTAGTAGCAGGTGCTTAGACTAACCCCCAATATTGTGATTAGCTTTCCTCCTGTGTTGGTAGTCAGTAAAACAGTTGGTAACCGATACCCCGTTTAAGTCAAGAGCTTCCACCCAGTGGTATTGGTCAAGTATTTTAATGGTGTGAAAATGGAACAGTCTAAACTGCCTGCAGGGGCAAATCTTGAAACCGAAACAAGAATTGATCAGCTTTCTTTCTTTTTGTAACATTTTAAATTTGAAATCGTAATGAATATGCTATGTGTATGTATTCTAGATCCAATTACAATTCGGCTGTATACTATAGCAATAGATGTACCGGAGGCTCTGGTCCAATTTCTCAGAGCAAATTTAATATTGCTTAAATTTTCAGTCCTTTTAGTACAAAAAGAATAAGCTAAAAGATTTCAGGAATAGCCATGTTACGTATCGCGTCATTTTGGATGGTATCCTATTTTTGCAAAGAATATTTCTGTAATTCTTATTTTATTCAGTACATTCAAGTCATGTACAGTACAGAAATTTATTTTTTTCCCTTCAACTTCAACTGTTTTATTCAAACAAATCTTTCAGTTTATTCATTTTTTGGGGGGGACTGAAACCCCCAAATACAAATGTAGCACACGGAAAACCGAACTGTAAGGCCCAACATAAACACTATCGTACGTCTTTTTTTCTTTCTTCCCCAGCTGCGCAGGGAGGAATCTGCATCCTTGGAACGTCCCATCGTCATCTTACGAGGATCTGATGCACGTGAACTGATGAACATTGTTAACCGCCAGACCGAGGCTAGAGCTCGTATCATGACCCCACCTGCTCAGCCTCCTCAGGTAAAACACCCCACGCCAGTCCAAACAAACGACCTGGGCAACTTGGTGAATTTGGGACTTTATCACTGCAAAGCATTGACTGTATAACATCAAAGATTTGTATGCACATTTCAAATCTGGCATATTTTGTTGCAATTATTTATTTCTTATCACCCCCAACCCGTCAAAATCCAACTGTATGTTTTTGTTTGAATCTAGTGGAATTGCATGGAGGGGAGGGGATGGATGTAGTGTATTCTCACTATGCTGCCAAATTTATTCAGAATATTGCAAGTCGGTTTCTGTGACAGTTTGTGTACCTTTAATTGAATGCAATATGTATGTTCATGTACAGTACAATCACAGGTTGGAAAATACTGCCAAAATACTTTTCTAGCTAAATGGGCAAAAATCACGATAGAAAGGTACAAATACGATGCCTCTGTCAGTCTCACGATCCCTCTGTCAGTCTCACGATCCCTCTGTCAGTCCTACAACCCTCTGTCAATCAATTCACGCTCTGCTGCTTTATTCCACCCTCTTCCTGTTCAAATAGACGGAATATCAGCTCCTCTGTCCATTGCTACCTTGGCTTGGGGTTTTACGCTTTGATTACTCCACCTTCCCCGTTGTTTTTTTCTCTTCCTTTACTTGTTTATCTGTCGGAAATTCAAGGTTTATGTCTTGTTGGTGAGAAGACTTGAGTATAATGGAGATGAAGGTTGCAAATGTACTGCAGCTCGCTTGACTTCTCTCAGATCTAATGCCAGTTATTGCGTATCTCTGAAAACCTGAAGTCTTTGAATTTGGCCTAGATGTACCTTTCATTAGAGTTTCCCAAAGTATATAAATAAGAGGTACCGGTATTTCATAGCATCATTTAAACAAAAATAATAGTTCTGCTTATCTGGTGAGGCTGTAACATACCGGGTACATGTTCAAACTTTATGAATATTTAATGATCATCCACCGAATATCTGAAAATATTGTAGTATTTTACCAAACAGAATATTCAAGTGGTGACTCGTTATCGGATTGCTATTGCAGTTTAAAGAAAAATATGCTAATTTTTGGCCATTCGTAATTCCATTGTTTGTTTGCCCATAAAAGAAAAAAATTGGCACGCGAAAGCCAAAATTGCTGCGAGTCCTTAATCCTTTTCAAAATCGTCAGGAGTTTTTACCCTGAGGCTTGGTCCAAACACCTTGTTTGCCTTCTCAGTAGTTCCTGATAGCATCTGTCTGTCTCCAGAAGTCTTAGCCCCCCTTCCCTTAGGGCTGGTATTAGGCAGATAAACAGGCTGGCTTTCATGAAACCCACAAGTGCAATTATTGAAACATGGACTCCCCTGATAAAGAGTTTAAGCAATAGACTGCCCAACACATATTGGATGTTTTGGGTGTTCGTTCAAAGGGTCAAAGATGTTACAGGTACTAAATGAACCACTAAAGAGTTGGTAATTTAAAATATACAGCTGTTGGAAGGACTGTACCCCTCCCCCTTCTCTTTCAAAAGAACCCAGGGAAACCTACTGCAGTAATTAAATGACCTATGACTTACTGCGTTCGGTCTCGCTGAAATGAAATCTTGGCCCCAGTCAGCTTGTCTATATATTAAGGCAAAGCTGGTTGTCGTCAGGGGACAGGGTCTTAAACACAATCTGGTTGATCAGGCTTCTGTGCCCTTTGTAAGGGCAAATCTAGAATGTCAGTCTTTTGGGATGTTCTGCCCCATAATTCCACGACGAGATTTATACCCGGAAAAAATCACTGGAGCTGTTGATTCTGTAGAATCTAATCAGAGGTCTTACTGGATTACGGTCAAGTAACGACTTCCATCTCACATTTCACCCATCTCGCATAATTCTAAGACATTCCAGTTTCCATCATCCAGGCAATTCTCAAGACATTTATTGTAAACCTCGAGAGACTTCAAGCAGTTCTTTAAAATCTGTAGTGTAAACAGGGTTAATGTTTGTTTAAGGGATACATTATTTGATTGAAAAATTAATCAGATAACTCAGAGGATAAATCAACAAAATATAACGGAATACCACACGTAGAATGTATATCGATAATATAGATAGGGTTTCAAAGATACTGGTTTCTACTTTAAAATGAGACATCAAACGTCCAAATCTGACAATGTTTTGACAGAGTTTTTCAAGAGGGGTCCCTTTGACCATGGGACCAATTTTTTTGGATTTTGTTTGGATACTGTGCAAGTGTAGACTTAAAACCAAGTCGCCCCAGAAACGAACCAGCGCTGAGCCACCTTGCCCACTGCCGTCAGCTCTGGTTCATTTCGGTGGCGCCTGCACAGACAAAGACAAAAGTGTCTAACGACTTGATTTCAAGTCCACATTTGCATAGTATCCAAACAAAATTTAAAAACTTTGTCCCATGGTCCCAAGTTTTCATCTTCCGTTGAATTAACAATTTTAAGGTGTTATCATTTTTATTACAGAAGACATCTAACGAGTTCTTCGACATGGGGATCTTTGTGGCATTCTTTGTTCTGATCGCCATTATCTGTTTGTTGCTTCTCCTCAAATTAAGATGGAGACAGAAAAGGAAGCAGGTAAGAATCTATCTAAATCCATCAAAATCCATCGAAAGCCTTAACAAATGCCTAGGAAGAGGGTATGGACTATTGACAAATATCACATACTGTACACAGATAACTTGGAGAAAAGAGTACTATATTTGAACAATTATAATCAAATTTTCAATGAAAACAATTTTCCCAAGAATTGTTTAAATAAATTGAAACTCTAAAAATTACCCCCCAAAATAAATTCCAGCTTGAATTGATTCCAACTTGGGTTTCCTTTTCTCTTTGACCTGATCTGGTTGCAGACTTCACAGGTTCGAATGGCAATGGATGCCCTGTCAAAGATGGAGATCCGTAAATACAAACACTACTCAGATTACCACCAGTTACGCAAGTCGTCACAAGACGAGCGCTACACTGAACTCCATCAGATCCGTAAGTCATCTCAGGAGGATCGTTGGGCCGCGACCACGCTCAGTATAGCATCTGAGGGGATCATCTGTGCAATCTGTCTGGAGGAGTTTCATGATGGCGAGGTGAGTCATTGTTGTAAGGAACAGCATTTTTTTCCAGCATTTATGAACACAAAACTTAGCATCACAAAATTTACTATAAAATAGGAATCCCCTAACACATCCATTTTCGAAAATTACTTTAAAAAGAAAAAAATGTTGTACATACTACCTTTAACATCCATAGCGAATAGGTTTAACAGAAATTGGGTGCCAAACCCCTCCCCCCTCCCCCCTCCCCTGGTGAGAACCCTGGACATCTCAGAGATGTTGTATGATGTGTCAGAGATGTTGTGGGACATGGCACATGTATAATGTTGTTGTGGGATGTGTCAGGGGTCACTTTAAGGTCATGAATGCATGTGTTCAGGGTTGGCCAGCGCAGATGGAATATCCATAAGCGAGGATCATTCATGTGCAGTCAAGCTGAATGCCTCTGAGTTTATGCGTTTGGTACATGTAAATTCAAAATGCTGTTGTTTATAATTCATTTCAACAAACAAGATTGTAATCGCAGTTGCTGTTTGCTGAACTGTTTGTGTTAGTGTCTGATCAAAAACAGTTTTAGGTACATGTACCGTTAACTAGACACCTGTCATGGGGTGGCTTATTTCTTATTAAAACAAATGGCGCAGCTTACGCAATAAATTGTGGTGCAAGAGATCTTGCGTGAAATTGGCTGCTGGCACTTTTTGGAAAATAATTTTATTTGAGAAGTGTCCTCAAACAATCGTATACTTGCTTTTATTTTCTGGGCTATCAATCGAGTTGTGGATGAATGATGCCCGGGCACATAAACAAACAAGCAAGCAAGCAAACCGGAACGAAGCGTTAGATTGAGTCTCGCTAATTCAAATAACACACAAGTATAATGCAAAAAAGGGAGAAGAACAGAAATAAAGTAGTAAATTAAAACCTGTCCAGTCATGAGGGGATTTACATGGATTAACATGGATGGTCTTAAACATGGAGTGATTTGGATTAAACATGGATTAACGTGGATAAAAGATAACCTTGACCACTGTAAAAAGTCTAGGTAGTGTTGCAGAATTCCTCTGGGTGATTTGAGACGATTGCTTGGTGATAATTCATTGCCAAGGTTAATTATATTCCAATGTCGGATGATTGTTATGAATCATCATTGCAAGACGAGTGATTCAGATAAGTCGCCTTAAGGAGAAAACAGCAGCTTTTTACCGCAAACCTAATAGGCACCTAATTGTACATTATACAATTGTTGCCTGCTGTGACATGGTCCATGGCGTTTTGTACACCCGAGGGGGCAAATGGCACCCGAGGCGAAGCCGAGGGTGCCATTTGCCCCCGAGGGTGTACAAAACGCCATGGACCATGTCACAGCAGGCAACAATTGTTTTGTTATACCACGGTAATAGATTCTTACGGAGAAAATAAGGCAAAATTGGAACAGAAAAAAAGCAGACGAACAGCATAAACGAAAGCCGGTGTAAACAACAATGGCGGTCGTCAGGCGTTGCCGAAAGTGCTAACTTCACTGTTCCCTGTTTACATCGCACAGGAACATACATCAATTTACGTAGTACCAGCTAATATAACACAGCGCCATGTCAAAGGTTGCTAGACTCTAATATCAGTCGCTTCCATGTATTTATCACAGAAATGGCCGGCCAGGCTATGCGCTAGCGTGTAAAAAAAAATTCCGCGGCCTGGAAAAAGAAAGTTCATGTACCCCGTGGGGTACATGAACTCATGTACCACGCGTACTCAGCGTACATCACTCATACCATGCTCATACATCGGCACACTCGGATACATGCGTTTTTGTGGCATGTCACGTGAACGCTTCTCGACCAATAAAAATTCACAATCTATTGCCGTGGTATAACAATGTACTTTGTATATATCTTTCTATTGCATACATGTATCTGCAAACCTTCATTGTGCAGTGCTTCGAATCTGACTTCATTAACAAAAAATGTTGTATTCTTTGCGATTACTGATCTCTTTTAAATCAAAAATGTATTTTGATAATAAGATGTATTGATGGTTTCAAAGACGAACAAGTTTGACAGTTATTACTCGATAAACAGATCTTTAGTCAAATTGAGGGTAAGGTAGACATTTTGTTAATGCATATATCTTGAGTTGTTTTAGGTACATTTGACAACGAGTTTAAGAAGCAATATTTCTGTTTTTCTTTCCAGGAATTGAGAGTGGTACCCTGCTCACATGAATTTCATCGCCATTGTGTGGATCCGTGGCTCCTGTCTAACAGAACCTGTCCTCTATGCATGTATAATATAATTGGTAAGCAGCAGGAATGTTTTTGTTTTCTAGACATCACTGCAGTTTTTGTCTCAAATAATCTTGTATTTTTGCAATTTATTCTCCTACGAGGTGTGATTGATAAGTTCCTGGCCTAAGATAGAAGGAGTCAGTTTAAGATAATCAAACACGTTTATTTGTTTACATGTACATTAAAGTCCTCTCCTACGCATACATTAACATACTTCTAGCAGTCATGGAGCATATTTGTTGTTCTATTTAAAGGTAGTATACACCATTGGTCATTGCTTGAATTATCGTGAATGAGTAGATTTTGGTGGTTGTATTTTATAGTAAATATCGTTTAACTGAGCTGTCCGAAGTTTTACAATCATGGATGCCGAGAAAAGCACGAAAAACAGCAGGTTTTTTCAACCGGCGTCGAGCAGTTATTCTTATGCTATCTTTGTTTTTTCGCGATCGCCGTCCGGCGATCGCCAATCTTTCATTATAAAATTCTTTTATAACATTTTTTGGAACAATTACAGGATATCTAACGCAATCCTTTTGCTGGATGCCTAGAATCAACATTTACTTTCAAATGAGTAAGATATTTTTTAATAATTCAGTAGTAAATATTTTTGATATCTTTAAGCAAAATGTTTACCTGTAAAAATGGAAGTCTGTATTTTTGTTACACCACACCCCTTCAAATCCACATATTTATAACAAAACATTTGTTGACTGTTTTGACATGGTTCAAGAATTCTTGATACCCTTAGGGCCCAATAGCACTCTTGCTGTTAGCTTTTTTTTGTTATCGACCCTCTTCCCCTCCCCCCTCTCCAATTGTACAAAGTATCACAAAGAACGGTCAATAATTGATCACTGTATAAAAGCAAAAATGCACAGAAGGGGCATTTTCTTGTCTTTCTTCGGCCTCCAAAAATTGAATTTTCCTAATGCTTTTTCTCACAATGATTTTGCCTGTGGCATTGTGTGTCTAGTGGGCAACCTGTTCCCAATCGTAATTAATTTTCTTTTGTGTGTGATTTGTTATCCCATTCCCTGGGTACCAGAGTGTGGCTTCCTATTAGCAGTACATGTAGCATCGTTCGTTTTAATGGCTATTGACGTCACAGTACACTGATTCCCTTTGCACGCTTACTGAGTGACAACAAAGACCGTCATGTTTTGGGCGTGCAGATTTTTAAGCCTAAAACCAACTACATGTATTATTAATAGACATCTGCAATTTGAATCACCATTAGGCAAGATTCGTTTAAGCTTTTCTTCTGTGAAATATCTATCAATAAACATTTACAAATTTCTCCCAAGTAATTTCGTAAAACACCTGACAAGTTTAACTACTAAGTTTAACTTATTTTTTTATATTTTTTTTACAGAATTTCTGTTCTCTACATTACTTTACTCTAAATTTATTTTGATAACGAAACCTCAAATAATAATATAAATTAAATGTATCATCTAAGTCTCTAACAAAAGTACATCTGTACGATGATGCTACATTGACAACAAAACTGCCTTTTTAGAGTTCGTTGGCTTGAGACTTGACTTGTAATTGACTTGTTATTGACTTGTGAGAATTTCCTTGTGAAGACATCCAATAGGCTTGTAAGGACTTGGGATATGCTTGTGAGGAATTGAATCAAAGACTTAAGATTACTTGTAATTAACCTGTGAAGACTTCTGATTAACTTGGGAGAACTTGAGATTGACTTGCTATGAGATAGCGTAATGACAATTTAAAGGGTTCATCTATTTTACCTTTGATTTTCATTTCTGCAGGTTGTGGACCAGAGCCGCCTTCACGCCCACACTTACCTCCGCCGACTGCCAACCCTTCAACTCCTCTCAGAGTCAGTCTACCAAACACTCCAGCATCTCCTGAATTCATGCCAGAGAGTTGGTCCTTCCCTCCCACGACATACAGCATACCCTACCCCGGCATGAGGACTAACTCCTTCGGTCTGCATGGCTGCCCACGTAAACCTAACCACTGCAAGAGAAACGGCCATCACTTCCATCGCAACTCTGTCGACAGTGCTCAAGTTGGTAACATCCACGTTTTAGGGGATTCTAGGGACCCGAGACGCATGAGCTGCGGATCACGCACCGAGAATACTGGACAGGGCGTTGTTATGGTCCAACGAGGTTGTGAACAGTGCAGGAATATCTGCTCGCACTGCCAGCGGCAGCTCACCAGAAATAGCTCCCGAGCTCATTGCCGTAGAGACGACAGCAGACATCATGGCTTGACATCGTTTGAGAATCACTACATAGTGAACTTATCGCCTGTACAGAACAGAGAGTTGGGGAACTATCAAGATTTATGCAGCTTAAAGTACCCAGGGAAGATTGTGGCACACGACACACGGCATTACTGCGGTCAGATCGTGCCAGTCCGAGTCCATCTAGAGAATCTCCCCACACCTGTTTCTCCTTCATCTCATTGCAATGCCAACGATCTCAGGAAGTTATCATCAGGTAGCAGTCTTAGTCTGTCAGCTTTCCACGCTGATTGTGAGTGTAGTGACAGCACCGTCAGTAGCCACGGTAACTTTGATAGTAATCAGAGTGTTTATGGCAGCTCATCTACATTCAGGAGCGAGCCTAGCACGTCAGACCCCTGCAATTACTCACAACCGGGACAAGTCCAGCAGAATTTTGATTTAACAGAAGCAACGCAGCTAACTCCCACTTGTGTTCATAGAATCAATCAAGTATCGAGACCAATTAGCACGTCGGACACTGACGAAGCTAAACACAATAGTGACACGACGACGAGTGAAAAGACCAACTTCTCTATGCAGGTGAACGTATCCCAGAAGTCTACAGTACCTCCCAACTCAAACGCTACCAGACAAAAAACCACACACCAACATTCAAAGTCTTCAACTAAAACTTCAAATAATGGAAGATGTTCTCACTCGCATAGCCATCATAAGACGCATCAGTCTAACAAAACGAAAGACTCCAAGAAATCTGTTACTAAGGCTAAACTTACATGGCCGACGCAACAACTTACCAAACGGAAAGCGCCTTGCCCATGTTGCTCAGGAAAAATAGTCTGGGAAAGTTGCATAAGAAACTTGGAAAGTTCTGCAAAGAATGCCGAGAGGTCGTCTAGGTCAACTGAAAGGTCAAGATCACCAGAAAGGTCAAGGTCACCGGAGAAAGGGGCAAGATATAGTAGGAAACAGGGTCGAGGATCACTGCATATGTACAGAGGTCATTTGAGGTTACCGTTACAGTCACTAGCCGCACTCAAGAATGGTCAAGGTATGCAAGCAATAGCATTACATCATAATCTATAAATAAATGTGGAATTATTGTCTTTATGACTCACAAAATTTGTTTTTAACACAGTTTAATGAAAACTTTACTTTTTAAATTTGTTACCGTGAACTGTCATAAATGCCCTTATTAAAAATATTCAGAGGTTCCAGTTGACTGCGGGAGTGAAACGTTATCTTCGCTGTGTCATTACCGATATTAATGTCTGACCTACTCTTGTATTCCCCTTACAGGAACAGTGGTTACGATTCCAGTTCACCATGGCAACCAGCAAGTTTTGGAAGAGATTGTCTAACACAAAGCGAATGTCATAGTATCATTGTGTTTCATCTCATCTGTAAACGAAGGAGCATCTGCTTTTGATTAGGACCCAATTTCTTAAAATCTTCAAGCAGAAATAATTTTTAAAAATGTTCCTTTGCAAGCACACACATTTCAAGCGTTTTGACATTACATTTTTAAGTGTCTTATTTTGCAGCTTGCCACAAAAGTAAAAAACTTTCAATTTTATGGAGTTTTTAAGCAGAATTTTTTTTTTTTTAAATGTTGCTTAGCATATTTATTACTGGAAACAAGTAGCAAGCACGCACATTGCAGGCATTTTGACTTGTAAATGTTCAACAAATCTGATTCTTTAGTTTCCTATTTTGCAACGTTAAGTCCAAAGACTTCTTCTGAAAACACTGGGCAGCATGTTTCAAAATTGTGAGTTCAAGAATTAGATTTGTTAACATTTAATCGTGAACTACAGAATCATAGGAAATATATATTATCCACTTTTGTTACTTGTTACTTTTCATAAGATAGAATTGGCATCAGGATGGTGTAATTCAATATTGTGTCTGTACCCGTTGCACGCCGTACCTGCTCTATAATGTGACCGGCTCTACAAAAAGGTGTCTTAAGTCGCGCTATGCACTATCATGTAATGGCCCGCTTAAAGTTGAGAGGGTAAACATTTCATCAAAATATGATTTTTATTTGTTGTCATGAATAAAATCTTTAATAACTACAGTTTAAGGTTTCATTAAAAGAAATGTTGATTTTGATGAATAAAGTGGGAAAACGACCATTTTGTGTGCATCGTTCTGTTGTAGTACAACAGAGCCGGCTATTTCGAAGCCTGTTTTCTCAGTTGTGTAATTTGAACTCCCAGAAAGTAATCAATATGTAAACACGTCGTGTCTCCAAAATGGGAAGGGCTATGGGTCTCTATTATACTAAATGAAAGCTGACGTTGTGGGCTTTCTAACCATGTATATAACTCAATTTTATTAACTCAATTTTATTTGTTTGCAACATAAGACACCTTTTTGTAGAGCCGGTCACATATCAGATTCGAACCAGCCACCAACCCTGTCTTGCTCCGTGGTTAAGTGGTAAGATGTCTGCACTATTAAGCCAGAAGTCTTGGGTTCAAGTCCCACCTGAAGGGCCCAAACCCCTAATATTAAATAGATGTGAGTGAGTGTTGTGACATTATTGCCTGCATCAATGCCTTGTACATGTTTGTGTTATTGTTATACCGATCACAATTCTGAGTACATTGCCTTCATATTACACAAGCTGTCTATGCCGTTCACGCCTTTTTCCCATTTTATTATTGTATTATTATTATTATCAATTCTTTCTGGTTATGAAACCAAGGATCCCTCAAAAGTGTCCAAGGCACTGTAGCTCGCAAGAAACCTGTAGAGAGGAGACAATGAAAAGAAGGTACAGTTTTAGAGGTGGGAGGAAAACCACAGAAGAATATCCTGGGGGAAACCACAGAAGAATATCCTGGGGGAACCGACGGAGTCAGGCAGGGACTGAAAACCCAATCCACATATAGGCCCAGGTGGGATTTGAACCTGGGTCACTGCAGTGGAAGACGAGGAAAGAACCGCCGCGTCAACCTGACTCCCCGTTTGATTTGAACAGCTTGCAAATTTGAGTTGGGAGCAGAAGACTTGTAACTTGTCTATACTTGTAAGTTGCCGATAACAATGCCATTTGCGTTATTCTTTTGCATTTTTGTCAAAGGCCTTTAGAAAATATCTCATTTTATGATGTCAAGCTGGCATAAACCCTATTTTCATTCAATCTAAACTTTGCCTATATGCATTGCTACTAGTTGTCTCTTATACTAGTTGTCTCTTATACTAGTTGTCTCTTATACTAGTTGTCTCTTATACTAGTTGTCTCTTATACTAGTTGTCTCTTATACTAGTTGTCTCTTATACTAGTTGTCTCTTATACTAGTTGTCTCGGATACTAGTTGTCTCGGATACTAGTTGTCTCGGATACTAGTTGTCTCGGATACTAGTTGTCTCGGATACTAGTTGTCTCGGATACTAGTTGTCTCGGATACTAGTTGTCTCGGATACTAGTTGTCTCGGATACTAGTTGTCTCGGATACTAGTTGTCTCGGATACTAGATATTATGTCAGTATTAAGGAACTTAATAAGGCTGACGTTCGAATCCCAAGGACATCATTGATGGTGACCTGGCTGATGCCCCTCGCGGTCGCCCCTAGACTGCGCTATAAAGATTTCTTGAAGCATGATCTTGTCGCATTCGTAATTTCAAATGCTTCATGGAAGACAACTGCCAGCAATCGTACCCAGTGGCGTTCTGCCATATACCAGGGCTGCTCTACCTCAACCCAGATGTACATAGATGACTATGAGTCGCTTATCTCCAACGTCGTTCATGACAAGACATGCCATAATTGATTAAGGAACTATATCGGGTGAATCATCATGTAACAGGTTTGCCTACATCCTGACATTCTCCTGTAAACTATGCTAATAATGTATTTATAGTGCATTTTGCTGGCCCTGTGGTGTCAAAATTACTTAAAATTCAATTGTTTTTATATCGCTATTTGATTGTTCTGTTCTGTACAAATATATATATATATTGCATTTATTTTTTATGCATATTTTATATAGTATTAAACTATTTAAACAATTTGCTTGAGGCATTATAAAACTGTAAAACTAGTGTAATGGTATGAAGTCGGAATCCGTGGTATGTGTTAGACATATTTATTTGTGGAGTAAAGTGCACCATTAGTCAAACGAACACGCTGACAATGAATTATCTGGTAGGATGATAACACCATTAGTATTATTTCAGTCACATGTCACAATAACTTGTAAACATGCAGTTTTCTTCTTGAAAGTTACAAAACTGTCCTCAAAATGTAGGATTGCATGTTTATAGCCTTGCTTTTTTGGAAAATCTTAATGTCAACGTGTGATGTCGGCCACAAAAGTAGTTCAGTAAAATTCAAAATTAATAACAAACAAAATTTGATTAAAAAATGGTATACCTACAATTATATTGATCACTACAAAGTGTTTATTAAAATGTCAGTTTTAAACATACTTGTATAAATAAGATATAATAAGGATGGGTAACAACCTTACTCTAAAATCCTTCAAATGTCAGTGTTAAATATTTGTGGTGTATATGACAGCATTTATGAAATGTAATATAAACAGGGTATGCATATTAGGTTACAGGGTAACATACTCAACTACGTGTATTTATTTCAGATCAATACCTACCATAATTATCATATATTTGACGTCTTTTTAGTTACATCTTTATAACTTCATACACTTTTAAGAGATCCATTTTGTTTAAAATATTGACTGAAGGGTGATACAAGCTGGGGCCAATTTCATAGAGCTGCTAACGACAAAAATTTGCTTAGCACAAAAATGTATTGCTCATTAAAAACAGGTTACCAGCCAAAATTCTACGTGTTTTTCATGCTAAGCAAACAACCAGCTGACTATCTATCCAAAGCAATAAAGATCACGTGAAAATTTGGTCTGTAAACTTTATTTTGCCAAGGACATATTTTCATGCTAAGCAAATTTTTGTGCTTACAGCTCTATGAAATTGGCCCCAGGCAACAACCGAATGAGTGTCAACCCGGTCTCACTGATAACATAGAGAAAGGACCACACAAACAAAATAGCATTCAATGAAAACTCGCAACCTCATAGAAAACAAGTCATTTTACTGTTAAAATTTCAAACTGTGCCCAAAGCATTTCTGTCAATAATTATCAGTTTGTTGTGGAATTTATAACTTGTGGTACTGAGTTTTAAAATGTGCATTTTGTCTAATTGTGTACAAGTATTTATAACCCATTACAATTCAAACTTTTTAACAGCATGTTGTACATCCTTATACATGTATTTAGTATTTTATATATTTTGTAATTTTCGCAATCACTCCTATTTTTCTTCCAATTTTTGTCCGTCTTATAACTGGTTTTTTTTTCCCTCAATACTTTGTGTTGTTAAAAATAAACTAAGAATGTTGCCCCATTATAAATCCTCTCTGTAATTAGTCTGCACCCACTCGACATAGACCTGTATAGAATTTCAAGTCGCAGCAAAGTAATTCAGACACGGCCGCAGTACTATCACTTCATAACAGAAACACTTTCTGAAGAAAAATATAAGAAAGACGTATAACTGATTTGTATTCATTTTATGTGAGCAGCTATGCCAGAGTAAACTTTTTAAAGCACCATTTTAACCTTTCTGAGGAGAGATTTGTAACTGGTGTGTATCTTTCTGTATTGCGTTCAGGTATATGAATGGTATTTGTCAACATTTAAAAATTGTACTAGTCGCTGGTCTTTGACAAAATTAAATTGTATTTTAACCGTAATTATGATATAGGTGCTGTATTTATAGATGTTTAATTTATGTAAAATGAAATGAAGAATAGTAACAATTTTTATGTTTTAATGTGATTTCGAATAAATTGAAGGAAATACCATTTGAAATGATATATTATTTGCTGTTTGTGCTTTGCATCAAACCACACGAATGTGGCTGATAATGGCCGTTTTTCCAAACTCCGGCTTAGCTCCACCGGTTCAATCAGGGTTCAATTACATTTTCCATCCAAACTGCATAAACGTACGGAGACGAAGCTGAGGTTTAAAAACGACGTGAATTTCACCTCTCTTCGAAGCTTCCTATTTCATTCTTGTCGGATGAGGGCGCTCCATTTCTATTGCGGTGTTCCGTGTTTGTTGCAAGATCGCCGAAGAAAGCGCAACTAAATCGAAAGGTAATTTCTACAGTACAAACACTAAAATTGTACATGTACTTCCATTATGTTAATAATATAAGCTCTTTTGTGGTCACCATCATCATAAATTTGTATCCTTTTTCTACAATGTGGAATTTTATTACAACAAATTGATTAGCCTACGATTTGTTTCACTGCACGTAGTAATACCATTACCATGGAGGAATAAGAGCAGCCTCCATGCCGGTAACATAGTCGATCATGATCAGTGCAAGTTGAAGTTCAATCTGGCAGATTGCAATTGTGCAAACTCTAAAATGTCGAAGTCATCGGGTTTTTTAAAGAATTTTAATTTACCCGTTTAATACATTACATGTGTGGTACATGACTACATGTACTCGTCAGCAGTGTCAACACTTGGCAATAAATGATATTGATTGTAAGACTAAAACTGTAGGAGTGATTGAACCACTGTGAGTGTGACTAACGTTACTCTTTTTTTCTTTCCGCAGTAGTATGGTAATGTTTCTCAGTAATTTAGTAAATATAGCTGATTAAACGACAGTCAATCCCCAGCTTGTCTATGAAGGTGCTGGTGCTGTCTGCGTTGAAACCAAGTACTGGAAACTGGACTTTAGCTCGGCGAATCAGGTAAATGGATTTCCGATGGGTGACTTTGTGTCATGATTGATAATCAAGTTTAGTTTAATACATATTGGCTACAACTCGGTACACACCCTCTACCTCCATGGTTACACAATACAAGTCGCATCAGAAGTCGCATCACAAGTGACAATCGCATTCCTTCATCAAAATTCATCTTGAGTCTGGATAATTTTGTATTGACTTGTGATTGATTTGTGATGTGGAATGTCGTGGCCTGGCGGTTAAGAACCCGATTTTCTGTTCCGCAGAGCGTGAGTTCGAGTCCCGGTGTTGACACGTGTGTCCTTAAGCAAGGCAAACAAATCACAACTGCTTCGTCCTTCGGATGGGATGTAAAGCTGGAGGTCCCATGCGTTGTGTAATGCACATAAAAGAACCCAGAAAAACTTATCGCTAAGAGAAGGGGTTTGCCCCGGTGTTTCTGGAGGATCAAGACAGCTACCTTCTCGTGGTGATCCGCCTAAGAGAAAAAAGACCTCTCGAACTAAAGCTGTCAATCAGGACTTCGGTCCATACGACAACAACATTGATTTGTGATAAATTGATTACCAAATCAGATATTAATTTCATCATTTGTCCACATTGAATTGATAAGGCTTTGAAATTGACAGCATAACCATCGTTTCATTCTCTTTGGTTTACAGCGCCTATCTACAAGATGCGGGCATCAACAGCCACTTAACAGACCAGAATGCGTTCAGCAGCCCCCTAGAATTCAACCGTCATATTGTCAAGACAGCAGCTGATTGTGTGCTAGCCATTCATGCCCTTCGTAGCGGCAGACTTCTGTTAGGTAAAGGATTGTACACCTCTCAAAGGCAACAGAGTTGCAGTCAAGGCCATCACAAATATTCAAGCATTTTTTTGTTTAAAGATAATAAAATTTTAAGATCGTATTTCAGACTTTAGCATCACTGTGTACATGCTCTGGAAATATATTTTTTCTAATAGGAAGGCTATGGTGTGACGTGTAGTCGTGTACGGTGCATACTTGATCGACCCACATGAATTTTTATTTCTAATCGTGGGTGAACCATGTTTTAATTTTAAATTAGAAGATAGGGTGTGACATGTTTACTGCATGACTCGAATTAAGATGTGTCAGGCGGCCATTTTAAAGAAAAAGAAAAGAAAAAAAAAGGGGGCCTCCTCCTTCCTTTAAAAAAAAAGACATGATGCTAAACATGTTTTTTTTTTATTTGGCCTAAATAAACCTACCTTCATTAACTGACTTCAAATTGTATGCTTGGAAGAAATGAAAAAAAGATGGAAATGAGATTTGGCTTTTAACTTTGTTTTTGTCTGGTTTCAGAATGTCCCGTTCCTTACTGTATAGTGTTTGGTGGCACCGATGTCAACGAGCACCGTAAGAATCCTGAAAAATTGGTTACCATGACAACGGCGGTCGCAAAGGCCAGGTAAAACAAGAAAATGAAATGCATTAAGAGGAAAGTAGAATAATATTTTTACATGGACTATAGAGGGCGCTATGTGGCCTGTTCTTGTGGAGACATAGGCCGAGTTCGGGCGGTCTATTCTTGACACGCGTAACTTGTTCTTGCAAAACCCTGGTGGATAGGTGGTGTGTGTTCTTGTTCCGAGTGCAATGTTCACGGGTCGCGTTCCCGCCGTTCGAGCGTAAAAACAGAGTTCGCGTGTCAAGAACAGACCGCCCGAACTCGGCCTTAGGTACTAGTAAGACTGTTCACGTGATGTGAGAGAACAGAGGTCATTTTCATGGTGCTGCTAAGCACAATTTTTTTGCTAACAGTGACCTTAAGCAGTAAAGCACATTTTAACCTAACAAAAAGAATGCTTACAAATCGGTGACGTAACAAGACAAATCTCCATGCATGCACAATGTTAGCACAACCTTTCTGTGAAATAGTGCTTAAACTTAAAGGTTAGCAGATTTGTCTGTTTTATAGTTAGCACAACTTTTCTTCTAACTGTTAAATAGGACCATATAATGTATTTCTAAAACTTTTCCTTGACAGATTTCTGGTGTGCTTCAGTAAATTCATGTATGACAAGGCACTGTCATTATGGGTAAGTTGTCGTACAACTCTGCATGATACTGTTAGTGTTACTGGGACAAAATAATATCAATTGTATTTATGTTTGATATTTTGTCCTTTTATATATTTTCCTTGCAGCCTGATATTGGTAACAAACTCTTCATCCAACCACAAGGTAAGATTCTAGCTAAAAGGAAAAAATATCAATCAGATTTGTCAATGTGCAACATTCCGAAACGTGATAATTATTTTGAATAAAAGATAACAAAATTTGTTGTCTTCCTCAAAACAATACTAACCTGAAACTTCAACCATTTCTTTTTCCATCCATCATTATTTCATTCTATACATGTATCACATTTACAGGAGTTGTAACCTCTCCCTCCAGCCGTTTTGACTTTCACCAGCATCTTCACGCAACCTGTAACATTCCAGAGCACAGTAGTATATTCCTCTTAGTGGCTGGTCTGAGACCGGTCAAAGATCCATTGTATCTAGCCTTCAAGTTTTCAGGTATTTATTCAAGTTTAGCAGTTTTCAGAAAGGCAAATATGCTGCAGGCTTGAATCACATATTTCTATTTTTTCTAATTTCCTACCCTGCTCCTACTTACATGTAATATTTTTAATTTTGATAACTACTTTTTTGTCCCACAACTCAAACAAATTAAATCACACAATGAAGGGCTTGAGCACAGGAATACTGCAACTTAGTTGATGATCCTGCTGACGTGGATATCAACCAAGACTATCCATAGAAGACTGCCAAAGTCCTATATCTATCCTGGTTTTTATTACATTTTGACACAATGTTCTTGTCCTTTTTCACTTGGGTCTATTTAATATCCTGATGTTGCCAATTATATAAAGTCACTATTAACATATACTTCCTAGCCACTGGAAGTATATTTGTGACTGGCTCTATCTACAAAAAGATGTGTTAAGTCGCGCTGTGCACTATCATGTAATGGCCCGCCTAACGTTAAGAGGTTAAACATTTCATCAAAATGTGATTTTAATTTTTTGTCATGAATGACATCTTCAATACCTACAGTTTCAGGTTTCATTCAAAGAAATGTTGATTTTGATGAATAAAGTGGGAAAAAATACCATTTTGTGTGCATCGTTCTGTTGTAGTACAACAGAGCCGGCTATTTCAAAGCCTGTTTTCTCAGTTGTGTAATTTGAACTCCAAGGAAGTAATCAATATGTAAACACGTCATATCTCCAAAATGAGAGGGGCTATGGAGCTCTATTATATACCAAATGAAAGCTTACGTTGTGGGCTTTGCAACCATGTATATAACTCAATTTATTTTTTGGCGACATAATACACCTTTTTGTAGAGCCGGTCACATTTTTGATGACTTTAGCGGGCTGTTGCTTGCTTCAAGAATCCTCAAGATTTAGCTAAGATTCTACCAAGATTCTGACAAGATATTTTGAATTTCACACAGAATGGCATCTGGATCATGGCAATGTTTCCTTGGTGATTGTAGGCCCAGTACTAGATCAACAAATGTCAGCAGAAGCCAAGACAACTGTCAAAGGGTAGGCTGGAATCTTGATTTTAACATTCGAGAATTTCTTATTTCTGCTCGGGAAATTCCAAGCAGAAATTGTGTGTGCATTAAACATAAGTACATCTGGTTTTGTGTGTACTTGTACACACAAGTAAGCCTGCAAACCCCGGATTAAAAAACAAAATGGATAGCGTAGAAAAATGGGCAAAAAAACTGGGCCCTGGAAGGCTCCAAACTTTTCATCATTTTGGACTTGGCCCTGATTTTACCAAACCAACAAGTTAAGACATAATATCATTAATTGCAAGTGTATGGTTTTTATAACGGCTTATTTGTTTGTCCGCAATGCGCAAGTGCTGCTAATTTGCATGTTACGTAAGGTTGATGCAGTGCAAAATTCCAAGGAGAAAATCTTTTCGTGCGGTTCGTTGACCGAGTCAGGTTCGTCAATAAATATGGGACCTTGCTTGCTGTTGCGCTGAACAATAGCCAGGCTGTATCGTGATCTACTTCACTAAAAACATCTTACACTAAGACTGCACCTGCCTATAGGAGCTATGTTGTACAATTTGAGGTCAATATTTGTAAGATGATAAACAATCATGATATCAAAGTATAAAGAAGCCGTGCTACATTTGTGTGCTGTCACAGGCTGCCAGGGGTCTACATCTTAGACCCTCTGTCTCTGACTGACTGTCATAGAGCTATACAGGAGTCTACTGCTGTACTCAACTGTTCGCTGAGTGAAGGCATGTCAACCGCCGTCCTAGAGGTAACTTGCTACAGACCCTGTCACTATTCTCTAAACCAAGCACTTCCCCACAAATCTACTGCACCATATACCACCACTCAACACTTTTGGTCTTTTCATAAAAAAGATCTTCTCGCCGAATATATCAGGTCAATTTGTGAATCTTTTCTTATTGATTCTGTCAAACAGAGCCCCCCCCCCCTCCATGCTTCCTTGCAATATATACTTGGTACACATTTCATTTGCTTTGCTAACGGAGAATACATATTTTTGTATTTGTGATGTTAACTTCATTATAAAATCTGAAACAAGTCTTGCCTTAATTAGTTACTCACATAATCTGAATTGGATAGTTTGTTTTTGACTGAGGCTTTGGTTGTTGCCACTGACATGCAAGAAACTACCTGTGGCTATAAAAGGGATTTAAACTGATTCTCTTGCAGGCCATGGATCTGTGCGTACCAGTCATAGCGCGTAACATAGCTGGTAACCGAACCCTCATCAACCACCGACAGACAGGATTGCTTTATGATACACCAGAGGTGGGTACTGTTTAATATTTCACTTATCTAACCCTTATCCACCCACTCACATCCCTCTAAATCCATCTGGAGTTTTGTAGGACTTTGCGGGATCTAAAAAGGTAAAGTCAGCATCCTTTATTATTACTAGATACTGGATGTCTCAAGTAAACTGAGGTAAAAAGAGTGTGTCATTTTGTTGCTTTATTTCAAGGAGTTTATTCGTTTGGCTAAGGACCTTCTGACATCTCCAGACCAGAGTGAAGTAATCACAAAGGAAGCCAAGGAGTTTGTTGATACCCACCACGCCCCTAAGAATGAGAGGGTCACTTATGTCAACCTCGTCAAAAGGATGGCATCAGAGTCAAGATGAGATGACAGAGCTTATCTTGACCTTCTGACATCTCCAGACCAGAGTGAAGTAATCACCAAGGAAGCCAAAGAGTTTGTTGATACCCACCACGCCCCTAAGAATGAGAGGATCACTTATGTCAACCTCGTCAAAAGGATGGCATCTGAGTCAAGATAAGCTGACAGAGCTGTAAGATGCACCAAGCAAACCAAGGAGTTTGTTGATACCCACCACGCCCCTAAGAATGAGAGGATCACTTATGTCAACCTCGTCAAAAGGATGGCATCAGAGTCAAGATGAGATGACAGAGCTTATCTTGACCTTCTGACATCTACAGACCAGAGTGAAGTAATCACCAAGGAAGCCAAAGAGTTTGTTGATACCCACCACGCCCCTAAGAATGAGAGGATCACTTATGTCAACCTCGTCAAAAGGATGGCATCAGAGTCAAGATGAGATGACAGAGCTTATCTTGACCTTCTGACATCTACAGACCAGAGTGAAGTAATCACCAAGGAAGCAATGAGTTTATTTATACCCACCATGCCCCTAAAAATGAGAGGGTCACTTATGTCAACCTATAAGATGCACCAAGCAAACCAAGGAGTTTGTTGATACCCACCACGCCCCTAAGAATGAGAGGGTCACTTATGTCAACCTGTAAGATGCACCAAGCAAACCAAGGAGTTTGTTGATACCCACCACGCCCCTAAGAATGAGAGGGTCACTTATGTCAACCTATAAGATGCACCAAGCAAGGTCGGTCCGCAGGTCGGTCCGCAGGTCGGTCCGCAGGTCGGTCCGCAGGTCGGTCCGCAGGTCGGTCCGCAGGTCGGTCCGCAGGTCGGTCCGCAGGTCGGTCCGCAGGTCGGTCCGCAGGTCGGTCCGCAGGTCGGTCCGCAGGTCGGTCCGCAGGTCGGTCCGCAGGTCGGTCCGCAGGTCGGTCCGCAGGTCGGTCCGCAGGTCGGTCCGCAGGTCGGTCCGCAGGTCGGTCCGCAGGTCGGTCCGCAGGTCGGTCCGCAGGTCGGTCCGCAGGTCGGTCCGCAGGTCGGTCCGCAGGTCGGTCCGCAGGTCGGTCCGCAGGTCGGTCCGCAGGTCGGTCCGCAGGTCGGTCCGCAGGGAGGTCCGCAGGGAGGTCCGCAGGGAGGTCCGCAGGGAGGTCCGCAGGGAGGTCCGCAGGGAGGTCCGCAGGTCGGTCCGCAGGTCGGTCCGCAGGTCATCAGTCCCTCTAGATGATGTACCAAAGATTCACATCAATTTAAACAGCATTATCTAGAAGTTAAAATTTACTACACATTTCGATGCACATTTCTGAAATTTGTTAGAACATTTATTAAAAAATATTTTTTTATGAAATATTTTTAGACATTTAATTAAAAAATAATGATTTAATTGAGATAGAAACAATTCTTGGCTCTTTCAGTCCATGAAATATATTTTATATAGATTGTTTTTGTTAATAATACCATTTTAAAGTAACTGGAAACTACATGCAATAAATATCCGCTATAAATAAATAGATATTCTTAATAGGCGACAAATGATTCTAACAGTGGGTATTACTATTTTTTAATATAATTATATCTGTATAAATCTTAAAAGTAAAAGAAATTATGTACAATTGTTTAGTAGTACTTACTCATGTAGTACTTACTGTCATTACTTAAACAATTTTTGCAGCATGCTGATTGTGAATTCAAGAAAAATCTGTCCGTTTTACAACTTTACTGCATAATTTCTTTTAATCATTGTAGAATTGTAATGCCTTTATTTAGTTAATACTATCTTTATCTATGTCTTCTTAAAGTAGCTGAAATGTGTCTGCATAAAGCTGAGGATTTTAGTGAAATCAAGAACTTGTTTTTGTTTCCTTTGTTTCTATAGTTCAACACAAATCTCTGAAATTAAACAATTTGTATACCGAGCTTTTCTGAAAGAACAAATTATCATTTTGTCATAGTACAAAACAAATGATGAAAGATGGTGGATCTTCGCAAACGATAACAGATACACTACTGGGTTTTTTTTAGATTTAAATTGTTTTATTGCAGTGCTTAGAATTTTGGAAAGTCGCTTGATTTCCGTATCAAATTATGTTACTGTGCTAGTATTGTACGAGCAGTTAAAGTTTATAGTCTTACTTTTATGGAAACGGTAACGAATTTGTGGGGAATTGTTCGCTTAAAAAGATGTCACTGGACAAACGAGGCACCCGCCGGGTGTCACTGCCTAGAGTGACTAACAAAACAAGCAAAGACGATTTCGAATTGGCACTGAAACAGGCTCATTAGTCCCAGTGCTGTCCTTTGTTGGAAAGGTTGAAGCGTATTCAGGCTGATACTAGTGCCGGGAAGCACACCCACGCATTTCCGGCCTTGCGCGTTGCTGAAATACATTTCCGAACTTGAACTTGGCGTGTTTATGCGTCATCCGTTTTGAATTTTTGGAAATTTTTGCGTTTATATACGTCATCCGGCGCGAACTGGTTAATAGAGACTTCCAAACCCCGGCTTATAAGTTCGGGCTCCATTGCCAAATGGCATAGATGACGAAGCTGGGGTTTGGAAAACGGCCTAGAATTATTGTCATATTACCAGCGCGCGAGGAGGGCGCTCGACCTGAGAGGCTTGGAGACACTTGGTGGCAGCATATCAGTTTTCTATTTTGGCGGGCATTGTTTTTAGTTTTCTCTGCAAAACGCATGAGGAGTAAAACGCATGAGGAGTAAAACGCATGAGGAGTAAAACGCATGAGGAGTAAAACGCATGAGGAGTAAAACGCATGAGGAGTAAAACGCATGAGGAGTAAAACGCATGAGGAGTAAAACGCATGAGGAGTAAAACGCATGAGGAGTAAAACGCATGACGAGTAAAACGCATGACGAGTAAAACGCATGAGGAGTTGTCGTAACCGTATACGTATGTTTATAATCTGATGGAGAGTATAAACACGAGGAGAAAGGTAGGGTGCGGTGTGGGATGCCACAGAACGCCGTTAAGGCCAATGAATTGTTGGGGTCCCTTAATTAGTCGCCAATGTTATAATTTTCTGTCCCCGGATTAAAATAACAAATTGAGCGCAATATTTATAGACACGAAAGTTTGCAAAAAAACTATCGGCAGGAAAGCCAGGCGCCCGGCTAATGATTTTACTAACACGGCAACCAAGTTGAACAAATAGACTACAAATAGACAAGTTCAAGTAAAACGGAAACCGTTAAGTTTAAATTGTATAAAGTAGCATTTTAACAAATTATATGTACGAATGCACCAGAAACAAAAGGCAACACGATATTGCAGATGCTGTTATTGCTAATCATTAGATAATAAGAGGCCAAAATTAGACAAAGTAGAAATGCATTTATTTCTCATAATGTAAAGAAACGTAGAATCATTGCCATTGTCATTGCGGGGAACTTCCGTAGTTGTACAATTGTCAATACACGTAGGCCTCGTGATATCATTTTAAAACAAGTGAAATGATGAATGCTATTAGTGTGCAAATTAGTTGTGTTGTGTACTCGTACAAATCTCGCCCTACAAAAGGTGTAGGCCTGTAGAATACAGCATTCTTACTTTCATAAAATGTCATATTCAATTCTGCAAAGCCGAGTACACACTGCCACGAACTCGTCTATACATTTCGCTTTTGTACAATAACAAATACCTAAGTAAAACTTGCCGTTGGGTGTACCCGTTTTGTGTGACTAAAAATGTCTTTGTACATACATATTACTAGGTTATTACTCGGTTAACTAATGTTTCAAAACGTTTCTTACAATTGCCTAATATAGTGTATACGGAGCGGCGTAAATCTGCTTGCGTCATGCAAACATGGCCATGCCTGCACCCACTTAAATTTGTACAAATATTTGGTGAAATAAATGAATCCATCTAATATTGGTGCTCGGCACAGACGTCGGAGAATCTCCCCAGATCTCCGACTTACATGTACATTGTTCCCCTCTAAAGCTGTTATCCAGTGTACTTTCCAATCCATCATTATTGACCGGGTATAGGTCCTAACCCATTGTTCATTATTAACCCAGCTGTACTAAAGCCTAATTACGCTTGAACATCAAAATGAATGTGAAAAAGGGAATTACAGTGAAAGTTGTTTCAAATCATTTCAGAAAAAGACTATCGATACAAATTATATACAGTTTGCACATAAAGCAAATAAATTATAGGCCTACATCCCAAATAAACAACCCGGCCGCCAGGATTCGACTCGGATTCTCTGATTCTCTGATTCTCTGATTCTCTGATTCATAGTTTGCCTCTGTACCATGCTAAATTGATAACAATAATGCAACCATCCTAAATTGGTGCAAGCATTTATTCCGCAAATGCGACCCCACCAGGTTTCGAACTCTGGTATATTTTTTATTCTTGCCAACCTATAGTTTCCGCGTAATAACCGAAGAAGGTTTAGGTATAAAAATAACAAAATTCGCGGCATGAAAGTTAACGCTGTGCAGAATGTAGTCTTGGTTCAAGACGTTACTATTGTACTTTTGTCCTTTTCCAGACTTTACAATGCATTAAAACAAATATCAACAGAGGGCGCACTTTAGAGACCGACAACGATAAGATTTTGTATCTTAGGCCAGAACGCACACGCAACCGGGGCGGGCGCCAAAATAACAAAACAACGGTCTTGGGCCCAAGACTATGCACAATGGCAACAACCAGCACTGAAAAGTGACAAATGTAAGCGTCATAGCGCAAGTTGTCTTTTCGAAAACAACGGACCGTGGGGGTACGTAGACCCGCGCCATAATGCACGTGCACATTAGATAGAAAGCATGGATCGATTAATGGTTAAACCATTGCTCGCGCTCGAACTTGCTTTAATGACAATCGCAGTAGACTGGTGCCTAAGCTGTCACAATTACATCGATTTGTCCTCACTATAGACGGGAGTCTAGACGTCCATTGAGAATCTGACTTAAGTATAACAAATGTTTTTGTGACTTTCATCAGTTCACCGTGTGAGCGGCATTTTCACCAGAAAAGACCCGCCTGAAGAATTCTTTAGCCAGTGGCGCCTCTAGCATGATGGTAATGGTTCCTACGAAGACACCACAGAGGAACACGATAAGAAAGATGCGATCTACTACCATGGCAACGTACTTCCAGTCTTCCTTGGCCTGTGAGGTGATAAAGCCAGGTAAGAAGAATAATCGAATTAATGCGCAACATAAGGGTGTATGTCTGGAATTTGTAATAGCAGTTATATTTAACCCTCGTTAGAAAGACGTGAAATAACATTTATGCCTTTTATAAAATGTGTCGCCCTCTAGAAAGCTAATGTGCGCATGCTCAAATGACGTAAATGATAGAAAAGGACCAATGTGTTTGCTGCCACCAGCCGTCTCAAAGTTGCCCATTCGAATTAGCCCCTTATAATATATACTCAGAATTACCACTGACCATCAAATCATGTTTTGACAGAAAAAAAGGTGTGTTTTGTGATTGTAATCAATTGTGTTGCCGGTGTAGTGAAATTTAGACTCCACCTGAAAACTACTCCGACCGCATTGCGCATAGAGACACATCAAGACGTTTAACGTTTGTAAAAAGGAACACATTTCACAAGAGTTCCATAATGCATCAGTCTCCTTACCCTAACCATATCGTCATCGTTGCGATAACGTGACGTCATGTACATAATCTCCTCTACGGCTCTGTGTACGTTCATAGCCTCGCACGGATCGGGGTCGTGGTTGGTAGACGGTAGATATCGGCTTGGACGATGGGCTTCCTGACCCACTGAAACCAAAACGAGGGAGAGATGTAAACATTTCAAAATATGTGCTACAAGCTTTCGCTTTTACCTGTACAGTACTACGATCACTTATTGTCTTGTCTTGTCTTAGTAACCCATTTCCCGCATGATGCACCTCGTAAATTGTGTATTTACATTAATTGTGCAGTGTTTATTTTGCCGTTTGTAAGATTTGTATGCCTTTGTGGTACAACATCCGAATATTAAATTGAAATTGAGTTGGGCATTATCAGTGGCAACACTGTTAGAAAATCTGCTCGTGAAGTAAAGTGTTTCAATGATAGTCTTACAAGATTACGAGATTGGGGCATTTCTATAACCGAGGATTATATTTCTCGGCTATAGTCGCATCATTCGAGAAAATCTGCGACAGTTTTTTTTTTATAAAGCACAACCCTACAATACGTTTTCCGTCTGATCTATTTACCGCCCATTCATCAAACGTTCACTATCTGCAAGTACAAACAAAAATACGCGGCCTATTTCAAATGAATAAAAAAGTAATACCTTCTCTTGCCAAAGGGAAACAGATTTAAGAACTGACAATTACTTGTCGTCCGATTAAGACCTCAATTCATTCCTGACATAAGACACAGTTATTAGTGCGTCTTTGCCAACGGCTGTATTTGTGTTCTGTCCCCAGCCATTACATCGACACACTTTCTTAATGCCGCTTGCCAAACTGACAGATTTGTGTTTTATCGCCTTAAGGTGATTTTCTGGATGTTTTTAGTGAAAAAGTTTTGTGGTTTGAAGCAGAGGGATTTTTTTAAACTGAAGCTTGATATATAGGGGACATTCTGTACAAGGTATAGGACACATGTTTTAGCTTTTTTCAGTCTCGTTTAATTAGTTAAGTTTTAATCAGGTTATGGGGTAAATATATTTGATCAACAACTGATGAAATTTAACATGAACCTCTGTAGTACCATGGAGCAATAAACTAGATTTGTTTATTGCTCCATGGTAGTACCTGGACTTGTTCTTCGTAGTCCGTTGGAACTGGACGGAGCCTCCCCTTTGTTGGCAGCTAACGAGGCGGTGGCGGCCCAGTAGGTTGGCGGCATGGACAGGGAAGGCTGTCTGCTCCCTCTGGCGTCGCCATTGGCGCTAACCTCTGTGTGTGTGTAACATAAACAAAACAATAATGACAGAAATGTATTGCCTCTGTCGGTTGCTGTTGTTTAATGGACGATATCAGAATATTTCCATCTTGAGTAAAATGTACAGTTTCTACCTGTCAAGACTTCCCCCTCTGAGTCTGTCTCCTGCCCATTCAGCTCACGATCCGCCTCACTGCGCAACCGCACCGTGTAATTATTGCCTTTACTCTCCATAACCAGTTTCTTCGAGTCCACATATTTAGTGGTGACGGCGTCTCGAGTCAGCGCCACGCCCACGTTCCGGTACTTAAGATTGTAGCGCTCGGGCCTCTTCAAGGCTATATACTTGGGGAGGACGTTGATGAACACCGTCCGTACCCAGTTGGGCATTTTGTGTGTGTGAGGCGAGCGGTAGCGAATGTTTAACACAAAGACGGTTAGGATAATGGAAGAAGACACGACGACCATAGTGAACAGAAGGTACTTGACGATCAAAGGAAAGTTGTTTCCCGTAGGTGGAATCCGCTGCGTCACCAGTAATAGAAACCAAGCCATTGAGAGAAGCACTGAAGTACACAGTGACATCTTCTCGCTGATGTCCGGAGGCAGGTAGAAGACTAGGACGGTATTGAAGGAGATGAGGCCGCAGGGTAGCAACAAGTAGGCGAAGTAATACAGCGGCATCCGGCGCAAGAGAAAAGTGCAGGTGACGTCAACGTACACCTCGGAACAGCACAGGTAGCTGATGACGTGCCTCTCGCACGGAGACCGAACGATGGCCCACTCTCCATTTTCCCAGTAGTCTTTTTTCTCGACGTTAGGACTGGACGGTATCAGATCAATCTTGCCCATGTCGTAAGTCCAGCTGCCGAACTTCATGGTGCAGTTTTGCTCGTCAAAAGGAAAGTAGCGGGCGTCGATCTTACATGAGCTCTTGTAGACGGCCGGCGGGGACCAGTTAACGGTACCGTCGCAGTCCACACTGGCCCAGGCCCCCGTCTGCATATCGAAAGAACCATTTGCACTAAACGAGGAAAGATAGAAATAACACAGTGAGGCTATGGTAGAAGTTTCAAGTTTGTAACTGTACTCTCTCTTTTCGCGTATAACAATTAATTAATATTTTGTTGTGCGGCGAACAGGACGTTGCTACTTACAATTGACAAGTAGTTTGGACAATAGTATTGGTTGTAAATTATACTTCAGCTTAAATCAGATAGATATGACTATACTGCCCCCAAGAGGCGGAAATCGAATTCAAAATGTGAAGCGGCATGGTTTTCTGGTGGGCCCTATCACGTAAGCGATTCCTTACTTATTATAGATGAGTATATCAGGGATCCAGATGGCGTCGCTAGGCACTTTGATCCGCCGAATGCCATCAAAGTCACTGGGCTGCCACTTGAGATTGTAGTCACTCCACACCTGTGGTTACAAATAAGACGCGAAAGTAAGACGCTGCCATCTTAGTTACGCCGCATGTACAAACAGCGCGAAGCACATAGATCGGACGTTGAGTGATAAGGTGCATTAGGACTAAACTTGTCTGTAACCCGTGAGTTGACTACCTTACGGAACGTCGGGTTGTCTGCTTTCTGAATCTAAAAGGCCGCCAGTCTTTTCTTCTTTCTTGTGAATGTTTCTAAATCTCAAGGGAGTTCGTTTACCCTTGCTGTGAGTCTACCGGGACTGGCTATAATCTGGGACACGAGATCAGGAGCATACTGTTTTAATATTCAGGGCACATCTCAAGCAATATGCATCATGTTGTGCATCTTGCTGGGTTTATTGTTTGAAATTTTGAAAATAATATGTGCTGTATACGCTGTCCGTGGTTAGTGTTTACGCCAGGATGTAACGACGTAAACAACATGGATGCGATAGTTTAATGTCCTCGTAGATAAATAGTTTCCTCACACTGCTTATGTGACCACTCATTATTTTCATTTCTTTCAAGATCAGCACCCAAAATCTTTCAAGATCTTTCAAGCCTATCTAAATCAGTATACAACCTAGTCTAAACTTTAAAAAATACATGTACATGTACAATGTACATGTACATGTACAATGTACATGTACATGTACAATGTACATGTACATTAACATTATGCATGTATGTACATGTACATATGCTGCTACATAAAGCCGTACAGTAAACTGCCGCCATTTTATGCACGGACTTGCACATGTTGTACAGCAAAGCTGATAAGTTACGTACTATACAATAGTCTCCCATCGCAAAATTTAAATAATACATTAAGATAAAAATCCCATAACCGTTAAAAAGTCCAATTTATTGGAAAATGTATCAAAATTCTGCATGAAATTCAATATTTTTGCACTTTTGGGAAATCTTTCAAAATTTGTGGCTTTTTTCAGATTTTTTTTAAAGTTTTCAAGATGGGTCTCATCTTTCAAGATCTTGAAAGATCTTTCAAGGAGTGGCAACACTGAGCTCAAGTGCCTTGGTTAAAAATGATGCCCTGTGCTCTTCAAGAAAATGACAGTGTACTGTGAGAAATTAATGTGTTTTTCCACTTGATGGGCTTTGACTAACCATTCTTAAACATGACAATAGTAATTATAACTAATCTCAAACATGACAATAGTAATTATAACTAATCTCAAACATGGAAATAGTAATTATAACTAATCTCAAACATGGAAATAGTAATTATAATGGCACCTTACCTGTTTAACCCACACCTTGGACGTTAGTACCTGGAATCGTACATCCTGTAGGGAAAAACCGCGTAGTAAATATAAACACAGTCAGTTTGGTAAGAGAGGAGAAAACGGACTACCGTTTCGGGGGTTCCAAGTTCGAGTCCTGGCGGGGTTAGGATTTTTTTTCTGAAATGTTTCACAATCTACCTAGATTTTTTTATTGAAACCATGAAACCACGTACAATGCACAACAAGGTAAATCCATTAAAGAAATGTAATAATAATTCTAGTCGGTACCTTTCCTTCCCTTTGGAATATTCAATTTTTAAAACACACCTTCTAGCCGTGAACGTGGCGGTACGTGACATCGCCGGCCCTATAGTGTCATCGCAAAACGCTATGTGTATTGATTTTACCTACAGTATCGTGCGGCCACTGTGACAAAAGTCAAGTTGTATCAACAAAGCCGCTTTCGTGTTTATTTTAACGTTCGCACCCAATTAATTAAGTCTTGCTCAGGAGCGATATTAATTTATTTATTTTAATATCAAGCAATGTTTCCTGAGTTGTTTGTGTTCTGTCAGGGTTTGTGGTGCGATGACAGGTAATTTCAGCAGAGAGATAGGCCGGGTGAAGTGTGCAAATTAGCGGGGGTATAACGCCTCGGTGCGGCCCGTGTCGGTCATGGTCGCAGAGATATACGGGATGCGTAAGATAATTGTCTAAAGTTACCCTTAAAGGTAGTATGCATTATGGTAATTGCTTGTGAAAAAAAACAAGGGACATTTGTTTTATAAACTTCACATTTTCGGAACAATGACAGATACCTAGCGCAATCATTTTTCTGGATTCCTGGAACCATTAGGTAAAATATTTCTTAGTAATTCGGTAGCAATTGTTCGATGTCTACAAAATGGTGTATCCTACCTTGAAAACCAACTGTATTTTGGGTTCGGTACATTCTTGTTCACTCAGTGACAACAATAAATAAAACATTGATATGATTATGATGTGAAGCTACTATAATTCATTTTAAATTAAATAGAATGAGCAGAATTGTCTTTTATCAATATTTTAGTGGATATTGAAGATAAAAAACAATCGGTTTAGCTTATAATCACATTGATGATTGCCACAAATATGTGACACGATCAAGCGGAATGAGTCGGATGTCGGGGAATCCCACAAATGTTTTAATCAGAACTGTGTTCTTCGTTGGTATTTAAACACATTTACATAACTCGGCAACAACCGTATCAACATGGGGTTTCCAGTTTTTAAAACGAACAAATGCCCTCTTTAAAACTACATGAAAACTCATTTTTTGACCGGGGCCGACACCCGACTCATTCCGCTTGATCGCGTCACATATTATTAGCAGGTTTTAATGTATTCAGTCCATATACATGAACGTGACAAGATCCCTTTATAACCCATTGTGTGTCGTGCGGATTTAGTCTTTCTGTGACAAGTTACGTATATCATTAAACGTAATATATATTGGTATAGGTCAATACTTATCCATTACTCCATAACTCACCACATCGACTATCTGTGAGATAGCCAGGCTGAAGTTGATATTTAACTTGTCCAGAGCGCCCTTGACCGGTAACGCTAATTTGCTATAATCCTGGAATAGATATTTCTGTAGTCGCTCCTCTCCCTCCGATGCTCCAATGCCTGCGTTAGAAAGAGGACAAATAAGATTGCAATTATTATTGTTTCACAATGCAAACGTGTCGTGTAAAGCTGATGAAATAACACATTTAGCTATACAATTAGTGTAAAACATAATGTAAAATGACCCCGCTAGGATTCGAACCTAGAATCCCCCGATCCGTAGCCAGGCGCCTTAATTTAGTTGTTAGGCCACGAGGCCCGAGTTGTCAGTTTGTAAATCCAAATGTTGTTAGTGCATGGAATCAATTTGTTTTTAATTACACGAATGTAATAATGTTTAACTTCATCGGTCATTATTGCTAGTTTGGCGCCCTCTAAACAACTCATGCACAAAGAGGATGTGATTTATTCCCACCGCAGGATCAGTTTTCCCCGAAAAGAGGAGCAATGCCCGTGTAACTCCCAATCAGACGGCGTTCCATTTCTGTATTGAACTTTGTCGGTCGGGTTCCCCTTCCACAATTCGTCAATTTAGGAGACAACCCCGCAGGGCTCTGGTTACAGTTTCCCCGTTAGCTGTTTTTACTCCTTTACCACTCGGGGCGGAATCCTTTCCTTGTTCCTCTTGTTTCGTTATTCCGATCTTTGGCTGTATCATATTTCATTAAACGCGCGCTATGCGAAATTCCAGTCTTTATTTATTGACATTCCTTGCCCTGTGTCTCGCTTTAGAATTGTTAGCTGTTTTTGCCCGGAATTAGCCCGTATTTGGCCAAGTAAAAACGACTATTGTTGCGTGTGCACTTGCGTCTCAATTCATTTCTGTCGACGGTGATATTGGCGCGTTGCCAACTACTTCACCACCTTGGCAATTCGGTTTTTACAAAATGAAGATTTGTATTGGCTGGGGGAGGGGGAAAGGGGAGGTGGAGAGGGGAGGGGGGGGAGGAGGGGACACCAAATTGAAGTCAATTTCCTTTAGCGAGTCCATAACATGAACAGTGAGCCATAAAATAAAATGCGTTTGTGTGAACCGACGTAACACGAATTAGTGTATGCTGTTGCGGACATTTCCACCTTATAATACTAGTCGGTAGAGAAAAAAAGCCCATTATATCGTCTATACACAGTCGGTTGGGTAGAGCGAATAATAATAACGCAGTATCGATGTATTAAATTGCCAACGAGGCAAATTTATATTTTGCTAGCCTGGCCAGTAAGGATTTAGTTTGTTTGTCTAGGACTGCATTCAGATTATAAACGGGCCTCAGGTGTTTTTGGAGAGCACAGTCTCCAGCTGACAGATAGGAGTTATTAGGGGAGGACAACTCCTGAAAGTTCCGAACTAATATTAAATGGGGAATGTGCCTTTTGATGATACAAGCATAAAATTAGACACAGTCAGAGTAAGATATAAAGATATTTGGCTATAGGGCCATCGCAACAAAGTCTATGAGAATTGTGTAATATTTTGTAGTACAGTGTACTCTACCTCAAATGAATACCTCGAACATTATAGGGTTACATTCTTGCCCGAAGTCTCTTAATATTAAACGACTACTGTGCCACGATCGCTTACTGCATAAGCCTTGCAGATAGTAATTGGGTACGATAAATGCCTGCTGCTATGTGCGTTTATGACGTTGCATACATACATGTTACAATTGTATAAAGCGAAGATAAACATCCAGAAAGTTGCACTTCGGGGTTTGACGACTCTCTTTACCTATCTCTGATCGGTGAACGAGCCTCGACGGACAGTTGGAACTATTTTCAGAACACGACTCATCACGACTTATTGTGTCACTGCGAACCGCCTTTCAGGCTTCAACTTCAAATTCCACTTGTCATTTTTCGTCGACCCAAATTTCTTTCGGAGTGCCGTTTCATGTTAGCCAATCTATGCCGTTATAGATCCATGATCGTAATGGTTTTAAGTCCAGTGGGATAGATCTATTCATCACAAACTCAAATTAATATCATGCAGCATGGATTTTCGTCTTGCTGTGATGACAGGAGTCGCATAAGTTCAAAGTAATCCCTAGAAATGAAGGTTATTATGGAATATTATTTTCGGTCGAAGTAGGTTACTCGTGAAATGGACTCAGACTGACAGAATGGATGAAGAGTAAATATAAGCTCTATAAAAAGAAAACATGGAATAAAAAGAAAACCAAATCTCCGAGTTGAACCTTAAGTTGTATTCTTTCTTTTACCTTCATTTTCCACTCTCTGAATTAATATTTTAAAGGGTGCATTTAAGGCGTTACTGTGTTTGTTCTGTGTGATTCAACAAGCTTACGGAACACATCCACGGATTGACAAATTGTAACATTACGTAACTTATGAATCATAAGACATTTTATGTTATCAAAACGGTCGTCTACACTGAATAGACTTCAACGGCATATATAATGTACAAAATAATAAGAATTGTGCTCATTGCCTCTTCCATATTGCGCACTATTAAAAAAAATCATTCCATGTCCTTAAGCCCAGCCACGCGAGCAGTACCCGGGCACTAATTATTGTATACTATACAGAAGGTATTAAACTGAGGTACATGTGTGTGCTTTGGTAATCGATTAGTGTGTTTATTTCCCGCGGTACTTTCCCGCGTTTTCTTCGGCGGGAAGGAACTGAGGGGGAAAAGGCTCCGATGGCGTGTCTGTATGCACACGCTGTATACATACCCATCGTGCGTGTCGAATGAAATTCCCAATGCTAACGGGCGTGAGGTTTGTTTAGTAAATTAGGCGCGCACTGCTGTTAACCAGAAATGACACTCCATAAATTATCCCGCTATTAATTCGATTATGTAATCAAGGGCCGCGCTGCGTCAGGTGCGGCATTGCAAGAATCAATTAGATGAGCCGCAGCTGCCAAGCAAACTAACTACCGTGAAAGGAATTGAAGTTTTTATATAATTTGGTAATTATAAAAATGATTTGGTAATTGATTTTCAATTTTTAATTTTTCCCCCGTCGATTGTCACTTGACATAAATTGTAATTTGTAGGCCTATTTAAAATTGACCTTTTAAATTTTAACATTTACAATTAGTTTATGTATTGGAGATAAACGTTGCAATTATATTTTATAATATCAAATACGAATGCGTACTGGCATTATTAGGGCGCCAAAACATTGATTTATATTTACTTCTCAGTGATTCGGAAGACGGAGGCGAAGCCAAAGCCGAAGACGAAGCAATAGTTGTAGGCAGCAGATTTAGATCACACGATCTGTAAAAGTGATCATGGCCACATCACATGGGACAGCGGTAGGAGACCAGACTCCTAGCCTTCTTCTATGCCAGCTGTCGCAGAACGTTCAATATTCAGGTTGAACCTGTAGTGTGCATGTCCAGACTTTGTAGCATGTGTTCTCGTTAATTACGCTTGGTTTTAGGGAGTTGATGATAACATTATATTATATGTGTCACGATGTATGAAATGCGGCATTGAAGGATGCATTCTTCTGACAGGTGCTTACTTGAGTTACTTCCAATAAATCCTTGGACGACTGTTGTTTGAGGTCGGCGCGCCTTGCAGCCGGCGTGGTGGGGCATTAAAAGGTACAATGTCTATAAGTTTAACCATTCCTCTATGGTTTAACACGTAAACAGAAAGGCGCTTCAACTACTTTATTTAACAATTTTGTTTTGAAAAAATATCACCTGCAGCGATGGAAGGCAATTAGTGGCGGAATTTCAGTAATTAATATTTACCTGTAGGGCAAGTCAACTAAACCTTATTAATTATAGATTCAAGTGACAAGGTGTGACAAATAATGCAAGCATTTTGCATAATAATTGTCAACGTTTAAACTGAGTTGTATTTCACTACTAGCTGAAAATAACGAACTCAGTGTTATTTAGAGGCCACCGGAGTATTATAAATTATTTGAATACAAATTGTATTATATGGCAAGTAAAGTTACCAGTCGTGGTTTATTATTTTGCTTATGGCTTTGCGGTTCACGTTGTTTACATTTTCTTAAACAAAGAGAGGGCTCCCCCAGGCACTCCCCCCCCCCCCCCCCCTTCCCGGTTGGAGGAGCCGGGACTTCTAATTGCAACATCATTTCATCATTTAGCGCCCCCCAGACAATTTGGTGCATCCCTAGTTGCCCCCCTGCAAATTTAACCATATAGTTTACGCCAATGGGCTTACTAAAAAAAAGAAAAAATGATTCTAAATAATAAATAAACAGATCGTGCGTAAATTCACAAAAAGTCGCAGGTGTCATACGAAAATGGCTAGAGGTCTTTTTCGGACACAAGTGACAGAAAAGAGAAAACGAAGCAACGTGTATGGGTTCAATACACGATTGGGTATTGATCGAAAGATCAACTTGTAATACGACCTTGTACCGGTCAGAATCGCTCATCCGACGTTACTCGATCTATAATAAGTCCGTCATTCAGCGTTAGTCATCCTTGTCTTTATCTTTATTTTACCAAGGTCGGCAACGGATCACTTATTTTTTCGCAAACCCACCGCTGAGATGTGATGCGGTGGGCCTAAAATAGATGAGATCTATAGATCAGGCTTGCTTTTACTCTCGTATTATGTCGTTATAATAATCAGAGGTGAGCATGACCACTGTCACGCTATGCGAGACTTTATGCCTAGGCAACCAGCGGTCTCCTTACAGCGTTTCACGAGGAACAACTGCGATGCCAAACGGTGGGCGTGTCAAATATGTTACTTTTAATTCAAATTTGTGCTATCTTCCTAACTAGTATTATCGTTTAACGGGAAGCGCGTTTCAAACCCGAAAGGGCGCAGTGGGATTGAAGTTCCCCTTAATCAACGTTCCCTACCGCAGTACCGCTAACAAAATTACCCGGTTTATCCGATTGAGTACATTATTTAAAAAAACGAATTCCCGATTTTTGCTTCTGAGTCCTATAATATGACCCACTACAACACTCTGTGTTTACTGTAGTATCTTTATCCTCACTACCTGAGCCTAGCGGTAAAGCGGTGAACATTGGCGGTTACATACCGCAGATGGTATTCAATCGATATCGTCAACCGCCTGGGGGTTACCGCCAACCTCCCTATGGTTACCCTTAACCGTCCCAGGGTTGACCCATTGTCAATACTGCTGTAATTTGAGGCATCTTAAAATAAATTCAACCCGCGCACCGCCACGAATATTACCCAAATAAGAAAACATGATAGACTGCCGTTACCACGCATATGAATGGGTTGTGTCAATGATGAAAATCGAGATGCTTTAGATAGCCTACCTCCAGCTAGCGGAAACGACAGTTTTTATTATCTAAAGTGAATATCAATCGTTGATGATTTTTATTTTGTCTATAGGCCTATTAATTATCCTGTTGAGTGAAAACACTTGCAGTAGCTTCGGTTGTGTAAAGCTAACCTATATACTCTTACATTTTCGTAATTCGACGAGTACCGCCCCAGTACCAATATAATACACACTATCATATATAAATATACCCACCCAAACTATCATTACCCAACTATCTCCATAGATATCTGAACATAATTCCTGAGACTCTTGGAACACACCGGGTAACGTTTTTGTGAATCACAATGACCAACACAAATGAAGGAGTTTCCTATGCACTATGTCTTGCTTCATAATATGGATACCTATAACACACCCCTGGATATCTTTCTGAAATTTGGAAGGACAGTGAATGAACAACAAAAAGAGGGGTGTCCTCAATCGCATATCTTGCTTCAAATGTATCTCCGCACTTGATATACCTTCATCCTAATCAAACCCCAAACGATAATGTCGACAAGTTTAAAGATGCATAACATTCGTATTTCTGTTGTCTTTTGTTAGCATTCTTTCTCCAATCTCATTATGACCCAATGGAATAAGGACTCGGGTACAATCAGCTTCTTCCTAGTGGTAAGTACAACAGTAGTCTAGGTTTGGGGTTTATTACAAAAACAAACGTACAGCAATGTTTGCCTTGGTCTGTAATTCAAGCCCACTGCGTCATTCGACACTGTCATAATATCGTTGTCTAAATTGGGTAGAGCCGGCTGAACAAAATATAATTAAAATTCACTGCTGAAACCAAGTCTACCATCCAGGAGGACTAGAACAAACGAGACACAGACAGGATCAGAAGACTATGCAGTGTGGTGTGCGGTTGACCGATGAGTTTTACATGGCCGCCATTTTGGAGTTGCCTGGCATAAGATGTGTCACAAATACTAGAATTCCTCCGTACTTTGACCTTAAACTATTAGCAGTTTGCTATTCTGAAATATGGGCTCTGGGCGCGGTTGTACGATGGCGCTGTTCACCTACCAAACTTCCTATAGGCAGCGTAGCTGGTATTACGCCTGCACTCCTCGTTCATTTGATACTCGTTTACCAGTGGGATTACTTAGACTGTTCGCTGACTCTCTTAATTGTGGTTTTCATTGTCATAGCGGAAACCAGACACTTAATACATTAAAATCAGGTAAGATAGCGTCGATATCCACTACCTAACTTTCCTTTTTATTCCGCTGAGGGGTACTTGTACACACAGCCTATAGCTAAAACTAGCTGTAGCAAAGTTACTTATAGGTCTGCTTATGATAACGATTTTAACCTTTCTAATCCAAAATGATATATGGCGGCAATTCCAGTTGATCGTTTTATGACGACTGTAGCCATCTGAAAAGTCTACAATACAGAGACAATATTCTTCAGTGCGCGTCTGTACGGTTATGACGCACAAAGATTTAGATGTGAAATAATAATGATAGATACCGGGCGAGTGTTTCTGTGCTTAGAAAGCGACACTTAGTGCGGTTTATTTTGACATCAAACCTGATATTAAACGTAGAGTGTTTGTGATGACTTGAACAAATTATAATGATGACACTACCCTGTATTAGATTAAGCAAAGGTCATAGATTTTTTCCTGATACTTTGGGATGGTAGAAATGATTAAAACGGTAACCGAATTGTAGGAACCTGGTTTAGAAAATGATCTATAGACAAAGTAGAATGTCACTATTGTCAAGTAACTGACCCAGTTGCTGACTAGCTTGCATGCATGGCTAGCGTATCCCGTCGACAGCAATCGAATTCACCAGACCCCACCCGTTATTACTTGAATGACCTGGAATTGGAGGCCATGTTTTGATAGTAGATATCCCGCTGCAATGTCGTGGGTCTTGGCAGTCATCTTGGCCCTGCCGTCGCATTCCGTGCCGCCATCCTTAATCAGTACCCGTCTGTAAACTTGACGCAAATCGTAAACCTCTAAACCTTCTTCTCTCATCAAAGACCTCAGTGGTACAGCTTTAATATTTTGTTTTCATGACGGTACCA
Source organism: Crossaster papposus (assembly GCA_037893245.1). NCBI lineage: Eukaryota > Metazoa > Echinodermata > Asteroidea > Velatida > Solasteridae > Crossaster > Crossaster papposus. Next base: position 1,493,183 of record JBAIAA010000072.1, on the reverse strand, counting down.
CTGAACGGGCACGCAACACCTGGTGCTATTTATTACATGTACTCCCATTGGTGTCGTGTTTACCGCTACGGCAGAACTTTGGTATTTGGAAAAAGTGAAACTTTATCTGAGAATAATTACGAGCTTTGATCGGGTATCCGGATGTAGCAAAAACTTTACGGACGCTCGAGTTCGTATTGAAAATAAATAAGTCTGGCGACTGGTTTTTCTGTACATGAGACAGCGAGTTTGATTGGCTGGTGGATGTTGGCGAAATTAGGTTGGAACCGTTTTAGACAAATTAATCTTTGACATTTTGAGATGTTTTCTTCGTTGCTAAATCCAACCGCCCTTTCAAAGGCCTGTGGTGTTGGTTGATTCCGTCATTCTTCATTCTAGTTTATTCTTTCTGAATAAAACTGAGATGATGATGCATAAACTTGATCTTAGAAATCATGTACGTCAATTACATTAACAAAATCAGTGTTGTTATAAAATTTAAATAATTGACAAGATCTTCAAAGACGCAAAGATTCAAAATTCAAATTCAAAACTGGTGGACCATTCACAGTATGATACCTTCACCTTTACATGGTCAGTCATCATTGTAATTGACTTTCATGTTAGTAGATATGATCATTCACGGTTTGTATTTGACTTTCATAATGGTAAATATAGATGATAATCTATTATGTTTGAAGATTTTGATCTTCTACTAGCGCAGTCAACTGCATAACTTTGGATATTTACGGGAAACTGTCACGATCTCCTGATGACAAGACCGGGCGAAACAGGAAGGGTTCACTACTCGCACTGCCGCCTAGCCGAGTCATTTACCAAAATCCTCTCGAAGTGAGCCAATATTCCTCCCGAAATGTGAACTATTTATTACAACTCCCAGCCAAACGAGCCTTCCTTTCCCGAAATAAATGTTGGTTTACTTTGCAATTATGTCAAGGGATTGTACCGAACGGCGCGTCAAGTGCACGCCGCTCTGCGACCAAATTGAGTTGCCGCTTCTGTTCCTAATCCCGGCTGCCTATATGACCCTTTACCCCGCGGCAGAGTCTCGCCTTTAGCCGTCACGGGCGTTGCATGTATATTTCTCAAATTCTTCCCACTCTGTTTTTTTCTAGGTAATGCATCTCCATAGCGTTTTCAACACGTGCTGAATATAGATTTCCCTTAGGACACCATAGCAGTTTTACAAAATTTGTGACAACGCCGTAATTATACCCGAAAAAATAAATCCAGTCGTTGCATGTAAAACAGGTGAAACTAATTTATGAAAATCTTGGATGAACACTATGTTAGACGGTGGAGATATTGTTTTTGAAAAGAGTTTTGGAAAACACTGATTTTGTTTTCTTTAACAAAAATTGATTGGCTGCGTGACTGGCTTGCGAAAGGTGTTTCCCAAAACTTCACAGTCTACCAAAGTCTTAGAATAGCCGTTATGGTGATAAGACAAGAACTGCACAGTGTCTTGTGAAAATGCAACGACGTGCACACATTTGCTTACAGGTACAGGTTCTTGAAAAGTAATAACATTTTGGGATCCACCGACCGAGAGAAAAAAATGTAAATTGTATTAGGACCGAACCATATACTTGCTCGTTCCTCTGTCGCACAAGGAAAGTAAAAATGAAGAATGTGCTAACTCTGAACCCCCCTTTAAAACTGTACACAACCAATACATCTGCGATATCGCTGTGTCTATTTACAGCTAGCGATGAATTCCGCGCAGCGCTATACCGATGACTGATGCCGTAATACCCCAATAAACGCGTCCGAATTACCACAGAGATCACATGCACTCAACCCGCACACCACTCAGCGGTAAATGGACCGTGAACACTCCAATAAGCATCTTAGATCTATCTTCTTCTTCTTTTTGAGAGGTTGTGTCGATGTATGCTGTGCCTGTGTAAACCATTACGTAGGCCTATACCTGCACTTTGGTACGCACGATTTTTGAATTGGCGTTGAATCAAATAATGCTGTAAATATTTTATACCAATCTCGACCACGTGCCAACAATAATAAGCCCTCCCGTTGCTTTGAATCGCTCTAACTAACACACAAATTAAAGTCTTCTCTTTGGTTACAAATCAAGCAACGATTCTGTGTAAAAACCAAAGCGAGATAGGTATGCCTCACACTTGCAAACCAGTCGAGTGACGGAGGTTGACGTTTTATCATGGAATATTTTATTCAGTATTTGTTCTATCATGAGGCCTTGCAATGTACTCGGGTACCTATTCCAATCTTATTCATACTGTGAAGAGATCATTATCCTGTGTTTCAGGGGGGGGGGGGGCTGGTTCTTTCACACTTGTAGCACCCACACCTTGAGTGGTATTTCGCTTTGTGGTGAGCGATTTAAAGTAGCATTCCGATTGAATTATATCATCTTGCTCCAAACGAAACCTGCACCTCTGCCCATGTCCTATACCGCATCACTCATCATTTGGATACGTTACTCATTTCAATTTGCGCGACATACGGAAAACGATGTATCAGCATAATCACCTGTTGGGGATTTGCGGGAAGGAACTCATCTAAAACACCCTCTGAACGGTACTACCGGTGTCACGTCAAATTACAAGTCGACAAACACTGGGGAAAAGGGCGGGAAATGAATCAGGTTTGATTTCCCGCGTAAAGTGTTTCAAAAACGCCCCGGTGTGACGCGCGCGCGGCTTTTGAAAGATTCATGCCGGAAACCAGAGACGTTTGCGACCGGCTTCGCGCTCCCTGTACATCGCCTGTCCCACGATGAAGACTTTCTCGAGAGGTACATTACCGGGAGGAAAGGCAGGGATACGAGTGTGTCGGCGTTTTAACCGATCTATACCCAATCGATCTGCTTGCAGCGGGCGAAGGCACCAGGTGAAAGCCCGATAGTACTGTATCCCTCAAACATCGTCCCGTGGCGTCCATCGTGGCTCCTCAAATGCCGAATTAAACCAACTCCCGTCAGACGGAAGGTCGTCGAATTGTATCCAGTTGAGACTAGAAACCAATGGTAACCTAATTATTAGTTCCTTCTAGAGACCTACAGCTGGTTGATTAACCATTAATTAGACGGTTTCCATTGAGTTTATCAAAGGGCGCCTGTGTAGATATTAATGTGCTATCTACAGTAGAAAGCAAAATGTAAACAAGCATTTAAAATGATGACAATTAGATAGCCAGGAATTAAGCACTCGTGGTTTTTCTGAATTCATCTGTTATTGAGTCGTATTTGTAATTTACAGAATCAAGTTTAATACAAATTAAAATGAGCTCAATGGTACTCTGCAAAACATAATTATAAACAGGCGCAAGCAAATGGCATTTCACAAAGATTTGCCCTCAGCGCAATAATGCACGGGCACGTTCTACTTTAACATGGGCAATCATTGCTACATTTTCTTGAATTTTAATATTGAGCATTGGCGGTCGGCGAATAAAGACGGTACCCACCTCGATCAATAGGCAATAGACGAGAGCCGAAATGAGTGCCAGACGGCGATTAAAGGTATCCTTAATTATAGTTTGTTTTTATTTGTTTATTACAACTTGGTTGTTCAAGAAAATAAACTCAATTCAACAGTAATTTTCTTCTTGTCTTAATATTTGTGTTATGAACTGAAACAAAGCAATATTTTAGTATTAGTGCTGCATTAATCTCATCAATTTAAAGAATAAACCATTTGTCAGTTGCAAAAGGTAAACTGTTCCTTTAGGCAAACAGGAAACGCATTTCAATTTCAGAGAATAGTTCAAGAAAAAGGTTTGAAGATTGATAGCATTGCTTGAAAGACCATTGAACTTGAGTATAGTTGTCACTGCATTAGTAACCTGCACCACAAGAAAGGTCCTTACAAATCCAACTTGATGCGCGCCCTGCCACTAGAAATCCAAACCCTCTGATGTCCATTTTATACCCACTCTGCGGTTTTCCCTGTCAAACAAAGACGCCGCGTGAGTAGTTTATCACGCCGAGAAATGGCATTATGCCCATGATGCTGAATTATTTTACTTTTAAATACGGATTGCGAAAATCAATCCTTCCTGCTGAAGGTTTAACAGCTGAAGGGAAATAACTCGGAGACGCCTTAAAGGCGTGACATGTAAAAGGGTTGACTGAGACTTGATAGGTTTCTTGAACCATTCCGAATGTTTTATGTACCATTCTTCTCTATCTAAACACGATCGTTAAGCCTATAGGGCACATGGAATGGTAAACTGTACTGTCCAAAGGTTTGTCGCTTTTATTTCGGCGGTGAATTGATTCAGGGACCGCTCAGGTATAGTCGTGTGGATTGCAAGTCTATCCGTCGGATTCTTTGCCTGTTTGCTGGTTTGTTCGTTTCTTGGCTGTCGGGCTGTTTGGTATAACTGTAGGCATTTGTGTTTAATTCAATAGCGCAGGCTTTGTCAATTCTATTATGTCTAATCAATTTCAAAATCAAATATGTTTTTATCTTTTTTATTTACTTATATCTCTTTTTATTTTACTTAGACAGAATGTAGCACAATGAGACACGCAATGGGACGGCAATGTGTAATCCTACATCGAGGTCATTTGTACATATTCTTGTTGTTGGATAAGGGTAGAAATTATTCAGTTAATTTCCTGACATTCGCCCATGCCAATCACGAACCTATACAATCCCCAAAAGCATCGCTTTAGGCCAACTACGGATTCGTCTTATCACAGCATGCTCCCATCCCGTGCGCTGAGCGGATTTCAATCACCAGATTGTTTTGTGGCAACAGTAATATCATTATATTATGGACGAGGATTCAATCTACACAGCAAAGCGATGAAATATGCCTCGGAAATATTTCTGGATGACTGTACTTTCTGCATAATGAACCGTTGCCCTCAGCACTGAGTATAATATAACAACACTGGTAGCTTCGAATCTATATAGACCTATATCCTTAAAGACTTACAAAATGTAATTTAGAAAGTACTCTGTGCCTAGCTTGTATACGGTTTATATTCCTAACTCCTGAGTCTCCCTCCAATTTCGTTTGTTCGCAGAAGACACTTTATCAGATTCCTTCAAGGTGCTGCACTCAAAACACAAGATTACCGTCTTAACTCCGAACAATTTTCACAAATTCAGCTTCATAAACATTGCAGTTCCGCCCAAATGTAATCCTGACACATCGCCCACGGTGATACAACACGACAAAGTGAAAGTATACTGCACATGAGCAAACTAAATTTAAAGCCCCAAAACGCCATAATTCTTCATTCTGTGAAAGATGTTTCATACATGTAATCAGACCCGATGGAATTTGTGTAATAGTTTATTATTGATTAATGTGACTAACGCCCTGCTCATTAATCAGGTTGTATGCACCAAAAGCCCCGATCGTACCAATTACTTTACTCCTTTCATCGGATGTGATAAAAACAAACCCAGACTCATTTTGGAAACACCGCCAACAGGCGACTTCTCTACATCCTCAATGCCACCGACGCTCCAAGGCAGTTAAACTAAATCTTCATTAATCCAGAACCTGGTTGTAGTGATGTCCTTTTGTCCCAGTTAGGGGTCAAGAAAGCATTGTATCTCGGCGGGCAATCGGCGCGTGTATAGCCCTAATTACAGTTATATCAAATTGGCACTCGGCCGTGCCGTACAATTCCAATGCCCGATTGCAAAAGCGGCTGACAAACTTAGTGGCGCCTCAAAATACTACCGGGGGGGGGGGGGGGGCGAAGAAATAAATACCGAAATAATGTCAACGCACACTGAGGCTAGGCGGGCTACCAGTACGACTGGTTGCCCAACGCATAGTGACATGTAACACGATATCCGAGTACCTTGGTGGCGTGTACGTGCTTTGATGAGAAGGCAAATGTGTTATTTTCAGACACCAACCTAACTCAGCCCGGAGAGGAATCAACCTTCATAATAAATGCATTCCTAGGCCGCGTCACAAATGGAAACAATGTCTTATTTCCCCCTGAGTAGTTCTTCCTTTTCTCTCATTCGGTACAGGCATATGGGTTAGGTCATGGCCTATTTCTCACAGTTCATCAGCCCACTTAGATGTTCTGATCTGTTTCTGCATGCTTTCCTCCCCGTTGGCTCTGGCGATGTCTGGTGCCCCGTCTTTCCCCCAGTTTGGCAACTTAAATCCCGTGAGTTCGATGTCTCTTCTCTTGGTGCCTGTCATCCAAGCAATTACCGCCAGTCTGTTCTCGCCACAACCCACTGATCCCCATGCTCAGTGTATGGGTACCGGTGAAACGACGGCATTCAGTGTTGTATATAATGTCGCGGTATATTTGACCTGGGGCCAATTTCACGGAGCTGCTAAGCACAAACATTTGCTTAGCATGAAAATTTGTCCTTGGTAAAAACAAGGTTACAGACCAAATTTTCACGTGATCTTCATTGTTTTTGATTGATAATCAGCTAGTTTTTTGCTTAGCATGAAAAACACGTAGAATTTTGGCTGATAACTTGTTTTTAATGAGCAAGACTTTTTGGTGCTTAGCAAATTTGTGTGCTTAGCAGCTCTGTGAAATTGGCCCCTGCTCTAACGAAACAAAGTTTTGGTTTTTTAGATTTTGCTTATTTTCTTCAAATTCTCTATAGGTTCTCAGATTTAAAATGATGTATCATTTACATATGTACCCCCACCCTGTCTCCCCTGGGAGATGTATTTAGTGATAAAACCCTGACAATTATGAGATAAACAGCTTTGAAGTTCAGAAAAGCGTATTAGTTCTATACACAATTGTTTGGGGGGGGGGGGGGGGGGGTTGTATAGATAACAGTTCGTTATTCAGGAAAACTCAAAATATTAAAATTATTTCAGTAAAATCCATTCCAAAATGATTTCAGGGGTACATTGTAATAAAACACATTGTGCGACTTTGTCCGGGTTTTGTTGGAACAGGTCATATTGTCTCCCGGTCTGTCTTTAGGGCCAGTCTCATCGACTGTATGAACAAACAAAAAACTGTCAAAGTTTTTTTTGGTCAAAAACAATTTTCAAGTCTGTTTTTGGAATACAAACACGGGTCTAGGTTAGGGCCAATACAGTTGATATTTCCTAACACTGAATATTGTTTTTTAAATTGCCCGTCATTACTTTACAACTGCTAAACAGTCTTCGCAGCCTAGTGTAGATACGTTTATTACACTAGATACGTTTATTTAAGTTATTTATGTATTTATTATTTATTATTTTAACAGTGAAATCCTCTGGTCTCGTTCAAAACAATAAAAACGTCTTGACACCTTCTGTATTATATATGTATATCTGACGAATAGGTTGAACATAGACTGCGGATTTTGTAAATGTTCAACACTTTCCGGCTCTCGAGAATCAAATTTCTGTTTTTCTTTTTATATCACAGATTGTTGCATCAAACGCTCACCCAAGCGAGGACCAAGCACAGGTAAGGCATTGTTGTAACTATTCTTGTAACTGCTAAGCTATATCATATCATGTACATACAAACTATATCTGTAATTATCAGTTACGAGTCCATTTATGCTTAGTACGTTATTATTTCAGGCAAATTCTGCTCAGAAACTGCATGGCCCGATAGGCAATTTGTTATTCATATCATTTTACGTCATATTTTTTCCATTCCCCGCATCAACTTTAAACAAGTTCGTGTTGTTGAAATCGGTGTAGTGTAACATTTTGACTGGTGAGTTATATTGCGCATAAGTGAAAAAAAAAGGACAGTCGCAGGTCACGTATGATGGTTAAAGTCTATAACAAAAAGTGAAAGATGCAAAATTTCATAGGAGTCCGAATTTCACTTGACACCTTGGTACCAAACAGCGAGGCAAACTGAGACCTGGTTGTTAGGAGGAGTATACCTAAGAGCTACACTGAGACAGGTGATGTCTATCGAGTTGCAATTTAGCATTGAAGACCATGTCGATTAAAGGTAGTATACACCATTGGTCATTGCTTGAATTATCATGAATGAGTAGATTTGGGAGGTTGTATTTTATAGTAAATATCGTTTAAAGATGGACTACAACGAAAACTCACACATTAAATTTATTATCGGACCTTGTTTATGTTGTGTTCAGGTAACACTTTATTGTTACGGTCATGTTTTTCTCCCAATAATTTTGTTGCAATTTGACCGACAAAATTAGACCTCGATTCTTCGATTTTGAAATTTCCCGCCCTGTACTGGTTCCCGGCAAAGATCCACTGAAAACCACAATGAAATCCACGATATAGTACCAGCGGACTTGTAAACCAGCGAAAAGTGATGACGTACTACCCATGAAAACGCATACATGGTGGCCCTGAAGGGACTCCGCAGATCGCGAATATCGACGTCAAATTTGACGTCAATATTCACGACTTTCCAAAAAAGTCGCGAATATTGACGTCAAATTTGACGTCGATATTCACGACTTTCCCCAAAAGTCGCGAATATTGACATCAAATTTGACGTCAATATTCGCGATCTGCGGAGTCCCTTCAGGGCCACCATATGTATGCGTTTTTCATGGGTAGTACGTCACACACAAAGTATGAATTATTCATGAGTTAAGGGCTTTTGCTGAAACTGAGTTTTTCTGGGTCGTAGAACGCCGATCAATTTTGTTGTTTTTTTGCATGAAGGAACAAGATTTATTGAATACTAATGATATATTAGTAATCATTATACATTTCTCGAACAAAAATCAGCAACACAGCCTTTATCATTATTCCGTTGTAGTCCATCTTTAACTGAGCTGTCCGAAGTTTTAGAATCATGGATGCCGAGAAAAGCACGACAAACAGCGTTTGTTTTCAACCGGCGTCGAGCAGTTATTCATATGTTATCTTTGTTTTTTCGCGATCGCCGTCCGGCGATCACGAATTTGTCATTATAAAATTCAATTTTTCAGAATAATTACAGGATATCTAGCGCAATCATTTTGCTGGATGCCCAGAATCAACATTTACTTTCAGATGAGTAGGATATTTCTTAATAATTCGGTAGTAATATTTTCGATATCTGCAAATGGTGTATACTACCTTTAAAGTCCAACTGCGGTCGCCTACGCAATAGTAATCGTTGTCGCAGTAATCTTATAAAACATCAGAATACAAATCGTGCTTATAATTCACGTTGTATCCTGGTCCAGAAAAACCAAACGGACTTAAGTGACGTGCCGCGAGTCGCGGCAAAAAAGATTACACCCTGTTTATCTCTTTTATTTTTGACTTACTCGACCCTGAACCATACCTGACAGGTACGGTTACAGGAAAATAATGGTCCGCCTGTCGACGAGTGGCTATAATTTCTTATTAGAATTTCTGAGTGAACACAAGACCCGCATTCGATTGGTGTGACCCACTTATTCGTGAGTTGACCACTCTGATTTAAGCAAACCGTCAGGTCACTCTGCTCATTTTATACGAACGAAGACTACATTTTTGCATGGAACAAAATAGAAATTGTGATAACGGCCACCAAGCTTTTCATAACTATTTCAAAAATAATATAAAATATAAAATAACTCATATCATTTTGCACCAAATAGTTCATTTAATAAATGTTTTTGATTAAATGAGTCATAAATTGTAATTTAATGAGCCAGAAATTGGCATTTAATGAATAAATTGAGGCGATAAAATGTTGTTGGCCAAGTTGTCAAAATCGCTCCCGAGTAGTAATTTGGAAAATGTATAAAATACATTAATTTGTTGGTTGAGGAGAGGGGCTGAAAAACAAACCAGTTTCCAAACTTACCTTTATTTTGCTGCATCATAACAAAAAGTATAACGGCGATCTGCTTCACAAGAACGGCCATATCTGTCAACGTTGCCGCTCCACGTAAGCACGTGCGTTCAAATCCTGTATACGTTGATATAATACCTAGAATAACGTCGTCAGGTTCTGATGTGACGATGAAGCATCCGTACGTGACACGCAGACAGCCTTATGAATTTCCTGACAGCTGCCGCTGTGCGGTTTGATGTTCATAACAAGAGCAACTAAATGTTCCTGGTTTATTGCCACGAGTTGTCATGTTCGTAAAACCGCACACCTAGCCATGACTTCAGCAAATTAAAAAGATGGACAATATCTCTCAGTTTGGCATTATATTACACACACGGTGTCCTGCTGTCGCCTCGTGCTGCTATCTTCATGGTACGATAGCACCGCCTTTAAATTTGTTTCCTATACCACCGATCGATGCGGGTTGTTACATCGCGGATTTCTTAATGAACGCTGGGTGCTCTAAACATTGATGCGTAAGGCGCTGCGAGTATTGCTATACCGGATAGAGGCTGGACGTTGGGATACTACTTGCTTGTCCGTAAGCATTATAGTTACTCAGTGGTGATGTACTGTATTCTGTCGCGTGAGATTCTTTCATCACTACAGCGCCACAGTATTACTGTTTGTTAGTTGTGTTAGCGCAAGCTGCAGGAAAGGAGCGCACGACATTGCAGCGTCATCTTACACCAATACCGTATACCTGCGTCGGAACGCGGATCTGTTGTTGAAGTGTACGCGGCGTTTATACCTATGGCAATGCTCGGGACAATCTTTGACCCTGACTTGACCGGGCGGTGGCCCGTAGGCTCAAGTCTGTCCAAAACAATATTGACTGGACTCGGTACAGTTTGACCATAAGCCATAGCCCGAAAGGGTAGGAATTAAACTCCAGGTCGTCACCTCAATTCAGTCCTTGACATATTCATTTGGGTCAGATGCTTGCGAGATACCATTAAAAATCATATCTTTGCTTCGTACTTCAATTATACTAATTATATTCCGATATCATCTGCCGGACGCTTTCGGATTAACATTATTTAACAAAGTTGCCTCAAGCAAGCAAGGCCCTTTTTCGACCGTAACAAAAATACAGATTTTGGTAGAGGCTTAAAATGTAGATGATGATAAAATAACAAGGGCTCTTCATCTCGTTTGTGTTTTATGAATGGGGTTTTGTTAGCGGTACGTCGACAAGCGCGTCTCAATCCTATTCCGGATTAGCGAGATTCAAATACGAAAGAGATTGTACGTGTACGGTGCGGAAAAACGGTCTTTCGAGACCTCACCTATAATGTTGCACATGATGTTGCACTTTAATTATTCTGTTAAGATTTGCGCGCTTTCCGCTGTGCCTTCTACTAAACAGTGTTGTTTATAATAACCTGCGTATTTGAAAGGGATTTGCACAACGACTCGACGATATCGCTTCTAATATGTTTTCAAGACTCAGTTGTCACATTTGATATTTCGCCTCGTGGTACGCGTCCATTTCTCCAGACAGAACCTTAGCAGGTTTTGCCCGGATTCCTCGGGCAGATCGGCGGCGCTTTCAACTCGTAAACGCGCCCCTCGGGACTCGGACCGGCGGATTACTGTTGTCGCTCATCCGCATCAGTTGGGTTATTTGCTGTCGATGGTTCGTCATCTCAGACCCACTGATGTGCAACTTAATGTGATTATAAACTCACAGATGGTGCACACAAAAATGACAGTTCATGTATGAAACCCATTTTTTCAGGCACAAGTTATGCGTGCGTACAAAGAATCGTTATCACACATGGGATCCACACATACACGTAAAGTACGTTTGTTCGCCTCGCAAACCTTAAACCACGCACCGTTAATTTCTTCCGTGCGAACTCCAAGCGAGAAATTCCTCACGTAGAAGTATAACGTCATGCATGGAACTGTGTTTGCATAAAATGTCAATAACAAGTGGGAGGATTTATCAGACGGAGCTCCTTATTTTAATTAAATACGAATGAATAAAACGAGTTCAGTTTCTTATTTTTCATTTTAGAGTATAGACTCTCGGTTTATTTAGGATCTAAATTAGACGATTTCACAAAAAGAAGTTTTAAATTTAATGCATGGCCGATTATAAGGTCCTCGCGTCTATGTAACTCTTGACGTTTTGGTCCCCCCCCCCCCTGACAATATTATAAGGGAGTTGTTAGAACCAGGAAGATACTAGAAGGTTGTTTAATGAACGCCAGAATGAGGCCCCTTGTTTTAATCGTTTAGTTCAATCTCTGACCATGTTCCGAAGCCATTAGATGATTTGTTTAATGAGCGCGAGAATGAGGCCCCTGTTTTAATCGTTTAGTTCAATCTCTGAATATACTCGGACACCATTAGATGATTGTTTAATGAGCGCGAGAATGACGCCCCTTGTTTTAATCGTTTAGTTCAATATCTGAGCATGTTCCGACGCCATCAGATGATTTGTTTAATGAGCGCAATAATGAGGCCCCTTGTTTTAATCGTTTAGTTCAATCTCTGACCATGCTCCGACGTCATTGGATGGTTTTAAAGAGCGCCAGAATGAGGCCCCTGTTTTAATCGTTTAGTTCAATCTCTGAGCATGCTCCGACGCCATTGGATGGTTTAAAGAGCGCCAGAATGAGACCCCTGTTTTAATCGTTTAGTTCAATCTCTGACCATGCTCCGACGCCATTGGATGGTTTAAAGAGCGCCAGAATGAGGCCCCTGTTTTAATCGTTTAGTTCAATCTCTGACCATGCTCCGACGCCATTGGATGGTTTAAAGAGCGCCAGAATGAGGCCCCTGTTTTAATCGTTTAGTTCAATCTCTGACCATGCTCCGACGCCATTGGATGGTTTAAAGAGCGCCAGAATGAGGCCCCTGTTTTAATCGTTTAGTTCAATCTCTGACCATGCTCCGACGCCATTGGATGGTTTAAAGAGCGCCAGAATGAGGCCCCTGTTTTAATCGTTTAGTTCAATCTCTGAGCATGCTCCGACGCCATTGGATGGTTTAAAGAGCGCCAGAATGAGGCCCCTGTTTTAATCGTTTAGTTCAATCTCTGACCATGCTCCGACGCCATTGGATGGTTTAAAGAGCGCCAGAATGAGGCCCCTGTTTTAATCGTTTAGTTCAATCTCTGAGCATGCTCCGACGCCATTGGATGGTTTAAAGAGCGCCAGAATGAGGCCCCTGTTTTAATCGTTTAGTTCAATCTCTGAATATACTCAGACGCCATTAGATGATTGTTTAATGAGCGCCAGAATGAGACCCTGTTTTAATCGTTTAGTTCAATCTCTGAATATACTCCGACTCCATTATATGATTTGTTTAATGAGCGCCAGAATGAGGCCCTGTTTTAATCGTTTCGTTCAATCTCTGAGCATGCTCCGACGCCATTGGATGGTTTAAAGAGCGCCAGAATGAGACCCTGTTTTAATCGTTTAGTTCAATCTCTGAGCATGCTCCGACGCTATTAGATGATTTGCATCTTTCAATAGCCGTCAACTCGCTTAGTTCCTACCCCTTATAGTTCATACCCCTTGAGAATGCACAACACAAGTGTTCCGAGATACAATTATAACGAGGGCAATGACTTCATTTTGGCAGTTATCCGATATTCATGCCTGAAGCACATTGATACTTGATAGAACCACGACTGCTCTGCCATTGGGGAGATCTCGATACGCTTTGCTATACAGCAGAAGATCCAGAAAACCGGTACGCCCCCGGGTTTAATTATCACCAATAACCAACTCGAATTAGGCATTTAATTCTGCGTCACGGCAATCCAGCCTCATCGTCTCGTTTCCTTCAAGATAGAAACCAGAAGGAGGCATGTATTGGGAGTAATCACAGCTTGACGTCATCATGTCGTCAGGGCCCTGTGGTGATTTCAATGTATATACAGTATGCATGACTGCTTCTTTTGTTATCTGTACTAAATCAGCTCAGGTGAGTTTTATAAGGCTGTTGGCGGTAGTAGCTCTTACATGTTATATAAGTTAATGTATTCGAGTAAGACAATATATTTCCACGTACATACATGCAGTGCCTTCATCAACATGTTGCAACATGGCGAGGTGGTAGATAGGTTACACCATACGTGTAGGGAAAGGGGTTATCTGCTGCCACCAAGCGGCGCTATAAGTACAGTTACCCTGTTTTAAGTGAACTCACACTTTAGGAAAATCGACAAAGGGTTCAATTGTTGCTAACAATTATAATAATTAAGGGCCTCGTTATTCTGCGGCAATAGTTTAAATAATATTCGATTTTGAAAACGTTTGAAAACGTTGGCAAATCATAGCACCGTTTGTGAAAGCGAAGAAAAGAAAAAAACTCAAGTGGCAACATTAGGCTTTATAGTAAGCTGAAAATATGTAAAACATATGTAAAATATGTATAAGTAAAACAAATCAAACAGAAGTCACTTCGTGGATGTATTTTTTAAAGAGTAAGTGCGGAATGCACGTTTATTAAATGCAATGTCCAAGGTAAAATGACATAATGTGTGCAGAGAGTTGCAAACTATATTTTCTACAATTTTTAACAACCTAACATTTCTATACGCTAATTGAACACTTAATGCCGTGGGTATTTTTTACCTTAACATACCTTCTTTTTTTTATTTGAGATATTATCCAAGAACGTTATAGTTGGACAACTCTTCAAAACAGACTTATGTGTTGTGTGAAAAATTAATTACAATTTTTAGTTTTAAACAAATGATGTTGTAAAAAGTGACAAAGTATAGCTGAACATCTGCACAGTGAATAATTATGATTGTGATTTACGATGCAGCCGAAAATTGTCAATATTACCAACCGTTGTCAGGGTAAATTTATTATTTAAATTGCATTTCGGTAAAAGTGTCTTTGTGGTGTAATGATAGACATAATTTACTTTTCTAATAACTTTGCGAGTCCAATTCAATCCAATTCAATCTGCATTGGTAAAGCGCCATCAATCTACTGTAGTTTCCTATTCCGAGGCGCTGCCAGGAACACCGGGGCAAAGCCCCTCCTCTTAGCGATAAGTGTTACTGTTGTTTTTTACGTGCATTACACACCACACGGGACCTCCAGCTTTACGTCCCATCCGAAGGACGAAGCAATAGGGGTTTAATTGCCTTGCTTAAGGACACACGTGTCGACACCGGGACTCGAACTCACGCTCTGCGGAACAGAAAACCGGGTTCTTAACCGCCCGGCCACGACACTCGACCGAGTCGATTCAGCCAAACCAAATTCACAAGGTACTAGTATTTCGATCATCAAAAATCACCGGTGAACTAGTAACACACAATGGGAGAGTTTTAAAACGCATTGTGACAGCAAGCAAACTGGGCGTTTCTTAAACTAGCCAGCAGTAAACCTATAAGCTGGGAGCAAGTATTAGTACTAACTGCGCAGGCGCATGCATGCTACGTCACAAATCAACCACTATAAATAGTTCTCGCCCGAACGTGCACATGGATTCCTTCTGAATAATGCTTTTAGCCGGAAGAGTTTTAGACCTCCAAATATGACACGCATGCGTACTCGAGGCAATGTAGCTATATTGCTTTAGTTCACTCTATATCCGCCTTACAAGGCCACATCTATAAAATACTCGTAAGTAATCGTCTTTGAGACCAACCTGACAACTGTTCAGTACTGTTTTCGGACTCTGTCATTTAACCATCCAATATACATACAAATATGTAGCAATATTCTGAATCATACATTATTTTGCAATTAAAAATATGGGTTTTTTTTGTCATGATATATTGTTTGTATACATAGTACAGTGAACACAGAAAACTGGCAGGAGCGGGATTTGAACCTGCGACCTCCGGAATACCGTACCGGCGCTCTACCAACTGAGCTATCTTGCCCTATGGCGGTCTCCCAAACTGTTAATATCTTTGTTCAGGGGGCGCTAGTCAGAATGCTAAACATAATGCCGTGTAGTATGGAATGTACGTACACAATCGGAGAATTATATTTCTAAGTAACTCTGCGGTCGATGGAAATTTAGGATTCAGGATTTTCCGAATGGCCAAGATTTTCTCAAGTAGTTATCTATAAAATATATAAATGTACTAGATATTTTGAGTTTTTTGCTTAACTTGAGTTGAAGATATATCTTTGCTTTTTAGCACTGCTAATACTTTCTATAAAACTACGTAAAAATTCACACAGCAAGTGTATTTGTTTTTGAATATACATGTACTATCTAAAATAATGTTGTAGCAGTGAACGAGATGGAATTGTAATAGAACTTATAGCCTGAATGCCCAATATTTTAAACCGTTTAATTATAAAATGATATACGCTTAATTTACAAGCCTGAGTTAAAACAAAAAGCTAACGAAAATGATCTGCTGTGCTTATCCACGACGTCCACATTGTTTGCAAAACAATGTTTTGCAACATGCAAAACAGAAATCTGTTTTGTTTGGAGATTAGATCTTGGTATGAATATGGTATGGTAGTCTCGTTTTGTCTCGGAGACATTTTGGCGTGAATTTCATAATGTAAGTTGCAGAGGTTTCCTCTGATACACGAACCTCACGCTGATGCGACCAATGACATGTTCTTGTAAACTCTTGCATGTATGAATGGATCAATTTCATCCGACTTATTCCAGTCGAATCAATTTCTCTCTCAAAGGCCACGATTACCCTTTACAACCACTGGAATACTTTTAAAGGTGATTTGTCTTCCTTCAATGAGTCTGTTCATTTCCTGTCGCTAAACCCTCACGCACCGAAGAAGAATTCTTTAGCGTGGGGCGACTCAAATATGATGCCGACATTACCAGCGAAGACGGCACATAGGTAGCCAATAAGGAAGATGCGATCCACCACCATGGCGATGTATTTCCAATCTTCTTTCTCCTGGAAAAACAAGAAGACTATTTATATGTCAAGATAATTCAAGTGTTCACTGTTACATTCATACATAAATGACAGAGGGTTTTCAACAATTGCACTCTATAATTATTAGACTGGTTTTTTTCTTTTGGAAACCTTGACAAAATGACGAAACCATAACGTGACACTGATGCCTTTAAAGCTATTTTAAGTTTAACGATAAGATTACTAACGACTACCGCAGACGTAGTCTTTTCAATAATTACGTGAACATTGATTTTATTTGTATTAAAAGGAGTATTTAGGAAAAAAGCATGGAGTATTTTCCGAAAATATCAGTCTCTGTCTACGCAGCACGCGTACAGAGTGTTTGGTATTGACCAGTGAATGGGGAATGGATTCTGTTCTTGTCCTTACCCTTTTATCGTCTTCATCGTTGGCGCACTGTGACGTCAAGTACATGATTTCTTCTATTGCATTATTGACGATCATTGCTTCTGGACATTCTTTATCTACATGGCCTGTTGGTAAGTAAATCAATGGTTGCATTCCACCTAAAATATATAAAGTAATTTTATATAAAAAATATTAACATAATGATATACTTTTCTTTTTAGTAAAATGTATCTAGTAACATAATTATTGTGATGTTGAACATGGCGGGATCGAGTATTGTTTTCAATCGGGTACCATTCTAAATCAGGCAATCACCTTGATGTAAATCAGTATCAGACTCAGTCTCAGTCTCGTTCTCAAGTTCATTGCGCATGCGAACTGTGTAGTTATTTCCTTTGTTCTCCATAACAATCTTCTTGGTATCTAGGTAACTGGACGTCAGCGCGTCGCGCGTGATGGTGACGCCCACAGTACGGTATCGTAGCGAGTACCTCTCTGGACGCTTCATACCAAGGTACTTGGGCAGGGTGTCAATCATGAGCCACCGTACCCACTTAGGCATGGTGTGGGTCTCCGGCGACCGAAACCGGATGTTCAGAACGAAGACGGTGAAGACGATGGAGGAGGACACCACGACCATCGTGAAGAGCAAGTACTTGACGATGAGAGGAAATTCAGTGCCGTTGGCCGGGATCTGCTGGGTCACTAAGAGAAGAAACACGGCCATGGACAGCAGTACTGAGGTACACAGCGCCATCTTCTCACTGATGTCTGGAGGCAGGTAGAAGACTAAGACGGTATTGAAGGAGATGAGACCACAGGGTAGCAACAAGTAGGCGAAATAATACAGCGGCTGACGGCGCAGGATGAAATGGCAGGTGATATCGATATAGGTAGAATCACAGCACAGGTACTTCTTGACGTTACGCTTGCAGGGCGACTCTTTCATCTGCCATTCCCCGTTCTCCCAGTAGTCCTTCTTGCCTGCTTCTTGGTTGAGTGGTATCAGGTCCAACACGTCTCCGTCGTACGTCCAAGACCCGAACTTCATGGTGCAGTTCTGTTCATCGAAGGGGTAGTAGCGGACGTTGATGCGGCAGGAGCTCCGATAGACAATGGGAGGAAACCAAGTCACCGTTCCGTTGTAGCCGATGTTCGCCCACGTCTTGGCCTTGATTCCGAAAGGTCCGTCAGCACTTAGATGTATAAAATAAAAAGAAACAAAATCAAATTCAATGCCTGTATTTTTTTGTTTGCAGCTAGCTGAGAATTGACAAGTTAGTTTACCGGCTTAGTTGTAAAACAATTATTCTGTAAAACAATTATTCTGGTCAACAAAAAGTCACATCCATGGAGCCAGAGAACGCAGCCTGTGAGATGGCGTGCCAAGCATACAATCGGTTAAACAGCCAACTAACTGGCAATTTGGTCGAAGTTGGTTAGCTTGTCAACAAATCAGCTAATCAGCCAATGCAAGCAAAAAACTACCTGGGCAGTCGTCCTGATAATGTGTCAGTCATTCTGATTGCGAGTCGGCCAACCTACCCCCTACTCATCATTGATCGACGTTATCATTCAAACTGTCCGGTTAATCAACTACTCAGCAACCAACTAGCTACTTCGATCGTCGTATTTTGGAGCTAGTAAATCAATTTACAGCTCGGCTACCAAGCCACTATGACTATGAGAGGCCAATTTTATGGAGCCGCACACACATTTGCTTAGCTCATTGAAATCTGCTCCACGCTGATCAACTGACGTATTATCCATCACTCCAGCATGAAAACTGACCTATCAGGCACCCAGCTAGAAGCGACTATGGTTCGTCACTTACTTGTTATAAATGAGGATGTCTGGGATCCATATCTTCCACGTTGGTACCTTGATGTTCGTTATCCCGGCAAAGTCGTCAGGGTTCCACCACAGCTTGGGATCCGTCCAAACCTGTCAAATGCCCAGTAACAAAGATAAGTTCGCCAAATGAAAGGTTTAAAAACGTGTAAAAACTGACTAGCCAAAAAATACTACAACTATTAATTACTATTTCTATATTATGTTTTCGTCATATTTTGTAATTTTAGCTAAGTCCAGCCACACTTATATAGTTACGCACCTGTTTCATCCAAACTTTCGACGTGAAGACCTGGTTTTTCTCATCCTGTGTATAACAAATGTTGTTTAACATTTTACTAAATCTGAATGCGAGCGTAAGTCGTGCTTTTCCTTTTGTTACACGTTTAATTAACCTACATGAAAATGTCAAAATGGTATTCGAATGCTATGCATTTCAGAATGTAGCCCTATGCAATGCCTTTGTTAAATAAACACGATGTTGTACATGATGCCAGCACATCTATGTCTATTTTTGTTTTATGTTTAAGTGACTCGTACACTTTGGTCAACATGTATTTTTTACAATAACTGTGATAACTTTCTTGCTTTTCGTTTCATTACCAGGAACAATTTGTATTGGTAAAAGTGTCCTTTAAGAGTTGATTTGAATTCAAAGATAATTACACGAAAGGCAGAAATTTACATGTAGTCCGTTGGCACCATTGTCAGGTGACCACACATGATCATATTATATTGACAATGAGGCAAGTTGCGTCATTCATCGCTGCTACCATGGACCTGTGACCGTTTTCTAAACCCTGGCTCAGCCTCCGTTCTGGCTCCATCACCATTGCCAAACTGCATGAACAAAGCTAAACACAGAGACGAAGTTGGAGTTTTGAAAACGAAAAAGACATTGTGAACCTTATATTGTAGCCTTATAACTCACCACGTCAACTATCTGGCTCACTGCCAAATCGAAGAACACCGTAAGGATATCGGACGCGTTGACCACCGGTAGAGGGCGTGTGTTGTAACTGCTGTTCAAGAACAGATGTTCGTGGAGGCGACCTTCAGCATCCGATGCTGAACACCCTGTAAAAAGAAAATAGGCGCCCGAAAAAATATCAATAATCAGACTTGCACTGCATTGTTTTATATAGGCCAACTGTGGCATTTGTTTGCGGCAGGTCTATCGCATTTAAAGCGAGCATGAAGTTTCAATTGTATTTGACCGAATTAACACAGAAAATAGGCTAACATTGCTCGTAAACAAATGTAGTCGTAGTTTGTACACGGAGGGTGTTTTTTTTCCCGGCTGTACTGGGAAAATCCTAACAAAAACGTATGTAAGACTAGACCCAGTCTAGATGCTGTTCTCTTTTTTATAGAAATGTCAAAATACATAGCGTTACGCATATAGGGGCCCTAGATTTTCGATGTCGAACTTGTGGAATAGCATTTTCCATAATTATTGTTATCCTTTATTCCCGGTATATACCCAAATTATGTAAGAAACACCAAAACCGCACACTTTATAGCACTTCAGTGCATTGACGTTGTATAATTGCAGAGATCAAATGCATTTTGTTACATCA
This sequence comes from Crossaster papposus, assembly GCA_037893245.1. Taxonomy (NCBI): domain Eukaryota; kingdom Metazoa; phylum Echinodermata; class Asteroidea; order Velatida; family Solasteridae; genus Crossaster; species Crossaster papposus. The sequence continues at coordinate 1,472,764 of JBAIAA010000072.1, read as the reverse complement.
AATTCGGTGAAGATAAACAAAAAATATGTTTACTCCATATTGAAATTGGTAGTGGTTAATTATACTGGTTTCCGTATAGTATATTCGAATTAAGAGATTCGGAACCAGTGCAGTGGTCAGGGTGTAAGTGACCCAGTTCTTTTAATATGGATCTCAATAGAGCAGTGAGCGATTTTAAACGATACTGAAATGACATTTTGTAACATTTGATATGATACCTTGTATAATCAAAGACGAGGTTGACATGACATGACGATAGCGTACGAGTCCAGGGGGTGTCTTATAGCGGGGATTGTGTTTGCAGCTGCGCCGTCTTTAAGACGGATCGGCAGGTAGGCTTTAACGCTGGATCAATGCTCCTATTCCTTCAATCTCGCCTTGATATTTATCACTCATACTCCACTGAATCTTTTGGAATAAATTACTGCCATCAGGATAATTGATGCTTCGATTTTATGTCTCTCGGGTTATCAAATATGAGAGGTTTTATTTCCCTTTTTTCGATCAGTCGCAGAAAAGGGCTGTCCGATCCTTCCAAATCGGGTAGGATTTGACCGGATTGAGAAAGATAATAACCCCAGCTTACTGTGATTGGGGCTTAGTGTTTCTTGAAGACGGAACACAACGATAAGGTAACATGCGTTGTGTCTTCCTATTCTAAACATTGTATGGATAATGCATGTGTTGTCCTTTGGTCCTCTGTCGAATTCGGTAATACTTTGTTCACCCATATTCCTCCATGGTTCACCCCAAGATCTTTGTTCGGTTCAAATTGAACTACATAATGTCACATTCCATATTCTCGAGTTAATGGTCATCATCCGTCAACGACCGTACTCCGCGGGACTAGTCCAACCGAGAAAGACGCGCTGGTCATGGCGGAGGAGCACTGCCGAAACACGCTCACTCCGAACCCGTCCCCATTGCTGGTCGCAAGCCAATTATACACGGATGATGGAATGATACGGGGATAAGGTTTTAATTGGTTATTTGTATTAAGAACTGTTGAAAGAACTTGTCATCAAGATGGAATCTGTACATAGTACTCTTTCTTCGACTGTAGTGGAGCAGAAAAATTGGCTAATGTTCCTGGCATCTCAGGGGAACTAGGTTTAACCGGGGTACATTATTTGATGATTGGCAGTTTTTGATAGAGCTGTTAAGCAAAATATAATACTGGGGAAAATGTCATGGAAGTGCTAAGAACATAAATGTCATTATAGGCACAGGAAATATATGCTAAACGCGGAAACGTTACAATGTCACATGATGCATATTACTTAGTGACTAGTCCCGGCCGGCTGATTTCTGTTTAGAATAAAATTATGTGCTAAGCTTGGAGGTAATTGTTCTGAGCCTAGTTTCCTAGCTACGCTAACGACACCATTTTGCACTTAGGATCACCAGTTGTGCTAATAAGCGCTAGCAGTATATAGTTGTGAGTCGTAAGTAGTTGTAAGTCGTAGTTTTGTCTTGTCTTGTGATTTTGTGTGTAATATATTTTGGTTTATTGATGTTGTAATATTGTCATAAACAAGAAGCTCTATAGCAAAAACAAATACCATGCACTTACCACGTGAGCATGCAATCCTAAGTTATTATAGATGTACGCCAGCGCGTAAGCCAACATACATTCACTTACCACGTAAGCATGCAATCCTAAGTTATTATAGATGTACGCCAGTGCGTAAGCCAACATACATGCACTTACCACGTAAGCATGCAATCCTAAGTTATTATAGATGTACGCCAGCGCGTAAGCCAACATACATTCACTTACCACGTAAGCATGCAATCCTAAGTTATTATAGATGTACGCCAGCGCGTAAGCCAACATATCACTCTGATCCATCAAATTTACTTATTATAAGCACATCTTTCTGCTATAGTATTATCAGGGATGTGTATATATTTATGTTTTGGTTGGGAGGAGGGGGTATAAAGTAAACCATTGCTTGTTTAAAGGTCACGTAAACCTGAAACGCACTAAAGTTATCAACAGTATCTATACCACCATATTGCACTATGTTCAGTACAGCAAACGTAGTGATTAGTACAGTACCTTTTATTGGAACCCATGCACTTTTGTCCTTAATTGGTAAATACCTAATAATGCCAAACGTAACATTCCACAAGATAAAATAATGACACGACTATTTTCTGAGGATTTATTGGCAATAATCGGCTTTCCACGCCTATTTCAATAAATGTTTGTTTTTTTGCGTTTATTTATATTCATTGCATATACAGAATGAATCAAGCCCCGAAGTGACCACAAATATTCATTGATATAATGAATGTAAACTGTAAACTTTATGGATGTCGAACAGATGTAAACTATTTTTAGTGGCCGATTCTTGCCTGCAGTGCGCAATGAATCAGTCATTTTGCGACATCGCTCCCTGGTTTCTCGGACTCAGGCCAACATTGTTGTCTTGAAAACATTCCTGTCATTTCTATGTGCAAATGCTGTCAGTCGACTCGGGCAAAGTCACGTTTGATGAATGGCGCAGATATTATGAACATGCTAGAAATGCAGGAGTGGATTGCAAAGTACTCAACGAAGTCAATGATACAATGCAACAGATTTAATGGGTGATACCAAACATAAAGGTCTCGTGGTACCATCTAGTACATGTATTATAGACATGTGTTTTACTCGTTAAACTTGTCCTCCTGATGAATATGACCACTTCTCACAATTTCAATCAGATATTTGGAATCCGTTATCAAAACAATTTGATGTATCAATAACTCGCGTCCACTGCTCTTAACAATTTAATTAAATTTAATTTAATTGGCGCATTTAAAGGGGTTATGGGTGTCAGTTGGCGCTGCGTTAATGACATCATGCATATTCATCACTGGTGAGCGTATTGACCTTGACCTGAAGTTCTACACACCGATTAGTGAGGGCGCTATTTCCGATACAAGCGCCCTTTTGGGGCTTTTGGTACAGGCCATGTTACTTGTGACGTCCTACCAATGCGCAATTTTATTGAATCATCTTTTTTATGTTATTTTGCCCACAATAACCCTAACGTCCATTAACACTCGTTTGGGGGGGGGGGGGGGGGGGGGGGGGGGGGGGGGGGTGGGTACACACACACAAACACTGATATGTAAACATTTCCACCGTGACCCCTTATTGTCCCTCTTTTGTTTGTACTTTCTGTCAATCGTAAACCCTATTGTCCTCTATTGTTCTACGTCCATTATTGGAATGCGGATACAAACTCTGTACTACATAGGTCATAGGTCAGTGTATAGTAATGCTGCGTTCCAATCGCGTCGTGTTTATCGTGTTCACGAGTTCCCGAGTCGTATAATAGCGTTCTAATCGCCTGGTAACTCGTGTTCACCAGTGGTGAACTCGAGGTGGAATTTGTTTCTCCATGTTCACGACTTCATAAACGAATGAAATACTCGCGCATGTGTGTTGGTTCACGTACGAGTTCTTGCGCGATAAAAAAATATCCTTTCCGCACGACTAACTCGACTGTGCGCGTGCGTCTTGGTGAGTAGCGTTTGAAATGCAACCTACTCGTGAACATGGATAAATTCACGGTGAACACGATAAATACGACGCGATTGGAACGCAGCATAAGAGTACCGCATACTGTTTACTCAAGTAGTATTTTGTAGTATTAGGTAACGTTAGGGTTAAATAGTTTATCTAACCTTTCTTTTATCAATCACATTTCAAGAAATACATATGTCGAAATAGTCCAAATTGTTTTCAGCATGAACATTATACAAACCAGATCGAGGCCCAAATTATGAATGGCAAGTTTATTCAAATCCATACTACAAACACTTCTTTGGGGTCAAGTAACTCTCGACTTGCAGCGAGTTCTTATCCTTCAGCCGGCTACATCCGGACAAAGATTGAGATGCCCGGGAGGGCTTCCGGAGATCGCTGGCCCGGGTGTGTGTTGAGGTACATCAGGGGCGGTATGAAGAGATGGATGCTTAATTAATTTAAGGATAGGTGATTAAAAGGGAGACCGGCACTGGGCTGTATGTTTTGTTATTTTGCAACGAAAAAAATTACTATTTATCAAAACACATGCGTGAAACATTAGACGCGATCGAAATAACTTGAATATATCACGTGCTTTAAGATTACTGAAGAATAATTTTAATTTTTGATGATGATCAAAGTGTATTTTAATTGTAAGAAGGACTATACATAATATTTAGGGAGTTTGGGGGGCTTAAATCCCATTGTCCTCCCCTAACCGATTCTTCTCGAAAAATATTGTGTTTAGTCGATCCCTCCTTTTTACCTTCTCGACTTAAGGATTCTAGGCTACTCCAATGTGAATTATGGTCAGTGATATACTAGACTTGGTTGAAGAAAAGATAATCATAATAGGGTTGGGTTTAGACTGGAAGAAACTCAATCAGGCCGGTGACACTACACAAGGCAGTCCAATTGTATGTATACATTATTTCTACAAAACATCAATACATTGTGTGCGACGCTAGTTTCTAATGCTGCGAGTGCTTCAGGGCTAGAGGTTGCAAGCCAGACAAAGGTGAAGAGTTTAGATCACTCGTGCACTTTGAGTGTTCCGAGAAATATTCAAGATGGCGCCCGCTGTGTACCACCGTGGTTAGATACCCACAGGCCATGTGGCTCTTTTGATTAGTGTGTCGGTATAACTCAATGTCAAGTGTTATTTCTGTATACGTCTACCAAACCAAAACTAAAGAATAACTATTGTTTAGGTTAGTAAGGGGGAACACTCACTTTATCAATTATTCACATGGACTCTAAAGGAACTTAGGCATTGTGTTCAAGTTCAACTTCAGCCAAAACCGTACATCGTCTTGCGGCTTTTGTTAGTGTTAGTGTCAGGGTATAGCCCTACGTTTGTGACTATAGGGTTAGGGTTTTTATTTTGGTCGCTTTCTTTATATTAATAATATGTAATATGAGGGCGAGGTTAAACAAGGTGAGACTCGTTGATCTCCAATCACGACAGACTGTACATACAATGAAGATCAATGGTAGGACGTTTACAGGCACCAGTCTATTACATATTGCCTGTGTTCACTATTCAGACCTGGGCTGGGACTCTCATTCTCAAATCACGAGAGACTGTGCAATGAAGATAAATGGAACAGTTTTAGGCACTATAGTCTATTACATATTGCCTATACGTTCACTATAGAAATGGGACTATAGTATTTAACGTGTATTGGTCCATAATAGATCTTCGATTATTCGTAATAGTTAACACCGTCCAAGTGAACTATTGTGTGGGTGATCGCTAATACCAGGTGCGACGCGGCGATGACCCACAGAGCCCTGCGTGAAATACCCCCGTCCTCCGCACGGGGCGGCACGCTCTCACGCGTGCGTGCTCGGGACATAAACAGATTGCTGTTTTCCCCCTGTTGTCATCATTGAATGCCAGTTTAGTTGATCGTAGCTGCTAAGCTGCGACTGGGGAATTGTATAAATTGGCTCCCAGGTCGCTGAAAGTAGAGGTATCATTTGGGCTCGCAATGGATGCCATTTTGTGCCTTTATTTCATATCTAGTTCCCATATAATTTGCTTACTGCGAGCATGGAGGCTGCGATGAGGTTCAAACTGGTATTTGGGGAATTAAAAGTAACGGAGAATCAATCATGCTAAATCACATTCCATGCGCGAACCTTCTGTGCCTTTTTCACACTGGATTGAAAGAGGCTGACCTGACCTCTGCTGGTACCGCGTATCAGTGACCCGGGGTCAAGGCATTTGCGCATGCGTACGATTAATAATAATAATAATAATAATAATGAGATTTGTAAAGCGCACATATCCACCCTGCAGGGTGCTCAAGGCGCTGTAGACAACAACAAGTATTTAATTCTTGAAAATTTGCGACATCAAGTAAGTCTTAAGAAGCGATTTGAACCTAGTTGTACAATGGCATGATCTGAGTTCAAGTGGCAATGAATTCCAAAATCGAGGAGCTGCAACAGAAAAAGATATGGCGCCCCATGTTCGTTTAGCAATTGGTTCCTTGAGAAGTTGCTGGTTACTTGATCTAAGAGTTCTTGCTGGAGAATATTCATGTAGTAGTTCCTTAATGTATATAGTAGGGAGCCTTGTTGTTGAGAGCTTTGTGGACCAGAAGCATGAGTTTGAAAACAATCCTTTGGGAGACAGGAAGCCAGTGTAGTTCCTTCAAAATGGGGGTTATGTGACAGTTCTTCCTAGATAAGGTGATGATGCGGGCAGCAGTATTCTGAAGACGTTGAAGACGGTATATTTGATTCTGAGGGAGTCCGTAGAGTAGTGAATTGCCGTTGTCTAGTCGTGAAGTCACAAATGCATGGATAATGTGCTCGGTAGCACTTCTATTCAAATACTTGCGTATACGACCAATGTTTCTAATTTGGAATGATGCCAAACGGACAGTGTTAGGGACGTGAGGTTTAAATGTCATTGCTGAATCAAATATAACCCCCAAGTTCCGGGCCTGCAACGATGGGGCTATCTGTGCATCACCGATTGTAATAAATGGCACAGACACCTTTTTTAATTGTTGGCGTGATCCAAACAAGAGAAACTCCGTTTTTTCCTCATTCAGCTTTAGAAAGTTGTTTTTCATCCAGCATCGGATCTCAGAGATGCATTGCTCCAGTCTTGCAATCGAAGAATCGGCAGGCTCCTGTGAAGACTTGAAGGTTATGTAGAGTTGAGTATCGTCAGCATAGACGTGGTAGTTCAGATGATGTTTCAAGATGATATCACGAATTGGCAAGGTATAAAGAGTAAACCACTGTGGGCCTAGCACAGATTGTGTAGAAGACACGGCAGTTAGTGGCACCACGGAAGCTAAAACAGTCAGGCCACCTAATTTTGTTTTATCTTGGCTGTAAGTATAGACTTAATAATTCAGTACCGTCGTTGAGTGGGAAAGACGATTTGTGTTTTGAAATGGCATGAAACCTTCCAGCCTTGGGGAGTTTCCAAACCGAACGGTAATTATTTGTCTCCATAAACCGCATCAAATGTAGAGATAAGACTTTGAGTTTGTCGTGAAAGAGATCAAACAAGAAACGACGGGAAATCATGGATTCTCTGTTTAAGGTTTAAGCAGATGTAAGTTTTGGACTGAAATATATACATTAATCTGTGAAAAAGAAGCAAGCATCGCGCTAAATGCAAATTCGTCTGGCATCCTGGCGCATGTGTGCAAGCGTACGTATTGGTTTCTGAAAAACTTGGAACATGATAAAAAATAACCACGCCAACACACAAATTCACAGGTTATCTTGTGCGAGTTCATAATGCCTGTATGTCATCACCATTGCGCGCCGTCGGGTCTTGAAGAGTAGTCTCATTACGGGTAATCTGCAGGACGGACATCTATCAGGTTGCGCTAGCCCCGTGGATGAGTAACGAAAGACCCAATCAACCTTCGGCAACGGTAGGGAAAAAAATAGGCTGGACGGAAGATGGAGAAAAAAACCATAAAGTAGAGTCAAAACCAAACGCGCCACGCGCGAAGTAACCAATCAAGTAGCGATAAAAGGGAAGGAATAGTTAGCCGTATTATTTTTATTCCACCGAGGCAATTTTTTTCCATCAGGCTAATCAGCTGGTTTTTTTCTGTTAAATATTATGACTGACAACCAGGAATGTCTTCTGTCAAAATAAAAAGATAATCATAAGTCGCGCTTTCGCATTGCATGATGGGACGTCTTTTCAATTAAACGAATTAAACGAAACGTATTCGCGAAACGGTCTATGAAACTGAGCCGCGGTCTTGCTAATTAATATTAAGGTGTTTTTTGGGGGGTGACCTTTAGGTTAAGAGATCAAGGAAACATTAGTATAAGCTTTATAAAATGTCTACATATAACTTATTTAATTTATCAAAGGCATTGACAAAATCGGGAGCTAATACTACAGACTGGATAGCTCAGTTGGTAGAGCACTGGAACGATAACCACAGAATTCAGGTTCGAAACCCGCTCCAGTCAATGTATGTTCAACGTTATAACAATGTTGCTTTGTTCTCCCCTAGAGAAGACAGAAAACGACATACCAACGAAAGACAGACAGACAGAAGACTTAGTTGGTAAAGGAAAATATTTCAGAAGATTAATCGAGGAAAAAAAATGACTCCAACGATTATGGCCTGCATATTAATGGTTGTTTGTGATGTTTATTCATGTCGTTTGCGCAGCAAAAGCACCGCTGAGACCCGGACCCAGTCTCAAGCGGCTGATCTCTGAGATTAAGAAATTCCTCACATATCCAGGCTGAAACAGCGGTGAAGACACTGAGTTACATGATACTCGCTAGAAGAACGTAAGGATTTTTGCCATCGAATGTCTTCTAAGTTGAGCGTCGATTGGTGCCCGGGGAGGAGAAGGAAAGGGGAAAGGGGGAGGGGGAAGGGGAGGGGGCCTGTAAAGAACCAAAGATGTTCAAGCATGTAAAACAAACTCTTGGCCTTCTCTAAATTCTAGATTCAAACATTACGTGTGTTTTTTATAAACAAACTGAACTTTCCAATATTTCCCAAATTGCACAAAAATGTTCTCTTTTTTGCTGTAATTTTCACGTAATTTTCCTTTAGTTCTATTTTAGAGAGGATTTGCAATGTTGAGTGGTGACCTTATTTAGCAAACTCTATTTTATGGAATGTTGTATTGTTTCCTATTAGATGTATATCAATAATTAACAGTGGCTAACCAGAGTTGACATGACGTGATATCACCACCATGTGCCCTTGGGTTCACATGACGTGATATCACCACCATGTGCCCTTTCTCTAAAGCAAACGTGCGACATGAACAGCTTTAGTTTATACCTGTATCACCTCGTGAACTTCAATGTCTTTGCTTACTGTAACCAGAGCCCTAAATCGATCACATGGTGTAATCATTTTCATGTTCTGTAAGCACATCTGACCCAATTATTTTGCAGGCATATTGCGCATGACCGACATTCCGAATCGCGCTCATGACAGATCACGGCAGCCATTGCAATTATTATGCACCAACGGCCTTATAACGATTATACCAATGCTCAGAATGTTCCAATACTTCAAGCTCTATGTATTTACATCTCGCTTTAAATCAAGTCGACCCAGATTTGTTCTCGTTAACGATGCCAAACCCATGCATATAGCCCGAAAGAGTCCCCTATAGCCTCTTTTTCCAGACGAAAATAATGAATTAGATGGATGTTGATAGGAACTAGGCCGTTGACATAGCGCAACCTTTAATCATAGCTCCGATCCTACCCAAGATGTTCACGCTGGTTTGTTTAAGGATAATTTTTGGGGGGCATTTTTTTCGTTTGAAGCCACAAAAATCCATAAAAGAAATTCAGAATAGTGCAGGACAACTAAACCCTATGTACATGTAGGTTTCAGCTTTCAGTAGCGCGTGTTATGTGCGTTCATACAACAGACGCAAGTAGATCCAGTTACTGGTGTTTCTATTTTTAAAATATACCGTTTCATTAATCGCACCATCCCGTGTATAACGGGCCCTAAAGAAGGGCCGATATTAAAATCGATTTATCGATAAATATGCCTTTCAATCTGATCGGTATTAACAGGTGTTCGTTCGAGCTGCTTTGAGACTATGCATTTCCTGGTCATTCAATATTAAAGGTGTCACTCTATGAACTAATTCCACCATGGGACTACAACTACTGTACTACACACCGTTATTAATTTTCCTATTAAAAACAATACCTACAATCAGACGCTCAAAATTTCTGTTACAGCCCAGCCTTTTTATTTTTATGAATTATTGTTGTTATATACATATTTTATAATTTCAATGAGGATTTAGCCTAAATAAAATGTCATTTTTTTGTAAAGATCGGTATATGGGCCTATAACCCCGCAATATTTCGAAAGAACTTGTCAATAGGGGGCCTATAGGTCTAGAAAACTAATTAAAATCTCGTGATTTGCTTGTAAAAGGAATTTTGCAACTGTCATTATCTGTGATGTGGGATTACTGTTCGTCCCATTCTTATTATCATAAAGCTGTGTCAATTCTTAAGCCATTGTGGCATCTTATGTGACCATTGACGTATATTTAGCTCTCTGTAAAGCGCTGTAATATCTTGTTTGAATGGGACTTGAACTGAGGACAAATAACGTACAGCGATGCTGGGGTGTACATACGCGGGCTATATACAGACACGCAAACGCCGTGATAAGCGTACCATTAATGTCCACGAATGGACGCCAATTGGCATTTATTTGTCTTGGTTTGTGGGTTCGACACTATACACGTACGTAACCTGTGGCATGTATGCCTTACCCTTTGGCGCTGTTTTTACCCTTTATGTGACGAGAAAACAATTAGCACAGACTTCCCACATAAAGAAAATGAACCTATGTCCGCCTTGAGTCCCTGGTATACCTTATTCAACAGTTAGGAATTTGTTACAGTGAATAAACAGTTAAGATGGATAATCATTTGATATAACCCTGTGTAACTGCAGTTGTAGACTATTTAACCCCTACATCAACTGGCATGTTTCTCTCCAGTTGGGGACATAAATAGTGAGAAGTGAAGTTTGGACATCCTTAAATCAATTTAGGAGATCCATGATGTATATTTATATTATCTAAAGTAAAAAGCATGGTACTTTATTTATACTTTGACTGTTTAGAAAACTGACTGCGGAGGAATTTGTTTAATCTCATGTCATCATTCGTGAAGATTTATTGAAGAGAAACACGACATGTTCATTGTCAGAACAGGGCCACCGTATAGACTTGCACGTGACCTTTTCGGCTAACCTTTCTTTCAGAAGTCAATTTTGTTTGGAAGATGTTCACCTTTGCCGACGTTTTCATCATAGAGAACGGGCAAGAATTAACTGACGCATTTCATTTCAGTCATGTACATGGGATTTTTTTCTTGGTAGGATATTACGTTGTATTTCACATAACATCGAAAGAAGAAACAATCCAATTTTGCTGAATGTAAACATAATTCAACGAGTAAACTTGGTCAATGTTTTTGTTGGTCGGGGGAGAATAAACTACTTCATTTGGCGCCAAGACTTATAAATATTTACGCACCAGGGTTGTGAGATGTTCGATCTGCATGTATCTGTTATACTGTGTATCGTAAACGTGCCGTCTGAGGGCATGTAATTCAGGCTAACATGAGCGCTTTTAAGCCGATCCGCTGTCAGACTACATGATGAAATTAGTCGACTTGATTAAGCAATAAATTGCCCTCAAACCGAACTGCAATATTATACCTGTCGTATGTGCGTGTTCAAATCGAGAGTCGGGTTCTGTCGATAACAGGAAATAGCTTGACAATATTGTGAAGTATACAGAAGCGAGAAGTCATGTTGGCATTGCAAACTTTATAACGTCTTACAACAAAATATGAAGTGTGAGAAACATTTGAATTTGATATGAGACAATTTGTATTTTAGAAAGAGTAGCATAATATATGGAATAGTGCTATATAGAGCTCTGCTTCGCCTTTTATTTAATCGATTATCAACATGTATACGACAAACAAGACCAGCTATTTGATAATTTCAGCGTATTACTTATTTTAAGAGCTTTGTTAATAAACATTTTTAAATCACTCGGACTTTTCTTATCGAGGAAGTGGTAAAACCAAGGCTATTATTATGTGTTTTTTGGCAGAGATGATTAAATGTTTATCAGAGTTGGCCCATATTAAAGATTTGTGGAAGGTTGTGTGTTTTTTTAAACAATTTATTCAGAAGATAGGTACATGTATAATCTTCTTAAAGTTCGGCTGCTGGTGTTGTAGATATACATTCAGCCTTTTGTGTATGTAAATATAGGTGATACGTTTGGTCGGCGCCATCTTGACTTGCACCCTGACCGATTACGAGAATTCCTCGCAATTATGTCAAGTATCTGTCAGATGACTGCCTGGTATTTTGGTTGGTCGTCTTACACTTTACCTTTGCATTGGGCATGTCATCACAACAGTTGCTGGACCTAGATATCTGTATGTATAATGCCAACGTGTGCTCACGTATAACAGTACGTGCCATCTCTTGGCTGTACTCCAGCCTAGTCGAAACGATGGTACCCAATATACATGTATCACAAATGGTGTAAAAGAGCTGAAAATATACAATTCCGTTCATTTGTTTTTAGCATTATCTGAAATATTAACATTAATATTAATCAGATATGTATACCCATTGGAAGCATTTTCACTGGTGCAAAAATGCAGCGCGAAGGAAAATAGTGTCTGAAACGTAATTAACCATATATTGTTTTAATAAATAACCTTTGAACGAGCCCTACATATAACGCGCATGCTCAGTTCAATTTGTAACCCAATACCCAGTGTGCACTTTAGGTGCACGTAGATATTGTCTCGTTTCACGCTCTTGTTTTCTCGCTCGTTTTCCTCCTTTTTTACCGTTCCCGCTTGCATCATTTCCCATTATCGATCAGCCTGCCTACATTTCGGAAATGTAGCCAGCATTGATTAATGTCTCCTTACCGTGTTTGCCTAACTCTTCAGGTAGGTTATTTGCATCAGGCCGGCCGGGTCTCGCCCATTTTCTGCCCTTATTACTCTATGACTCTGCGTGTTTGCACAGGTGCTTGCCTAATCCACCCCCTTCCCCCAGACCCTATTTACTTTTCGATCTGCTTTTAATAGCAAGCTAAAGGGGCTTATATACATTGGAGCAAAGCCCATCACCGCCCTTACTTAGGTCTGCACAGCGCATGTCTGGTGGTCTGATCATTTAATTATGTGGGTGATTCTGCAGGTTGTTGGTTGGAGCCCAGTCTGGGCTATGGCACTTCTACGCCTAATAATGGGTAGAGGCATTATTAATGCTTAATACCCATCCTAACTCTATTCGTACTAAAGAGATCCGATTAACTTAACTTGTCTTGTGTCAGTGTGAGTAGATGGTTCTTTGCAACAACTCAGTGCTATTGAACTTTGATTCTGTTGTCGAAGCGTGCAAACTTGTATTGACTCTGCGCAATGCAAATTTGCCCCTGAAGACACAGAAAGCGGCAGAATACGTCTTGATAATTCGTTTTCTCTTGGCATGGGCACGTGTGGTGGAGTGTTGAATATTGCTTATATACCAAACGTGTTTCGCCCCTCTCAAATCCTGATTTACAGTTTTTGGTAGGCCTGTACGAGTTGTTGCGCACGCATTTAAACAAACCAAGGCATGCACAAAATATAACTATAAATATAAATGTTTACGTGTATTTGCGTGAAATTACCCTTTCTTGCATAACAACAATTAAAATCAAATATTTGCACGAGCTTATACTCTAAGGATTGAAGCCAGGCCGGAAGAGGCTCGGCGTAACAATACCCAATGTTTCACATTCACTTTGACATCAATACATGAGTTCCTATAACCAATCGTACTGCATTAATGATTTCGAGATTCACCCCTATAGTCACCATGGTGTACATGTACTTTTAGCCACCGTAGCTATCGATGTCAGCATATGCGATCAGAATGTGGGGCGTTTATTAATTTGGGTATATCGGTCATCGAGTGTTTGAAGCACATGACGCGCGCGGTGACCGGTACAAAATGAAAATATTTTAATTTGTATTTTATTGTTATTATAATGACTGACTGCCGAAAGGATAATCGGTGTCTGTATTGACTGACGAATTATTATTATATTAATGTAAAACATTGAATGTACACCCTAAAAACATAACCAAGTGGTTGGTAGATATGTGTCCAGTCAATATATTGGTCAATTTTATATTGGTAAATATTGGTTATTCGGACCAATATTTATCTTTTAATGACTCTTTAGTTGGACACAAATCTACCAATCAGTTGAGTTGGTTATTTCAACCAAAAGATCGTTAAGGTATAGGAATGAAAATTTATATACCTCCAAATGGGCACTTTGGGAGACAATCCCATAGAGTCGTGCACAATCTTTATTGTAACCTAACCCGTTTTTACCTGGAGCTTTTTCCACGAAATTTCATATTTATGCTATTTAGACCCAAATCTGTCTTCTCCGAGCAAAAATAACTCCCAAATATCGTTTTGTGGGGTAGCTAGACACTTAGGGAGACACTGAAATGTCTCCCTAAGTGCCACTGTCTCCCAAGTGAATCAAAACTATCGCTAATTTGTCTCCCAACTGAGTGCCTATTTGGAAGAATGTAAAAACGTGTTGAATGAAAATGTAAAACATCATGGCATTTTCCTGTCATATCTGTGAAGGGAATAAAGGGTATTTAGCAACAAAATACAATACTAGGTGTCTACACCACTAAGGCCGTCTGTGGCAAATTTAATGCCAATCTTGAGTCTTGCATGCAACTACAATGTAATACATGTATACCCCTAAACTATCAAATATAATAACGTTATAGTATGCATTCACGTTGATTAAAATGCCTATGATCAACTTGAACTTCCACTACAAAATAGGCAGTCACAAGAACCAACAAACAAACCAACAGACACAAATCAGTCTAGCCTAACATGTAAAAACACAGACAGGCCGACGGACGAACACAACACGTTCGCTATACCAAAGAAAAAAACAAGTTTACATAATTATGACACTTCATTCAAGGTGGCGATCGCGAGCCACCAGACCAGATCTAATGTCTTGATGGAGTTATGAAATCCGGAGAGCCCCGAGAAGAAATTCCCAGGGAGAAAAAGAGATGTGACACGGCGTTAAGGCCGTGGAAACGAAAGGGTGAGAACGTGGAGAAATGGTGCGTAAAATGCTGTGGGTTTGGTATGACACCTAACACGACAACTGTACGTAGTTCTGCGCTCGACATGGTCTACCTGCTAGCCAGCCAGATAGTTGATTCAATATTAGCTGAGAAACCTGATCGAAGTTGTCCACGGGCAATATGCATGCCTTTCTCGATACAACATAGGCTATACCATAACATGAACATGAAACGTCGTTATTGGGATCACAGACGCTTTCACGAGTTTTGTTTCAGTTGGTGTGTGAGGTAACTACCGGTAGTGCAGGGGGGAGGGGGGGGGGGGGGGGGGGGGTGGGGGCGTGGCGTGCTGCCAGGTGCCCACCATTTGAAATTTGCCATTCAGTTCCCCTCTTGGAAAATATTGGTGCACCCCTAGACCCCCCCCTGCAAATTCAACCCTATTTACACTGTTGTTAGTGTGAGTGGCCTAATTTCAGACGCGGTTCTACATAAGGGAGGAGGGGGGGGGGGGGGAGGGGGAGGGGGGGGGGGGGGGGGTTCTCGACTGCCGACATGACACAGTGGGAGAGTGAGTTAGAAGTTGACGTCAAGGGAAGAACCGACCCTATATACCCAATTTATTTAATTGCTTGTTACAAAGTTGTTCTTAAGTAAAAGATAAATACAAAATATGATTTTGTTGTTGACAATATTGTTATTTGTATAGTCTGCCACCAAACAACTGGTAACAAAATACGTCTGTTTTAGTAGTTCTGCAAAATGAGAAATCTCGGTAGATAAACAAATTATAGTGTAAGAGTAGGAACAGCAAATTGTCGGACAGCAAAACCGAACCCGAAATACACTTGATTTTCTGCTGGCCTTTTGATTTATATCGTGGGCATGTGCCGTTTGCGAATCGTTCGCATTGCGCCAAATTATGCCAAAATTGAGTTCTCCAATTTCCGTATAATTGAATTGACCCCTGAAATTCCACGCCGGATGCTATCCCTCTATAAGGCGTGTCAGCTTCGGTTTGTTACCATTGATGTGCTGTAGTCAATAGCCGTATAGCCGTATCAGTCACCATATTGCGAATATGGACCAATTTCGGATGGATACACTAATTCGCTATTTGATATATAAGTGCAAGTCTACAGATTCACTCTGTTATAATAGTCAGGCAGATAACAACATACAAAAGGAGTTTTAGAAATAAAATATGCAAGTTGCATCCTTTTCCGTCAACCTTAAGGAAGCTATAATTTATACGGAATAAAATGTAAGCGAAGTGCGCGTGCTAGTGGTAGGCGAGACGATCGAGCATGTTCTAGTGGCACTCACGGCCGAGCTCTCCTAGTCCGTGGAGACCTGGGGTCGTGTTTCAATGCCAATGGCCGACTGATTTCTCGTAGAAAGAGGCGACTTTTATCGCTAAACCTGTAGTAAATTGAGGTTTGCATCGGCACCAATCACAGTATATGGCCTGAACTTTTGTCTATTAAGGATTTTACAAGCATTATTTGCATTTGTCGCAAAAGTAACCCAATGAATCTAAAAAAGAGAGCTAATTTTAGATTAAAGATGTTCAAAAACGAAAGCACCCGTGAAAATATTCCGTCTAACTTGCCGACATTTCAAAGAAATCAAGAAATACATGATTTCGAACCATTTTGTTAAATGAAGATAGTTGGGAATAAGTTAGAGTTCTGTTTCGTGATTTGCACGTTTTTTACTTAAAAGTGTAAAATTAACAAGCTGAAACTTCAACAGGTTAGGTTTGAACAATTATTTGGTGTTCTTATTATATAAAAACAAACAAAACGTATACGGAAAGTAAACGCATGTGCTTCTAATGGCATTTCTTCATTCTTATCATCAGTAGTCAACTTTCAGTCTTGTTCCAAGACTTGCTTTACGGCAGTAGTAAGTTCTGCAAGCAATTTCGACTGTACATGTAATGGTATTGTGGCTGATATACTGTTATTGATCGCCACATTGTTAAAGCAAAAACTACACCGACGCACTCGAGCTATGCTACCTCGCGGCCAGGTAGATGTGTCTGGCAACATTAATGTGCATTTGTTTTTGCTGTTTGTGTGAATTCTGTTAGGGAAGACCAGGGGATATGAATACCTCATACTGCCCGTATCAACAAACATAACTATCGCAAGAATACCCCTCTATCGATCGTAACCTTGTCGATTCAACCGGCCGTATAACCGTAATTCAATCACTCGAGGTTTTTTTTCACTCGCTCAAATACTTTTACCTGTGTGCAATACGGGAGGTCTCATTGATTTCGCGTTATTGAGTTATGTTGGACGAATGCCGTGCAAAAACGTTGTAACCGCGTAATGTGTAATGCGTCTGGCGGTCCGGTCCCGAGCAAGGGATCGGAACGAACGCGGATCCGCAACACGTGCACGTACTAATCCACGCATGCAGTTCGTAGTGTACGGTGTCTCATTTCCGTCATGCAAGATGCATGCTTTTAGCGCAGACGAAGGTCCTTATTAGTTAGGTGTAAGGGGTGTTCTGGAACTTCAATTTGTCATTAAAGTGACAAGTATACCACGTAAAAGAGAGGGTTGTGGCTTTAAATAAGTGCATTTTTCATCATAGTAATATTATATGGTACACCCAGGGAAAACAACTAACGGCCCGGCCTGGCGTAATACAACGCGACTGGTACCTGAATCATAACAGGGCTCCAAAAACTAGGACAACTCTGAAACTGCGGCTCCTGGCAAAACCGGAACCGCGTGTAGCTGGAAGGGAAAAGACAGTCTAACTGCCTCCGGGTAACATAACACGTCAAGTGGAATGGCCCGGTTGAATTGGCCCTGTAGTACGGTAGAGGTGACAGGAATCGCGATCATCAACCGAAGAGTTTCCCCCGCAAGACTCCCCCGAATCCCAGCCAAAAACCCTGGGGGTTTCACACCGTCTTGCACCCCCACCAACACAAACCGGTACCCTGTGAAATCAACCAGAACCAATAACGTAGACCCAGAGACCATATTATGCACCAACCGATTGGACAACAAAATGATTGAAGATTTAATGAAACGAAGGCCCTTAATTGGCAAGAAATGATCTGAATAATTAATGCGATCTAATCGCGTTCAGTCGACAGTTCCGTGTTCTGATTTCGAGTATGACGCACACGTACGACGCGCGTGCGCTGACCGCGAATCCGGAACAAAAAGTAATCAAGCATTTTCTAGCGGCTTATATGAGTTCAAACTAACTAGAGTTTGTGAACTAAATATAAATTAGGACTGAAACAGTTTGTAATAATGTGTATTTATAAAACACACGTATCTATGGACAATTAAGGCGATATTACCCTTCTCATTGGGCCAATGAAACATTCAAATGCCATGTTATTGTAGGTAGTTCTTTAAACGAAGCCACAAAACATTGAGTTTATTCACTTTAGTCCACCATTAACTAAAGAAAGGCTGTCCTTCCTTGGAACGGTTCAAAGAAAGAAATGTTGGTGTTGCACCTTGTGACGTGTCGTTTGGTGATTGGTAACGATGTATCCATTGCTGTTGAATCATTAACAGCAAAATAGCAAACAAATTTCCAATCTTCAAATTGAATTAACTAACAACCGCGGGGATAACGGCGAACGAACGAACGGCAATACAGGGTTTTTTCCTACCTATTTCTGAGAATAATAATGAGTTAAAAGGGAGTACACTGTCAACACACATTAACGTAAATTAAGGTAAATTAGTCATAAATTGAGGCATTATTTTGACTAATGATGGCTCATATGACCAATTAACGTTATTTTGACTAATATATGTTGACAGTGATGGAATATTGCTCTCAACCCTCGCTCCGACATTGAAAACTGATTACTTTCCTACCGGGCCCGTCTTTCCCTTCGTGTGTACTCAGGGCATGAGAGTGTCTTTGGTATAGTGCGCCTCTGGCTCAATTTGTCTAAGGTCGCGTTCGTATACGCCTCGATTTCTGTCTTTAATTTCTGGTGCCTACTGCTTGCGTTATTATTAATTCACGTTATGGACGCACGAGCTGCACGCGTGTGGTGATGTGTACCGTGTGGTTTGTCTAATTACACAACACGCCCAAAAGCAACAAAGCGCGCAAAATTATTGAGCTAATATCAGAACTCAACTCTTACAGCTTCTGTTGAAACTTACAAATGCAACCTATACAGATAACCAGTCAAGCTGAACAAAAAGGTATCACGACCATGTGGCAACATTTCAAAGGCGACACCCGCTAACTGCGTACTATTTTAGTTTAAATTAATCGTTTAACTGGTCACCGTGTACACCGCGTGTTTTTATTTTTATTTCCTCCGTTCAATAAAATATTATTAACATATCAGTTTCTTCTGTTTAAAGGTAGTATACACCATTTGCAGATATCGAAAATATTTACTACCGCATTATGAAGTAATATCTTACTCATTTGAAAGTAAATAATGATACTAGGCATCCAGCAAAATGATTGCGCTAGATATCCTGTAATTATTCCGAAAATTGAATTTTATAAAGAAAATTTTGCAATCGCCGGACGGCGATCGCGAAAAATAATTAATAACATAAGAATAACTGCCCAACGCCGGTTGAAAACAAACGCTGTTTTTCGTGCTTTTCTCGGCATCCATGATTGTAAAACTTCGGACAGGTCAGTTAAACGATATTTACCCATTCATGATAATTCAAGCAATTGCCAATGATGTATCCTACCTTTAACAAGGAAAGTTAATATATTTCAAAATGAACAAAGAATTTGGCAAGGCGGAATCTTAATAAGGCTCTATTGGTACTGCGTCCAAGGTTCAATTACACCATGTCTTGTAAAATTTTGTTTCAGGTTGAACATAATTTTCGGAACAAATTTGCTGTCATAAAAATAGAGAGATTTCTAATGGCATTTGCTTTTATTTTGCTGTAGTTTTACGAGCAGAGTTTTGGACAGTTTTTTGTATGGATGTTTGTTGTTGTATTCATCCTCGAGTCATTTCGGATTATGCTTAGACATCAGCGATGTAGCTACCTATGTTGACAGGAGTCTTCCGTTGACAGGGCAGGTGCGCTTATAGAGGGCCTTAGGGTTCCGTCTTGGTATGATTGTAGCATCTTGGAACGATGATGATGATGATGAGCAGTGTATACACGCGTACAGCTCGTCCCCTAATGAAAGGGGCAACGCAAAAGAAAAAACACTAGAGGGACAAGCGGTGTCTCTTGGAAGAAATGCGGCTCAAAATGTTGTCTTGGGGCTAGGGCTCCGGTTTTGTTACGTTGATGGGTTTGAGTGAATATAATCTGTAAAAAGCCGTAGACACGTCAAATACATGTAGCTTATTTCATTGGTGTAGATTATATACTACTATTAGTCCAAGCTATACACTGTGGACTCTGTTGTAAGTGTGATGTTTACCAGTGTACAATAATTTGCTTGTAACAACATCCTGGAATATGATGTCACATGGGGTAAAATATCCAATTGTTGTTTATAGCTTAGGATAGTCACATATAACAGGTCATTCAGAGCATGCGCAAATTACCTAGTTTTTACCTAGTTTTTGTATCAAATTAAGGTATCGGAGTTATGCTCCGTGGGATATTTTAACCCCTGAGACGTGTTACTCGTAAAGGATACAAAGGCACGGTGCTTGGCAACTTAAAGTAAGAACGAGGATAAACATTCACACGTGTAAGCAATGTACAATTAAGGTGTTTTTGTATTTTTTTAAAGAATACATTTACAGCTCCCAGCTTTGTTTTTGACCAACTTTTGTTTTTTAACTTTATATTGCCAAAACATTTATAAAGGGTACACGCAATTGCCAATCTAGTTTCTCAATCTGTTGAGAGCCTGTCTTTAAGATTCCTTCAAGACATTTTTAACTGTTCCCTTTTACAGTGTTCGGCTCTTCTCCGTTACACGTTTGCCGACAAGGTTAAATATGTAGGTGCTGGGTTAAACAAAAGGGAAGGGGTAATTTTGTTCATAGTTGTATTTCAAATCCAATGGGTGTCACAAACTTATATACATTCATCAACCGTAGAGACCTTTATAAGCTCTTTTATAAGCACCGTTGTGTCGGTAACTCTGTCTATGTAGTCTAAGTTTGTCTCTGCCTCAGTTTGTCATTTTAAATTTGTTCGCCTGTCTGTCTGGTTACCTGAGTATCTTTATCAACTTACCTATTCTATACCCCTCCAGTAGTAAGATCCACGCTAGTTGCAGGACTCCTAGTAAAAGCATTTTGGTGTCGACACTGTTCTACTAGGTCCTACAATTGCAAAGAGACACCCAGCAGTAAAGGTTCCAGCGCCGTTCATCATGTCGGCATCATCACGAGGTCTTCAAAGCATCAACCCAATCTGTCTTAATGCCATTAACAGCTCCAGAATGTCTGGCGACAAGATCACGACGCAGCCCAAAGAAAACGGACGCGTGGTTCAACTCTTCTACCACTCTGAAACCCGATCGCGACAAATGAGCTTCAACATAACACGGAGCGAAATGTGTCGTGCGCGTGGCGAGCGTTATGTGCAGAGCCTGGCGATTTCTTTTTGTTTTACTCTAAGCGTGTTTTGTTTTATTGTGAAGGGACCGATCGAGGGAAGTCTTTCAAGCGAGCAGCTGCCAGGTTTTATCCAGCCGCGTAGGCTTGATATTTGCACGCTAGCTGCGACACAGTTGGTAGCGGGATCGATATAACGTGCTGTGAAGAAAGATGTCAGTGATGATACCAATGATAATGAAGACTGGGGATAATGAAGATGAGAGTGACGTTGGTGTGGTGGTACGTACGGGCCACCGCGAATTGCAACGAGGTTGCCGGTTGCCGTCCCGCTGGCAAAAGTTCTGCCGTCACGGTGTCCCCGGGCAGTGGTCGCCCGTGCTTGCTTGCTTGCTTGCTTGCTTGCTTGCTTGCTTGCTTGCTTGCTTGCTTGCTTGAACACCAGGAGCAACAAGGCGGTGATAATTAGCTACTATGGGTTCAGGGACGATTTGCTGACGTGTTTTTAGGATTATTGATGATAGATGCAGCAGAGATGGGGAGCCGGTAGTATGTGTGCCAGTAAATCCAATTTGGTAGGGCTAATCGATGCGGTATTTTTGTATTTCAGCGTGTAATTAAACGGGGAAGGGTTGGACACGATGCTCGCAATAACAGTTGCAGTTAAGGTTTTAAGATGAATACACTTGCAACAATTTGCACCTTTTTGAAAAGGTTTTGATAACACCATCACTACCTGTGAAAGCGCCATTACATTAGTACCGTGCCAGTGTCGCGGTCGGTTACAATGTTATACAATTATACAATGTTATACATCGATTAGAATGCAAATAAACACGGTGACAAGAATTGGCAACACATTGTCGCTAGCATCATTACCTTCAATATTCAGTATGTATTGTTCTGATGCCATTGTCGTGCCTGGTCGTTACGACGTCATATCATTTTGTTGTCACATTGTCACATACATTTTACGCCACAGTCACCATCTGTAACTTGTTGTCATTAATATTACCACTGATGCCATGTAGATGTGTTTGTGACAACGTCATACCCTGCTGTCTTGCTATTGCCACTTATTTGTCAATGTCAATTTGCCTCTGCGATTTAGGTCAAGACATACCCGGTCATAGGCCCCGGTCATTTCAAGACGGTCATCATGATGAATTTTACATTCCGGTCCGCGGGCGCTGTTTTGGCAGATGCGCTTGCTGAAGTGTGTACATGTGTCGTTTGCACGCAGCCCTGGGGCTGTGTATAGTTCACGTGGTGAAGTGTCTCGCAAAATAATGGTCAAGTCGGTATACACTCAACTATGTGCTGACGACACATTAGATCGATTTGAAGATATACATTGGTGAAAGTGAGGTAATAAATTACCATGAGAATCAATTAAACATTAATAAAAACCTTGGAGAGTTGATAGCTTATGATTGGTCGAGAATATATCACGTGGGTGTATTAACATGTGGTATAAAGCGACTACTGGCTTCAAAAACAAGCGAATAAAATGGCCCTGAATCGAACCAGTATTGATCAAGCATCGGCTCTGTCCATTATCAGCTCTAACGGCCAACCCAACCCGGTCATTCATCGCGCAGTGAAGACGGCCGATGGTCCTCCCACTGTTATTCCCTCTATAATTCTCGCTATCAGTGACTATCATCCATCGCCACTATACTGTATGACGATATAAATGATGATGGTATGGTGCGATATCGAAGGTGACTGTTGATGCAGGAGTTGGGGAAATGTCCAGGGTAACTTATAGCTTTGCCAATATTGCCAAGACTGAGTTTGATTCATCATAGTTATAACGTCCAAGTCATGGGCCGGCTGTATATAGGGGAATACAATTTGAATGCAGTCTTGGTCGGAGACTATACACGGCTGAGCGTTCAAGCTCACTAGCTCAGCCTAGCCTTTTGCCAAGGCCATCGTGGTTAATTAGCTGGCGTGGAGAATCTGTGAAGCGCGAAGCGACTGGAGCCACAGCCCGGAGCTAGACAAGTCCGCCCGCCAAAAGCACTCGCTGAAAATGGTCTCGGCTCGAGCGGCCGCCAAGGCTTGACAGCCACGATTGCCTTGCAGGGCGGTTCTAGGGAGTCCGTTAGGCCTATATTTATTTATTTTCAGAAGGTATCACCGGTCGATCGAAAAAAATAACATCTGTATCAGTGACACCCGTATAGATAGCTAAAATAAATGATTATATGTGTACTTTTTGTCTCTATTTTTGCTAATGACATGAGTCGACGATAGCGATTGGTTTGGGTCAATCTCGCGACGCGGTAGGACCATCCTCCACGGTAGGACTCATCACTGAGCTAGTAACTTCAGTACAGTCGAGTCAGAAGCAAGGTCTTAAAGGGCCTTTTCGAATCCCTGGTTTCGTTTTGCCGTGGGCTTAAGGCAATTTTAGGCTCTCAATTGCGAGAACCCCAGCTACATTATGGTGGCTGTTGTCAATATTGTGCAATTTTCATTCATTTCTGTTTGCTTCTTAAATTTGGAAGTCTGAGGCGAAACACAGCCGAAACGAAGCGAAGGTTTCGTAAACCGTTATCGAAAATTTTTTGGTCGGGCCCCCAATAAAGTGGTATTCAAAAGCATATATGTACTTTGGGTACCATGCAGTGAATCTACGTGTTTTCAACCTCGTTTTCAAAGAATTTATCCTGCCCAATATTATATGTTTGTCTCTTAACTGCTGGCATGTCAGCCCTGAGATCAAAGACAATATTTGACGCGTGACATCATCAGTTAAAAATACCTCATTTTTATCGGGTGAAGTAAAAATGGTCGCATACATTTTCTTATTTTACGGGCAAATTTGTACAAATCTCTCATGTTTCCAACAAGAATTCTGCGAAAACGCTGGGTGCTGGCGGTGATATTTCTGTTCTCGTTGTTTTACTTCTTAAATAGCACATTTAATCAGGTAATTTTTGTTTTGTTCCACAGTCGAGTCATACTAGATCATTCATTCATGTTTTCCGAATCCGATTAAAAAGTACTGTACACAACAGTACAGTACCCATGGAGGTAGGAAACATGGTGTAACCATGGTGTAACCAGGCCAAATAAAAATAAATTAGTTGGTGATCATCCTTTTTTGGGGGGGGGGGGGGGGGGGGCTGAGGAGGGATGGATAAGTGAGGAGGGAGGGAGGTTGTTTTTCTTTTCCTTTTTGGGGGTATCGTACTATCGTCGTGAAAAAGTGAGGAGGGAGGTTTTGGGTTTTTTTTTATCAACAAAATGAATGAACTAGAAAACCAAAGATATGTTGTTCATTGTTCACACAATGTATTATTTAGTATTGAAATTTGAGACCAATATTCAAAGTATAGAATCAATAGAGTTGTCCTCCAAACTCTCAAGGAAAATACTGGGTATCAAACTGTAAACGAAATGAAACAACAACTTTTGTCAACTAGTCAGTATATATATCTACACAGGGTTCCAAAGTCACTCATCATGAATTTCACTACTATTTACCCTGTTTGGGAATAGCTTTTTTTCTGAGTACATCCAGGGCAATGTGGGTAGAAACCATTCTTCTCAATGAGATTTTTGACAGGGCCACAGTGAATGCACATCAGTAGCGCAGTGACAATGGCGATCAGCAAGTTCGGCTACAGCGCATGCGCATACTCGCTAGAAGCACCTTGGTGGCGTGGGTCAAACCTAGCCCGCGAAATTTGAATGAGGTTTCACGTTTTATGACGTTTTATGACGTTTTCTTTGTTTTTTACCGCGGTTTTTCATATTTTTTTAAAACAATTCGGGTCGGGGCCCGTTCGGAGAGTCGGGAGGGAATGATCACCAACTAATTTTTTTTTTTTTTTGCCTTAAGAAGGGTCTACTCCAACTTCCAAGTTACTCAGACTATGATATGCAGACAATAGTTGTCCTTGTTTATCTTGCTTTTAATTTTATCCTGTGTTGCCTATGACGGAACTACTTTTGTGTGATTTTTATTTCAAGACGATGCTGTTTTCATCAAAATTGTCACCACATTTTCTAAGTTGTACTTGTACTAAATGTCTACTTTAATACTCATCATGTTGTACTTGTAAACTGGTTCCATGTGTTGACAGGAAGTTCCTATCGGCGTAATCAGTGACAGGTACGGGGATCTCCCCCACCCAACACTGCAAATACAGCTGAAGATAGGCAGTCAGGTAGCAACACAAAGGAACTCTTCAACTTGTAAGAACTCTCAGCAAGGACACAGTCTGGTTGTAGATAACAGAGGTACGTACATAAACATATCTGTGTTAATAAAGCTCAATCGATCTCTGCCTGATTCTTACAAATCTACTAGCAAGACCCCTCCACATCACAATCATGCAGTCCCACTTTAACCAGTTCGCGCCGGGATTATTTTAACATCACCGAACCAAGGGGCGGTATTATTTTTAACGAAACTCGATCCGAAGCAGGTTCAGGCTGATAGTGCCGGAAAGCACACCCACGCATTTCTGGCCATACTCGCTGCTGACAGGCATTTCTGGCCTTGCCCTTGGCGTGTTTAAATGCTTCATCCGATTTGAATCTGGGAAAAACTTTGCGTTTATATACGTCATCCGGCGCGAACTGGTTAACTAAACAAGCCATTATGTTCATCAATGCAGGTTTTGTGTGTCCGAGGGAAGCCGTTCTGGTAAACTCCTGCTGTGACCCAGATAACCCACAGTCGCTGCGTTACACCTGCGAAGGCTGTCGTAGTAGCACCAACTGCTGCTCTGTCTATGAGAATTGCGTGTCTTGCTGTATGCATCCGGAGAAGGTAAAATAACAAAGGGTTAAAGTATGTTTGACTGTCGACGTCTATGTTGAAGTGGTTAGTGTTTGACACATGCACGATAGTGCGTGGGTTCCAACCCTGCCAGGAACACTTTACTACAATTGCCTCTCTTCACCCAGGAGTATAAATGGGTACCTGTGAGGGTTGATGCCGATTAGGTGCCAATATTGACTGCCGAGTAGTCCTGGGCCTGATGATTAGATCGGGATAATAATTGTAAAGTACTTTGAGATTTACGATACAATGGAAGTGCTATACACAATGGAAATTGATTACTGTGATCCACACACATGTTTTCATGTTTATAATCTTATGTTGACGTTTGTATTCTGTGTACAGGAGGCGATAGTGCAAAGAGTTTTAGGCAAGGCCAGTAACACCTTGAAGTTGTTATTCCGGGCACTGGACACTCATTACGACTTTTGCCTTACCAAGTGTCGCACATCATCAGAGGTAGGTTTGTGCTTCTTGTAAGAACATATTTTTTTACAACAGTAAGCAATGATTTTTGCAAATGGTAAGCAGAGTTATAAAATTGGGCCCAGCACCAGTGTATAAATGTCACCTGTGCCACAAAAAAAAGAAAACAAGTTTGGCCTTGAGATTGTTAATCTGATGGATCTTGCTGCAATTGGTGATCACAAACTCTGAGGCAGTTTGTTCTTGAGATTGTTAACTTGATATATAACTTGCTGCACTGGGTAGGCTAGTCATTTGGACGTGTAAAGTTACTGATTGCTGTATTTCTCTTTTTGTCTTGTGCAGAGCGTACAGCACGAAAACACCTACCGGGATCCAGTTGCTAAACATTGTTTTGGAGAGAGTCCACCTGATCTTAAACCACCCAGTTAATGCTCCCAACACCCTTCAATATCCCTTTAAAATCGACTTCTGGAGTACTCAGTTACTAGACCTCACGTCTCAGCCAATCGTCAAATTTGTGGAACATTCCAGACCTTGGTAGACAACAGAGCATCAAAGATCCTCTGTGGATTGTGCCAAAGTGAATAAAGGATACTTCAGTACTAGTGTTAGTAACTCATCGAGTAAGGCAACTATTTACAGCTACATGTACATGTACATGTACAGCTCAGAAGACGTTGGTTGTGAACAATCTCTGACAACTTTCTTGGACAAAAGTAACCCAAAGTCAAGATAGAAAAACATTAGTCAGCATCGCGATTCAAGTTATCTACAACACGTAACACATCTGCATCCAAGTTTTTAAAACGGTACTTCTTCATCGAACAAGGAATGTAGACAGACCCTTTAAAAAAAAGGAAAACCTGAAAATTAAACGATCGATGAATTGAAACCTAACTGCGTTGATACCCCTGCTAGGATTGTCGTCCATGAATTGTGCAATACACTGAAAGGAACATTGACTTTATTGTCTTGACCTTTGAACTTTACCGTACATGTTCATCTCTATAGTTTGCTATTTTTTTATGTAATTTTAAGAATTGAACGTTTCTAGAGATGGACACCAGGACCAATTTCTGTAGACAACTGTTTTGAAAGCCAAAGTTGTAATCAAGAACCGAAAGCTGTTGCGACAAAAATGGAAAGCAAACCTGGACCAATTACACCCATAGAGGGCAGGCTTTCGGAGCAGAGCAGGTACCATCCGTTCAATCTGCACTGGTTGGACTCCGCATTGCACGAGACACTGTTACCCGGGTCGCCATGGGAACAGGTCAGTCCTGTGACCTAACCTTTCTTTGTGCTCTCAGTAATTTTGTTCTTTCATGTGATTTTCATCATGTAGTGTTTTTTTGATGTATTGGTTTGTTTTTTTGTTTTTTTGGGGGTCAACTTGAAGACTATTCTGTATAAAAACAAATCTTGGTTTAGACTTGGAAAGCCTCACGTTTCTGCTGTAAGAATGTGGCCCTTGTACATCACAGTACATCACAGTACATGTGTATGTGCGTTTGTTTATGGTGTAAATGGAGGACGCATGCCTGGCGACACGAAGGTGAATTGGGGTTAGGGTTAGAATCGAGGACGACCTCGATTGAGATTCGTGTACAAAACCAATGAGAGCCGTCGGAAAAAGTACAAAAAAGGAAATTATCGAGAGGAACAAAAAAAACCTTGATTTACACCATAAACAAACGTGTGTGAACGTGTACGTGTATCAACTGCCACAGTGCTTCCGCATTAACTGAGGTGTTCCATGAACATTATTCTTTTGTCCAACCTATGATTATCAATTTTCTTTAGTGTATTGTTTTTCTTTAGATTTGCAGTTCAGTCTGTCAAATGTTTTTATAAAGTCTAATTAAAACTCAGTTACAGGTGAAATGATAATTGTTGGAATAGCTGGATACCTGTCTTGGACGGAAGTCACTATAAACTAACCAGTGTAGCGGTTCTTGTTGAATTGTTCAAGAAACTTATGTATCCCTTGTTCAATGATTAAAATAACCCATAAGAACATTGTTGAAGAAAAAACAAACGTTAATGAGTCGGATTCGAACCGCAGACCTTTCGATCTATAGCTCTCCTCTTTACCAACTATGCTATTGGCGAGTTGGTTGAGGAAGCCGTTCTTTATAATTCGTTATAGTTCTTTAACGTATATGAGTTGTCATTGCTCTTTCTCATGAATATTCACGCACCACCCAGCTCCTGAAAAAAAATAACGCGAACTGCTACACCGGTTAGTATTAAGTGTCTTCCGTCTTGGACTCTAAGATGTAGTTGAATCCAAGATGTAGTTGAATCCATCACAAGTCCCTGCAAGTCCATCACAAGTACCTGCAAGTCCATCACAAGTCCTCCATTCCTCCAGTCTCAATTCAAATCACAAGCTATTCAAATAAGCTTTGACAAAAAGCATTCCTTTGTCATTGTTCATTCAGTTACTTGTGACTGGCTTTATGAACCAATTGGTGACTGGACTTGTGAAAGGACTTGCAGAGACTTTTCCGACATTTCATCAAAATTTCTGACTTTATAAAAATTAAAAATCACATCCCTTCAAACAGCAGTGCCAAATCCTGTTCCGAAATACGGTACCCTCTGGAGACATGAACACAATGTGTACAATGGAGACAAAACGTCTCCGGAGGGTAAATTTCTATAGATGAATAGGTCTACATTGGGAATTTCACGAATTAGATTTTTGGATTTTACTTAAATTACTCAAAAACTAGGATTAGGATGTGGGTTAGGGTTAGTGTTTGGGTTAGGGTATAATATAGGGTATATTGGGTCGAAATTTCCCGACTTTCTAACCATTTTGTACACGAGAACAAAGCCATGTCTCCACAGTGATACAAAAATGCGAATGTGTGTCCTAGTGTACTTAAAACATAAACTCTAAGTAGAATTAGCTAGTTACAGTACACATACTATAGACATCCTCCCTGCACATATACAGAACCCTGCAAAGGATATATCCCATTGCCTAACTCTATATAATTATGTGAATTGTGCGCCCAAAATTGTCATTGATGTACGAATTGGTCAAAAGATTGCACAACTTTGTCAACTTGCTTTGTAGTAGTTACACATTCTCAAGAAAATAAATATTTTCTTCTTGTAGATTGTTTGTGCAGTTTCCTCTCTTTCTTTTACTTAATTGTTTTTGTTTCTGAAATTGATTTCCATGTTTTTGTCTTCAATATTGATGTTTGTTATGATTAAACCAGTTCGCGCTGGGATTATTTTTGACATTGACCGGGCTCAAGCGCAGGATTGTTTCTCGAGACAAGTTCAGGCCAGCATCTGTGTGTAGCACACCCTGATATTTCTTACCTCGCTCGCTGCAAGCCAGTTGCCAACAGATATTTCCAGCTTTGCTCGGGACGTGTTTATCCGTCATTCGTTCCGAAATGTGAACTGGTTATGAACATTTTTTTTTTCATGTTTATTCCACTCCCTCCCCCCCCCCCCCCCTCCACAAGGCACAAACAAATCCAACATACAAGCAGACTGGTTTCCAGTCAGTCCGTACATTATATCAATATATTGTGGGGTGGGATACCGTGTTGGAGTTTATTTCAATAGCTAGTCACGTGAATTGAAACTCTAAACCTAACTGATGCTTTACAAATAAATGGAGAATAAACCAACCATGTATGTACTTCACAGGTGCACACGCGTATCTGTGCACAGCTAGCCAGGGGTCTTCGGTCTGATCTTGAAAACTTGGAGGAGGAGAAGAAACAGATGGTTCTACATCTACTGGGACCCGAGTTCATCAAACAATACATGCCTGGAGTAGAGCTCACGCCTGGTGTATTGGTACGTACTTCAGCTTGCACACACTACAGCTTGCCTACACGGAGTGGGAAATTCATTAGATACAAGAATTGGCTTGCCTAGTTTGTTTAGCTGGGCCCAAGGTCATGGCGTGCTCTGCGGTGTACGATAGAGGGCGCCTACACGCTGCATACCACGATTAAGACGTCTTGCAACCAAGACGAGGCCCTCTAAAGTATTAATACTCAACAAAAATAAGAACATATACATATACATGTATCATTTATGAAGTACAATGTACCTTAATTTTTCAAAAAATACAAAGTGCTAATTATTACACCTGTTCTGGTCATGAGATCTCTATCCTCACAGCTACGTGATTTACAGTAGGTGGAGAGAGACAATTGTAGTATAGTGTCTTGCCCATGATCACAAGCACCATTGAGCTTACATAGTCCATCTAGTGGTCTCTCCCATTTTGAGGGGGGTATCAGTCTATCGTGAGGGTTTCTTAGTTAATTGTACGTCCATATTCACAAGCCTACTCTTTAAACTGTGACTTGACATGATTGATCATTCATGATTAATTTATTCATCTTGTCAGGATCCATCGGTGCTTGATGTAGAACTTAAGAGGCTTCTTCAGCGAAGCGCCCAACTGCTCCTGAAAGACAAACTTGACAGCGCCATCCGAGAGCTTGGCTACGTCTCCACCCCTGTCACCAACATTCAGCATGACAGAGATAGTGATGGGGACCAGGGAGGGTCGGACATGCAGGCAGTGATCAACCATGCACAAGGAATCTTTGAGACGGGCTTGGAGAGACACCTGGTAATGCATGATAGGATGAAGGATGTCAAAGGTATGGTCTTATAAATCAGGCCAATCACAGGTCTATCTCATTTCAATTGCAATTTAATGGTGTCAATCATAATCCAACCATAAAACAATAACAAGTAGATTACAGAACGCGAGATGAATAAATCACTGAAGTCTTTCAGATAAACTAGAACTGTGGAGTTATGAAGCAGAGAAATGTACCACTTATTGATAACATTTGATTATTGAACTTATCTACCAGATAATCATATGATGCATATTGATTGTTACCAGTTCACCGTTGGTTCTAAGTATTAACATTATTCTTCCTGCTTGGCTCCTGAAATTAGGTCTAGAACTCTTGGATCACTTTCGAATTGAGCATCTGACCCGTCCTTCCGTGACAGTCTTTAGCAAATGAGAGCGTCTAGCCGTTACCTGTGAATATGTAATTTTTTTATTTGGTGTTACAGGACTTAAAATGATGCTGTTTTCCGTTTTTTGTGTGTTGTTTTCTCCCTAGATTTACCTCGGTCCACAAGCAATGTCAAGCTCTCCGGTAGAACTAGCGATCACCTTGGCCAGTCCCTCATCGCTATTCTGCAACGAGATCCAAGCCGATTAGACAGCATCTGCCAGCGTCTATCTGGAAAGCAGCTACCGGCTACATTGAGGAGCTACATATGGGCTGAGATGCTTTTGCAGATGGTGGAGAAGAAGTAAGTAGTGTTGTCGCTAAGCGTGCTTGGGTTGCTTGAAGTAGGCATTTCAAAGATTACAAATAGGAATAAATCTTCTTAATTTTTTTTCCACTACGACCTGTGCCCAGTATCGTCTCTCTTGTTAAAATGCCTGCCACAGAACAATATGCTTTTTTATGAGGATGACCCACCTCTTAGGTACGTGCAATTGTGTGTTTGGCAAATTTGGAAAACCCTTTGGCTAGTATGAGATAAATTAATGTGGGTGATCCTTAAAGCTCATTATAAATGACAGTGAATTCAAGCTAGTTGAATAACGTGTCCACAAACGTTTGTTTTTTCTTAACCAGGCCATCGGAAAAAGCGATTCGGAAGAGGTTTGCAAAAGCCGTGTCAAAGGGCAAGGTTGACATGAAGATTACCAAGGCAACAGAGTGTCCAATAGGAGGACTCGTAGAGACGGCTGTGAAAGAGGTAAAAGAAAATGTCTACTACCCAATAAATAGATCGGTCTACTAAGATCCTCATTGTATTTACAAGTTGTTTTAGTTTTGGTCACTCTTTTATCCATTTATATGTCATGTAGAATGCCACGGCCCAGTGTGCGATAGTGCTTGGGTTTGAACCCTACCAGGAACACAATTGTGCCCTTGGGCAAGACACTTGACTACAATTGCCTCACTCCATCCAGTAGTATAAATGGGTACCTGTGAGGGTCAAGGTCGAATTGAGCAATGATATCGGTTGCCACGGGGGTGGATCCATGGCCTGATGAACAAGGGTAATAGTTGGATAGCGCCCATCGATATCGGTGATTGCTGCCTTGTATAAATACACATTATTGTTATCATGTCGACAGAAGTTTGATGCTACGCCATGCATGAAGGCACACAGATTGGGCAAGTTCCACACACAAGCCAGGGAAGCACTGAATATCCTGTATACATACAACAGAAGCTATGAACCATTTCTCATCAACTGGCTGTTCCCATTGCAATTGGCCTTTCAGGAACAACAAAGGAAAGGTAGGAGATTATACTGCATCTATGCACATCTCTCTTGCCCCGGTAACTTCTAAGGAGGAGGAGGGGTATGTGATGGGACCAACACCTTGCTCTTGGGAGCTCAGGCCTGGTTGTGAACCGTCCTTACTTCCGTGGACCACTGAACATAAGACGTCTACTAGATGTGGGAAGAGGTTACGGGTTGTGGACTTGCACATGTCCACAGTCTGTTTTGCCCTCTCTTAAACCAACTCGGTCTGAGGTGTGTTCAGGCTATGGATGCACACCCACGCATTTCCGGCCTTGCTCTAGGCGCAAACTAGTTAAAAGAGCTTTAGAGGAAAAATGGGGCTAGGGAATCTGTTGAAAAATGAAGGATAACACCCGAGGTGCTCAGAATAATAAAAAAATGAAAGTGAGTAAAAAGAGTATTTAGCCAACGTTTTCTGAACTACACGAATACAAATGATTGTCCACAGTATGTGTGGAATGTAAGACTGTGTACTCTGTCCATCACAAGTCCATCACAAGTCCATCACAAGTCAAGTCACTGGCTATTTAAATGAACTGTAATTCAACCAGTTACATGTGACTGGCTTTATGAAAAGACTTGTGGCTGGACTTGTGACTGGGCTTGTGACTGGACTTGTGGCTGGACCTGTGGCTGGACCTGTGGCTGGACCTGTGGTTGGACCTGTGGCTGGACCTGTGGCTGGACCTGTGGCTGGACCTGTGGCTGGACCTGTGGCTGGACCTGTGGCTGGACCTGTGGCTGGACCTGTGGCTGGACCTGTGGCTGGACCTGTGGCTGGACCTGCGGCTGGACCTGCGGCTGGACCTGTGGCTGGACCTGCGGCTGGACCTGTGGCTGGACCTGTGGCTGGACCTGTGGCTGGACCTGTGGCTGGACCTGTGGCTGGACCTGTGGCTGGACCTGTGGCTGGACCTGTGGCTGGACCTGTGGCTGGACCTGTGGCTGGACCTGTGGCTGGACCTGTGGCTGGACCTGTGGCTGGGCCTGTGACTGGGCTTGTGACTGGGCTTGTGACTGGGCTTGTGAAAGGACTTGCAGGCACTCCAATACAAATTTAGTATTCATGCCCACACAGATAAAAGTGTCTTTTTTTTCTCCCATTTCCTTTTTGTTTTTTAAACCTTTAAAATTTCACCTTTAAAATGTTTTTCTCTTGCCGTTTTCTTTTGCAGAGGAGCACCCCTATGAATTAACGTTGTACCTAGACCTGCTGGTCACCTACGCCTTTCCAAAATGGCCGGAGATATTTGCAGTTGCTGAACAAGTAATGGCTCGGTTAAGTATGGTAGACACCGAGCAATATGACCACCTACAGGAATGTTCAGTCAAGAATATTAAAGTTAACTCACAGGTAAGAATAATGAGTAAAAAGGTTCAATTTATTTCTTCATTAAAAGTAGTATTCAGTAGTATTTTTGGAAGATTTGTTTTAGACTGTAAGTTGTATAACTATTTACACACACAATTCTGGTGTTTGTGTTTGCCAGGATTTCTTGGTGCATCTTATACATGCCGAAAAGAAGAAAGCGGCTGCTTTAAATAGGAGCACCGTCACTGATGATCCCATGAACACCTCGACTGACTCAATGCCCAAGGAGTTATTAGCAAACCCACTCGTATTCCTACGCAAGTGGGTCGGAGAGGTAAACATTGCATATCAAATTTGTAATCAGATTATTATAACTTTCAGCAGTCAATTCAAGTTAAAAACCTTGTGTTCTCATTTTTGTGTTTGAGTGCTGCCTTGTGTGACCAACAGTTAGAGGGATCAGCAACCAGTAATTGAAAACCCTTTGGGGATTTCCAGTAGAATAGGGTAATATTAGATGCCATCTTTGATTTCTCTCCAGGGCTTTGTAGGTGTGCTAAGCAGCCCCGCTGTGATGTACATATGGGATCAGTGCTTTATAAAACGTTGGAACAGACAGGTTCTTGAAGATGCTTGCCTGGCCCTTCTGCTGCTACTCAGAGAGAAATTCATGAAAGCAGTAGACTACCACCAGATGAGACAGGTGAACTTTGAACTTTGTTTGAACCCAGATTAGTCTTCATTAGCTAATTACGTATAAATGACTAAATATAATTCATTACAGAATAATGACTGGTAAATTAGCTTTTTGAATGTGATAATGTTGCCCACCACATTTTAAATTGAAAATCCAATTTGTTTGGGTAAAATGTCTATGATTTAATGATTTTTTCCAGGTTTTTCTAAATGAGCCATCACAGATATTGACCCTTGACCTTGTGAGATCCTATCAGCATATCCAAGAGGGCAAGTCGTTAAGTGCTGTGCCCTATTTCAACAGGAAGAACTTGTAAGTTTTATATTATCTAAGGCTTTATAGATTTCCATTAGGTTAACATGGTCCATATATATTGCCTTGAATGACAGCATTATTTGTGATATTTGTAACAAAACCAACTATAACTAGAGCTAATGTGCTTCAGGAAGCACGGATATCAGCCTAAATAGTCTTTTGTAAGGCTTGTGTGAACCGCCTCGCACTAACCACTTGGTGATGACTACCACTCCCAAATTGCAAAAGCATCTAACCAAGTTTGACTGAAATCGGCTAAAGAATATAGAAGAAAATGCATTTGATATGCTTCAATATAATGACCTCTACTGACCATTAGTTGACCAGTGGCCAAATTAATTAGATCAAGGCTGTGGGAGAAGCATTTCATTATTTTGACAACAAATTACCCCTACTGGCCATTAGGTGACCACTGGTCAAATTCTGTGAACAACCTTTACGAGTTAATTAGATCAAGGCTGTGGGAGAATCATTTCGTTATTTTGAAAAGAAAATTACCCCTACTGACCATTAGGTGACCAATGGCCAAATGTTGACCCCTACTGACCATTAGGCGACCATTGGCCAAATTAATTAAACCAAGACTGTGGGGGAAGAAGCATTTCGTAATTTTGAAGAAAATGACCCCTGCTGACCATTAGGTGACCACTGGCCAAATTCTGTGAACAACTTTTACGAGTTAATTAAATCAAGGCTGTGGGAGAAGCATTTCGTTATTTTGAAAGGAAAATGACCCCTACTGACCATTAGGTGACCAATGGTCAAATTCTGACCCTATTGACCATTAGGGGACCATTGGCCAAATTAATTGGACCAAGACTGTGGGAGAAGAAGCATTTTGTAATTTTAAAGAAAATGACCCCTGCTGACCATTAGGTGACCATTGGCCAAATTATCGGTGTACACCCTATATGAGGCTTGGTCCAGAGATATAACTGACCAAGTTTGACATGAATTGGATCGAAACTTTGGGAGAAGCAGCATTTCCTAATTTTGAAGAAAATGACCCCTACTGACCATCTGGTGACCACTGGCCAAATTCTGTGAACAACTTTTATGAGGCATGGTCCAGAGATGTAACTGGCCAAGTTTGACAATAATTGGACCAAGACTGTGGAAGAAGTAGCATTTTGTACTTTTAAAGAAAATGACCACTAGTGACCACTAGGTGACGTTTGACCACACCTGCTGATCACTATAGATAGAACTCGGGTCAAGAAAGATCCTGTCCAAATTTGGTTGAAATCGGTCAAAGAATTTGGCAGATATTGAATTTGGCAGATTTTTTTGTGAGCGTTTGCCCGAAGAAAGAAAGAAAGAAAGAAAGAAAGAAAGAAAGAAAGGCGACGAATACAATATATCAGCCTGCTTTGCACGGCTGATATAATAACGAATGAATTAATTAGTATTTTTCTCTACTAGGAGACCGCAACAGCCCACAGTCGCTTCATTCCATGCCACTCCAGAACCAATATTCTGGAGTAATGAACAGATTCCAGAGCGAGCAGAATTGGAGCCACAGCCTGCAGAAATGGCTGAAGAAGGTTGGCAAATATTGTATCAATTTCTGTTTTGCTGCAATGTCCATATTTTATGAATTCCACAATTTCATGAGTAATGAACATTCTAGGTCCTGGAATCAGGTGTTCAAGTTGCGTGCCTTTAATTTTTGTTACAGAAAATCTTTACCGTTGCTTCTTTTCAACTATTAAAAATACTTAAAATCAATTTCTTACAAAATTCCAAACTTATGTTTTCTTTTTAGATCTGCGTGAGGGGTCAATGGTCAGCCTAACAGATCCATCGCCTCCGTGGGTAAAACATGATCCCAGTCTCTTTGTGGAGACTGATAGAGAAGTTGCCCCAGAGAAAGAGTTTGATCTCTACATTGACGGAGTACGGTTCCTACCTGATAACTCGACAATATGCAAGGTTAGGCAGATCAACAGATCAGGTTACACTATTGTACATTGAATATAAACTAAATAGGATCAAGGAAGGGATGAACGTTAAAAATGTAGCATTTTGTTACACCTGCCAATAGACAAGTATGAATGGTTCTGAAAAGATTTATCGGTGAAATCATAGAGTTGCTGCAGACACAAATGTAATGACCACACACATTTTGTTGTTAAAAGCTTACAGTCACAGCGTAATCTAGCTCTACTAAAAGTAATTTTCTTACATTTCCAAATTCCCTTTTGATAACTTGTTTTTCATGTCTCACTTGCTCAGATCTATAGAAGCATTTCCAAGGGAATGAGTTGGGAAATATATTAAATTCTTAGATTACAAAGCCATTATTAGCAGCAATATATAACTAGGGATATAACTGGATGTCGGTCCATTGTGAGCAAATGTTGCTTTCTGATGACACTAAAATAAGGGCATTCACAAAAACAAATATTTGTGCAAGTTGTGTGTGGTTCTCAGAGCAACCTGTATTACAATGTATTACCGGTTTGTTTGTTTGTCAGGTCACAGGTCGTATAACTGTTCCCCCCACTCAGCTTCAGGAAGACGTGCTAACCACTACTTTACTAAACTCATCGGCGCGCTGTCCTACATTCAAGTATCAATATACAATGTCTGCTATTGCAGCCCAGCTCATGCGACTGCGACTGTACACGATTGACAAAGTCACCAGGTCCGTGGTAATTGTAGGAGATGCTTTAATACAGCTGTATACTGGAGGATCAACGCCACAGGTAGACTATCCACAAGTAACATAGCTTCTTCCATTTATAATAAACAGAAACTTTTATGATGGAGCTCTTTTCCAAACAAAGTTATTTAATGTTAAAGCTGGATCCTACTCGTCGAGTACAAATGTGATTTCAAAATCTAAGCACGAATTGAAGCCTAGTTTCTGAATTAAGGCAGCGAATTTGTAAAAGATGACTTAAATTACGCTTTTCAGGAAAAACAAACCAGCCTTTTTAATCTTTATGCGAAGTACAACTTGGTATTTTGCAATTGAAACCAACAATTGAAATGCTGATAAATCAGAACTAAAATTTTGATGAGAAGAAATATAAAGGGCTGTAATTATTCTTAAATTGAAAACTTACAAAACACTCCCAAACTCTGTTTGCCCATTTGTTTTGTTGCTATTGTAGCTAAATGCAGGAGGTTTTCAGCTCCGATTACATGCAGATATACCACTAAAACACGAGGTATCCCTTAAGACCATGTCGAAACTGCCCATCATTCCTGCCTGCTCACTCCTAGTACGTCTCCTGCCCAGATCACAGGTAAAATACTCACACAAAGAAATGTAAAACTATCCTGGATGTCCATGTCAACCTGTATCTAAGTGAGAGTTTTCAAGGCCGTGTTCAGACTAATGTTGAATGTGACGTGTTTTAGAAGATCACCATTTATTATCAAATGATCTGATCAACTTTTTAAGAAGGTGATATTTACTATTAGTAAATCACATTTACCAACAGGAGTTTATTCCGGCACCAGACTATTCCAGCGGCTATTACAACTCGGACGGAAGTAAACCTACAGCCTCTGAGCTGAGGGTCATGGGTCATTACATGAATAGCTCTAATTGGACTGATACAGTCCATGTAGTCCTAGAGAGATTGAGACGGGTGGAAAAAGCTACGGAAGGTATTGCTTCCTGTTCTTATAATTTACCCTCAACCAGTTCATGTAGTCCTACAGAGATTGAGACTGGTGGCAGAAACTACGGAAGGTATTGCTTCCTGTTCTTATAATTTACCCTCACCCAGTTCATGTAGTCCTACAGAGATTGAGACTGGTGGCAGAAACTACTGAAGGTATTGCTTCTTGTTCTTATAATTTACCCTCAACCAGTTCATGTAGTCCTACAGAGATTGAGACTGGTGGCAGAAACTACTGAAGGTATTGCTTCTTGTTCTTATAATTTACCCTCAACCAGTTTATGTAGTCCTACAGAGATTGAGACTGGTGGCAGAAACTACTGAAGGTATTGCTTCTTGTTCTTATAATTTACCCTCAACCAGTTCATGTAGTCCTACAGAGATTGAGACTGGTGGCAGAAACTACTGAAGGTATTGCTTCTTGTTCTTATGATTTACCCTCAACCAGTTTATGTAGTCCTACAGAGATTGAGACTGGTGGCAGAAACTACTGAAGGTATTGCTTCTTGTTCTTATGATTTACCCTCAACCAGTTCATGTATTCCTACAGAGATTGAGACTGGTGGCAGAAGCTACTGAAGGTATTGCTTCTTGTTCTTATAATTTACCCTCAACCAGTTCATGTAGTCCTACAGAGATTGAGACTGGTGGCAGAAACTACTGAAGGTATTGCTTCTTGTTCTTATAATTTACCCTCAACCAGTTCATGTAGTCCTACAGAGATTGAGACTGGTGGCAGAAACTACTGAAGGTAT
Organism: Crossaster papposus; assembly: GCA_037893245.1. Lineage (NCBI taxonomy): Eukaryota > Metazoa > Echinodermata > Asteroidea > Velatida > Solasteridae > Crossaster > Crossaster papposus. Next base: position 1,433,266 of record JBAIAA010000072.1, on the reverse strand, counting down.
TGCTTCTTGTTCTGATGATTTACCCTCAACCAGTTCATGTAGTCCTACAGAGATTGAGACTGGTGGCAGAAACTACTGAAGGTATTGCTTCTTGTTCTTATAATTTACCCTCAACCAGTTCATGTAGTCCTACAGAGATTGAGACTGGTGGCAGAAACTACTGAAGGTATTGCTTCTTGTTCTTATAATTTACCCTCAACCAGTTCATGTAGTCCTACAGAGATTGAGACTGGTGGCAGAAACCTCTGAAGGTATTGCTTCTTGTTCGTATAATTTATCCTCGACCAGTTCATGTAGTCCTACAGAGATTGAGACTGGTGGCAGAAACTACTGAAGGTATTGCTTCTTGTTCTTATAATTTACTGAAGGTAATGCTTATTGTTCTTATAATTTACCCTCGACCAGTTCATGTAGTCCTACAGAGATTGAGACTGGTGGCAGAAGCTACTGAAGGTATTGCTTCTTGTTCTTATAATTTACCCTCGACCAGTTCATGTAGTCCTACAGAGATTGAGACTGGTGGCAGAAGCTACTGAAGGTATTGCTTCTTGTTCTTATAATTTACTGAAGGTATTGCTTCTTGTTCTTATAATTTACCCTCGACCAGTTCATGTAGTCCTACAGAGATTGAGACTGGTGGCAGAAGCTACTGAAGGTATTGCTTCTTGTTCTTATAATTTACTGAAGGTATTGCTTCTTGTTCTTATAATTTACCCTCGACCAGTTCATGTAGTCCTACAGAGATTGAGACTGGTGGCAGAAGCTACTGAAGGTATTGCTTCTTGTTCTTATAATTTACTGAAGGTATTGCTTCTTGTTCTGATGATTTACCCTCAACCAGTTCATGTAGTCCTACAGAGATTGAGACTGGTGGCAGAAACTACTGAAGGTATTGCTTCTTGTTCTTATAATTTACCCTCAACCAGTTCATGTAGTCCTACAGAGATTGAGACTGGTGGCAGAAACTACTGAAGGTATTGCTTCTTGTTCTTATAATTTACTGAAGGTAATGCTTATTGTTCTTATAATTTACCCTCGACCAGTTCATGTAGTCCTACAGAGATTGAGACTGGTGGCAGAAGCTACTGAAGGTATTGCTTCTTGTTCTTATAATTTACCCTCGACCAGTTCATGTAGTCCTACAGAGATTGAGACTGGTGGCAGAAGCTACTGAAGGTATTGCTTCTTGTTCTTATAATTTACTGAAGGTATTGCTTCTTGTTCTTATAATTTACCCTCGACCAGTTCATGTAGTCCTACAGAGATTGAGACTGGTGGCAGAAGCTACTGAAGGTATTGCTTCTTGTTCTTATAATTTACTGAAGGTATTGCTTCTTGTTCTTATAATTTACCCTCGACCAGTTCATGTAGTCCTACAGAGATTGAGACTGGTGGCAGAAGCTACTGAAGGTATTGCTTCTTGTTCTTATAATTTACTGAAGGTATTGCTTCTTGTTCTGATGATTTACCCTCAACCAGTTCATGTAGTCCTACAGAGATTGAGACTGGTGGCAGAAACTACTGAAGGTATTGCTTCTTGTTCTTATAATTTACCCTCAACCAGTTCATGTAGTCCTACAGAGATTGAGACTGGTGGCAGAAACTACTGAAGGTATTGCTTCTTGTTCTTATAATTTACTGAAGGTAATGCTTATTGTTCTTATAATTTACCCTCGACCAGTTCATGTAGTCCTACAGAGATTGAGACTGGTGGCAGAAGCTACTGAAGGTATTGCTTCTTGTTCTTATAATTTACCCTCGACCAGTTCATGTAGTCCTACAGAGATTGAGACTGGTGGCAGAAGCTACTGAAGGTATTGCTTCTTGTTCTTATAATTTACTGAAGGTATTGCTTCTTGTTCTTATAATTTACCCTCGACCAGTTCATGTAGTCCTACAGAGATTGAGACTGGTGGCAGAAGCTACTGAAGGTATTGCTTCTTGTTCTTATAATTTACTGAAGGTATTGCTTCTTGTTCTTATAATTTACCCTCGACCAGTTCATGTAGTCCTACAGAGATTGAGACTGGTGGCAGAAGCTACTGAAGGTATTGCTTCTTGTTCTTATAATTTACTGAAGGTATTGCTTCTTGTTCTTATAATTTACCCTCAACCAGTTTATGTAGTCCTACAGAGATTGAGACTGGTGGCAGAAGCTACTGAAGGTATTGCTTCTTGTTCTTATAATTTACCCTCAACCAGTTCATGTAGTCCTACAGAGATTGAGACTGGTGGCAGAAACTACTGAAGGTATTGCTTCTTGTTCTTATGATTTACCCTCAACCAGTTCATGTAGTCCTACAGAGATTGAGACTGGTGGCAGAAACTACTGAAGGTATTGCTTCTTGTTCTTATAATTTACCCTCAACCAGTTCATGTAGTCCTACAGAGATTGAGACTGGTGGCAGAAACTACTGAAGGTATTGCTTCTTGTTCTTATAATTTACCCTCAACCAGTTCATGTAGTCCTACAGAGATTGAGACTGGTGGCAGAAGCTACTGAAGGTATTGCTTCTTGTTCTTATAATTTACCCTCAACCAGTTCATGTAGTCCTACAGAGATTGAGACTGGTGGCAGAAACTACTGAAGGTATTGCTTCTTGTTCTTATAATTTACCCTCAACCAGTTCATGTAGTCCTACAGAGATTGAGACTGGTGGCAGAAACTACTGAAGGTATTGCTTCTTGTTCTTATAATTTACCCTCAATCAGTTTATGTAGTCCTACAGAGATTAAGACTGGTGGCAGAAGCTACTGAAGGTATTGCTTCTTGTTCTTATAATTTACCCTCAACCAGTTCATGTAGTCCTACAGAGATTGAGACTGGTGGCAGAAGCTACTGAAGGTATTGCTTCTTGTTCTTATAATTTACCCTCAACCAGTTCATGTAGTCCTACAGAGATTGAGACTGGTGGCAGAAGCTACTAAAGGTATTGCTTCTTTTTCTTATAATTTACCCTCAACCAGTTTGTGTCGGCAGACAGATTTTTCTAGAATTCTAAATGGATGACGAATAACTCGGCACAAGCGAGGCTGAAAATAACCGTCAATGACCGGCTCGCAGCAAGCGAGGCTAACAATATCAGGGTGTGCTACCCACAGATGCCAGCCTGAACCCATCTCGGATCAATGTTTGTGACAAACAATCCTGTACCTGAGCCCGGTCAATAAGTGACCACACTTTTCCCAGCGTACAAAGTGAAGCTTTGTCAAATACATCGATCTTGCTACAATAAATACTGGGTCACAATTATTATTATTATTATTATTATTATTAAATTTTTCTGGTAATGAAACCAAGGATCCCTCAAAAGCCAATCAACATATTGGCCCAGGCAGGGTTCGAACCCGGGTCATAGTGGTGAAAGGCTAGGAAAGAACCGCTAGGCCAACCCGACTCCCCAATCTGAGCAACAACTACATTTGGTTTGACTTCTCCAGAATTGAACGATAAAGAGCTGACGGCGTGGATGTTGGACAGACTGGATTTCAAGAAGCATTCGGAGTCCAGCACTTACAAGAAACCAGATCGCCTTGATTTGATACGCTGTGTTGACTATGATAAGAAGGAGGGATTGTATGCGTCGGTGCTGTCTGCCAAGGCGATCAAAGGTTTGTTAATAATGTAACGTAGACCGTTTCTGGGGTCGACACACACACAAGAAGGTTTCGGTGATTCTCAGGCCGTTTATTAGCACTACTTCTCTGGTCAAAACACTGACATGAAGCTGCCCGTTACAACGCGGCACTGGAACTGGTCTTAGCGGTTCGGCGTATGCGCGATCTGGGACAGGTCACTTTAGCGGACCGGCAGAAGCCCTAGACGGTCCCAGAAGCCCTAGACCGCTCTGGTGCCCTCTACCGGCCAACCGGCACAGATGTTACAATAAGGAAGGAAATTACAAGTTCCTTGTCAATTGTCAAGCAACTGGATAATGCAGCTCGATTTTAAGATGATGATCATCATGCATTTGTAAAGCGCCATCTATCTAGTTGCCTATTCCGAGGCGCTGCCAGGAACACCGGGGCAAACCCCTTCTCTTAGCGAAGAGTGTTACTGGGTTCTTTTACGTGCTTTACGTCCCATCCGAAGGACGAAGCAATAGTGGTTTAATTGCCTTGCTTAAGGACACACGTGTCGACACCGGGACTCGAACCCACGCTCTGCGGAACAGAAAACCGAGTTCTTAACCGCCCGGCCACGACACTCCACAGATCAAGTATTGTCTTATATACATTTAGTTCTTGCCAACTCGTATTTTGGCATATGTTGCCGACTCTCAAAGAACTCCAATTGCACCTTTTTACCCTGTCCTTCAGGTGAAGAAAAGTACACCAACGTTACCGTTCAGGTCCTACCTGGCAGCGACGTGACTTCTGAGGGAGAGCTTCAGCCATCAGATACCGAGTATTTCTTGGTTCAGGATGCTAAGGCATCCAGTCTACAGACAGCACCGGTCTTCAAGGACCCACCAAAGGTTGGTTGGTTGGTTCGGGTTTTAAGATTTTTTTTGGGGTAGCTTTAAATGCTAACCAATTAGCAAAATAATAGTTAAACGAGGATGAGCTTGTTGATGAGATTCTGTGAGTTATAGGATGATACAAAGAACAATTGTGTTAGATAATTCCATCTTTAAAACATTTGGTTGTTGAACCAACGATTGTTCAGATTCAAAACTGTCTGGTTCGATGGTTGAGTTGCAAGAAAGCGGGAGGATGTGGGTTCCAGTCCAATCCAAGTGATTTACTTTGATAATCTCTCGAGGCAGTACTGAGTAGACAGTGTTTTTTAAATATGTCAAAAAGAAAAAAGCCAGAGAGATGGTTCATTCAAATTGTAAATGTTTGATTTTTTTCTAGAAACTTCACCCAAGCTACAGCCAAAAGTCTCTTCTATTGCTGCGAGCGATTGGCCTGTCCGTCACCTACAGGCCAGATCCAACCAATGAGGGCCCAGGACAGATGTTTGGCAAGGACAGTACAGAGCCGGTCTCCTTAGATTTTGCCTCCGGACTTGGCTGGAGTCTGCTGCCGTTGTTTGATAATAAAGGCTGTGTCACCCAGGGCGAATACCTGCTCCCTATGTTTCAGGAGGACGGCAAGTTTGTAAGTCTAGCGATACACCTGTTTTTCCTCTTAATACTTCATAAAAGTAATAGTACCTTATTTGTGGGACCATCGGCGTCTTAATTGTTTGCTCGTGTGAAGTTCCTTAACAGTTGAATTCAAATTAATGGCCATTACTTCGTAAATTTTTGAATAAACTCTCGAATTGTGAAGTCCTTGTGTTGGAGGAGTGTAGCTTAGTGGTTAGGGTTTTAGACTCGTAATCAGAGGGTCAGGGGTTAAAATCCATCTGCTGGTCATACATTGAGTTCTTGGGCAAGCCACTTCACTGCCACCTTACCCCCACTTGCCTCTCTCCACCCAGGGGTATAAATTGCCACCTGCATTAGCTGTGGAGTGACCTGCGATGGACTAGCATCCCATCCAGGGGATTACAAATATTTTCAGTCATTTCATGCTACTGAAACCGAAGTTAAACACTGCTGGGGCCAATTTCATAAAACATGTAAGCACAAAAATGTGCTTAACATAACAATTCTTCTTTGGCAAAAACAGGGTTACAAACCACATTTTCAGGTGATGTTTAATGGTTTTTACTGTCATTCAGCTGGTTTTTGCTTAGCATGAAAAGTACATGGAATTTTGGCTAGTAAACTGTTTTGTTGGCAAGACATTTTTGTGCTAAGCAAATTTTGATGCTTACATGTTTTATGAAATTGGCCCCTGGTTTGATTAGTCACATTGGTTAGACAGACTTGACCTGACTCGACTTATTTCATTTGGGACTAGGGCAATTTTCCAAACACCAGCTTCGTCTCTCTCTATGGTTTTGTTCATGCAGTTTGGCAATGGTGATGAAGCTGGAGACAGAGCCTACAGCTGGGTTTTTGAAAATGGCCAAGATGACCTGAAATCGACTGATTACAATTTAACTATTACTTGGTCAATACTTTCATTATTTCTCCCAGCCGTTTCTGAAGGAACTTGCCAATGCGCCAGATCTATATGGCTGGATGGTGAATGCAATGCGGAAGGGAACCATTGCGCTGAATACCAGCTACCCAAGCCTCGCTGTCAATCTTTGGGATGGCCATTTTGTCAAGGGAGAGACGATCAAGTTGCCGGTAAGCTTACCCCTGAATTATCATCAATTAACCTTAAAGTAAGGTACGATAAATTGGCAAATTATTTTGTACCTTTTAGGAACATTCCTTTAACCTGTTTGTGCCGGATTGTTTTGACAATGACTGGGCCCAGGCGCGGGATTGTTTTTCACAAACCTTGATCCGAGACGGGTTCAGGCCGGCATCTTTTGGTAGCACACACTGATATTTCCAGCCTTGCTAGTTGCGAGCCAGTCGCTGACAGATATTTCTGGCCTTGCTCGTAACGTGTTTATCCGTCATCCGTTTTGAATTCCAGAAAAAACCTGTTTGTGTATACACGTCCTCCGAAGTGAACTGGTTAAGAGAGTATCTCCCGCCTCCCCCTCCCCACTCCCCCAAAGCTGGAACAAGTAGCATTCATGCAGATTTTGGTAATTGCAGATGGTGGACAGGTTTCTCAACGTGGCAGATGTCCGGAAGTTTGCAGCGGCTGCTGACCAGGTCAAAGGTCATCCTATTTCTGACCTGATCCTAGAGAGCTTTCCGCCAGAGGTCAGGAAGGAGGGAGTTCTCGGCGAGAAAGGAGTTCTCAGAGAGAAGAACTTTCAGCAAGTCATGAAGCCCACCTTCAAAGATGTCATTGTAAGTTACATCATCGCAAGTCATCAATACATCTTTAGGGTCAGTCGATAGTGAATGTTAAATATAACAGTGAAGGGGTTTTTGCGATGTTAACAATTTAGTTTTGAAAAGAATTCCATCTGGACCTCCGAAGTTGTTTTGCCGAGGAGGTCCCAGTTTTTTATCAGAAAAGGATGCTTAGATATTAAGTTGGAGAATACTGTTCAGGAATAAGACAATTTTTTTCTAATTTTTCAACAACAATTCACTAAGAACACTAATCCTTGAGTGTTTTTTCATTCATGAGGTATATGCATCATACTATTCACAGAACACTTGGTGCTTTTTCAACCACAAATGTCTTTTTCTTGAAGTGATAATCTTCTCTTGTTCATCTTTCAGGATAAAATAAAGGTGAAGGAAGATGAGGCAAGCAACTAGGAATAAAAGCTAAGGTCTGCACCCGATTCCATGAAACTCATTGCAACTGACGATGCATCGCAGCGCTGTAACGTGTCGTATCAAATCTCAAATGTTGGCCAATTTAAATTAAAATGCAAGGCTAACCCCTTACAATTGTTGTAATTTTCAAAATCTCAAATTTTGGCAATTTTGTATTAAAATGCAAGGCTAACCCCTTACAATTGTTGTAATTTTAAAAATCTCAAATGTTTGCCAATTTGTATTAAAATGCAAGGCTAACCCCTTACAATTGTTGTAATTTTCAAAATCTCTAATTTTGGCCAATTTGTATTAAAATGCAAGGCTAACCCCTTACAATTGTTGTAATTTTCAAAATCTCTAATTGTGGCCAATTTGTATTAAAATGCAAGGCTAACCCCTTACAATTGTTGTAATTTTTAAAATCTCTAATTTTGGAAATTTTGTATTAAAATGCAAGGCTAACCCCTCACAATTGTTGTAATTTTCAAAATCTCAAATTTTGGCAATTTTGTATTAAAATGCAAGGCTAACCCCTTACAATTGTTGTAATTTTAAAAATCTCAATTTTTTTTTCCATTTTGTATTAAAATGCAAGGCTAACCCCTTACAATTGTAATTTTAAAAATCTCAAATGTTTGCCAATTTGTATTAAAATGCAAGGCTAACCCCTTACAATTGTTGTAATTTTCAAAATCTCTAATTTTGGCCAATTTGTATTAAAATGCAAGGCTAACCCCTTACAATTGTTGTAATTTTTAAAATCTCTAATTTTTGCCAATTTGTATCAAAATGCAAGGCTAACCTCTTACAATTGTTGTAATTTTTAAAATCTCTAATTTTTGCCAATTTGTATTAAAATGCAAGGCTAACCTCTTACAATTGTTGTAATTTTCAAAATCTCTAATTTTGGCCAATTTCACTAAAAATGCAAGGCTAACCCCTTACAATCGTTTTAATTTTCAAAATCTCTAATTTTGGCCAATTTGTATTAAAATGCAAGGCTAACCCCTTACAATTGTTGTAATTTTCAAAATCTCTAATTGTGGCCAATTTGTATTAAAATGCAAGGCTAACCCCTTACAATTGTTGTAATTTTTAAAAACTCTAATTTTGGAAATTTTGTATTAAAATGCAAGGCTAACCCTTTACAATTGTTGTAATTTTCAAAATCTCAAATTTTGGCAATTTTGTATTAAAATGCAAGGCTAACCCCTTACAATTGTTGTAATTTTAAAAATCTCAATTTTTTTTCCATTTTGTATTAAAATGCAAGGCTAACCCCTTACAATTGTTGTAATTTTCAAAATCTCTAATTTTGGCCAATTTGTATTAAAATGCAAGGCTAACCCCTTACAATTGTTGTAATTTTCAAAATCTCTAATTGTGGCCAATTTGTATTAAAATGCAAGGCCCTTACAATTGTTGTAATTTTTAAAATCTCTAATTTTGGAAATTTTGTATTAAAATGCAAGGCTAACCCCTTACAATTGTTGTAATTTTCAAAATCTCAAATTTTGGCAATTTTGTATTAAAATGCAAGGCTAACCCCTTACAATTGTTGTAATTTTAAAAATCTCAATTTTTTTCTCCATTTTGTATTAAAATGCAAGGCTAACCCCTTACAATTGTTGTAATTTTTGAAATCTCTAATTTTGGAAATTTTGTATTAAAATGCAAGGCTAACCCCTTACAATTGTTGTAATTTTCAAAATCTCAAATTTTTGCAATTTTGTATTAAAATGCAAGGCTAACCCCTTACAATTGTTGTAATTTTAAAAATCTCAATTTTTTTTCCATTTTGTATTAAAATGCAAGGCTAACCCCTTACAATTGTTGTAATTTTCAAAATCTCTAATTTTGGCCAATTTGTATTAAAATGCAAGGCTAACCTCTTACAGTTGTTGTAATTTTCAAAATCTCTAATTTTTGCCAATTTGTATTAAAATGCAAGGCTAACCTCTTACAATTGTTGTAATTTTCAAAATCTCTAATTTTGGCCAATTTCACTAAAAATGCAAGGCTAACCCCTTACAATCGTTTTAATTTTCAAAATCTCAAATTTTGGCCAATTTGTATTAAAATGCAAGGCTAACCCCTTACAATTGTTGTAATTTTACAAATCTCAAATGTTTGCCAATTTGTATTAAAATGCAAGGCTAACCCCTTACAATTGTTGTAATTTTCAAAATCTCTAATTTTGGCCAATTTGTATTAAAATGCAAGGCTAACCCCTTACAATTGTTGTAATTTTTAAAATCTCTAATTTTTGCCAATTTGTATCAAAATGCAAGGCTAACCTCTTACAATTGTTGTAATTTTTAAAATCTCTAATTTTTGCCAATTTGTATTAAAATGCAAGGCTAACCTCTTACAATTGTTGTAATTTTCAAAATCTCTAATTTTGGCCAATTTCACTAAAAATGCAAGGCTAACCCCTTACAATCGTTTTAATTTTCAAAATCTCTAATTTTGGCCAATTTGTATTAAAATGCAAGGCTAACCCCTTACAATTGTTGTAATTTTTTTAAATCTCTAATTTTGGCCAATTTGTATTAAAATGCAAGGCTAACCCCTTACAATTGTTGTAATTTTCAAAATCTCTAATTGTGGCCAATTTGTATTAAAATGCAAGGCTAACCCCTTACAATTGTTGTAATTTTTAAAATCTCTAATTTTGGAAATTTTGTATTAAAATGCAAGGCTAACCCTTTACAATTGTTGTAATTTTCAAAATCTCAAATTTTGGCAATTTTGTATTAAAATGCAAGGCTAACCCCTTACAATTGTTGTAATTTTAAAAATCTCAATTTTTTTTCCATTTTGTATTAAAATGCAAGGCTAACCCCTTACAATTGTTGTAATTTTCAAAATCTCTAATTTTGGCCAATTTGTATTAAAATGCAAGGCTAACCCCTTACAATTGTTGTAATTTTCAAAATCTCTAATTGTGGCCAATTTGTATTAAAATGCAAGGCTAACCCCTTACAATTGTTGTAATTTTTAAAATCTCTAATTTTGGAAATTTTGTATTAAAATGCAAGGCTAACCCCTTACAATTGTTGTAATTTTCAAAATCTCAAATTTTTTCCATTTTGTATTAAAATGCAAGGCTAACCCCTTACAATTGTTGTAATTTTTAAAATCTCAAATTTTTGCAATTTTGTATTAAAATGCAAGGCTAACCCCTTACAATTGTTGTAATTTTAAAAATCTCAATTTTTTTTCCATTTTGTATTAAAATGCAAGGCTAACCCCTTACAATTGTTGTAATTTTCAAAATCTCTAATTTTGGCCAATTTGTATTAAAATGCAAGGATAACCTCTTACAATTGTTGTAATTTTCAAAATCTCTAATTTTTGCCAATTTGTATTAAAATGCAAGGCTAACCTCTTACAATTGTTGTAATTTTCAAAATCTCTAATTTTGGCCAATTTCACTAAAAATGCAAGGCTAACCCCTTACAATCGTTTTAATTTTTAAAATCTCAAATTTTGGCCAATTTGTATTAAAATGCAAGGCTAACCCCTTACAATTGTTGTAATTTTACAAATCTCAAATTTTGGCCAATTTGTATTAAAATGCAAGGTTAACCCCTTACAATTGTTGTAATTTTCAAAATCTCTAATTTTGGCCAATTTGTATTAAAATGCAAGGCTAACCTCTTACAATTGTTGTAATTTTAAAAATCTCTAATTTTGGCCAATTTGTATTAAAATGCAAGGCTAACCCCTTACAATTGTTGTAATTTTAAAAATCTCTAATTTTGGCCAATTTGTATTAAAATGCAAGGCTAACCTCTTACAATTGTTGTAATTTAAAAAATCTCAAATTTTTGCCAATTTGTATTAAAATGCAAGGCTAACCCCTTACAATTGTTGTAATTTAAAAAATCTCAAATTTTTGCCAATTTGTATTAAAATGCAAGGCTAACCCCTTACAATTGTTTTAATTTTCAAAATCTCTAATTTTGGCCAATTTGTATTAAAATGCAAGGCTAACCTCTTACAATTGTTGTAATTTTCAAAATCTCTAATTTTTGCCATTTTGTATTAAAATGCAAGGCTAACCCCTTACAATTGTTGTAATTTTTCAAATCTATAATTTTGGCCAATTTGTATTAAAATGCAAGGCTAACCCCTTACAATTGTTGTAATTTTCAAAATCTTAAATTTTTGTCAATTTGTATTAAAATGCAAGGCTAACCCCTTACAATTGTTGTAATTTTTCAAATCTCTAATTTTGGCCAATTTGTATTAAAATGCAAGGCCAACCCCTATTGTAATAAAGAAATCTCAAATTTAGGCCAATGTTTTTGTAAATGCAAGGCTCAATTGTGTAATTATCAAAATCTCTAATTTTTTCCAATTTGTATTAAAATGCAAGGCTAACCTCTAACCTCTAACCTCTAACCTCTTACAATTGTTATCCTCATCTAGACAATCTTCCTTTGGACAGAAAAGCATTTCAGGTGTCAGTTTATTTCATGGCCAAAAATGTAAGGTATATAATTTTAACCATTACATTTACTGCAAGTAGTTTTTTTCCCTTTGTTTTTTTCAAAAACAATATCTAATTTAAAAGGTAAGCGATGTACAGTTTATTTACACTAGGAAATCAATCAAATGCTATCATTGCAATCAGAATAAAAGAATACAGAATACATAGTATACAATTTGAATCATGATAACCGACATGAATAACGGCTATTTTGTTCTTGTCCCCTTAATACTAGGCACAATCAAAAATAGCCTTGACCAAGGCTATCAAGTAGAACCCTGAACGAGCAAGTGAGGGCTACTGTATAGCTGATCATTTTGTCTTCAGCACACAGCGCCGTGCACGCTAGCAAACAACAGCTTGCACGCACCCATACATATTCACATACGGCATAGATGAGTCAAATCATAGCCTTAAACATTCTGTCTACTTCCGGGTTTATGTTTTTGTTTACTTTGCTTCGCAAATCCCAAGCAAATGGGGGCGCTGGGATCGAAAGCAGTGCCTTGTCATTAACATAACCACAAAACCTAGAAGTCAACAATGTTGAAGGCTATGATTTGACTCATCTATGCCGTATAGGGATACGTATACATGCGTGCAAGCTGTAGCTTGCTAGCGTGCACGGCACTGTGTGCCATAGACAAAATAATCAGCTGTGCGACCGTTCACGCGTTCGTGCGATCGTTCGTTCGTTCAGGAAGCAAGCTTGATAGCATTGGTTAAGGCTAAATAACAAACGAAACCAAAAACATATACGTAAGCCTAAATAATGATGGCATCACAATCTATTGGCTATGAAACAGTCTTAAAGAGATACTGTTTATAAAATCTACCGATTCGCTTGTGTGGGGTTCATTCTGTTTGTTATACATGTACTTAAACATGCATATATAGCAACAGGTTCTCACAACAGGTTCCGGACATGATAGAGACATAAAATCACACCATGTCCTAACTTAATGTTGGAATGACCCATATAAACAGGATGCGTACATGTACCTAGTTGACAGCCTTCCCCTCAGAGGCCTTTCCCTCCGAGGGGGAAGGCCTCCAAAGGGGAAGGCCTCCGAGGGAAAGGCCTCCGAGGGAAAGGCCTCCGAGGGAAAGGCCTCCGAGGGAAAGGCCTTCGAGGGAAAGGCCTTCGAGGGAAAGGCCTCCGAGGCATTCCCCTCAGAGGCCTTCTACTCAGAGGCCATCCCCTTAAAGGCCTTCCCCTCAAAGGCCTTCCCCTCAGAGGCCGTCAATTAGAGGCCGTCAATCAAAGGAAGGAGCTAAAGTCAAAACTTCTTAACAAGTCCTTAAACTTGCAGCAATTCCTACATGAGCCCTTATCTTCAACGGACTATGAATTGAATTGATTAGATTGACAAATCTCTGGAGAAAACTTTTAAATCTTTTAAACCTGTACACGGTCAACATGATGTATGTACATAGATAGCAAAATATCACACTTTGGTTTGCTTTGTTAGAAAGAAAAACATAAAAAAAATAAAAATAAAAAAAAGCTACGTTATGTACAACGTATGACAACAAAACGGCAAGTTTGGAAGTTGATTTTAAACACCTACAAAAACAAGACAAAGTTTTTACAATGGAATACCTAAAACTATTAAACACAATATTACGATTGATATGCGTGAGTACTTCAAGTTTCTTTCATTAGCTACATGTACATTACAAACAATAACCTACACGTAGATGCTTTGAGAAAAATCCACCAAGTTACAAATTGCAAGTGTTTCATTTTCAGACCAAAGTCCGTTAACAAGTTTGGCAAATTTCAACCGTTATCGACATAGAAAAAGATCAGCTGCCATTGTGGCTGCGAGGCACAAATCCTTTCTGTAAAGGATGATAAAATGTTACAATCTATTTGTCAACCGTTACCAAAATGGAATTCGTTTTGCACTATTAAAAGCAACAGCAATTTTACAATAAAATATTATGAGCAACTAAAAGAGTTTTGTCTAAATATTGATATTTTTGTAGGTTTAGTTTGACGATGCTTACAGTGTACATGTAGGTATGTGTGTGGTAACCAAAGAAAAGATAATTGGGAGTTTTTGAAAACTAGAGAGAGGATTTTATAATGTTTAGTGGGACATTGTATTCAGAGTTGTATTCAGAGTTGTATTCGAGTCCCTGTAAGTCCTTTCACAAGTCCTTTCACAAGTCCTTTCACAAGTCCTTTCACAAGTCCTTTCACAATTCCTTTCACAATTCCTTTCACAAGTCCTTTCACAAGTCCTTTCACAAGTCCTTTCACAAGTCCTTTCACAAGTCCTTTCACAAGTCCTTTCACAAGTCCTTTCACAAGTCCTTTCACAAGTCAAATCATAAAGCCAGTCATAAGTAACTGGTTGAACAATGACAAAGGAATGTTTTTGTCAAAGCTCATTTGAATGGCTTGTGATTTGAATTGGAACTGGAGGACTTGTGACGGACTTGTGACGGACTTGTGACGGACTTGTGACGGACTTGTGACGGACTTGTGACGGACTTGTGACGGACTTGTGACGGACTTGTGACGGACTTGTGACGGACTTGTGACGGACTTGTGACGGACTTGTGACGGACTTGTGACGGACTTGTGACGGACTTGTGACGGACTTGTGACGGACTTGTGACGGACTTGTGACGGACTTGTGACGGACTTGTGACGGACTTGTGACGGACTTGTGACGGACTTGTGACGGACTTGTGACGGACTTGTGATGGACTTGTGATGGACTTGACTACATCCCCGATTGTATTGTAAACTAATATAGATACCTGACTAACACTGTGACTACTAAAGTATGTATGTCAAATATTCTATCACAAATCTACATTTCTGGTTATGCAAATTACCGTACATTTCTCAACTTCAAGTCAGTCCTCCCATGAAGCAATGTAATTGTACACACGTATCATGTAAATAAAAATAGAATATTGCGTGGCAAGGAGTATTACAACTTTTGAACAGGGGCCAATTTTACCGAGCTGCTAAGCACAAACAAATGCTCAGCATGAAAATTTGACAAAAACAGGATTACAGAACAAATTTTCACGTGATGTTTATTGTTTGTGATTGATATTCAGCTGGTTTTGCTTAGCATGAAAAACACATGTAATTTTGGCTGGTAACCTGTTTTTACTGAGCAAGACTTGTTTGTGCTAAGCAAATTTCTGTGCTAAGCAAATTTCTGTGCTTAGCAGCTCCGTGCAATTGGCCCCAGCTCTTTTACAAATTACCCCAATTGCTATTTAGTTTTATAAAATAATCAAATAATAGCACAAGCTTTGAATTTATTTAACTGAATATCAAAAATCAATAAGCACTTGATTTAGATGGGAACAAAATTCATTTGAAAATTGAATAAAAGTATATACAACATTGTTTCACCTTTTATGGGCATGTTGCAGTGACATCTGAAGCACACTGACGTCTAGTAGCTGCGAAGACCAAGGTTTCTGGGCATGTTGCACTGACATCCGAAGCACACTGAAGTCTAGTACATGCGAAGACCAAGGCTTCTGGGCATGTTGCAGTGACATCTGAAGTGCACTGACGTCTAGTACCTGCGAAGACCAAGGCTTCGGGCATGTTGCAGTGACATCCGAAGCACACTGAAGTCTAGTACATGCGAAGACCAAGGCTTCTGGGCATGTTGCAGTGACATCGGAAGCACACTGACGTCTAGTACCTGCGAAGACCAAGGCTTCTTGGCATGTTGCAGTGACATCAGAAGCACACTGACGTCTAGTACCTGCAAGGACCAAGGCTTCTGGGCATGTTGCAGTGACATCTGAAGTGCACTGACGTCTAGTACCTGCGAAGATCAAGGCTTCTGGGCATGTTGCAGTAACATCTAAAGTGCACTGACTTCTAGTACCTGCGAAGAACAAGGCTTCTGGGCATGTTGCAGTGACATCTGAAGCACACTGACGTCTAGTACCTGCGAAGACCAAGGCTTCTGGGCATGTTGCAGTGACATCAGAAGCACACTGACATCTAGTACCTGCGAAGAACAAGGCTTCTGGGCATGTTGCAGTGACATCTGAAGCACACTGACGTCTAGTACCTGCGAAGACCAAGGCTTCTGGGCATGTTGCAGTGACATCCGAAGCACATTGACGTCTAGTACCTGCGAAGACCAAGGCTTCTAAGCATGTTGCAGTGACATCTGAAGCACACTGACGTCTAGTACCTGCGAAGACCAAGGCTTCTGGGCATGTTGCAGTGACATCCGAAGCACATTGATGTCTAGTACCTGCGAAGGCCAAGGCTTCTTGGCATGTTGCAGTGACATCTGAAGCACACTGACGTCTAGTACCTGCGAAGGCCAAGGCTTCTGGGCATGTTGCAGTGACATCTGAAGCACACTGACGTCTAGTACCTGCGAAGACCAAGGCTTCTTGGCATGTTGGAGTGACATCTGAAGCACACTGACATCTAGTAACTGCGAAGACCAAGGCTTCTTGGCATGTTGTAGTGACATCTGAAGCACACTGACATCTAGTAACTGCGAAGACCAAGGCTTCTTGGCATGTTGTAGTGACATCTGAAGCACACTGACGTCTAGTACCTGCGAAGACCAAGGCTTCTGGGCATGTTGCAGTGACATCTGAAGCACACTGACGTCTAGTACCTGCGAAGGCCAAGGCTTCTTGGCATGTTGCAGTGACATCTGAAGCACACTGACGTCTAGTACCTGCGAAGGCCAAGGCTTCTTGGCATGTTGCAGTGACATCTGAAGCACACTGACGTCTAGTACCTGCGAAGACCAAGGCTTCTTTGGAAAGACAAACCATCACCTCTGGTGGCTTGCTGTTGAAAGATAATGTGGATTTGTAAACAAAAGCAAAAAAATTAACTCAAGCATCCATACAGTAGTATGTTGTCTTTTCTTAATAGAACAAGGATGGTTCTTGAACCGCGAGTCTTTCATACTTTTACTATGACCGTATATTACAAATTGACCTCAAATGACCTTTGACCTAAGTATATGATCTTTAATATCACTATCACACAGAAGTTTACATATTGCATCTATGACCCAAGTTTGATTGCAATTGGACTTTGTACTTGACCTTTACCCAAGCATATGTCAAAGGTTACAATATTGCATTCATGACCCAAGTTTAATTTTAGATTTACATATAAAACCAATTTTTCGAAACAGCCAGTGCCAAATATTTGAAAAATCATAAATCTTGGACCGAGAAACAATTCCAATTTTGTTGGAAAATGTTTAGAAAATGCATTTGACTCTCTATAGATTTAAAATTTGCACACAACCAAAGAAGTGGCGGCAGGTATGACATTATTTCTCGAATCATCGTTATCAGGAAATCTGCCGCAAATTGACTGAATTTAGTTATAATTTGCCAATGGTTACGCATCAGTGAACGTAAATAATATAGACTAGCATGAGATCATACCAGAAGGTCAAGTCAAAATGTAGTTTAATATCAATTTGTTTTAGTTTTGACAAGAAAAATGAAGACGCATTTATCCAGTTTTCTCACAGACGTATATCTGCTGCGCTGGACTTTTGACAGGTTGGCATTTTGTGGTTTTATCAGACCCTTCCCTTGCCAATCACAGCATTCTTGAAGACATTTAAACCCACCTTGTTTATCTGTCGATGTCGGTCTCGACTGACAATTTCCTCAATTATTTCTCCGTCGCCCCGGACAAGCCTGAGACAAATTCAATAAAATAGCAATATTGATTATCGATAGTCATATTCTGAAGGGGCAATATTGAAATGACTTTGACCAAGATTCAAAATGTTATTCAAAGACGGTTAAGTCTGTTTCAGATGCCTAAATATTGTTGACTAATTATACATGCATGTATTAAAGGGATCGTATACGTTTGGTAATTACTCTAAAAATTAATGACAATAAAAACTTACTTGGTAAGAAGTACAGCAGCTTTGGATAGTATAATGCATTTAATATAAACTGTTCACTTCGAAATACTGCGGTTATGGAAAAAGATATCACTTTTTATCTCCAACAATTTGAATCTGAGAAGCGTTACTGCAGTGACATTTCTCAAATTGTGTATTCCAATGCAGATTATTCTTCCTGCGTGGTCATAAACGCTCCAGATTTTCAGCAATATCTCAAAATCGCTACCACCTTTTAAAATGAATTTTTTACAGGTTAGTTTTATGGTATATATCTATAACTATATAGAATTGAAACAAACAGTGGGTTCCAATTATTAAACGTATACGATCCCTTTAAACTACAAGTCTACTGATTAACCTACAAGGTTTTTAACCAAGAAATAACAATATTTTAGTAAATAGAGTCCAAATCTCATCGAAACTTGTTCAAGACTTTGGCATATCCATTGCCTAATATCTTCCTTTATCAGTCAATATACCCAGCTGAATTATATACTTCCATTGATGTTTATACAAGCATTTGTATGAAGTTTGGGGAAAGTTCCTAACTACATTATGAGCTCCAGACATACATTTAAGTACCCCCTCAATGGTGAGAAAAGAAGAGTTAAGGGGATACCACTAAGAGAGACATTGAACGCATTGCAGACGATGCCCGATGCTCACGTAAGGATGCTACGCAAGCGTGAGGCTCTCCAAGGTTGTATAAAGCGTCCTCTGCTGTGGGTGTCAATGACATGACAACTGACCTGTTTCGTCCGGTGTCTTCGTCATATTCGTGCCGTGTTCTGTTCTGGTGACGTTCATATTCCTGCTTGGTCATTGGAGCCTTGGAGCGCGATGGGGGAGGTGGTTCATCGCCTCCTACGTGGAGAAAAAAGGTACCACGAATTATCAACAAAAACAAATGATAGAATTTCATATTTCAGCAAGACTACATGAATGATTCAAACCCACAAGAGATCTTGACTAACCCTCCTATGGTTTTACCTTTCAAAACGCTTCGGAATTTGTTGCTACTGCACTACTACACCTTTCAAAACCTTTTGAAAGGGGTTTTTTTTTCCACACCAGTTTGTTCAGAAAGTTGTTTTACCTTTCAAAATCTTTCATAGGTTTATTTTGTCAGACAGCTTTCTAGCCTTTCAAAACATTTCAGTCCAAGAAACTCGAAAGGTTTTGAGAGGTCAGACAATTCTATGGTAACTGCCCTATATATAGGAGGACTAAAAGAGTACAAATGAAATACAACGTGCACAATGTATGTGAACCTACCTGTATTGAATCCATCATCGTCATGTTTGTATTTTAATAACCGAGTCTTACCTGATGCCATATTGAGTAGCTTGGCTTGGATGTTGGAGATCTGTGGTCCAATCAGCTTTCTACCTCTCTTCTCTTTCCGCTCTTTTCCTCTCCGCTCCTCTTTGCTTCGTTTGCTGCTTCTCTCTTGTCGTTCCTTTTCCTTTTTGGATTTTCTCTTCTCCGCCCGCTCTTTCCGTCTTTTTTTCTTCTCCTTCAGTCTGGCCTTCTTTTTTTCTGCTTCTTTCGCTTTGCGCTTCTTCTTCTTTCTCTTTTTCCCAGAATCTACTGATTTTGTGGGCGACGCAAGACGTTCTCTCTTACTTGATTTGCTGTGATCGGCCTGGGAGCTTTCCCTTCTGTGGCTGTTGCTCTCAGTGATTGGACCGTCACCTTTTGCTGAATGTCGACTGCTGCTTTCTGTCCGATCGCGGCTGATGTGACATTGTTCTGGAGACGTTGTCCGAGTGCCAGATCGTTTTGACACACTCTGAATGGTTTCATTAAGAGGTTCCCACTCCCAGCATCCTCGCTCATTACTGAAGTACTCTCGGCCCAGCCCTGTCTTGGCAGCTTCTTGCCTCTCGTGTTCCTTCAGTCGGTCCTTCTCCTTGCTGCTAGACCCAGTCTTGCTTTGGGACTGCGAGATTATCTCTACTGGCCTCAAACTTCCTTCATCTTTTCTGGTCCTTGATACTTCCAGTCGGTCCCTGTCTCTCCTGTAATTTTGCTCCTTACTGGATCCAGATTTGCTCCTAGATTGCGAGTTTTCCTCCCTCGAAAGATGTCTCGATGGTTCACTTGGCACTCTACCACCTCCAGAATAATCCTCCTCCCTTCGTTTGATTACGGACCTCTCATCATGCACATGTGCTTCTCTTGAGGGTTCTCGCATGTGATCATTATGCCTCCCATCTCGTTCACAGTGCCTTTCCTCGTGGTTGTTTCGTTGCCTAACACCCGACTGGTTATACTGATCTTTTATGTGATCCTGTTCTAATCTGGTCCGTCCATGATCACTGCGTCTGGAATATCGTTCCTCGTCCAGGGACTCTTCATGCTGTCGACTTCTAGATTCAACCGGCTCTTCTAGTCGACGAAATCTTGATTCCACCAATTCCTCATGTCGTTGAGACCTAGATTCTACTAGCTCTTCGTGCCGTTGAGATCTACATTCAACAGGTTCTTTATGATGTCGAGGCCTAGATCCTACAGGATCTTCTTGCCGTTGAGACCTAGATTCTACTAGCTCTTCGTGTCGTTGAGACCTAGATTCTACTAGCTCTTCGTGCCGTTGAGATCTACATTCAACAGGCTCTTTATGCTGTCGAGGCCTAGATCCTACAGGATCTTCATGCCGTTGAGACCTAGATTCTACTAGCTCTTCGTGCTGTCGAGACCTAGATTCTACTAGCTCTTCGTGCCGTCGAGACCTAAATTCTACAGGATCTTCGTGCCGTCGAGACCTACATTCCACAGGATCTTCGTGCTGTCGAGACCTAGATTCCACTAGCTCTTCGTGCCGTCGAGACCCAGATTCCACTAGCTCTTCGTGCCGTCGAGACCTACAATCTACGGGATCTTCGTGCCGTCGAGACCTACATTCTACAGGCTTTTCATGCTGTCGAGACTTGGATTCTACAGGATCTTCATGCTGTCGAGACCTAGATTCTACTAAATTTTCGTGCCGTCGAGACCTACATTCAACAGGCTCTTCATGCTGTCGAGACCTAGATTCTGGCTGTTCGTGTCGTCGAGACCTGGATTCGACATGATGAGTTTCTCTCTGATTTGATTTTATAGCCAAATCGGAATGCCTGTGTTCATCCTCATTTCTTCGCCTGTGTCTCCCATTATCCTCAAGACTCATAGCTTCCCTTCTGTGGTTTCCATCTCGAGGAGCTTGCCGTTCACGATCTTCAGAGCTATGCCAGGTGGAGTTCTTGCCATGACTGTTGGAGTTCTGTCTGGACTGGTGCTCCTTTGACCTCGTTGGGTGAACCGTTCTCGGCTGTTGCTTTGGGGAATCTTGGTCCTCCGAGTCACTAGAACTTGAAGAGCTAGAGGACTCACTACTACTGCTGCTGCTGCTGCTGCTGCTTGATTTAGAGGGTATTCTTGATCTTTTCTTAGCCGTCTTTCCATCTCCCTGCCTTTCTTGGGTTTCGGAGTAGGCTTTCGGTATTTTCCCTTCCGGCTCAGATTCGGATTCACTGTGGCTGCTCAGGGAAACGGAATAAGGCCTTTTGCGATATATTTTTTCCTTTTCCCGATCGACCAAAGTCTGGACTTGCTGGCTGTCATTCTCAAAGCGCGCATAGGCCTTGGGGACTTGTGTACCGGAGGAACCCGAAGCTGAGGAAGTGCTGTAGCTAGACCCGGAGGCCGAGCTGTTATCTGATTGGCTACTGGAGTTGGAGCTGTGACGTTTACGATTGTTGCTCATGGCCACTCATCGGTTGCAAAGACATCAAATTAAACATGTGTTCCAGAGATGCCTCAGGGAAAGTTTCCTTCAATTCTGCAGTCTTTTATAAAAAAAAAAAACATAGGGTGGAATTATACGTTTCTTACAATTTCTTATTTGTACTTTCCAATACAAAACACTAAACCATATGACTGCCATTGGATATAGTTGGCACAACTGTACATGCATGTCCCCCTGTGATTTTAGGGGAGTATACAAGGTACAAGTAGTCATCTCATAATTTCCTCTTCAAAATGTAGTATTCAATTTTTTGTTTGTCTCGGATTTCTGAATAAAAATTTAAAGGAGGCCTTGGATTTTCAAATGTTTATTCTTCCACTTTCTTGAGCAGTAACAGTTTCTTACTTGCCCACCTACTTGCACCGGTACTTTACCCCAGGTTCGGCCGGAAAAAAGGTGGGCACAAGAAACAGCTAAATTTGTTCGCTTGGCCTTACATGCTTTTCTTTCGTCATTTGGTGATGTGTAAATGCCATGAATATGTTTTTTGCAGGTTTTTAGGAGTAGAAATAATACTTGGTTTGCTCTATGGTTAACTAAACTGAAAACAAATTAGGCCTCATGACATTTACTCTTTTGGGAGCAATTATAGAATGCAGGGCCCACTGACAACTCTCGACTTTATTTACCCTAGGACATAGAATGGACTGACCCTAACCCTGTAAGGAAACAGGTCAACTCGTACGCGAACCAACTCGTACGCAGGCCAACTCGTACGCAGATTGGTCAACTCGTACGCCAACCAACTCGTACGCCAGCCAACTCGTACGCGGTCCAACTCGTACGCGGTCCAACTCGTACGCGGTCCAACTCGTACGCGGTCCAACTCGTACGCGGTCCAACTCGTACGCGGTTTGAAATTGTGGTTCATGGGTACAGATGGCTTTGATCAATTAAAAAGGCAGATACTCTGGGGTATCCAAGGCCAATCTGCACAATTGTTGGCATTATTAACCTTTTTGGCATTATTAACCTTTAGCCTAGTAAACATTTTCGTATACAATTTTAATTCCATTAAATGTAACGATGTACAAGTTACATGAGATTCAGTTTGTACAGTCTCATTTCTTTCGGTTTTTAAGACCTGTTTTTAGACTTTTCTTTTTACAAAGGCATTCGTGTAGGATTTTACTATTGTTTATTTCTATACAGCTTGGTTTTAATTTCGTAAACATCGTTTGACATAACTTTTTTCAATAATAGATCTTTTTAGACTAATGTTTTCATTTGATTAGTATTTTTAAGATAACAAAAAATTATTTGGCACGCGTACGAGTTGGTCCGCGTACGAGTTGGACCGCGTACGAGTTGGACCGCGTACGAGTTGGTTCGCGTACGAGTTGTCTCGTGTACGAGTTTGTCGCGTACGAGTTTGCTCGCGTACGAGTTGACCTGTATTCCCCTGTAATACCCCAATACCCATAGAATACACGGCCACTCCATTCTATGTCATTGGGTGGGCCCTGCATGGGCCCTGCATTCTGTAGTACTTAAGCACTCTTTTGAACAACTGTTTCAATCCACTCAGTGGTGGCACAGTATTTTAACCCCAACTCTCTCGAGTGTGTGTAAAATCTTATTGCTTTAGGAGGATTGAGGAAACACAAAAACCATGAAAGTAATTAATGATTGCTGAAAAATGTATAATTTAATATTGTTGTCAACTATTATTTAACTATAACAAGGAGCAACAAATTGCAATAAATTAAAACAATTCGATTGCCTTTTATATCAAACTTACAACAATTCGGATTTTCATAAACTGCACGCACTGGTGTAAAAAGTATTGACAATGACAAACAGACACAGCGCCCTCTCGCTGCAAAATGGGGCACGCTCACGCTGCGACGAGTGCGACTGT
This sequence comes from Crossaster papposus, assembly GCA_037893245.1. NCBI lineage: Eukaryota > Metazoa > Echinodermata > Asteroidea > Velatida > Solasteridae > Crossaster > Crossaster papposus. The sequence goes on along the minus strand of JBAIAA010000072.1, from coordinate 1,409,973 downwards.
TCAACAACGTCAACCATTTCTTTCTGTTAAATTTTGCGGTAATTTTTTTCACTTACTCTCTCAAATGCGTTCCATATCAACTACGAAGATACGGTAGGTAATTATCGTTTCAATTCTAAAGTATTGGGTTTCAAAAAGATTGAGAAATTGTAGTTATTTTGTGGCACTATTCTCAGACGGTCTGGCTTTTCCGTTGCATTTCGGAAAAGTAATTACATTAGTCTGGTGCTTTATCTAAGGACTAAATACTTATGTCTTAATGAGTGAGATACAAGACAAGTGACTAACTGTATTTATTCGAGAGAGGGCGCTGTTTAGACTTCACTTGTGTCGTCTGCAAAGAACTTAGAAAATGGGTCAATAACTCAATATTCCTTGGGTTTTTTTTGTCGGGGCGGAGGGGTATTGCCGCAATGAAATTAAAAATGTGATTTGTTTTTTTCAGGCTGTAGCTGAGATATCTTACAACATAGCAAGTCTTCAGTTGCTGCCACAGAATTGAGTTAAAACACATGAGTCAGTTGTCACAAAATGGTTAGAATAAAAAACAGGTAAGCAAATTCAGAGAGTTGTTTTTTTAGTTTTTTAAAATTCTACTTCAGGTTTAAAACTGTAAGCATATAGGCGTAGCAAGACGGATTTTAGCCAGCCAACTAGGGTTTGAAAATCTTGCTCACCCGGTCGACCGTTCAAAATGAACCGAGATAATTTATTATAGAAAAATAGAATAAACAGGGTGGTTGGGTGTTTAGGAGGGATTTTATTAACCCAAACCTTCACAACTGCATCAAAACCCATCCACGCTTTTGGGGGATTTTGGCAGATAAGCCATGTGTACCAAGTCCATCTAAATCCACCAGATCAGTGGTGGATTTCAACAGGTTTGGTTTGAAGCAATTATTTAAAGCAGAGTGAGTGATGGATTTTGATGGAAGGTTTACTTAACAAAAGTTTGGGTTAAATTTATTACCGGTGAAAAAAAAAAAAATTGGTATTTATTTTAATTGTTTAGGTATTTTCTATGCGAGTTAGTGTTCGAGGATGCTAGGCAGCGAGTCTTGACAGTCAATACAACGCAATACAGTCTGTACAGCGCTATCAAAGATGCCGTGAAGGTGATTCATGGAGATTACGGTGCAGCTGCCATCGCTTGGGGATTAAGTGGTATGTGCTCATTGGTGTAGCTAAATGGTGCTTCACCTACGCTGCAGAAAGAATTCTGTGTTGATGGTCATGGTGATTAGGGCGCTTAGGAGTTCAGCTAGGAATTTAGATTTGTGGTGTTACATCCCAACTAGACCGACGTAGTTACAACTGTTACTTTACTTCCGCAAGTTGGGACCATCCCAACTAAGTTATAGGACCATATACATGTAGTATATGGATGATGTTGGACGTTTGTATTGACAAGCAATGTAAAATCCGTGTACATGTACACATTTAGAACAAAAGGTACCAAATACTCGGCTATCTCGACAAAACCATTCAATGTCACCCAAGAAATATAATGTCAACATCACCAAGAATTCCTGCTGAAATAAAACCCAACAATATTACAGCAGGTGTAGTTTGTCTACAGATTCCTTTGGTTTATGTCTTTTCTCTGTCCTCCATCTTGTTACAGTAAAGTACGTGAACCCTCAGACCGGCATCTTGCTGATTAGAGTACGACGCCAAAACCAGAAGATTCTCAGTACAACGTTACCATTCATGAAATCAATAGGCGGGCACCCTGTCACAATGCAAACATTACACATATCAGGTGAGTATAAGTGAGGTGGAATGGGGTGGGGTAACAGACATTAAACCCTAACCAAACTCATCCCATTGAAATCTAACTACATGCCTTTGCATTGGTTAATCACAGCACCAGAATCTGAGTAAAACAGTTTGAGTGTGAAGTTACTAAGGATGAGGAAGGTCGCTCGTAAATCACACTATCTAGTTCCAACTCCTTTGCACTTTAAACTCAGTGAGTGAGTGTGCAGAGCTAAATAGTACTTTATCGATTGAGTTCAATTAGCTCTATTTCCAGTTATCTTGTATTTTTATTGGTCATCATTGATCAAAACCTTGTTTAGAGTACTCTGAGAATAATAGGATATGACACCCGATGACTTTGTAAACTATTTTTCTCGAAGGAACTATCCGATCCTGCCAGAAATTTCTAGTCAAGTACAACAGACGACAGCTGGTGGTTCTGCTTAGGCAATGCCGGACAAAGGGTGAGGAATCGACTAGCGGGGTACAAATTAATATTATTCATTCTTTCTTGTAACGGCACCAAGGATCCTCCTAAAAGCACACAAGCCTCAAGAATCCTGTACAGAGCAGACAATGGAAAGAAGTTACAGTTTTAGAGGCGGGAGGAAAACAATTCACAAGAATATCCTGGGGGGAAAACCCACAAAAAATCAGGCAGGGACTGAAAACCCAATCCACATATCGCCCCAAGCAGGATTTAAACCCGTGTCACAGCGGTGGAAGTTAAGGAAAGAAGCGCTATGCCAACCTGACTTATAGATCAGATATTATTTTGCTATAGACATGCCGTTGTCTTATTCATTATTGCATTTGTTGTCCGTCTTTGTTATTTGCAGAGGAGAGGCAGAAGATTCAGGAATCGATTTGTCGATGTACCCTGCAGGAGGAAGAAGAGGAATTTGGAGAAGGTGCCTCGGAAGACACATAGCGAAACCCAATCGTCATCATGGAGCAAATCCAAACATCTTACTTTCCGATGTGCGTCAATTGTGATGCTAACTTCTTCGAATCAAATACCAACACTCAACAGAGGTTTGAAATGTTTCAAATCAATCATCAGATCTGAGTGCTAGTTTGTCTGTTAAACACTCGTGATCGGCAAAGTTAGTGTTTGGAAAGCTGTCCTGCGTTTATTGGCACTGCTGTTTTTCTGCATCTAGTTGAGTTTTTCTATGTGGTTGTATGATGGACCCTAAGCAATGAACATGCAGCAAACCAGGGCCTTTCTTCTCTACTTGCACAGGCATCACGACAACACTTCCTTCTTTCAGAAATATCTGTATTTTGAAATGACTGAGATATAACTATATTGTCGGTAATAAGGAGGCTTTTATTTTTTGCAATACTGTAATGTTGACGCTTTGTACAAGTTTACATATTTCATAAACTTAGAAAGATTTGCGGTAACACCATGTGGAAGGATTAGCACTAACCCTTCCGAAGGATCTCTTTTGAGAAGAGGTAGGGTGGTTCTGATAATAACTGGTGATTTAACACGACGTTTCGACCAGTATGCTCTAGTCATCCTCAAGTGAGGTGACCACCTGACCTCTTCTCAAAAGAGATCCTTTCACATGGTGTTACCGAGAATATTTCTAAGTCTAGTCTCCACCAAGCAAAGCTTTAAATCTTTTATATTTCATACAGATGCAACAACCCTTACCCTCAAAGCATTTTTTACAAGAAATCTTTACAAAATAAGTCAAAATTCAACACTTTTTAGTAGGCCAGTAACACGATGTACATGTACAGCGAGGCATGCTATACAATATCAAGTGTTACATTTTGCAGTTAGTTTCTAGAGAGTGAGTTTAAATAGTTAACGTAAGAATCAAGACAAATTGTATTTGATTAGATTTTTAGTACAAACTTTCCAGCACAAGGTTTCTAGATTAAAAATAAGATTTTTAAAGCTATAGATATTTTAGCTGTTAAACTAACCACAACAAGTACAAACCCATAACCCTATAATAAATTGTTACCGAGTGATTTGAATTTTCCTTTAATTGTTCTTTTTGGTTAAGTATTCATTCTGTGTAATAAGTAATCGATCCTTATTATTAAATGCGTAAATATTACAATACAAGGCCCAGAGTATAATACAGCCAACCATTGTTTATGGGACAACAAAAAGATAATTAATTTCAAAATTATTTACATGGCTGTATTTCCAAGATATAAAGAAGAATGTTCAAAACCTAAGTTTTGAGCTCAGTGGATATCACACAAAAAACGGTGAAAAACCTTGTAAAGTCAATTGACTGATCGTTGGAAATCACCTACTTTTTTTAAATTCTTCTAAATGACAGCAATCCTGGTGTTGAGTACCAGCACGATCTTTAACCGAAACAAAATATAAATGATCCTATACCTTCCATCTAAATCATAACCTGTTCCCGGTCTTTGTTCATCAGCTACTTGTTGTTTACTATTAGCAGCCAGAAATGTCCTTGTTCTTTCCTTTCCGTCCAAATCTAGGATGTTAGGATCAAACCCTTGCTCCTTACACCCATACCTTCCATCTAAATCATAACCTGTTCCCAGTCTTTGTTCATCAGCTACTTGTCGCTTACTACTAGCAGCCAGAAATGTCCTTGTTCTTTCCTTTCTGTCCAAATCTAGTCTTGTTAGGATCAAACCCTTGCTTATTACACCCATACCTTCCATCTAAATCATAACCTGTTCCCAGTCTTTGTTTATCAGCTACTCGTTGTTTACTACTAGCAGCCAGAAATGTCCTTGTTCTTTCCTTTCCTTCTGAATCTAGTCTCGTTAGGATCAAACCCTTGCTCCTTACACCCATAGATGGCCCAGGCCGGGGTCTTAGACATGTAGTCAGATGCTGTGAATCTCTTCTCTCCATTACTTGACTCGTACTCTGCAATGAGCTCATGGAATCTGAGGTAATCAATCCATGTCCACCATCCATCATCCTTCTTGAACTAAAACAAACATACATGGTCAAGTTGGATTTAAAATCTGGGATTTATGACCAATACTCACATGAAGTGTGATAAAACCCCCAGTAAAATCATTTCATTCAATAATATCAAACAAAAATAGAATCGTTATGCTATACTAAACCTCTTCATTGAGTTGATATAGTGGTAATATTTTCATTTTCTTTAGAAAGTTAAACTTAATTTCTTTCCAAAAACACCAAGACGACAAATTTGGCCCACAGGTTTTTGAGATTCGATCATTACAAAATTGACAGCCATTCCCATTTTGGCAAAAAATCGCCACAAAATTGCAGGCAGTAGCACAAAAACCGTAGATGCTATGCTAACTGTTCGTCAATACAGTAGTCAGGTACCCCACCTTCTTGTGGGCAATAAGTACACAGTTTGAGTGCTCATGCTCGCTGGCCACATCAAAGTCTGGTAGCAGGTCCACCAATTTCTGGACGAAGCCCACAACCTCTTCATGCCAGGGAACGTTCTTCATGGTCAGGGTGCTAGCCTTGGAGTCACCGCAATAGGTCACTCCCTGGTCAAAGGTCACAAAGGTCAACATGGCTTAAGTTTCGCTGCAAGTTTCTGTACATTACCAAAACACCAGTACGTCTATACACGTCACAGTTCTCTGCAAATTGTGTGTAATTTGAAGTAAAAAAAGAAGTCTTCATGCTTATATCATCATTTTGTGAAAGTAGGCCACAATTTTAATGAATTGTTTTCTCACCTTGACCTCAATGAAGTCTGGTTTGCCTATGGTGACCAGGTGAGCATAGGCCTCAATCTCCTCATTATTCCAACCGTTGACGATGGTCAAGCGATACACTGTCCTCTGACCCTGTCAAATTGCAATTACAAAAGTCCAATGGTTCATTTCAACTGGTGGTGTTTTTTAACTGATTCCAATCAACAACTACATAAACAAGTTGTAAGAATTATTTGTATTAGGATAATTGACGTTTTTTTGCATTTTGTTTACAAAAATACTAACAATATTAAGAAGGCTACATAACAACAAAAAACAGCCTTAAACATGGTAAAGCTAAAATTGTGTGTATGTTTTCTCCATTTTCTATTAATTTAAACCGTAAACGATTAGTTATTACGCACCCCTACTTCATATTTTGAGTAATTTAGATGTTTCACATGGACTAAATGTAAATGATCTTATAAATTGACCTTTTCTGACAGAGCCTCGAGACTGCTAAGGAATCTTGGCCAGAAATCCCTGAACAGCGGTCTATCAATCTTCTTCAAGCTATCCTTGGTGCTTGCGTCAACACTCACATACAGCTGGGTCACTGGCACCATGCTTCTGTAAAATTTTAAAAGAAAAGAAATCATCTTTTTTTAACAAGAATGATTATATTTTTGAGACACATAATTACGTGTCGGCAACAGCTAACATAACAGAAAAATGTTACTTTTGTCTCACAAAAAGTCAAGTAAATTTGTCCCTTTTTCCCTCGTGATACAATCCAGTTTCTGATAATGTAGAATAGAGAACACACAAAATATTAATAATAATAATATCGCAATGACTACAAATTTAACATTTTCTGAAAGAAAACGTCTCAAAGGCTTTATGGCCAAAGAAACCCCACAGATGCAAGCTCATTATCTCCTCCAAGAAATCTTGCCCACCTGAGTCTGTAAAGAACGTAAATATATGAACAAAGTGTAATACCGATATATCTCTGGTCCTAATACCTGATTGCGTCAGGGAATTGAGCATTGGTGACAAGGAACGTGGAGATCTTGCGACTGTGAAGCAGCTTAGCAAAGCGGTTTATCTTTGGATACATGATGGGTTCACCAACTAATGACAATGCACAATGCTGGGCATTCATGGCTTCGGCAAGTCGCTCTGGCTTCACCCCTGGAACACCTGTTGAAAAGAATAAGTCACTTAGACAAAGTATCAATTTAACAACCTCAAGTTATGATTTCATTGTCCGTCAATTAATAAAATGTTAATTCTCCCGGCAAAAACAAGGTCTACGTTAAATTAAGTGGAAAAAACCTTACACTAGTGATCACCAGCTCTGGAATGGTTAGACGTCTTTTAGCATTTTAAACTGAATAATACAACTTTTTGACAGTGGACAATAGAATGCCTTCAATTACCAATATAACAACAGTATCTTTAGTTTTGAAAGGAAAAGTTTAAATTTGTTAAAATTGTAAATCAGTAACAAGACTTTCCAATTTAATAACAGAAAATGATCACTAGTTTAAAATGGCTGATATGTAAGTAGACTGCTGTCAAGTCAAGACGGGTATTCAATTGGTTTTTTCCTGCAATTTAGGTTTTATTACCTCTGAACTGTTTGATGAGTTGGTAGTGATTCTTAAGAACCCCCTCTAGGATCTCTTCTGGTTCATCCATCTTCCATTTCCACTCTGTACCCACTGGGTTGGTGTGATGTCTTGAAGGAATCCAGGAAGAAACATTTACACGGTGGGACATTCTTAGATATGATCTTGTTTTAAAATGTACCATAAACTTACAAAACTAATGAAACAAGACTACTGGACTAGAGAACTTACAAGATGGGGAAGAGTTTCACGGCCTAGGCAGGTGGCTTCTAGGCTCAAAATGAACCATAAACACAAAGTTTATGAATTTAAAGCGATATCATGGCAATTACTCTAATGACCTGTTTTTGAAATCTACAAGAGACAATTTCAAGCTAGCCTGGTATGACAACTGACCTCCAGCAGAAGACACACTTGTTGGCACAGGCTAGGCTGGGGGTGGATTCCATACAGCGATGGCTTTCAATGCCGTAGAAGGTGTGTTTGTAGCAACCACCACGACCACGCAGCATGCTCTGATAGAACAAATAACAACAAATGGTTAAACGAAAACACAAACAAATTAAAGGAAGGTTTTGGAAGGTTAACGAGATTGTCATGATGAAATTCAGATCATGTCCAAACTGTTCTTCTGCCTTTTGATCTTTAATCTGTGACTTTTTTCTACCAACCTTTGTCCATCTGCAAAGTTTCACTCCAGAATGACTCCCAATAAGCTTGTATCCTAAAGATTAACAAAAAAGTACAGATAATTTGATAAACTGACTTAGGGTCTAATACCTATATACTTTACATCTCAATCGGTCAATACCAAGTACTAACCTTGTTTGGTGAGAGCCTTTCTCAGCATTGGTGTGATCATTTCTCTGGGTTCTGAGAATTTGTCTGATACCCTAGACTCCTGAGAAAGACACATAAAACACAAACAATTTAGTAGGTTCAATAATATGGCTAAGCAAAATTCCAGTAAGCAATCTTTAAAATCTACTCAGTTGGATTTTCCTATGACGTACTTCAGGCCTCCTGACCCAAGTCCATCATAATTCATTAAAACACAGTCAAGCATAAACTTGCAGGTCCCAAAAATGCCACCAAAGAGGGGGTATGGTTTTTGATGGAGTCGGGAACGTTAGGCTTAATCCAGTTAAATCCCTGCCATCCTGTTAACCATCCTTTTCAATAAAAACCCTGAAGCAGGAACTTTGATCTCTGCCCTTTGCCCTCTGACCCCTCAACCTTCCACTAACCTTTGTTTTCTTCATCTTCTTCATGACCTTTCCCAAGTCTTCCAGGTCAGTCAGTCCGTTGGTCTGTGTGATTCTGCTCTTGGCATCCTCACTGCCATCCGCCATGTTTTCGTCATCATCATCGTTATCCTCCTCACTGGAGCTGTCGTACATTTCCTGGCAAACACAGAAATAAGGTTACAACAGAATTCAAACTTTAAAACATTCAAAACTCCGGCAAGGATGTATGACTCTAAACAGTACAAAAGACCATATGGATTTTTTAGGAGATTTCTTTGAAAACCATCATCAAACGCTATTTCTTCGAAAGTTCTTCTAAGAGAGAATTCTGAAAAATTTAAGTGATTTCACCCCCCCCCCCCCCCCCCCCCCTCCACGTATAATACTACTGAATTTAAAGATGTACCTCTTCCTTGAGATCGCTGCTTTCATTCTGGGTTTCCTGGCAACAACTTCCTTGTGTCTTTCCACACTCGCAGGCCTGCTTCCCTGAGGAGGTCTGCTTCTCTGAGGAGCAACAATCGCTGGCATTGGTGGTTAAAGTTTGGACAAGTGTCGTTCTCCAGGCATCAAAATCTGCTTCTATACCTGTAGAAATAATCAAATGGAATAGAGACCATTGAAATAATGCAAAGCTAATTGACATTCAAGTTAGATTTACTGTTTGAGGGCTAAATTGGATGAAAGGCACAAATTACCTCCGTGTTTACTTTCAGCCACATTCTGGTCTCCTTCTCCTCTTTCAACTATGGAAGATGCGCTTAGCATACTCAACCACTTGTCCACATCTACGGCAACCTTGAAATGAAATATCAATGAATCAGTAACAGACTATTACTTCATCGACCCAAGTCTATGGCGCTTGCTTGAGTCAGGATTATCAGACTAAGAATTTGCCCAAAACAAATTCCACAAAAAAATAGTACCTGATTATAATGGCCTTCATATAGTGAATTGCCCAGTCCAAAGACAGCGTACTTCAGCCCTTGTAGGAGAGACTTGTTAACTCGGAAGTCTGTGGTGGCTTCTTCCAGCCATCGACAGAACCAGGCAGTGCTGTCTGGTGGCTTGCCCTCTGAGTAGGTAGCAAGGATGAAGATGCACACATCTAACCCATCCTTCTAATGAAGAGAAATGAGAAAAAGAATAATAAATGTATGAGCCAAAACTCTAAGGTCCTTCAAAATCCACTAGAAGGTTCCAGAGGAATCTTGAAGAAAAGGTATCTTCAGATGTTAAGAATGTGTTTGAATCTATTGCTCTAATAAAGTTTTCAGATTTGAAAAAATCTTTGTTTCCACAATCTTGGCAAAATCAAGAAAAAAAAGTTACTCTTTACAATGGAAACAATATTTTGGATATCTCTATTTTATATCACTAGGAACATGTGAGACTCAAATTAAAAAAATACATTGAACTGTTTCCATTCAACAGGGGCAAGTTAAAATTAAAGCTTACAATTGAACTATTTCTTACCTCTGGGATAATGTGACGTTCTGGGTCAAAGGTCTTGAGATCAATAACCTCAGCAGCAACACCACTTAAGGTCATTGTGTTAGCCAGATCTTCTGCAAAATGCTGCAACAAGAAATGCAAGATAAACTTACTGGGAGATTTAGCAAACTTTCCCCCTTTCATTCCTGAAGGCAATGCTTTCCCATGCTGCCAGTTAGAAAGTTGTTAGAACCAAAAAGTAGAAAGGTGTACCCTAAAAATGGAATCATAGAAACGAACCTTTGCATTTCCAGTTTGGGTGCCGTACAAAATTCTCAGTCTGTACAAACTTTCTGCCCGGCGACCTCCAGTCCCATCTCCATTCTGATTGGCTGTGGCTGCACCTGTCGCTCTTGATCTAGGTTTTAATTGGCCGATGCCACCTGTTGCCTGCCTGGGTGACTGGTGTCTGTCTTCTGCTGGTGCTGCATTTGGTACGTGCATGCGCGCATTTCTCACTTCCTAAAATAGGAATGTTATTAAGAAATTAGAAATTAAGTTATTAGAAATGTAAATAAGGCACAATTATACATAACGGTGTTAAGAATCAAGATTATATACATAAAATATTCAAACTTACATTTTCATTTTTGTTCCACCAAATAATCACTAGCAGTATTGTGGCTGCTCCAGTCACAAATGACACACCATACCAACAAGGTGCTGATGTCCATAACGTAGTGACCAGTTTACTTCCCCAAGATGCTTGTGTCAAGGACAAGGCATCGTCTATGTGTTGATAAACAGATGGAAATAAATGATATTACATGGAGTTTTAATCCTTTTAATAATTGAAATAATATTTGATGAAGTGCCAGCACAAGACCTAAAACAAGGTTCCTGATAAATATAAACACCTCATTAAAAAAAAGTGATCATACTGTGCATATCAAAAATCACTCAATTGAATTATTACAAATTAAATTTACATATTTTTAAAATGGCATTTTTTTTATATACACAGTTTAACCTTGTACTGACTGTGACAGCTTAATCTTTTGATTTTACAAAGTTGATCCGCATCACTCTTAAAGAGTAAATTGTTTACATAAAAACAAAACAACCACGCATGGCAAACAGCGCCCTCATGAAGAAAACTATATTGCCGACATATTGCGTATGCTGTGGATCGTGGATTGTAATGCACAAACCACAAGTTGAATAAGTTAGAAAAGGCTCGATAAAACACGAAGGTCGCATTATTAAAGCAAAACAAAGAATTCAAGGTGTACGTTACAATTAGATTTACCTTCGACTTTACTTTTGTCTGCAAATACACAATTCAATTCATATAAAAAAACAACTAAAGTGCACAGAATGAGACAAATAGATTTTCTCGTGGAGGCTGCCATCTTTAAAAATGCATCATGGGATAGAAAAATCATTGATATTTTTATGACAATTCCCCGGCTCTAACTTTGCTATTTTCTACACAAATATATATTTTAGAAAAAATTTCTAAAGTAACTATTTCAATAATTGTAAATATTTATAGAAAATATGCCCTAAATTATATTTTTATTTGTTTTTACTTTAAATAAACGAAATAAAATGTGTCGCATGTATAAAAACGCTGTGAATAGTAATGCTTTTTGTACATGTGGCCAACCAGCATTGAACACATGCGTGGTATTAAAAAAGCGTCAAAGCAGCTCGCGCGGTGCGGTACGTGACGGGCACGGCACGGGGAAGCAGATGGCAGTGTTTGGCACGTCGGATTCATATGAACTTGTTTTAAAATAAACGCCAAAAAGACTCTTTCTGAATCGCCTCCTCACATGTCACATCACTATGATGACCACGACAAATCTAGCTGTCGTCTTGTTCTGCTTTGTGTGTTGTATATCGGTGCACCCAGCCACAGCAACTGATGTGGTCTTTGCCGTCAACTGCGGCGGCCCGGCTCATCGCGACGTCCACGGCGTGGAGTACGACGGGGACCCGCTGGACATCGGCGTGGCCTCGGACTTTGGGAAGAATCTGGCGGTGATCGGCCGGGTACCTCAACAGGACGCTACCCTTTATCAGACGGAGCGGTATGATGTCAATACCTTCGGCTACACAACCAGCATTGAAGAGGACGGCGAATATGTGTTGGTGCTCAAGTTTTGTGAAGTGTGGTTTGGTGCGTCACGACAGAAGGTGGGATAACAATTTAAGATAAAAAATTATCAAATGTAACATCCCTTTTTCGATCTCAGTTACATATTCTTTGCTCTATGCATATAGTATCACAATTAGATGAATTATTGGTGTCGGAAAGTGATGAATCACAAATTTGTAAAAAAAACAACCTCAAATTTGATTTTGAAACTATTTTTATAAATCCTTTCCAATTTTGTTAAATCCTGGGTTGTCTGGATTCATTCTTAGGTTATTTACATCGAATTAGCTGCCGTCTTCACTGTTGTGTTGTTTACCCAAAAATGTCCCTTAAACAATATCTTGCCCTTTAACCCTAACTCCCTCACCATTGTTATTGAACAATACAATTCCTTCAAAATCCTCCAACTTTCTTTGTTGTGTAGGGAGTTAGGGTTAATATCTATGTTTAAACTAAACTAGATAAACTACATGATGTACGGTAGTTTGTAAAGTACAATAACTTGAAACTTAGTGTTCGTGCTTTTTCCTTCTATTTAACATGTTGCAGGTTTTTGATATAGTCCTGAATGATCTACACACAGTGGTTTCTGGACTAGATATCTATGACGTTGCTGGACGAGGTACGGCCCATGACGAGATCATTCCATTCACAGTCACCAAGGGAAAACTGAAGGTGCAAAAAGAAGCCTCTACATTCCATGGAGATCTCCACATAGAATTTGTCAAGGTAATTTTTAATTCATTTGTCTTCCAGTTATATATTTATTTATTTATTTATTGTATTTACTTATTGATTGATTGATTGATTTAATATATTAAATAATTTGTTGTTTTGGTTTTTGTTGTTGTTTTGGGTTTTTGGTGGATTTTTGTTTGTTTGGGGGGAGGCAATTTCAATTGTCTAGAAATGGCCACTTGTCTAGTCTATATTCAAGTATCATTAGGAACAACCTTAAACTTGTTTTATTTGATAGCTATGAACTGCAGTGCTGCTAGTTGCAGTAAAAAGCTGACTTTAATATTGGCATGATGTACGTAAACAAACTTATTGTTAACTGCTGCAATATAGAATATTTTTTTGTACTCGTCGATGATGCATACATATCACGTGCAGCTTCAATTTGGGTGTGTATCCCGCAAGCTTGAAGAAAAGTCACACAAACATCACAACAGTCAACAATTGATACCTGCAGAATTGTCCCATTTATATGTGTAAAGAAGATCTTCATTAGTCATACTGTGTCAGTATTGATTTGTCATTAAATTTATAAAACATGTATCAACAATAATTTGACAATCGGACTGTCACTGAACGTGTGCGTTTCAACAAAGTAACAATCAACTACATGTACATGTAGTACTGTTAGTAGATAAGCAACAACTTGTGTAACGGCCATCTGATATGGAATGCAGTGTTTGTTTTTTTTTGGATATCTGGTACATGTACATGATTGAATCTTTTGTAAATTTTTTTGTTACTGAACTAAATCCAAGCAGATCTACAATACCAGTGCCAGTCAAAGCATGCTACTCAACAAAACTACATACTACAGCCCATCAATAGTTTTACATAAATTAATTTAACCTTTGCTCTTCTTCACACTCATTGTGCATTGGCACGTACTACTGTCATGCAATAAACAACTCTCATAGAGCAAGAGCATACGTAGGCCTGCACGAACCGCACTGTAGAACCAAATAGTTGCAGTTGATTTCTTCCTAGCTATGCCAGCAGTCTCACACTATTCAAATGAGCCATCATTAGTTGAGTCACTTGTTCTACTCTAAGCAGCTTAGTAGTCAAGTGTAATGGCTCAGTCTCAGCTTAGCGCTGCTTGTCTCATCCTATTTACACCTGCTGGAATTGATTTTACACTTGCATATATTCCTCCATGCTTTAAGCTAGGCCATAACAATAAATCATTCTACACGGATATGATGTTGGCTAGAATTGTCACTGAATGCACATACAATGTAGGGTCATAATATTTCAGCTGTGTAATCATTAAAATACATTTTAGTTTAGTGAAATCTTTGCGTCAAAAAAATGAACACAAATGGATACATTTTTTCATTTTTTACAATAATGTGATATAATATGCACTGAAAACTAAAATTTAATGATTTTTTTTTAATAACCTGATTCAAATTCATTGTATTGTTACTTGAATCAGCAAAAACAATAAATCCAATTTTTTTTCTCAAGTGGTGTGTTATTATTAGGTTTCAGTCATAGAAATATGTCGGCTCTTGAGTCACTTTATCCATTCCAGTAATCTTGTGGATATTTCAAGCCTTGCACTATCAGTCAAGCACGATAATCTCTTCCATTGCAAGTTTGATGCAGCTTCATGTTTAATGCATATGTGCTGATAGATAGTCGCTTAGTCTTTGTTCTCATTGCATTGTGTATGCACTCAGTCCAAGGATGCCACCGGAGAGTCGGGCTGCAAATAATGAGGTGCAAAAGTGCAGATCAAACAAATTTACTGGGCAATTTACGGGTACAGTGGACAATGCACAAATGTATTGTGCAGACCTATACATGTACATGAAAGTACCACTGCAATGCAGTATACAAGTACATGTATACTACATTGGCTCTTGCACCACATAACGATCGAGGGTCGAGACACAAAAGAGCACAAAGGGAACAAAAGCCCCTCGGTCGATGGTATGAATCGCAAAATTCGGTCCTCGATCGTCGGGGCAAGCGCTAGGCAATAGGGTTTGGGTATAACATAGGAATAAAGGAAAACACAATATCGATCCTCGATCTTTATGTGGTTCACGACTGTATGTACATGTACATGTACACTTTGTGTACAATGTGTGGTAGTAGGGTGTGTGCAAAATCCTTTTGATTTTGAAGGATTCAGGACTGTTAGGGTTAAAAGACAGTTTGTTGGCACGTGTACAGGGCTAGTAAAAAAGAAAGTGACCTTAGAATAAGAACAAATAAATAAAATGAAAAAACTTTGGGACAAATTAAATATTATTGACAAGTAACATTTTGTGTTCACAAATTCGGTCTATTGTTAACCAGTTCGCGCCGGATGACGTATATAAACGCAAAGTTTTCCCCAAATTCGAAACGGATGACGCATAAACACGCTAAGTTCAAGTTCGGAAATCTCTGTCAGCAGCGAGCAAGGCCGGAAATGCGTGGGTGTGCTTCCCGGCACTATCGGCCTGAACACGCTTCGGATCGAGTTTCGTTAAAAATAATCCCGCCCCTCGGCTCGGTGATGTTTAAATAATCCCGGCGCGAACTGGTTAATGTGAACTTAATAAAAAATACAATATATTTGTATAGCTCCACAAGAACAGAAAATGAAAAAGGGCCTACTGAATAACCAGACAGTATTTTTCACTGGCCTAAAACACCATTTGTAATAAGGGCTAATTATCCACACAGTATCTACTGGGAGTATAGAGAGTGGTTAGCCAAGCGTAAGTTAGCTCGCTGATCCAGGGAAAGACCCATGCTGGCTTGAAATCCCTGTGGAGTATCAGTTTGTTACAGAGCCATTTATTGAATGGCTGACTGGCTGCTATATTGGCAGGTTCAAAGGGGGGGGGGGGGTGGCCTTATAGTTAGGCTGTTTAAGTTACACTAAGCATATGACTAGACAAGTTAATGTTGAAGGTACTACAACATTTGTTTTGACTGTAATTTTCAGAAATGTATGGATAGGGGTTATTATTTTTGCCCAAGGATCCACAATATGCCTGTTTGCCTATGAAATTATTTTTTGTTGATTAATTTTTTAAATGTTTTTTCTACAGATTTAAATAATGGACAAAAATAATAGGCAGTTTTAAACAAATCAACTGCACACACAATGATAAAGTCATGATTCACACAGATTGCATTAGCAATTATGCAAAAAAACCACCATTTTTTCCCCCAAGTGCTCTCCATTCCTGTAGGAAAACCTTTGTTTTCCCAAAATGGGTTTTCAATTAATCAAACTAAAAATATACATTAAACCAACAATATGCATTAACCCTAACCACCCTTAGTCCATCAAAATCCATTTCCTGTTTTGGAGGATTTTAGCGGATTCAGGATACCTCCATATTGAACAACTGGAGAAGTGTGATGGATTGAGGATTTTAAGCCTAGCGTTACTGCAGGAGTTTGATGGATTCAGGATACAGAAATTCAGGTGATGGACGGTGATGGACTCTATGGAGAAACTCACTGCATGCCACCTATGTATCCTGAATCCGTCACAGTCCATCAAACTTTTGCTGGTGGATTATGATGGACTCAGGATATCTCCAGAATGCATACTGGTGGAGTCTGATGGACTCAGGACACCAGCAGTTTTTGCAAACCAAAATTGGTGGACTGTGGTGGATTCAGGATACTTTCTAGTAAAAGCCGTGAGGGAGTTAGGGTTAATCAAACTAAAAATATACATAAACCAACAATATGCATTAATCAAACAAATAAACTATCACTACAGGCTTCACGTACTCAACACTTTAGACATGAACGACCTTTCATGCACATGAATTCTTAGAACACACACACAAGATAAGACTAGATGTTGCAACTTCAATGTCATAAATAATAATAATAATGATATCCTTGGCAAAGATGTGTGCAGGCAGATGAGATTGCAAATGGTGATAATACTGAGCCTTTTCCGTGTCGCTCGGTATAGGGTTAAACCTGTACAATGTGTTTTATATATCAGAACTTGATCATATTTGTTGCCGATAGCACTCAATGATTCAAGCAGATGGCTAGGCGTTGGCTGGCTCATCAAGGCCTGGCATTTTGAAGTGAGGTCCTTATCGATGACAAGTACTCAAGCCGGAATTTCTAAACAGGTTGTCATAATTTACTGGAAA
The DNA here is from genome assembly GCA_037893245.1 of Crossaster papposus. Classification (NCBI taxonomy): domain Eukaryota; kingdom Metazoa; phylum Echinodermata; class Asteroidea; order Velatida; family Solasteridae; genus Crossaster; species Crossaster papposus. The sequence continues at coordinate 1,393,220 of JBAIAA010000072.1, read as the reverse complement.
TTAGAAAACCCAAATTTTATTTTATTTATTTATTTATTATTTACCCTGGGGTAACCTCTCAGTGAAACACTGTTTTTCAGAGGGGCCCAGCAATTATACAATTGGAATTGCAAAGGACCCGGCTACAACGTAGTCGAGCCGCTGGCACGTAAAGGCACCTCTGGCAGCCGGCCACATCGACTCATATGACTACGGAGGACAGCCTGAGATAAAAAGTGATTTTATATATATTTTTATTTATTTTGTCCAATTGAGCCAGGAAATTGAGAATGTAGCATCTATAAAAAGGTAAAAACAAATGAAAAACTCTTAATTTAAAAAAAGAAATTAAGACACTAGCATTCTGCATACATTTTGTATGTCTGTGTAGTGAATATCATTTAGTTGTACAGATTGACATAAAAACGAAATGGTGGTTATAAATTTAAAAATAAAAGGAGAATATGTGAATTTAAATGAAATTTCAAATCAACGTGTGCTCTTTTTCTTAAGACTAAGAGTAATATTATTGACACACAACAACTAATAAGTCATAGTTACAATGTAGATACAATGTACAAATGTTCTCAAATAGCACATGAAAAGTTATTGCAAAACTAGAAATACGTTTTGATTAGTTGGCCCTCTGAATGTTTAGATCGTGATATTTCACCGTTGTTTGTCATCTTACATTTAGGTTTCCATGTATCCACCGTATACAATATCATCCTTCGACGAAAGTAATCATACGTATACATGTAGCTGTGGCATATTGCAGAGATTTTATTGTCCAGCTGAGCTCTATTCATCACGCATGATAACGAGTCTGGAGTCCATGCAGCATACGACTGCAATCAGCCAGGCAAACCAGCAATTCATAAATCAAGAATAAATTAAGAATAAATCATTATTGGGACTCATCTGTCCGGAAAGATAAAGGAAAACAGTAAAGGAACAAAGCAAAACAAAAGCATTTCTTTCAGAAAATATAAATCAAAACAAAGTGTTCTCCAATCTTTCCATCTGAAATAATTTCAAAGTTAGTGTATTCTGAAATGGCTTGCACATTGTGTAGGCTAATTTGTACAAACGTTTTTATTTTGCAATATAAAATGTGATGTGTTGGGTGATTTATTATGTTTATCATATTTATAATTTGTATTACATTTTTTTTTAATGGTAATTGACATTTTGAATTATAAAGGGTAATTATCGTGTGACAGCGTATGTGTTACATGTACAAAAGGTACCTGTACATTACACATTTCCTGTATGTCTGCTTTTTGTTAGTGAATTATTGTGACAGATGGGCTTGTTGCTAGTTGTCACTATTTTCATGATTTTGTTTAACAAGACTTTCTGCTTTCTTACCCCGGTTATGATTGAGTAAGGACATGGTGGATATTCTGTTGCTTCGATCAACCATAACGGAGTTAATGTATAATTTCAGAAATGTCTTGTTTTCCTCTCATACAAATATCTGTGGATTATGAACATGTACACTTTAAATGTAGCATAATTTGGTTATAGTAATACATGTACTTTGTGTACATCAACTAAATTATTTTGAAAATGCTCAGCCTAAAATTACAATCAGTGAACAATTTATTTTACTTCCGAACACAGATCCATGTAGATACTTTGATTAGCCATGTGGTTTGATAATTCAAACAATTAATTAACTCAACCTTATTTTGATTATTGTTTTTATTTAATTTGTTTAATCAAGGGAGATTATGACAATCCGAAAATCAACGCCATCGTAGTTTACAAAGGGACAGTCGATGGTAAGTTTGAATCCAAACATTTCCCTGATTTTGTTTTTCTTTCGTGGGCGGGGGGGGGGGGGGGGGGGGGGGGGGGAGGAGGGGGGAAGAGGGTAGAGGTGGGAAGAGGGTAGAGGTGGGCCATTGAGAAAGTCAGTGGTTCAGTGGTGTTCAGTGTTTCACTCACTAGCTGTGGTTTTTAATGTACCAACACGGTTCCCTTAACAGATATACCCAAGTTACCACCACTACCGGGCGCTGATCTCGATGAAGATGACACAGACGATAGTGATGACGAAGAAACTGAAGAGATGAAACCCAAGCGACACGTCACATCGGGGCCCAAAACCCCCGATCCATACGCAGCCGACGAAAGTAGCTTCTTGTACCCAATCCTCATAGCTTTAGCAATTTTTATCCCCACGCTATTTTGCCTGTGTAGACTTTAACGCATTTCTTTCGTGTTTTTTGTTGTTGTTTTTTTAGTTAGTGGTATTTTGTTATGGTGGGTTAAATGTACGTCGTGTTTGTCATTTTTTGAGAACAACTGTTGACCAGGATGTATATATTTATGCAATGTCAAGAGAAGGATGATGTTTATAACGTTTTTTTGTCTGTGTATTGTACTAGAGTGGGATAATGGTTGTCAGTTCCACTTTGTCATTTCGTTGTGTGAAACTAGAAGATTTGTCAATGGTTGTCTGAAAGAAAAGGAAAATAATCTAAGGCTTCGGAAAGTCGTAGATAATCAAGGGGAAGTTTTGGAATGATACAGAAGATATTTTCTTCAAAAGGTTTCACAAAAGTACCTAAAATGCTTGGATATGTATACATGTATTCATGAATTTCTGAGAACCTTTTTACATGTGTATGTGCACTGTCTGGCAAGTAATAAAAACAAACTTCTGACAATTGCAACTAGGATATTTAAGTTGATGCACAACTGGTGCAATATTGTCAATTTTGCGTCAAGAATTTGATCCTCGTACCCAAAACACTATTAACATCATTAAGTTGTCTGTATGATGCTTTGACATTTTCACCCCTGGTGCTATTTTTGAGTTTTACAAATCGTGATCGCTGGCAATGTGACTATAATTCTGTTCTTGTGGGATAGGCTGGTTCCAGCCCCACAATCAGTATCTGATAATGCACTGACCAGGAGCCAGTCTGCTTGCAAAATGCAAATCCAATACTTCTATGCCCAAAGTAAACACCTTATTATGGGTTGTAAATGACCAAATAATCAACATGAAAAGGAAGATTTGGCTTGAAGTAAAACATACAAGAGAAAAACATGAACTTTGTGTAGAGTACGAGAAATCCCCTTTGCACAGTGCCACTTTGTTTCTAACGGAATTGAAACCTGAATATTAAGATGAAGTCTGTACAGAGTGACAATGAATTGGTAACAAATGAATATTGCAAAATGCTTTCAATATTGACGTGAAATTTTCTTTTACAGTGATTTTCATTGTTCCAGATATATTATGTAAACTTAGTGTTATAAGGGATACTGTACATGTACATGTACTTGTAGCTTCAAACAAAAAATCCTAATTAAAAAAAGGGTTGGAATAGTCAAAAGCTGCAAATCAAATTTGTTTTTTTAACTTTATGTACTTTTTAGATGTATGCATAACAGGGTAAACAGTATATTTGAGGGATTTTGTTGAACGACACGTTGGGCATTGCATACAAACATGTTTGTAATGTTCCACTTGCCATAACCTTTAGGTTTTAGCATTACAATGTGATACATACATGTAGGAATGAGTTACAAGTGCCAACTAACAACGCAGCACATGATATGACCTTTGATATGTGCACCGTACTAATTAGTTGAGTAGGTATACATGTACCAACTTAGTTGTGTTAATTGGACGTAGTATCAGTGAAAGGTCAGCTATTTCAATGGTTCACGAACTTCACGATAATATTTGACAGTTGAAATTAGACCCAAATATGTACAGTATACAAAGCTGTTTAGATGGTTCGCAGATTTTATTTCTATACTTTCTGGGAAATAAATAATTTGTGGGTGTTTTTTGGGTGTGAAACGGATATCAACGCACTTGCAGTCCACAGCTTCATCATACATGAAGATTTGCAGTGTAATCGGTTTTGTACACAAGTACAATAAATGTTTTTTAAGGCTATTCTATTTCCTTGATTGCAATAAATCAGTTTGTTCTAAATATGACAATTTTTGTTCCTTTATAGATAACATTTCCAACAATAAGTAACCTTGTATCGTTTTAATGACTAAGTTGTTTTATAAATTTGCAAAAAATCTATTTATCGCCCTGAGTGGTGGTGGATGCATGGATTTTCTGTTGAAATAAATTGATTTTGTTGGTTTGTGGCTTCGATACCTAAATGAAAGTAATGATTCTGTATGAAATATTTCAATTCCGAGATGTATATATATTTTTGAATATTAAGCCCGAAGTGATATATTATTGGCTCAAGAAGAACTTGAGATAAATCATTTTAATCTTTCTCCGTAAAAAAAAGGTTTTGAAAAGCTTACGTGAATGTTGATTGTTGTATGTAACTTTCAATAGTTAATAAGGCAGAGCTGGAGGATATTTGCCTTTTATTTCAATGATAGGCAAAGCTTTTGTCTATACACAGTGATTGGATTAAAATAACAAGCAATACTCGCCAGACACCCTCAATGAATAAGGTATATTTGTTTCCACTGAAAATGTATGTTTCTTTGGCGTAGTAGATGTACATGTCACTTTAGCCGGCCTGTTAGGTTGTTTTTGTGTAAAGGTTTTTAACAATTGATTATAATTTGGTAGGTTACATTTGGGGTAAATGGAAATGAGTCGATATCGTCATTACGAAGTTCATGTATTTGATCGCAAGGTGCTTTTACAAAGAACTTAATGTTTATTTAATGGCATTTTAATGCAATTCAGTCATATGAGTTTTTTTGTGCCATAGCATTAAAAAGATGTTTTGGAACTACAATGTACATGTAAAATTGGACACTTTTCAAAAGTACTAAATTTGTGGAGGATGCAATTGATTGTTTAAAATCAATTTTGAACTAGGTATATTTGTTTCAGATTTGTACAGTGTTATGTTATTCTTTCATTGCAGTACTTGTCTTAAAATGGATTCTTTTTTGAGTGTATATTTTGAAAAGAAATAGTAAATGTCGAAAGCCTATGTTTGCGTTCATCCTAACGAAACAAAAACTTGAATTTTAATGGGTAGAGTATTGTATATTAGTTCCAACTCTCTGTGTCATGGAACAATATGCAAAAAGGAGAACAATAAAAATAAAGGTGGTGCCAATTTATTTGGAAATACATTTAGATGAGTCTCCATTTTATTTTTTATTTTTAAACAGATTAATCATTTCAGCCAATATTGCGGATAGGAGTTGCAATTATACTTCATGGAAATGCCAAAGTCATAATGAATAGTGGTCTGCGTTGGGGGACAATCCGATATAATATGGGGGACAATCCGATATAATATGGATTGACATAATTTTTAGTCTAGAAATAATGCCCAAAGCTGTCGTATTTTTCCCGCTAATTCTTTCGTAAAATAAAGGAACGTACCCCAAACTTTTAAATTTTCAAAATCTCCACAGAAGAAACATGTCGGATTACTGATTCCAAACCGACAGAATGCCATTTACCGAAACACGGAGTTTGGTGTACAATGGTAAACTTTGACGCCCAAAAGTATAGATTTATTCAATTGATTTTGCAATTTTGTCTAGCTATTGAAAGTTATTCGATTGTCAATAGCCTAAGACATTGGACGAATAAATCCCCAGTATCTGCAAGATGATTACTTTGAAGAAATTGAAATTTTTAATCGGCAAGGCCAATTTATTTGTACGCAAAATAAAAACGGGAAGACGCCCAAAATCTAGTTGTTAAATCTACACATTGAAAGTGGGAGAAAGACGTAAATGTTATATCTTTCAAGAGCATGGGATATTATGGATTTTGTCTCTAATAAACCCACGTGTTTTTTTCGCAGCCTAGCTCGCGACCGAAGAATATCGGTGAACTTGTAAGTTGTACCCGATCAAACATCACTAAGCTAGCACAGATCATATTCCTTGCTCTATGCACAGATCAGGGCCCAATTTCTTGGCTCTGCTTACCGTTAGCGAAAAATCCCTGCTTACTATAGCAAAAAATTCGGTGCTTACGCGTAAACGTATTTCACGCGTTAGCAAGGAATTTTGGTCTCTGAGCATGCGTACATCCCGTAACTAAGGATTCTGTGCTTACCGGGTGAGCAAATAATTTTTCTGCTAGCGCGGTTAGCGGAAAATGGTGACCGTAATCGAGGAATTCTGTGGTTAGCAGAGCCAAGAAATTGGGCCCTGAACACATAAAACCGATTGTGCATTCTGTGATAGAGGGCGCTAGTGATGAGTCCCATAAAAAGCCAAAACTAAAGTTTATGCCGGAGGTAAATTCGTCAGCAGAGCGCAAGCGCTTTGGGCAAATTTCAAAAGGCTCAGTCAAGCATGACGTCTCGATTAAAAAAGAGTAGATTTACATGTACATGTATAAATATATTCAGCAAATTGTTAATACACAAGTCACAACACAGGGGCAATATGGTCTTGGTGACTGTGCTGATGATGAGTATGAATCTATGATCGGGGGTTTATGTTAAATTGCATGGACGGTGTACTAAGTAGTAACTAGTTATAGAAGTTCTATGTACGGATGTGTTTAACACAGGAATATTAAAGCCATGGCAGAAAGTGATATTGGTCTTCCCACTGGACTGCTGTGAGTAGATATGCTAACTATAATTATAAAGGGAAAAAAACCGGCCTATAACAAAGTAACTCGTGCAGAACATATGGCATGAAAAACGGACCCATGAAAAACTGGTGTGTGGGGGTGTGTGCGTTTGTTTTTGATTGAAATAGGGGACATATGACAAGGGGAACAATGGGGTCCCCTATTCCGCAAAGGTCCCCGATTCAGACTCGTGTGCAAATCCTATGCCGATCATCCGAAAACGTTAGAGTACAAACAAAAGAGGGAAGACGGTCGGACAATGCCCCGTCCCCTATTGACGGCATTTACCCACTTATATGTGTGTGCGTTTGTATTGACCGGCAATCGTGGTCGTCGGACAAAAGAATTGGGAGTCAAACAATGGGTCCACGATTGACACAACGTCCACAATCTTTTCCCGTGTACAAATCCTATGGCGATCATCAAAAAACGTTAGAGTATAAACAAAAGAGGGAAGACGGTCGGACAATACCCCGTGTTTGTAAACACCTTCCATGCAAGTTCCATTATTGTGGAGGTCGGACAAAAGAATTGGGGGGAAAACAATAGGTCTACGATTGACAGAAGGTCCACGATTCCAAATCGTGTACAAATCCTTTGGACTTTTGGAGGTCTTCCGAAAGCGTTCAGAGTACAAACAAAAGAGGGATATTACGGTCGGACAATGCCCGTCCACGATTAAAGGTGTTTACACATAGTACACTTCCGTGAGTTAGTCTTGCATACACACTGTGGACCTCTGAACAATATAGGTCCACACGATGCGGTAAAAGGTTACGGATACGGTTTGTGGACTTGCCCAGGTCCACAGTCCGTTTTGCCGTAGTATGAAAAAGAGCGCTAGAGGAAAAACGGGTTAGGGTTATATATAGAAAAGGTAAGAGGAACAGCTGAGAGGCCCAGAATCAGCATTTAAGGTTAAATCTGTTTTGGGGAGGCGAGAAAAATGAGTATTTAGCCAACGTTTTTTAACTACACGAAGACAAAGGAATGTCCACAGTCCGTATGTAGGTAAACCTAATTGTGTGTGCGTTTGTAAACACCTTCAATCGTGGTCCACGATTCCAAATCGTGTACAAGTCCTATGGAGGTCTTCCGAAAACGCTTGGGTAGTATACGTATGTATACTGCTGGATTAAAAACAATTGGCTATCCTACAAATTTTGATTACACAGAGATGTGAAATATGGCCCCAACGAAAACGTCCCGTCATCCTCATCAGTTGAATTCAGCTCCACCTACCATGAGGTCAGTCTCAGAGCCGATGACCCTCACCCAGCCCTCTCGGACTCGGAGGTGGTCATCGTTGACCGCTCACGGAAGACCTTGGCCCATGAGGAGCTCTACGAGCAACGCCAGAGGGAAGAAGAACAAGAAGAGGAAGAGCTGGATTTTATAGAGGCAACACAACGACTTCTTCCAGTGCCTGAATCACATGTGGGTCATAAGTTTAGGGTCCAAAAGTCGGCCATTTTGTCATATCCCTGTTGCCATGGTACTTTGCCATTCAAGTACGAGTCGATCGAGCAACAAGCATTACCATTTGTTGAGTGGGTAGTTTTGTATTTGTCAAGCTCTTGGGAAAAGACTGCATCAAAGAATGCATCAAAGAATGCATCGAATTACAAAATCATAGATGTCAGGTGTAATAGGGACAGGAATAAAGTGGACCCTAAATTTATAATAGAATACCCCATGTACAGGTACATACAACCTATTTATTAAATTACAATTCCTATCTTTATACCCTCTAGAGAGAAGCCAAGCAATAGTGTCCATTAGAACCTAAGGCCCAAAAAAAACATGTTTAAGGTACCGCCCGCTTCCTTTTGGGGGGCTGCCTCCTTTTTTTTTTTTTTTTTTTTTAATTTTTTTTTAAATTTGACCATTTTGGCAAAAACAAAAAATAAATATATATTTTTAATTTTGTGTACGATAATAAAATGTAAGATTGAGTCTGAATGGCAGGATGTACATAGTATTGCTTAGGTTCAGCCATGCATAATTGAGTATGTTCCAACCTCAAGGGTCAGTGACAATTACCAATGAAGGGTGACACACTGAATTGCCTGGACACTTGCACTGACCAATCAGATCACAAGCTATGATCAGGTGACCACTACTGCTGCGAGGTCAAACTCGGTCACCTGCGCTGTAAAAAAGGCACACCAACTCAAAGTGGGCGGGGCTTAATTATGACCAATCTGGTACGGTTCATTGTCAATCTCTTCTACATGTATTTTCAAATTTATTCCCAAAAGACTAATTTTGACATTGCGCATTTCTTGTTTGCAGGGATTGCAGAAGGTAAAACCGAGATCCTCATTTACGGGCCTGAGGTCAGAGGGTCAGTCATCAGGAACTTTGGAGGAAGTTCACAGTGACGAAAATCAGCCAAAAGAAGGTAGGAACTGACAAACATAGCCAGGGTGGCCAGGGGTTTCCCTTAACTTTTTTTTTCAGTGGCCCGCCGGGCTACCTAATTAGAGTTTTCAGTCGCCCGAAAGCATTTTCAGTGGCCACGTGTGCATTTGCCATACTGTGTTTTTCACCGAGGTTACGCAACGCCAACTGCATTGTCCGACCTTCCGCGAAAGCCTGCCGCGCGTTTGGTAAAATTGCCGTAACGCGGCACGGCAGGGCACGGCACGGCACTTCACAGCCGGCAAGCCCACTGCTTGTTGTAATCGCTGATCTTGCGGGAAGATTTAATTTGCATCCGCCACAAAAGCTATCAAAACTAAACCTCGCATGTGACAACAAAACTGGCGGAGTTATTGTAAAAGCATATTAAATGTTTAAGGTTGAAAACATTTTTGGAAAAAAAACGGAGAATGTTGGCCTAAATCAATCTTTCACACGATGAACGAACGCCGAGCTGACCAACACACCACACAAGGCGAAGCGTAAACAGAATGCAGGAGAATGCAGGAAACATGCCGCGGTAGAACATTTTGTAGAAACACGCTACATCGCTCAAGAAGGACAAGCGTTACTACCTCGAAAGAAATACATTAACAGAAAATAAAAAAATAGGAAAGGGCGACCATGATCTGATAATTAACCTGCAGGATATGACTTTCTTCATTGAGGTTTGTTTGCCAGGCATTTTTACATCTTACGATGTCAAATTCGACCATTTCGCGTAACGGAAAAATACATGCATGTCGGCCATGGACTGGTTTCGGTCCTTAACTTTGTCCATTGAAGCGTGCGGCGGAAACCAATCCAACAATGCGCCTGCATTATGCATGCTTTGCATGGGGCGAGCACATGGCTTTTTGGCACCATCACCGTTTTTACGTACGCTTGCGGTAGGGATGTACATGTACATGTACATGTATGTGTGCCGCACAGGCCATGCGCGCCATGCGCTAGCGCTAGCCATAGCAAGCAGGCTATAAACATCGCGAATCTGTATCGATCCTATCTCTGCAATGCACGTGCGCGTGCACTGTTGTGTAAAGGTACTGCTGTACATGTACTAGTAAACAGTTGATCTGGGAAATCACATGTAATGTATTCAATATTTTAACTCGCCGGCCGGACGACCGAGGCAGTGTTTTGAGTCGTCCGTGGCTGTTTTGGGTCGCATTTGGCGAGCTGGCGACCGCTAAGGGGAAACCCTGGTGGCTGTCTGACCAGTTAGATGACGAGGATTTATTCAGGTGTTGCATAAAACAGACAATAAATGTTTGACATTCATGCAATGGATTTCAGAATTTCATTCAGTAACAGATGGAATGTTTCATTCCACTCAACTGTGCCTTATGGAATGGAACAGTCCATATGTCATTAAATTGTTGCAAGGTCATAATTGGTTGTATTGTGTGGGTGGCCCTCTCATGTGCATATGGTGTAAGATGAGAGAAATATACAAAGGATATTGATTTGTATGAGAGCTTTGTTTACACTAAATAGTTAAAGAAAATATCTGTCTGCTGGTAAATAATACTTGAACCAAGGTCATTCGCATGTCACTCATAGCAAATGGTACTTATGTATAGTTATGTAGATTGCATATATTTACATAATTAATTGATCCAACTCAATATCCCTGTCTCATTGGTTGGATGTATTTTTCACAGATTTGCTGAACTGATTTGACACTACCAGCTTATTTTAACACCGTTCTATGTTGTGAAAGTGGCAGATTTCTTGATCGAGTGCATCACAAAACAGTGAAATTAATACAAGATCAGCAGTACAATCTAACCAGTGGATTTTATACTTGCATTTTTTATGTTTTTATTACTTGGTTGAATGATTTTGATCTACGAGAAGTGGACTTGTGTACATTTGTATGGATGCTTCGCATTGAAGAACAGGTTTATTTCCTAATGCTCATCGTGGATTTGTAAAAATCTCAGCTCTCACTTATAAGTGGCATCGGTGGATGAATGGAATTACAAATTATACACGTATCTGATGAGAGACCCATCTTTGAGCCATCTTTCCGAGACGTGATTTCTGAAAGTTCAATCGGATGTGTAGCAGTGCCTTACAGCAGAGGCTGCGTTAACAAAACTATTTAATAAGATGGAGAATTCTAAGCAGCAGAAACCTTCTAATGTAACGCCATTATTGGTGGAGTCTACCAAGGCCTCTAACTCCATGGATTATACGAGGGATACTCACTTGCCTCAGTTTATTATAGGTGATATTTGTATTACTTCCACCTATCTCCGATGGCGGAGGTTTTGTATTCAGTCAGGTGTATGTCTTCCTGTCTGTTTGTCAGTCTCTATGTCTTTTTGTCTGTCTCTCTATCTCTCTATGCCAATTAGCAGGTTAAAAATGGAACGGTAAGGGTCTAATATACAAATATTGACTGCTTTGAGTGGTATAGTAAAACTAGCCTCCCGAGGTGATCCATGGAGCATTCTATTTTCCCGAGGCGAAGCCGAGGGAAAATAGAATGCTCCATGGATCACCGAGGGAGGCTAGTTTTACTATCCCGCCAAATAAAGCAGTCAATATTTGTTTTATAACGCCTCACTCACAGATTCTGCACAATTTAAGCTTCCTGAAAGTATAGTAATGACAACAAATCTCCAAATTATACGTCTCTCGATCATACGTGTACTTTGTTGCCTTGATGAACGGGTGCGAAGGTGATAGAGCAATGTTTACGCAATGCACCGAAACACACGTCTGGGTTTCAGTCACGCTTTCGTTGCTATGCGCATATTTCGTGTGTTGCTATGCGCATAGTCCTTTTTGCGTGGTATAGTCTTTTTGGATAGCGCAAGTAAAAAATAGTAAAAAAAGCAAGTGACACGTGCCGCGCTCTCGGCCAATCAAGACACAGAATCTGTGAGTGAGGTGTTATAAGACGGAATATTTAGAGCTTGAAGTAATCTTACAAACAAATTGTGGAGGTGTTATCAGGTTATCAGGTTATTTTCTTTGTTAAAAAACAAAAGTACACTGTCTTTTATTAGGATTACTGTAAAACTACTGAAGGAATTTAAACTTGGTGGATGGATAGCTTATGGGCCAAGGATGATTGCATTCAATTTTCAGATTGATCTGAAGCCAGATCAGGAATCTGGATCACTTTGAATGATTTTTAAAAAAATGGGAGATAAGGCGTTTTTTTGAGCCACTGTCACTTTTTTCCATGCTATGTTTGTGCTTCTTGTAACAAGAAAAACTACTTTGAGGAAAGCTCATTCAGAGACAAAAAAAAGTGCTTTGGGGTGTTGCACTACAAAAATGATTTTCAAATTGAATTGATAATTGTTAAGCAGTAGACTAACTTTTAGTACATCGAAAAACAAAAAATTCTTAATACAGTATTGTTAGATACGATCTGTTGTTCATCAGCAGGGAGTAATATAATAGTTATTGGTATTCAGCTTGTTCTTTTAGCTTAGCATAAAAAGCAAATGGAGTTTTGGCTTGTACAGTAATTCACCCAGTTTTACTGAGCAAGATTTGTTTGTGCTAAGCAAATGTTTGTGCTTAGCAGCTCCATAAAATTCACCCCTGTTCTGAGAATTCTGCTGGTACCAATAATGAATTAAATTTATTCTACCCATCTGTCTGCCTCAACTTTGATTTGTATATTTCAGGTCATTCCAGCCAGTAAGCAGTTTGCAGCAGTTTTAATCTTATTCATGTTTCAACCTTATACAAATTGAAAGATGACATTTTTTCCCTGAATACATTTAGAAATGGCATTTGTGCAACGAAATGTCAGTAAATAAAATTAAAACTCTGTAAATTCCATTTGATAAACACTCTTTATAATGTGACTCTACTGGGTTTTTAAAAAATATTCCCTTTGTCTTTCAGAAGAATACACTTTAGAAGATGCTATCGAGCAAATTGGCTTTGGCAGATTTCAGATTAAGCTCTCCGTCCTTACTGGCCTATGCTGGGTATGATTCCTTTATCTTGACTCTAACCCCCTCGTGTGATTTATTAGGAACCTTCCTCATCCTTACAAAATCCATCACCATATGGCAAGTATACTCTCAAACTGTTGGACAGTGGTTCTGGTGGTATGCCTGGCCCACTGTTAATGACAATCCGTTGGGGTGCAGTATCCATCCTAACAGATTCCAACAAAAATGTAGACAATTGTTGTTTCATAATTCAACTTGCACAGTATGAAATTGCCAGTTTTTCCAACATTTTACCCAAAACTACTCCCACTTTTTTTCTGTTTTTGTGGTTTAAAAGAAAATATAATTTTCATTTGATTTCTAGTCATTTATATGTCATAGGTTATAAGTCAAACTTGTTAACCAGTTTGCGCTGGGATTATTTTGACATTGACCGAGCCCAGGCGCAGGATTGTTTAAAAAGCTTGTACAGTAAATACAATTTTGTTTTGTATTTATTGATTAATTGATTGATTTTTATATATTTTGTTGAGGCAGATGGCTGATGCATTTGAGATCATGTTGTTAAGTATCCTAGCCCCTGACCTTCTATGTCGATGGCATCTATCGCGGTGGGAGGAGGCCTTAATCACAACGGTGGTGTTCATCGGTTATCTGATCAGTTCACCGCTCTGGGGCAAATTCTGCGACAAATACGGCCGCAGAAAAGTATGTTGGAACGGTTGTTGGAATTCAATTGTCAATCCTGAAAATACTAGCTCTGGTCCACCATATGTGACCCAGCACGAGTAAATGAGACACTTTGAGGCAAAAATTAAATTTGAGATTTTGATTTCATTTAAAGCTAAACCAGCTTTAAATGATGAAATCAAAATCTCAATTTTCATTTTTGCCTCAAAGTGTCTCAATTATTCTCATCATTGAAGTGACATCAGGATATTACATTCTTCCCAGAATTCTTTCAATGAAGTCTTGAGAACTTCTAGTAGTAACAGTAACACCCCATTTGTTTCCTTCCTAGGGACTCATCTTGTGTTCCTCAACCATCTTATACTACGGCCTTCTCAGTGCAGTCACACCTAACTTTACCTGGCTGTTAATTATGCGTGGCCTGGTGGGTTTTGGTATCGGGGGAGCTTCACAATCGTAAGCATCACGCTAGACTAGGTCTCCCCAAACATGTCAAGCAATTTGTAGTAATATTTGCACTTTGTGGAGAAAAACAATGTATCAGAAGATTAACTGTATAAATGGCCAATTGTTTAAATGTCATTTTAATAACATGGTAATATTTGGCATAAAAAAGAATTGTTCCAATTTTAATGTTTTTGTCAGTCGTTTTGATTCCTTATTGTCTATTAGTTTTTACACGTACAAGTATGTCCAAGTTTTTGGCCATTCCTTTCAATTTTACATTTTGTTTTTACTTTTTCTTTTATTGTTTTTCTAACAGAGTAACATTGTATTCAGAGTTTCTTCCCGGCAAGATTAGAGGCTTCTGTATTGTCTTTCTGGAGGTATTTACTCATTTTGTAAATTGACTTAAGATGGATTTTCAAAATTGTCAGAAAAAAATCCCTTTCCCCCTCTACATTTTCCTCTGATATCACCGCTGCACTACCGTGAAATATTAACCAGTTCGCGCCGGGAATATTATAACATCACCGAGCCGACGCTCGGGATTATTTTTTAACAAAACTCTATCCGAGGCAGATTCAGGCCGTTAGTACCGGGAAGCACACCCACGCATTTCCGGGCCTTGCTCGCTGCTGACAGACATTTCCGGCCTTGCTCGTGGCATGTTTATGCGTCATACGTTTTGAATCTAGGGAAAACTTAATTTGCGTTTATATACGTCATCCGGCTCGAACTGGTTATTGACTACATGTACAAGACAGGTTTCTTATTGACCTCAAACTTTACATAGATAAATTTCTCTACTTTTACAGGTTTTATCAAATTCATAATGAGATTATTGCACAGCGTCGCAAATAAATTGTTACATAAAGTCCTTTGCATGTCGTAAGTTACGCACATTGTCTTACTACACCAGACTATCCCCGATGAGTATTTTAATCTCTCCTCCTTTTTCTCTGCAGATTTTCTGGGTTTTAGGCGTTGTTTTTGAGGTGGTTCTAGGAATGGTTGTCATGCCGACGCTAGGGTGGCGATATTTGCTTCTATTTTCAGCATTTCCGTTGCTTTTATTTGTGATTTCGTGCAAGGTGAGAACATTTTAAATCAATAATAGGGACTAACCTGTTGGCCATACCTCACTGACTGAATTACTGACTGTCAATGTAAACCTAGCAGTGCTCTCATATTATGGGCTAAATGCGACTATTATAAAAGAGGAGCAGATATTTGGAATTGAAATTTCAATTCAATTTTTTCAATTTCAATTCACATTAATTCAACGTTGTTTTGTACATAGTGATTCTTACACTAGTTTCTACACTAATTTATAAGAATACATAATTAACAACAACGTTAGGTATAGGGTGAAGCAACAGCTTTTGTTCCCTAACCTTAAGACAGACAACTACAATGCACAGGGCCAATAGAAACAAAACACACGGACAATTAAGAACATAACAAGCAGGAGTAGTGTATGAACGTTTCATTTTTGTTTTTGTTTGTCTAGTTCTTCCCTGAAAGTGCCTATTACTATCTTGCGTGCGGTGACCGAGAGAAAGCCACACAGATCTTGAAGCAAGTGGCTGATGGGAACGGTAAACCTATGCCAATTGGCAGGTTGAAGATGGACGAGACAACGGTGAGGGTCTAAGGCGGGAATAATTAGAGCTGGATGAAATGTTACAAGCAAATTGTAGAGGTGTTATCAGGTTATCAATTGTCTTTGTTCTAAAACTAAAACAAAATTACACTGTACTTTTACTAAAAATATGTTTTAGTATGATTGCAATAAAGTTAGGCTAGAAGCAGTCTGTGTTGGTGACATTTAAGTATATGAATCAAGCCAGCTGGCTTAGGCCAAATAAAAAAACAAACATGTTTAGCGTCATGCTTTTTTTTTAAAGGAAGGAGGAGGCCCTTTTTTTTTTTTTTAAATGGCCGCTTGACATTTTGAGTCATGTAGTGAACATGTCACACCCTATCTTCCAATTTAAAATTAAAACATGGTTCACCCACGATTAAAAATCAATATTCATGTGGGTCGATCATGTATGCACCGTACACGACTACACGTCACACCCTAGCCTTCCTATTAGAAAAATATATATTTCAAGAACATGTACACAGTGATGCTAAGGTCTAAAATACGATCTTAAAATTGTATTATCTTTACCAAAAACAAAAAAAACCAAAAAAATTACCAAAATGTTCAAATTTATCATTTAATAATAATTTTTAAAAAAGGAAGCGGGCGGTGACACTAAACATGTTTTTTTGTTTTTTTGCCTAACTTTAAAGTTCAAGTTAGGGCTGGTTGGTGTTTGACACAAGTAACGGTAGGAATTCTCATGGAACTGTGCTACTATACGAATAGCTCTATTTTTATTTTAAACTACATAACTTGTACAGTGTGTATAAATGCTATACGCCAATACGTGCTGAACAGACTGACTATTAACAAACAGTTTAAACACATTTGTCAGTTGGAAATCATTAATTTAGCTGACAATTTTTGTTGCCAGAGCCAACGAGGCCGTTTTGCCGACCTATTTGCAAGCAGGCAAACTACCATTACTACAGCATTACTGGTTTTTATATGGTAAGCTTTGCTTTACTTCTAGGAAATATTCTAGACATATAGCTGTTATCATATATAGCTCATTTCTAAACATGCATTCTAAAAAGATTTACCATAAACAACATTTTTTTAAAGAAGGAAAATAATCATAGAAAAAAATGAAAATTCACCACTAATTAATAAACGATACAAATTTTTCTATCAGTTTTGGCCAGAAATCCCAGGTACACTTTGAATTGTCTGTTTTAAAGTTGAAATTATTAACTTATTTATATACAAAACTGTTTGAAATACACACAGTCAATAAATTGAATGTTTAAATTGAAAATAATGTGGATACTTTTAAGTAACTATCTACACTACAGTGATTTCATAATGACTTCTGTTGTCTGATTAAATTGTTAGGTTTGTGAATGCCTTTGCATATTACGGAATCGTCTTACTTTCCACCGAACTCTTATCAACGAACAACCGATGTGACGGTAAGTACATGTATCACTTATAATATCCTTGTTGACATTCAAAGTTTAAACTTGAAATGATGCGTAAGGTGCTACTACATGTATCACAATAAAGAAATAAAAGAAATTTTTGGGGAACATATAAAACAAGCTATTTACATGCAATTCTAAAGGCTATATGTTTATATGTAGTCAGTAATGTACCGATACAAGTTATATTATACAATGTAAACGTACATGATTAATGTGGGTATACAAGAACAAGACAAATAGAGTAAACTGTAAAATGTAACCCTAACCCTCGTCAGTTGTCAGTTTTTCTTGAATCTATTGACTCATCAGTGCGTTAATAAGAGGGAGGTTTTTAGTCCACTTCCAAGACCTCATGGATGGGATAACGAAATACGTACACTGGTTAATGTGCACGCGGATGAAGTATGCACGACTGTCTTTAAGTTTAGAATTAGAATGTGCTTTAAAACCTCACTGACTTTGCATAAGTAAGAAGCGTCATCTACACTTTGTTTGAATACCTCCTCCCAGTGATGTCATCCCATTCTTAGCCTTGCACTGTTAATATAATTTAACGACTAACAATTACTGAGGTGGAAAGGTTGATCACCATTTACTGACGGATCATGTGATTGGTTGAAAGTATTTCCAACATTTTATTCCTCAGCTAGCAGCGACACAGTTGAGGCTTTTGAAACATGTTTTGACGACTGTAAAACGCTTCAAACGAGCGATTATGGATCTCTGCTTATCACTACATTGGCTGAATTCCCAGGTAAATTACATGGAAAAGCTCAGAGTTTGTTGGGTCAAATGAGATTACTTGCAGGTCCCCGATAAACTTAAAATACTATTTCTAATCTACAGATTGTTTGTACAAACAAATATTCAAACTGATAAAGACTTGTCTGATAATAAAGCTATGTGCAGAAACAGGTTTTTGAATAACATTGACAATTAAAACAACTGCAGATTAAAAATTTCACACCAAGTTTAACACGCTCATTAATTTTTCCCTCTAAGCTAATTTGTTAATCTATTGTTACAAACATTCGAGTACTTATAAATACATAATCATTTCTAGATTTCTTCTTTTCTGATTGTTTCTGATTTCTTTGTTTCAGGGATTTTGATCACATTGCTGGTGATTGAGTTTCTTGGTCGTAAGAAGACCATGGCAGTCCAGTTCCTAGCCTGCTCTGTGTTTATATTCCTGCTGAATATCTGCACTTCGAGGTAAGAGTTGCAAGGGGCCAGTCTGTGTAGGCCTGGTACTGTACCTATATTCAATTATCTATGTTTTCCCTGCCAATATCAGTTTAATTTAATTACTTTTGAGGCAATTTTATTGATATTCAGCTGTCATTTCTGACAGGTACTTTTGTTAAAGTAATATTCTTACCAAATTCGTATCAAGTTAAAGGTAGGATACACCATTGGTAATTGCTTGAGTTATTGTTAATGGGTAGATTAAGGGGATTGTATTTCATAGTAAATATCGTTTAACTGGCCTGTCCGAAGTTTTACAATCGTGGATGCCGAGAAAAGCATGAAAAACAGCGTTTGTTTTCAACCGGCGTCGAGCAGTTATTCTTATGTTATCTTTGTTTTTTCGCGATCGCCGGACGGCGATCGCGAATTTTTGTTTATAAAATTCAATTACAGGATATCTAGCGCAATAATTTTGCTGGATGCCTAGAATCATTATTTACTTTCAGATGAGTAAGATATTTCTTAAGAATTCGGTAGTAAATATTTTCTATATCTGCAAATGGTGTATCCTACCTTTAAATGTACAACTATTTTTACTTTTGAAATGATACTGTTTTTACCATCTAAAGTCATTATACTTTGTTTGGCCCTTATTGATCAACTTTACAAAACAAATGATCAGATTACACTAATGAGCCTGGCTAATTAATACAATTATTTTACACTTTATACAGGACGGGCTTGACGATCATTTTATTCGCAGCTAGAGCGCTCATCTCTGGTGCCTTCCAAGCCCTCTATGTCTATACACCAGAGGTAAGAAATCAAGTCCAGTAACAAGAGTCCAGTAATAGTTGCAAGTCTGTACATTCAGTTGCGAATGAGCAAGGATGAATAATATAAGAGTACCTTTGACTTGACTTGCAGCTGGATGACTTGTGATGTGTGTGACAACGATGTCACTGTTTTCTACCGAACAGAAACATTACATGTTTGAATTCTATTGGTATCTGTTTATTTGATGGGTTAAAATAAAATGCTGATGTTACTACTGAGGTACGAAATAAAAGAAGTGTAGAATAACATAACAAACAATTCAGTCATTTGCTTAGTTCATTGAGTTACTGAGTCAGTTCTGGGGCCAATTTCACGGAGCTGCTAAGCACAAAAATTTGCTTAGCACTAAAAAGTCGTGCTCATTAAAAACAAGTTATCAGCCAAAATTCTACGTGTTTTTCATGTTAAGCAAAACACCAGCTGATTATCAATCAAAAACAATAAAGATTACGTGGAAATTTGGTCTGTAACCTTGTTTTTACCAAGGACAAATTTTCATGCTAAGCAAATGTTTGTGCTTAGCAGCTCTGTGAAATTGGCCCCAGGTTCCTGGAGGCATATGGCGGTTGTGTCCTTGAGCCAGACACTTTACAATAGTTGTCATTTCCTTTTAGCACAGGAGTGTAGGGAAACAAGTTTTAAACCAACAATCACATGCGCTGTGAAGCGTCTTGATGGCTTCCCTGCCAGCATCAAACCTTACGTGCTGGGCACTATTCTCTAAAAGAGGATTTGGTGACTGTCTAGTTTATAACTGACTGATTCTTCTGTGTTTATCTGCAGGTATATCCTACCCACGTCCGAGCCATTGGTCTTGGGTCCTGTAGCTCAGCTGCTCGGATAGGGGCCATCACCACACCCTTCGTTGCTCAGGTAAAATAAATTACGACAGATTGATCATTCTGATTCTTAACCAATCAGACCAAATGTTCACTTGCATCCGAGTATCTTTTCCACCTGATGCACTGCTCTGGGTCTGGCATGGTTAGGGTCGATGCAGAACCTACTTTCTCTTTTATTATGGTCGGAGGAAGAAGTTCACAGCATTTCCAGAAGCCACCAACAGTTGGGTCTCCTTTTTGATCAGTTCCATGCCGAACACTGTGCTGCATTGATCAACGATACAACCAATGTATGCACCATCAGAGCTGTATTGCTGAATCTGGCCATGGAATTCTTCACAAACGGCCACGTAGATACTGCCTTGTCCATTGCAACACACACCAGTAGGGCCCCACCCACTCTCTGGTAACTTGACATTAATACAGAACACCGTCGCACCATCATAGTTGACTGCATATAACTTCTTCCTGGCCCAGTTGGTGTATATCAGCCGTTGTTCATGGATAGTCAGGTAACATTCAATCATTGGGGCTGTTAATCTCTTGAAAATGGAACCGTCTTGGTTGTGTAGAGATATCTCTTCTTTCTCCTCGTAGCCCAGTGCTATCCGACAGTCTTTATCTGTGGCTAGGCATGTTGGTGGGTCGTTCAAATTGAATTCCTTGACAGACTTGTAATCCTTGTTGAGTATATTGACGGTCTTTTCATATAAGGTGACAACCTGGTCATTTTTATTCACTGTTACTTTGTCTACTTTCATGGCATTCCTAGGTTGTGCTCTGTGCGTGGAGAATGTACCCTCTTCATAATTACGTGAACTCGTGAGCAGGTGATTGTCATTATCATATGCCGTGACAATGTCGCCGTTAGAGAATGCTGACACACTAAATGCATGTTTCATATCAAAGAATTTTGGTATTACTGGGTAATATTTCTTTATTTCAATGTTACTTTTCTTCCACTTTTCACGAAGCGTTAACGCTCTAAGTGACTCTGACAAGGGCCCTAAATTCTCCCCAGGTACCTCGGTTGGCTGTGTTTGGCTCTCACATGTTGGATTAACTGGAGACTGATCTAACATGTGTATTTTGTGAGATTTCAATATGGTCATATGTCCATGAGCAGACTGGCAGTCTTGACAGATAAGATGATCGCAGTTCTCACATTTTGAAATTGCTGGATTGTTCTTATCGCATCCTTGGCAGACCCTACTCTGTGACCTTGTGTTGGGGCGATTTGATGCCATGTTTGTCACCCTCTCAGACCAGAAACTCGTACCAGAAAATTGACCTGTTTAAAGTACAGTTAAAAGAGAACCTTTTTAAAGTTAAACTAAGAAATTTATTGAAGTGGGATTTGAACCAGTGACTTCCGGATTGCCGTTCCGGTGCTGTACCAACTAAACTATCCAGCCTCGTATGTTTTTGGTTGCCCGATTTGACATCTTTGTGCAAGAGATACATGTAGTAGATTATTGCTTCTGACTAGCTCCCCTCAAACCAAGCAAGATATTAACAAAAACTAACATACATGCATATATGGGCTGGAGGTTTCTAGAGAACTGGAGCGGCAATCTGGAGGTTCCAGGTTCAAACCATTTCTTTTTTCAACTTTGAAACAAATTGTATAATGATATGTAAAATGTATCATGACTATGCACAATGATAGCCACGACGGAAAACAGCGAATACTGTCCCTTTTATTACGCGGTAATTAGCGTGCGTGATGCACTGTCTGTGGTGGGCTATGATACCCATGTTGCAGCAGGAAATATCAGGGAGACACTTGGTGTACAAGCTGTACAAGCTCAAAATAAATTCATAAATTTATACAGGAAATACATACATAGACAAGACAGATCAAGCTCTGTGAATTAAATTGCAGAAATCTTCTTTCTTCATCGATGTTTATTTGACATTGTTACGATGTCAGATCCAACCTAGAACATGCAGTGCACTCCGTATTGATCGGCCGTGTGCGCGAGGTGTTAGACTGGGTGCCACATTTCCATCGTGCCTTCTTTGGCACTTTTAGTGGGTGTGCAGCGGGAACCAGTACAGCATTGCTGCGTTGAGCATTACGCACGTGTTTTCATTACTGAGTCGCGCACCAAAGAGAACTTGAACGTTTAATCGCGAAGGAAACTTGAAAAAGCAACGATTTTGTACATAAAGGCAAACAAATTACAAAGTTTTTGATGTAAATAGGTTGTTGAGAAGTGTTTGTGAAAACAGACACAATAGGAATTTTTGTTTTTTTCAATTTGCCGATAAAACAGGTCGGTGGCGGTGCCTAAATTTTGGTACGGTCGGGGAACCAGAAGCAGGACTCTTTTTTTTTTTTGCCTAAGCAGAATCTTAACTAAGTAAAATCTTCTATGATTTTCATCTTTATTTACATTATTGTATCTGAATGCCTGTGTATAATCTCTGGTTATATTCACTCAGCCCAATAGGCTTAATAGACAGCTGTAAACATATGTGCATAACTTCTCGATCAATTTCAGTAATTTTAAATATTTTAAATGATTGGACAAACATGCTCATTTCACTTTGTTATTGCATCAAATTCATTTAACTCTGTTGGTGTGTCAAATTCAGTTCCCATTCAAGTTGGAAAATGTCTTGAATACTGTACATGTGTACACATGTTTTGTTTTTTTACCTCTTAACACTATAAACATCTAACAAAAGAAGCATAGCGCACTAAACAATGATAATGGTCTGGCCTGGTGTTAATTGCCCAGGGACGTAGTGTTCTCTTTGACCGGTCCGGCCTGGTGTTGCCCAGGGGCCTGGTGTGGCCCAATTTTTGAATTGTTCAATTGTTTCTTTTTTGCTGCTGGTATGCCATTTCACTGGTATCCGGGATAAAACATACTGCCATTTACAAGGCTGTGGCATCACTCAATAACTTGTCTTCTTTGTGGTTTATTTGAGTCGGAGTATAACGGCAGCCTATTAATATCTGTCTTGTGAAGAACTTGAAATGTCTTTGGAGAAGAAAACTGACAATCTTGTGAAGTTTATAGATGACATTTTTGTGTCATGTACATGTTCCTTTTTGTATGATGTGACAAACCCTATAACTGCACATGCACTAAGTTAATTGATACTGGTGATGTACATTGTGCTTCAAGGACAAGTGGCAAATTTATGGGCTAAATTTTCATGCCGCAATGGCTGCAGCTTAATTGTTATTTCAAATGAGTAACAGTGTCCAGAACAGACAAGAACATGTTGATAAAAAAGTTTGGGTCGGGGCCTAAAATTTGGGTCGCTTGGGGAACCGGAAGCAGAACTATTTTTGTTTTTCCTAGAAGCAGAATCTCATTTAAGTAAAATCTTCTGCGATTTTTTTCTTTATTTACATCATTTGTATCTGAATGCCTGTGTGTAATATCTGGTTATATTCACTCAGCCCAATAGGTTAAATGACGATCGATAGACAGCTGTTAACATATGCGCATAAATTCAGTAATTTTATTTTAAATGATTTGACAAACATGCTCATTTAAAGGTAGTATACACCATTGGTCATTGCTTGAATTATCATGAATGAGTAGATTTGTGGGGTTGTATTTTATAGTAAATATTGTTTAACTGAGCTGTCCGAAGTTTTAGAATCATGGATGCCGATCGGCATCGAGCAGTTATTCTTATGTTATCTTTGTTTTTTCGCGCTCGCCGTCCGGCGATTTTTCATTATAAAATTCTATTTTTCGGAAGAATTACAGGCAATCTAGCGAAATCATTTTGCTGGATGCCCAGAATCAACATTTACACTCCGAAAGATGCAACTGCGATGGGCCGGACACGTCGCTCGCTTACCGAATACCCGCCTCCCAAAGCAGATTCTGTTCGGGGAGCTCACGACTGGAAAGCGATCTGTCGGCCGTCCGCTCCTACGCTGGAAAGACTCTCTCAAAGACTCTCTCAAGCAGTGTAACATCCCCACTAATACCTGGCAAGATCTGGCTCTTGAGAGAAGCTCATGGAGGACCACCGTTCACAAGGGTCTCAAACGTTGTGACGACTCGAGACGCACGAACAACGAACTCAAACGTGCACGACGTCACGCAGCACGGACAATTGACCATACGGCGGCACCAGGACAATACCAGTGCCACTACTGTGATCGGACGTGTACAAGTCGCATCGGCATCCTGAGCCACGAGCGAGCTTGTAACAGACTTAAGCTGGACTAAAGAATCACAGACAGCCATCGTCGTGTCGACGGGCAGCTTCTCTCTCGGTAGTAAATATTTTCGATATCTGCAAATGGTGTATACTACCTTTAACTTTGTTGGTGCATCAAATTAATATTAACTCCATTGGTGTATCAAATTAATTTTAGTTTTTCAAGTGGAAAAAGTCTCGAATACTGTACATGTATTGATTTTGTTTACCTCTTAACTGGTTAACACTATCTAACAAAAGAAGCATAGCGCACTAAACAATGAAAATCCCATTCCCCCAATCCATGGTAATTGTTCACAGCGTAAGCATGTCATTCACATCTAAACCTTCCAACATTTCACAAAGAAAACTTCTTGTCTTAAATAACCGAAAAAGATCCCTCAAAGTAAACTCTAAACTCACCGTAATATTCCACAACTGATGACTACTTCTTGTTGCAGTGTTTTTTAACAATTGCGAATAAAACAAATAACTAGGTCTGCCTTCTTACATGAAGTTGCATTTGTGCAGCATTTATTCCAACTTAAACATTCCTTATTTAATCTGACTATATTATAATTGTGTATACTGTCCACTCGCCCACACACGTCTCATTCAGACTGCATTTCTTTACACTGTCTGGACTAGGCAGGTTCATGGTACATGTACCGGTATGTATTGAAAAGAGAGAAAAAATAGTGCTCATTCTTTTCATATGCAAACTTTTAGGGCGTTGTCACATGATGCTAATTTTTTCAGGGGGTTTCCAAGTTGGCCACACACCAGTGTACGTTTTATGCTGTACATGTTTTTCCTTCGCTATAGCCATATAAGGGATAATTATGCAAAGGTAAAAGGTCAGCAGTATGCAAATTTCTACAGTTAACTGTTGGCCAATGAGAATCAGGGGTTCCGCGTGGGGTGCTGTTTTTTTGGCGGGTTGGAATGTTATAGCCACTCTGTCACAGCCAATTCTAGAGTAAACATCTCAATTTTGTGTTAGGCAAGTTTTATAGCAATTTATTAGGGATTCAGACGGTCAGTAACACAAGTCCTTACAATTAGCGGCCAAATAATCAATCCTGGCAGTAAATTATTTTCTAGGCAAATTGTTTTGTTGTCATAGCGCCCACAAATTTCCCGAGGCTAGATTTTCCTGACCGAATTCAACATCGGTAGATAGAAGCCACTTTGTGGTTGCATGTGGTTGCCTCTTTGGCAATGGGCATTTAGTTGTCCTGTATTGGTGGGCCTGGTATTGCCCATTATAATGGTCTGGCCTGGTGTTAATTGCCCAGGGACGTAGTGTTCTCCTTGACCGGTCGGGCCTGGTGTTGCCCAGGGGCCTGGTGTGGCCCAATTTTTGAATTGTTGAATTGTTTCTTTTTTGCTACTGGTATGCCATTTCACTGGTATCCGGGATAAAACATACTGCCATTTACAAGGCTGTGGCATCACTCAATAACTTGTCTTCTTTGTGGTTTATTTGAGTCGGAGTATAACTGCAGCCTATTAATTTCTGGCTTGAGAAGAACTTGAAAATGTCTTTGGTGAAGAAAACTGACAATCTTGTGAAGTTATAGATGACATTTTTGTGTCATGTACATGTTCCTTTTTGTATGATGTGACAAACCCTATAACTGCACATACAATAAGCTAATTGATACTGGTGATGTACATTGTGCTTCAAGACAAGTGGCAAATTTATGGGCTAAATTTTCATGCCGCAATGGCTGCAGCTTAATTGTTATTTCAAATGAGTAACAGTGTCCAGAACAGACAAGAACATGTTGATAAAAAAGTTTGGGTCGGGGCCTAAAATTTGGGTCGGTTGGGGAACCGGAAGCAGAACTATTTTTGTTTTGCCTAGAAGCAGAATCTCATTTAAGTAAAATCTGCGATTTTCATCTTTATTTACATCATTTGTATCTGAATGCCTGTGTGTAATATCTGGTTATATTCACTCAGCCCAATAGGTTAAATGACGATCGATAGACAGCTGTTAACATATGCGCATAACTTCTCAATAAATTTCAGTAATTTTAAATTATTTTAAATGATTTGACAAACATGCTCATTTAACTTTGTTGGTGCATCAAATTTATTTAACTCCATTGGTGTATCAAATTAATTTTTGTTTTTCAAGTGGAAAAAGTCTTGAATACTGTACATGTATTGATTTTTTTTACCTCAAACATGCTCATTTCACTTTGTTATTGCATCAAATTCATTTAACTCTGTTGGTGTGTCAAATTCAGTTCCCATTCAAGTTGGAAAATGTCTTGAATACTGTACATGTGTACACATGTTTTGTTTTTTTACCTCTTAACACTATAAACATCTAACAAAAGAAGCATAGCGCACTAAACAATGATAATGGTCTGGCCTGGTGTTAATTGCCCAGGGACGTAGTGTTCTCTTTGACCGGTCCGGCCTGGTGTTGCCCAGGGGCCTGGTGTGGCCCAATTTTTGAATTGTTCAATTGTTTCTTTTTTGCTGCTGGTATGCCATTTCACTGGTATCCGGGATAAAACATACTGCCATTTACAAGGCTGTGGCATCACTCAATAACTTGTCTTCTTTGTGGTTTATTTGAGTCGGAGTATAACGGCAGCCTATTAATATCTGTCTTGTGAAGAACTTGAAATGTCTTTGGAGAAGAAAACTGACAATCTTGTGAAGTTTATAGATGACATTTTTGTGTCATGTACATGTTCCTTTTTGTATGATGTGACAAACCCTATAACTGCACATGCACTAAGTTAATTGATACTGGTGATGTACATTGTGCTTCAAGGACAAGTGGCAAATTTATGGGCTAAATTTTCATGCCGCAATGGCTGCAGCTTAATTGTTATTTCAAATGAGTAACAGTGTCCAGAACAGACAAGAACATGTTGATAAAAAAGTTTGGGTCGGGGCCTAAAATTTGGGTCGCTTGGGGAACTGGAAGCAGAACTATTTTTGTTTTTCCTAGAAGCAGAATCTCATTTAAGTAAAATCTTCTGCGATTTTTTTCTTTATTTACATCATTTGTATCTGAATGCCTGTGTGTAATATCTGGTTATATTCACTCAGCCCAATAGGTTAAATGACGATCGATAGACAGCTGTTAACATATGCGCATAAATTCAGTAATTTTATTTTAAATGATTTGACAAACATGCTCATTTAAAGGTAGTATACACCATTGGTCATTGCTTGAATTATCATGAATGAGTAGATTTGTGGGGTTGTATTTTATAGTAAATATTGTTTAACTGAGCTGTCCGAAGTTTTAGAATCATGGATGCCGATCGGCATCGAGCAGTTATTCTTATGTTATCTTTGTTTTTTCGCGCTCGCCGTCCGGCGATTTTTCATTATAAAATTCTATTTTTCGGAAGAATTACAGGCAATCTAGCGAAATCATTTTGCTGGATGCCCAGAATCAACATTTACACTCCGAAAGATGCAACTGCGATGGGCCGGACACGTCGCTCGCTTACCGAATACCCGCCTCCCAAAGCAGATTCTGTTCGGGGAGCTCACGACTGGAAAGCGATCTGTCGGCCGTCCGCTCCTACGCTGGAAAGACTCTCTCAAAGACTCTCTCAAGCAGTGTAACATCCCCACTAATACCTGGCAAGATCTGGCTCTTGAGAGAAGCTCATGGAGGACCACCGTTCACAAGGGTCTCAAACGTTGTGACGACTCGAGACGCACGAACAACGAACTCAAACGTGCACGACGTCACGCAGCACGGACAATTGACCATACGGCGGCACCAGGACAATACCAGTGCCACTACTGTGATCGGACGTGTACAAGTCGCATCGGCATCCTGAGCCACGAGCGAGCTTGTAACAGACTTAAGCTGGACTAAAGAATCACAGACAGCCATCGTCGTGTCGACGGGCAGCTTCTCTCTCGGTAGTAAATATTTTCGATATCTGCAAATGGTGTATACTACCTTTAACTTTGTTGGTGCATCAAATTAATATTAACTCCATTGGTGTATCAAATTAATTTTAGTTTTTCAAGTGGAAAAAGTCTCGAATACTGTACATGTATTGATTTTGTTTACCTCTTAACTGGTTAACACTATCTAACAAAAGAAGCATAGCGCACTAAACAATGAAAATCCCATTCCCCCAATCCATGGTAATTGTTCACAGCGTAAGCATGTCATTCACATCTAAACCTTCCAACATTTCACAAAGAAAACTTCTTGTCTTAAATAACCGAAAAAGATCCCTCAAAGTAAACTCTAAACTCACCGTAATATTCCACAACTGATGACTACTTCTTGTTGCAGTGTTTTTTAACGATTGCGAATAAAACAAATAACTAGGTCTGCCTTCTTACATGAAGTTGCATTTGTGCAGCATTTATTCCAACTTAAACATTCCTTATTTAATCTGACTATATTATAATTGTGTATACTGTCCACTCGCCCACACACGTCTCATTCAGACTGCATTTCTTTACACTGTCTGGACTAGGCAGGTTCATGGTACATGTACCGGTATGTATTGAAAAGAGAGAAAAAATAGTGCTCATTCTTTTCATATGCAAACTTTTAGGGCGTTGTCACATGATGCTAATTTTTTCAGGGGGTTTCCAAGTTGGCCACACACCAGTGTACGTTTTATGCTGTACATGTTTTTCCTTCGCTATAGCCATATAAGGGATAATTATGCAAAGGTAAAAGGTCAGCAGTATGCAAATTTCTACAGTTAACTGTTGGCCAATGAGAATCAGGGGTTCCGCGTGGGGTGCTGTTTTTTTGGCGGGTTGGAATGTTATAGCCACTCTGTCACAGCCAATTCTAGAGTAAACATCTCAATTTTGTGTTAGGCAAGTTTTATAGCAATTTATTAGGGATTCAGACGGTCAGTAACACAAGTCCTTACAATTAGCGGCCAAATAATCAATCCTGGCAGTAAATTATTTTCTAGGCAAATTGTTTTGTTGTCATAGCGCCCACAAATTTCCCGAGGCTAGATTTTCCTGACCGAATTCAACATCGGTAGATAGAAGCCACTTTGTGGTTGCATGTGGTTGCCTCTTTGGCAATGGGCATTTAGTTGTCCTGTATTGGTGGGCCTGGTATTGCCCATTATAATGGTCTGGCCTGGTGTTAATTGCCCAGGGACGTAGTGTTCTCCTTGACCGGTCGGGCCTGGTGTTGCCCAGGGGCCTGGTGTGGCCCAATTTTTGAATTGTTGAATTGTTTCTTTTTTGCTACTGGTATGCCATTTCACTGGTATCCGGGATAAAACATACTGCCATTTACAAGGCTGTGGCATCACTCAATAACTTGTCTTCTTTGTGGTTTATTTGAGTCGGAGTATAACTGCAGCCTATTAATTTCTGGCTTGAGAAGAACTTGAAAATGTCTTTGGTGAAGAAAACTGACAATCTTGTGAAGTTATAGATGACATTTTTGTGTCATGTACATGTTCCTTTTTGTATGATGTGACAAACCCTATAACTGCACATACAATAAGCTAATTGATACTGGTGATGTACATTGTGCTTCAAGACAAGTGGCAAATTTATGGGCTAAATTTTCATGCCGCAATGGCTGCAGCTTAATTGTTATTTCAAATGAGTAACAGTGTCCAGAACAGACAAGAACATGTTGATAAAAAAGTTTGGGTCGGGGCCTAAAATTTGGGTCGGTTGGGGAACCGGAAGCAGAACTATTTTTGTTTTGCCTAGAAGCAGAATCTCATTTAAGTAAAATCTGCGATTTTCATCTTTATTTACATCATTTGTATCTGAATGCCTGTGTGTAATATCTGGTTATATTCACTCAGCCCAATAGGTTAAATGACGATCGATAGACAGCTGTTAACATATGCGCATAACTTCTCAATAAATTTCAGTAATTTTAAATTATTTTAAATGATTTGACAAACATGCTCATTTAACTTTGTTGGTGCATCAAATTTATTTAACTCCATTGGTGTATCAAATTAATTTTTGTTTTTCAAGTGGAAAAAGTCTTGAATACTGTACATGTATTGATTTTTTTTACCTCTTAACTGGTTAACACTATCTAACAAAAGAAGCATAGCGCACCAAACAATGAAAGTCCCATTCCCCCAATCCATGGTAATTGTTCACAACGTTAGCATGTCATTTACATTTAAACCTTCCAACATTTCACAAAGAAAACTTCTTGTCTTAAATAACCGAAAAAGATCCCTCAAAGTAAACTCTAAACTCACCGTAATATTGCACAACTGATGACTCCACTCGTTTGCAGTGTTTTTTAACGATTGCGAATAAAACAAATAAGACTAGGTCTGCCTTCTTACATGACGTTGCATTTGTGCAGCATTTATTCCAACTTAAACATGACTATATTATAATTGTGCATACTGTCCACTCGCCCACACACCTCTCATTCAGACTGCATTGTACAGTAACTTTTCTTATAGCGCCTCGGAATATGTCTACATAGATAGATGGCGCTTTACAAATGCTTGTATTATTATTATTATTATTATTATTTCTTTACACTGTCTGGACTAGGGAGGTTCATGGTACATGTACCGTTATGTATTGAAAAGAGAGAAAAAATAGTGCTCATTCTTTTCATATGCAAACTTTTAGGGCGTTGTCACATGATGCTAATTTTTTTCAGGGGGTTTCCAAGTTGGTCACATTGGTACGTTTGATGCTGTACGTGTTTTTTCTTCGCTATCACCATATAAGGGATAATTATGCAAAGGTAAAAGGTCAGCAGTATGCAAATTTCTACAGTTAACTGTTGGCCAATGAGAATCGTGGTTTTCACATGGGGGTGCTGGGCTTTTGGTGGGTTGGAATGTTATAGCCACTCTGTCACAGCCAATTCCAGTGTAAACATCTCAATTTTTTGTTAGGCAATTTATGGGCATTTTATGGCAATTTATTAAGGATTCAGACAGTCAGTAACACAAGTCCTCATATTCAGCGGCCAAATAATCAATCCTGGCAGTAAATTATATTTTAGGCAAATTGTTTTGTTGTCATAGCGCTCACGAATTTCCCGAGGCTAGATTTTCCTGACCGAATTTAACATCGGTAGATGGAAGCCACTTTGTGGTTGCATGTGGTAGCTTCTTTGGCAATGGGCATTCGGTTGCCCTGTATTGGTGGGCCTGGTGTTGCCCAGGGGCTTGGTGTTTCCCTTGACCGGTTGGGCCTGGTGTTGCCCGTTATAATGGTCGGGCCTGGTTTTGCCCAGGGGCCTGGTGTGGCTTAATTTTTGAATTGTTGAATTGTTTCTTTTTTGCAACTGTTATGCCATTTCACTGGTATCCGGAATAAAACATACTGCCATTTACGAGGCTGTGGCATCACTCAATAACTTGTGGTTTATTTAAGTCGGAGTATAACGGCAGCCTATTAATATCTGGCTTGAGAAGAGCTTGAAATGTCTTTGGAGAAGAAAACTAACAATCTTGTGAAGTTATAGATGACATTTATGTGTCATGTACATGTTCCTTTTTGTATGATGTGACAAACCCCATAACTGCACTACACTAAGTTAATTGATACTGGTGATGTACATTGTGCTTCAAGACAAGTGGCAAATTTGTAGGCTAAATTTTTATGCCGCAATGGCTGCAGCTTAATTGTTATTTCAAATGAGTAACAGTGCCCAGAACAGACAAGAACATGTTGATAAAAAAGTTTGGGTCGGGGCCTAAAATTTGGGTCGCTTAGGGAACCGGAAGCAGAACTACTTTTGTTTTTCCTAGAAGCAGAATCTCATTTAAGTAAAATCTTCTGCGATTTTCATCTTTATTTACATCATTTGTATCTGAATGCCTGTGTGTAATATCTGGTTATATTCACTCAGCCCAATAGGTTAAATGACGATCGATAGACAGCTGTTAAAATATGCGCATAACTTCTCAATAAATTTCAGTAATTTCAGTGACAAACATGCTCATTTAACTTTGTTGGTGCATCAAGTTCATTTAACTCCATTGGTGTATCAAGTTCATTTAACTCCATTGGTGTATCAAATTAATTTTTGTTTTTCAAGTGGAAAAAGTCTCGGATACTGTACATGTATTGATTTTGTTTACCTCTTAACTGGTTAACACTATCTAACAAAAGAAGCATAGCGCACTAAACAATGAAAATCCCATTCCCTCAATCCATTGTAATTGTTCACAACGTAAGTATGTCATTTACATCTAAACCATCCAACATTTCACAAAGAAAACTTCTTGTCTTAAATAACCGAAAAAGATCCCTCAAAGAAACTCTAAACTCACAATATTCCACAACTGATGACTCCACTCGTTTGCAGTGTTTTTCAACGATTGCGAATAAAACAAATCAGACTAGGTCTGCCTTCTTACATGACGTTGCATTTGTGCAGCATTTATTCCAACTTAAACATGACTATATTATAATTGTGCATACTGTCCACTCGCCCACACACGTCTCATTCAGACTGCATTTCTTTACACTGTCTGGACTAGGGAGGTTCATGGTACATGTACCGGTATGTATTGAAAAGAGAAAAAATAGTGCTCATTCTTTTCATATGCAAACTTTTAGGGCGTTGTCACATGATGCTAATTTTTTCAGGGGTTTCCAAGTTGGCCACACACCAGTGTACGTTTTATGCTGTACGTGTTTTTTCTTCGCTATCGCCATATAAGGGATAATTATGCAACTTAGGTAAAAGATCAGCAGTATTCAAATTTCTACAGTTAACTGTTGGCCAATGAAAATCGTGGGTTCCGTGTGGGAGTGCTGGGCTTTTGGCGGGTTGGAATGTTATAGCCACTCTGTCACAGCCAATTCCAGTGTAAACATCTCAATTTTTTGTAAGCCAAGTTTTATAGCAATTTATTAAGGATTCAGACAGTCAGTGACACAAGTCCTCACATTTAGCGGCCAAATAATCAATCCTGGCAGTAAATTATATTTTAGGCAAATTGTTTTGTTGTCATAGCGCCCACGAATTTCCCGAGGCTAGATTTTCCTGACCGAATTCAACATCGGTAGATAGAAGCCACTTTGTGGTTGCACGTGGTTGCCTCTTTGGCAATGGGCATTTGGTTGCCCTGTATTGGTGGGCCTGGTGTTGCCCATTATAATGGTCTGGCCTGGTGTTAATTGCCCAGGGACGTAGTGTTCTCCTTGACCGGTCGGGCCTGGTGTTGCCCAGGGGCCTGGTGTGGCCCAGGGGCCTGGTGTGGCCCAATTTTTGAATTGTTCAATTGTTTCTTTTTTGCTACCGGTATGCCATTTCACTGGTATCCGGGATAAAACATACTGCCATTTACAAGGCTGTGGCATCACTCAATAACTTGTCTTCTTTGTGGTTTATTTAAGTCGGAGTATAACGGCAGACCATTAATATCTGGCTTGAGAAGAACTTGAAAATGTCTTTAGAGAAGAAAACTGACAATCTTGTGAAGTTATAGATGACATTTTTGTGTCATGTACATGTTCCTTGTTGTATGATGTGACAAACCCTATAACTGCACATGCACTAAGTTAATTGATACTGGTGATGTACATTGTGCTTCAAGGACAAGTGGCAAATTTATAGGCTAAATTTTCATGCCGCAATGGCTGCAGCTTAATTGTTATTTCAAATGAGTAACAGTGCCCAGAACAGACAAGAACATGTTGATAAAAAAGTTTGGGTCGGGGCCTAAAATTTGGGTCGCTTGGGGAACCGGAAGCAGAACTATTTTTGTTTTTCCTAGAAGCAGAATCTCATTTAAGTAAAATCTTCTGCGATTTTCATCTTTATTTACATCATTTGTATCTGGATGCCTGTGTGTAATATCTGGTTATATTCACTCATCAGCCCAATAGGTTAAATGACGATCGATAGACAGCTGTTAACATATATGCGCATAACTTCTCAATAAATTTCAGTAATTTTAAATTATTTGAAATGATTTGACAAACATGCTCATTTAACTTTGTTGGTGCATCAAGTTCATTTAACTCCATTGGTGTATCAAGTTCATTTAACTCCATTGGTGTATCGAATTAATTTTTGTTTTTCAAGTGGAAAAAGTCTCGGATACTGTACATGTATTGATTTTGTTTACCTCTTAACTGGTTAACACTATCTAACAAAAGAAGCATAGCGCACTAAACAATGAAAAACACATTCCCTCAATCCATTGTAATTGTTCACAACGTAAGCATGTCATTTATATTTAAACCTTCCAACATTTCACAAAGAAAACTTCTTGTCAAGTAACCAAAAAAGATCCCTCAAAGTAAACTCTAATCTCACCGTAATATTCCACAACTGATGACTCTACTTCTTGTTGCAGTGTTTTTTAACGATTGCGAATAAAACAAATAACTAGGTCTGCCTTCTTACATGACGTGGAATTTGTGCAGCATTTATTCCAACTTAAACATGACTATATTATAATTGTGCAGTCTGTCCACTCGCCCACACACCTCTCATTCAGACTGCATTTCTTTACACTGTCTGGACTAGGCAGGTTCATGGTACATGTACCGGTATGTATTGAAAAGAGAAAAAATAGTGCTCATTCTTTTCATATGCAAACTTTTAGGGCGTTGCATGATGCTATTTTTTTTCAGGGGGTTTCCAAGTTGGCTAAACACCAGTGTACGTTTTATGCTGTACGTGTTTTTCTTTAGTGTGTGGTGAACCCTTAAAGGGCCCCTTTTATATTACTTTTTATATTATGTTTGTAGGTGTTGCTCATTTCTGTGGGATAATTCCTTTTACCTTTACACGGTAAAAGGTTTTATACACAGTGAAAGCTCATGTGGCCTTCCTACGTGAAGCTAGCTGCCAACCCTCTCATTATGGCATTTCTTGGCATTCACACCCACATCTAATTTAGCACTGAGTGCAAGCTCAACAAACCTTTGCCTTAAAGGAAACATGCAGTCTAACATTATCATTACGCATTTTTTGTTTTAATTTAATAGATTTATGTGTATTAAATGTGATAAAAAGTGTACGTTTAGTGTAGTAATTTGCCGTCCAAAATTTGGCGGCCACTAAAAAGGAGTGACGTAAACCGAGGCAGGACCCGGACAAACTCTCTATAGTCGGTACATGTATGCGTCGTCTAGGTACGAGACGGGTTCGCGTGGCCACATACGCACATTGTTGTGTGTTGATGCACCCACAGTGTACGAATCGCGTACGCTTTATGCACGGTAATCAAATTTTACATGGACGATCGTGCAGTTCTTCCTCGGTTTTGGGTGAATCCGACGAAAACAGTACTGATTCGTCTGATTCGAATCACAGTATTAATTCAGACATGGACTCGAGCGAGGATAAAGTTTTGGTCCCTATAGGCGCTCTAGGTCGAAGCACGACCACTCAAAATGTTCGCTGCAGAGGGCCGAAAATCACTGAGCCCACCCGTACCCGGTCCACTTTTCTCTGGTAAGCTTTACTTTGGCTGTCCAAATCCTTCAATATTTAGGATCAGCCGGAAACAAATGAAGCCTTACGTCATCCTTAGTAGTTTTGCTACACCTAGCAGCTACACATCTAGTCGACATGACCGAAAACTGTTGTATTTTTACCCTGATTTAGAATGCAAAACCATGTAAAGACGGACACTTGTTGCAATGCGTGCAGTCAGTATACGGTAGGCCGGGTAGCAGCGCGTCGAGTCCTTGCCTCGATTTTCGTCATAACCCTCGCGAGGTTTTATGTTAATGAGGCTTCCCTTCGAGGGGCGGAGTGCTTTGACCAACATTTTCAAAAATTTTCCCCCATTTATTACAAAAAAATAAACACAACCACACACATGTTGTTGTCAACAATTCTTATTACATGTTTCCTTTAACCAGCTGCAGAAAAGTTTATTTTTAGTTCATGTCACGCTATCGCCATATAAGGCATAATTATGCAAAGGTAAAAGGTCAGCAGTATGCAAATTAACTGTTAACTGTTGGCCAATTTGGGCTTTTGGCGGGTTGGAATTTTTGCCACTCTGTCACAGCCAATTCCAAAGTAAGCATCTCAATTTTTTGTTAGGCAAGTTTTATGGCAATTTATTAATGATTCAGACAGTCAGTAACACAAGTCCTCATATTCAGCGGCTAAATAATCAATTCAGGCAGTAAAATTATATTCTAGGCAAATTGTTTTGTTGTCATAGTGCTCACAAATTCCCTGAGGCTAGATTTTCCTGACTGATTTTAACATTGGTAGATGGAAGCCACTTTGTGGTTGCCTCTTTGATGTTTATTTGACATTGTTACGATGTCAGATCCAACCTATAACATGCAGTGCACTCCGTATTGATCGGCCGTGTGCGCGGGGTGTTAGACTGGGTGCCACTTTCCATCATGCCTTCTTTGGCACTTTTAGTGGGCGTGCAGCGGGAACCAGTACAGCATTGCTGCATTGAGCATTACGCATGTGTTTTCATTACCGTGTCGCGCATTAAAGAGAACTTTAACATTTATTGCGAAGGAAACTTTAAAAAGCAACAGTTTAGTACATAAGGCAAACAAATTACAAGAGTTTTTTTTATGTAAATAGGTTGTTGAGAAGTGTTTTGTGAAGGCAGACACGATAGGAATTTTTGTTCTTTTCAATTCTTTTTAATATCTGGCTTGTGAAGAACTTGAAATGTCTTTGGTTAAGAAAACTAACAATCTTGTGAAGTTATAGATGACATTTTGTGTCATGTACATGTTCCTTTTTGTATGATGTGACAAACCCTATAACTGCACATACAATAAGCTAATTGATACTGGTGATGTACGTTGTGCTTCAAGACAAGTGGCAAATTTGTAGGCTAAATTTTCATGCTGCAATGGCTGCAGCTTAATTGTTATTTCAAATGAGTAACAGTGCCCAGAACAGACAAGAACATGTTGATAAACAAGTTTGGGTCGGGGCCTAAAATTTGGGTAGGTTGGGGAACCGGAAGCAGAACTATTTTTGTTTTGCCTTGAAGCAGAATCTCATTTAAGTAAAATCTTCTGTGATTTTCATCTTTATTTACATCATTTGTATCTGAATGCCTGTGTGTAATATCTGGTTATATTCACTCAGCCCAATAGGTTAAATGACGATCGATAGACAGCTGTTAACATATGCGCATAACTTCTCAATAAATTTCAGTAATTTTAATTTTTTTTAAATGATTTGACAAACATGCTCATTTAACTTTGTTGGTGTATCAAATTAATTGGAAAAAGTGGAAAAAGTCTTGAATACTGTACATGTATTGATTTTGTTTACCTCTTAACTGGTTAACACTATCTAACAAAAGAAGCATAGCGCACTAAACAATGAAAATCCCATTCCCTCAATCCATTGTAAGTGTTCACAATGTAAGAATGTCATTTACATTTAAACCTTCCAACATTTCACAAAGAAAACGTCTTGTCCTAAATAACCAAAAAAGATCCCTCAAAGTAAACTCTACACTCACCGTAATATTCCACAACTGATGACTCTACTTCTTGTTGCAGTGTTTTTTAACGATTGCGAATAAAACAAATAACTAGGTCTGCCTTCTTACATGACGTTGCATTTGTGCAGCATTTATTCCAACTTAAACATTCCTTATTTAATCTGACTATATTATAATTGTGTATACTGTCCACTCGCCCACACACGTCTCATTCAGACTGCATTTCTTTACACTGTCTGGATAGGCAGGTTCATGGTACATGTACATGTAGCGGTATGCATTGAAAAGAGAGAAAAAATAGTGCTCATTCTTTTCATATGCAAATTTTTAGGGCGTTGTCACATGATGCTATTTTTTTCAGGGGGTTTCCAAGTTGGCTAAACACCAGTGTACGTTTTATGCTGTACGTGTTTTTCTTTAGTGTGTGGTGAACCCTTAAAGGGCCCCTTTTATATTACTTTTTGTATTATGTTTGTAGGTGTTGCTCATTTCTGTGGGATAATTCCTTTTACCTTTACATGGTAAAAGGTTTTATACACAGCGAAAGCTCATGTGGCCTTCCTACGTGAAGCTAGCTGCCAACCCTCTCATTATGGCATTTCTTGGCATTCACACCCACATGTAATTTAGATGCACACAAAAAATCCCCCAAGAAATGGCAAATAGATCTCTCCACTAGATTTTAAATACATCGGTAGAGGGCGCTGTTGTGTAGCTGCCAGTCTTTTTAAATTTGTGCAGATGTGCATTTTTTAAATCGGTTTTTATCTTTCTCTGCTTTTTCCATCAAGTTTTAATCTTTCTGTGATGTGTTTGTAGTGTTGTTTGTAAGTAGTGCTTTGGGTTTTTTTGTTAAGGTTTGTCAATTTCAGTGAAATTTAGTGGATTTGTATCATATGCCGTGTGGTCTGTTCATTGCTGTGTGATTGCATCATGGTCGCCATAACACAGGTTTGTGCTTGTCTTGCGATTTTGCATGTTATATTTACGCAGTATAATTTTCATTCGACTAAAATCCCTTGTACTATCCTCCATAATACTACTCCAAGTTATTCTTTCCATTTTACACGTATTTTAGACGTTTCTGTCGGCCAGTTCCGTGCAAATTGTTGTTCGACGTCTATCCGTTTATGTAACATTGGCTTTTACCCCTCTAAGGTGGCATTGATGAAATGGTCGAAACGTGGACAAACTAGTTTAGTTATTCCCGGACACGATCCTCCATTAGATATAACAGTATTTATGGACATTTCGATTAATCCTGGTCCTAATGGTTTGAATCACACCGACAATGACGAGTTGTATGTTGATGGCAAACTGCATTCCAATTTGAATACCCCTCACATTCACAATAACACTACAGGAAAATGTCTTATTCACGCAACCAATTGTTAAATTTACGTAGATCATCTCAGTGTTCCATTCATTCTGAACAACTTCAAATACTTAAAATGAATGGGATTCTACGATTTAGGGGTAAGAGAGCAGGTAAACAGTGTAGGGTAAATGATCGTAGGATTTCGGTTCATATAAGTCAGCGTTTGGATTCTGATTATGGTCTTAAACAAGCCTTATCAGAAAACCGGATCCAAGTACTTCAACCAGTGAAAATAATACCCATGTTAATGGCCGAACGTCCAATCAAGCTTTGCAGTTTGAATATGAGATCTATTAAAAACAAATTGGCTGATTTTGTCGATTATGTTGTGTCTAGCGGGGCTGATCTTTTTGCCATGACAGAGACTTGGTTAACCGAAATGGATGTTGCTTGTAAAGTTCAAGCAACTCCATCTGGTTTTAAGTTACTGGATCATCCACGAAGGAATCGCATCGGAGGCGGTACTGCTTTACTTTTCCGGAATAATATTTTTGCCAAGAAAATTGCTGCTGGGGAAAGGGAATCATTTGAATTTTCTGAATGGTCAGTAGAATGTAATTCGTATAGGCTTCGGTTAGTGATTATATATAGACCCCCATACTCTCAGAACCATCCAGTTACTGTGAATGCGTTTCTGACTGAATTTGCTGTGTACTTGGAATCGTTAATTCTATGCCCTCAACGACTTCTGATAACAGGGGATTTTAATATCCATGTTGATGTTCTTGATGATCCGTCTGCCATTAATTTTTTAGAACTTCTTGAATCCATGAGTTTGATACAACATGTTAATGGACCTACTCATGAGTCGGGACACACATTGGATTTGGTTATTACCCGGCAGTCTGAGATTGTTCTAGATAGCTTGCCTCTTCCTGATCGTCTCTTTTCTGACCATTTTTCGGTTATGTGTAACCTGAAATCAACTACACTAACAATTGGGAAAAAAACAATTTCTTACAGGAGTA
Organism: Crossaster papposus; assembly: GCA_037893245.1. Taxonomy (NCBI): domain Eukaryota; kingdom Metazoa; phylum Echinodermata; class Asteroidea; order Velatida; family Solasteridae; genus Crossaster; species Crossaster papposus. The sequence continues at coordinate 1,353,319 of JBAIAA010000072.1, read as the reverse complement.
CTAAATTAATTGATATAAATTTGCTAAAACATGACTTATCTTCTTCTAAGCTGTGTACAGATATTCCCGATAGTCTCGATGAACTTGTTAAATGTTACAATGATACTCTCATTGACACATTTAACACTTATGCACCAGTAAAATCGAAAATAATTTCTACTAGACCTTTGGTGCCATGGTTTAATGCGAGCATTAAGGCGGCTATGAAGCTAAGAAGACAGTCTGAAAGAAAATGGCGGCGTACCGGGACACCCGATGACTTAGCGAATTTCAAGACTAAAAGAAACAGTGCGACATTTCTCATGAATAAAGCTCGCAGTGACTTCTACACTAACTTTATTGAGGCCAACAGCTCCGATCAGAGTAAATTGTTCAAGGCCACTAAGTCACTGCTCCAACAGTGCCAAGTTTCACCTTCCCTCCCCATGTCTAACAATAAATTTGAATTAGCAAATGAGATGGGCAATTTCTTTATTCAAAAGATAAGAAACATTCATTTCAAACTTGATAACTTGAGATCAGCAGATGAATCTATTCATTTTCCTAATGTTGTTTTATCTGATGATATCTCTCTTGATCACTTCATTCCATTAACAGAGACACAGGTTAGGCAACTTGTTAGTTAATCCACGAAGAAGCTTGTCATGTCGTCTTGATCCAATGCCAACTAAGTTGGTCAGTGACTGTCTTGAAGTTCTACTTCCTGTGCTTACCAGTATCATAAATATGTCTATTAGTTCTGGTGTTTTCCCTGAATGCTGGAAGGAGGGACTGGTTTTTCCTTTGCTAAAGAAGGCTAACCTTGATCCAGTTTTGGAAAACTACCGACCAATCACTAACTTGCAATTCTTGTCTAAACTAACTGAGAGCGCAGTGTGTGCTCAAATTAGTAATCACATGGCAAGGCATTCATTATTTCCATTATTTCAATCTTCGTATAGGAAACATCATAGTACAGAGACGGCGCTTTTGAAGGTAAAGAATGATATTCTATTGAAGATGAATTCGCAGCACGTAACATTACTTGTTCTATTAGACCTTAGTGCCGCTTTTGATACCATCGACCATACTATTTTGTTGGAGCGCCTTCAGTCTAAGCTTGGAGTTTCTGGCTTAGCGCTCGATTGGTTTGCATCTTATTTGTCTCTTAGAAGACATCGTGTGTCTGTAGATGGGACCTTGTCAGATAGTTTCACGCTTGACTGCGGTGTTCCCCAGGGATCATGTTTAGGTCCGTTGCTTTTTACCATCTATGCTTCCCGGTTGTTCGATATCATTGAGTGCCATCTGCCTAATTCTCATTGTTATGCAGATGACACACAATTGTACATAAGTTTCAAGCCTGATGAGGCAACCAGTCAGTTAGCAGCTGTGGCCGCTATGGAAAGCTGTATCAGGGATATTAGGCAATGGATGATTCATGATAGGCTTATGATCAATGATAGTAAGAGTGAATTTCTTGTCATTGGCACCCGACAACAGCTACACAAAATCAACATTCCTAGCATTACTGTGGGGGAATCTGATATTTTTCCTCAATCATGTATTAGGAATTTGGGGTCATGGTTTGACTCGCAGTTGACCATGAATACTCACATTACTAAGGCTTGTTCGGCTGCTTTCTTTCATTTGCATAACATTAGAAGTATTAGCAAATTTTTATCTCGTGATTCTCTACTGACCTTAATCCATGCCTTTGTTACTAGCCGTATGGATTATTGTAATAGTTTATTGTATGGCCTACCGAAAACTCAAATAATTAAACTACAAAGAGTTCAGAATGCAGCGGCGAGACTTGTGTCCAATACATCCAGGTTTCAGCATATAACACCCATCCTTCGTGAATTACATTGGTTACCTGTTTCGTTTAGAATTAATTTTAAAATTATTTTGCTTACTTTTAAGGCACTCCATGGTCTATCACCAGCGTATATAACAAATCTTATTGGTATTAATAAATGTTCTCGTTATAATCTTAGGTCAAGTAAGAGTGGTCTTGTGTTAGAGTACCCTAGGGGTAAGATGCTTACTACACTGGGTGCTCGAGCTTTTTCATCTGCAGCCCCTGCGCTGTGGAATGCACTTCCATGCCACATTCGCAGTGAACAGACACTTGGCTCTTTTAAATGTAAGATTAAAACGTACCTTTTTAAACAGGCATTTGTTGATCAGTAAGTCTGTATTTTTATAAAAAAAAAATAAAAAAAAGGGTCTTAGTTTATATTTTAAGTGTCACCGTGCCAGGTAGCTAGATACTTATTTAATTCGTAGGTAGGGTCAGAGGCGTCTGTCTCCGGGAAAGATCGAGACATCACCGATGTCAGCAGGGTTAGGCTTAAGTAATATATTCTCCCTGCTGGCGAGACAGATGTATCCCCATACTGCGGTTTGGGCACTGGCGCGTTGACATGACTTTATATATATATTAATATTATCGTAATCCTTTTGTTTTTTAATTTTTGTAAAGTAGTTACAATAATGCTGATTTTGTAATGCGCCTTTGATCATTTATATGCAAAAGGCGCAATATAAATTTTTAATTATTATTATTATTATTATTTAGCGCTGAGTGCAAGCTCAACAAACTTTTGCCTTAAAGGAAACATGCAGTCTAACATTTTCATTACGCATTTTTTGTTTTAATTTAATAAATTTATGTGTATTAAATGTGATAAAAAGTGTACGTTTAATAGTGTAGTAATTTGCCGTCCAAAAAATTACCCCCCCCCCCCCCCCCCTTTTAAATTTGGCGGCTACTAAAAAGGAGTGACATAAACCGAGGCAGGACCCGGACAAACTCTCTATAGTCGGTATGCGACGTCTAGGTACGAGACGGGTTCGCGTGGCCATGTACGCACATTGTTGTGTGTTGATGCACCCACAGTGTACGAATCGCGTACGCTTTATGCACGGTAATCCAATTTCACATAGACGATCGTGAAGTTCTTCCTCGGTTTTGGGTGAATCCGACGAAAACAGTACTGATTCGTCCGATTCGAATTACAGTATTAATTCAGACACAGACTCGAGCGAGGACCACTTCGCTCTGGTAAGCTTTACTTTGGCTGTCCAAATCCGCCAATATTTAGGATCAGCCGGAAACAAATGAAGCCTTTACGTCATCCTTAGTAGTTTTGCTACACCTAGCAGCTACACATCTAGTCGACATAACCGATAACTGTTGTATTTTTACCCTGATTTAGAATGAAAATTCATGTAAAGACGGACACTTGTTGCAATGCGCGCAGTCAGTATACGGTAGGCCGGGTAGCAGCACGTCGAGTCTCTGCCTCGATTTTCGTCATACCCCTCGCAAGGTTTTATGTTAATGAGGCTTCCCTTACAGTTAACTTTTGGCCAATGAGAATCGTGGGTTCCGCGTGGGGGTTTTGGCGGGTTGGAATTTTATAGCCACTGTGTCACAGCCAATTCCAAAGTATTTTTTGTTAGGCAAGTTTTATGGCAATTTATTAATGATTCAGACAGTCAGTAACACAAGTCCTCATATTCAGCGGCCAAATAATCAATCCTGGCAGTAAATTATATTCTAGGCAAATTGTCATAGCGCTCACGAAGCTGTGGCATCACTCAATAACTTGTCTCCTCTGTGGTTTATTTTAAGTCGAAGTATAATGGCAGCCTATTAATATCTGGCTTGTGAAGAACTTGAAATGTCTTTAGAGAAGAAAACTGACAATTTTGTAAAGTTATAGATGACAGTTTTGTAGATGATAGATGTTCCTTTCTCTATAACTGCATATGAAATAAGCTAATTGATACTGGTGATGTGAATTATGCTTCAAGGACAAGTGACAAATTTATAGGCTAAACTTTCATGTTGCAATGACTGCAGCTTAATTGTTGTTTCAAAATGATTAACAGTGTCCAGAACAGACAAGAACATGTTGTTGCTGCATTGTGTAGAACCCCTCTCCTGCATTGTATCATAAAATCTGAGATTCAAATTTGTTTCTTTTGTGTGTTTTGTTCATTCATTAGAAATAAATGGTTTTTCATGAGGATAAGCGTAGCATAAAACATCAGTTACTTTCTCATTACTTACTTTGTTAGTTTGTTAGGTATCATTTTTGTTGCTGTCATATAAACACACATACTATAATGTGTATCCTTACGGAGAAATCGCTTTGTTCAAATGTGCAAAATGTTTAGAGGGTCGAAAGCTAATTTAAATTTAATTACCAGGGTTTAAATTTTGATCAAATATTCCGACATAAAAACTTCAATTTTCGACAGATCAGTATACTTTAGAAATCCCTATTTCTTTAGTAAAATCCATTTTGTGAAATCCTTAGAATCACTCATTTGATTCAAACACTCATTGCTGGTTTTATAGGTGTTGGTTGCTGCGTCACCTGCTCTAGCCTTCAGTATCTATGGAGTAACTGCCATCTTGTGTGCAATTGCTTGCATGCTTCTACCCATTGAGACAAAAGGGCGACAGTTAATGGTGAGTGGGCTGAGCAAGGTTGGACTAGGTTGTGAATGGGGTGGGGTGGGGTAGGGTGGGCGAAGCGATTGCCTGCATGCTTCTACCCATTGAGACAAAAGGGCGACAGTTAATGGTAAGTGGGTTGAGCAAGGTGGACTAGGCTGTGAATGGGTGAGTTGGGGTGGCCGATTGCCTGCATACCCATTGAGACAAGAGGGCGACAGTTAATGGTGAGTGGGCTGAGAAAGGTGGACTATGCTGTGAATGGGTGAGTTGTGGTGGGCTGGGCTAGCCGATTGCCTGCATACCCATTGAGACAAAAGTGTGACAGTTAATGGTGAGTGGGCTGAGAAAGGTGAACTAGGTTGAATAGGTGGGGTGTGGTGGGCTGGGCTGGCCGATTGCCTGCATACCCAATGAGACAAAAGGGCGACAGTTAATGGTGAGTGGGTTGAGCAAGGTGGACTATGCTGTGAATGGGTGAGTTGTGGTGGGCTGGGCTAGCCGATTGCCTGCATACCCATTGAGACAAAAGTGTGACAGTTAATGGTGAGTGGGCTGAGAAAGGTGAACTAGGTTGAATAGGTGGGGTGTGGTGGGCTGGGCTGGCCTATTGCCTGCATACCCAATGAGACAAAAGGGCGACAGTTAATGGTAAGTGGGCTGATGAGCAAGGTTGGACTAGGCTGAATGGGGTGGGTTGGACTAGGCTGAATGGGGTGGGCTGGACTAGGCTTCATGGGGTGGGCTGGACTAGGCTGCATGGGGTGGGTTGGACTAGGCTGAATGGGGTGGGTTGGACTAGGCTGAATGGGGTGGGCTGGACCGGATTAGACTGGGTTTGATTTAGTTGGGCTGGGATGAACTAGCATTGCCTGGATAGCCTTACCCCCTGTAATAAGTTAGGATGGGTTCATTTTTGTTGGTCTGGGCCTGACTGACTATACTTGTATATGTATTGGTTATTAGGGAAATATTTTTGGGTTCAGAGTCTACAAGCTATAGACGGCTATTTTGTATTGTTTATTTGATTGCCACATTAGTGTTTTCTCCCGACAAAGAGTAATGCCTTCTACTTGTACTTGTATATTGATCAAGAGCAAGTAAAAAAACCAAACTGTTGTCCAACTAAGTAAGTTGTTTTTACTGTTTTTGTTTTTTTGCAGACTTCTGTCCAACAACTGAAGGAAGAGCTTCACAAAAAGAAATAAAATCATAATTGCAAATGGGTGTCGGCTATATGGGCGTCGGTGTTGGGCACCCGGGTGTTGGCCAGTCTGAATCTTGTTTAAATCAAAGGGATAGGAGAAATAAAATTGTAATCATCGCATAAGATCCAAAGTTGAGAATTAATAAGTGAAATATGTATTCATATATTCTATGTATTCATATGTATTTGGTTTATGTCATATGGACAAGGGTAAATTACAATCACTTTAATTGTTTTACAATTGAACTTTAAAAATAAAATATATAAATTTTATGTCGGGTACCTGTAAATTGTTGCTATTTAAATTCTTGAGGCTGCAGTATTCTATCAATTTGAAATGAGGGTATTTTTTGTATACGGTACTTTTACCTTTTCTTTTTTGAGAAAAGAATCCTGGATTTAGTGGGATGTGGTGGTCGGTAATGTGCAAGTAGATCTCCAGAATTCTTTTATCTTTTTTAAATCAACTCTTATTTTTATTTCAACTCTTATTTGTATTTCTTTTGAATGTTGCTGCTGTGGTTTTTTTCTATGAAAGCCAATAATGTCTTTCCTTAACTGTAAGGTAAATCAGAAAAATATTGTCATCGATTGTCGTAGAATTAGTGAACAAATTAAAGGGTATATTTTCTCAATGTTTTTGTTTGCATTCATTTGGTGTTGTACGGTCTTTATGCATTTAGACCCCTTTGATAAATCTGTTGCACAGCAAATCCTTCTACATTAATTCATCCAATATTCAACACTCTTAATCATTCACACATTCTAACATCATTTTAATAGACATAAGCACTAAACAAACAAAACATTCACATTATTTAATTTTTAATTTAATGGAATAAGTTTTGGAAATATAAAAGTAAACAAAATAAATTAAAATTAATATGTTATAAGCAAGCATGTACCCACAATTATTGGATAAATGCTAAAAACGCACTTAACGATGTTGATATATGTTGGGTATTGATTTGTTTATATTATATAATCAGGTGTAGTGTTATGGCTCATCTATGTAATACACACACACTACATCAATTTAATACGTACACTGGTTTGTGTGCACGCGGATGAAGTATGCACGACTGACTTTAAGTTTAGAATTAGAATGTGCTTTAAAACCTCAGTGACTTTGCATGAGTATGAAGTGTTATCTACCTTGTGTTTGAATACCTCCTCCCAGTGATGTCATCCCATTCTTAGCATTGCACTGTTAATATAATTAAACGACTAACAATTACTGAGGTGGAAAGGTTGATCACCATTTACTGATGGATCATGTGATTGGTTGAAAGTATTTCCAACATTTTATTCCTTAGCTAGCAGCGACACAGTTGAGGCTTTTGAAACATGTTTTGACGACTGTAAAACGCTTCAAACGAGTGATTATGGATCGCTGCTTATCACTACATTGGCTGAATTCCCAGGTAAATTACATGGAAAAGCTCTGAGTTTGTTGGGTCAAATGAGATTACTTATTGTGTCAAATGAGATTACTTATTACTGGTTCCTGATTGACTATCAATGTAAACCTAGCAGTGCTCTCATATTATGGGTTTAATGCAACTGTTATCAAAAAGGAGCAGATATTTGGAATTGAAATAGTGTATGAACGTTTCATTTTTGTTTTTGTTTGTCTAGTTCTTCCCTGAAAGTGCCTATTACTATCTTGCATGCGGTGACCGAGAGAAAGCCACACAGATCTTGAAGCAAGTGGCTGATGGGAACGGTAAACCTATGCCAATTGGCAGGTTGAAGATGGACGAGACAACGGTGAGGGTCTAAGGCGGGAATAATTAGAGCTGGAAGAAATGTTACAAGCAAATTGTAGAGGTTATCAATTATTATCAATTGTCTTTGTTCTAAAACAAAAACAAAAGTACACTGTACTTTTACTAAAAATATGTTTTTATGGATTGCAGTAAAGCTAGGCTAGAAGCAGTTTGTGTTGGTGACATTTAAGTTTATGAATCAAGCCTGGCTTACTTCAAAGTTCAATTTAGGGCTGGTTTTTATTTGACACAAGTAACAATGGGAGTTCTCATGGAACTGTGGCTGTGCTGCTATTCGAATTTTTTTATTTATTTTAAACTACATAACTTGTACAGTGTGTATAAATGCTAGACGCCAATACATACTAAAAAGACTGATCATTAACCAGTTCGCGCCGGGATTATTTTAACATCACCGAGCCGAGGGGCGGGATTATTTTTAACGAAACTCGATCCGAAGCGTGTTCAGGACGATAGTGCCGGGAAGCACACCCACACATTTCCGGCCTTGCTCGCTGTAATGACAGAGATTCTCGAACTTGAACTTGGCGTGTTTATGCGTCATCCGTTTTGAATTTGGAGAAAATTTTGCGTTTATATACGTCATCCGGCGCGAACTGGTTAACAAACAGTTTAAACACATTCGTCAGTTGGAAATCATTAATTTAGCTGACAATTTTTGTTGCCAGAGCCAACGAGGCCGTTTTGCAGACTTATTTGCAAGCAGGCAAACTACCATTACCACAGCATTACTGGTTTTTATATGGTAAGCTTTGCTTTACTTCTAGGAAATGTTCTAGACATATAGCTGTCATCATATATAGATCATTTCTAAACATACATTCTAAAAAGATTTACCATAAACAACATTTTTTTTAAGAAGGAAAAAAATCATAGAAAAAAATGACAATTCACCACTAATTAATAAACGATACAAATTTTTCTATCAGTTTTGGCCAGAAATCCCAGGTACACTTTGAATTGTCTGTTTTAGAAGTGAAATGATTAACTTATTTATATACAAAACTGTTCAAAATACACACAGTCAATAAATTGAATGTTTAAATTGCAAATAATGTGGATACTTTTAGGTAACTATCTACACTACAGTGATTTCATAATGACTTCTGTTGTCTGATTAAATTGTTAGGTTTGTGAATGCCTTTGCATATTACGGAATCGTCTTACTTTCCACCGAACTCTTATCAAAGAACAACAGATGTGACGGTAAGTACATGTATCACTTATAATATCCTTGTTAACATTCAAAGTTTAAACTTGAAATGATGCGTAAGGTGCTACTACATGTATCACAATAAAGAAATCATATGTCAATATTTTTTGGGGGAACATATAAAACAAGCTATTTACATGCAATTCTAAAGGCTATATGTTTATATGTAGGCAGTAATGTACCGATACAAGTTATATTATACAATGTAAACGTACATGATTAATGTGGCTATACAAGAACAAGACAAATAGAGTAAACTGTAAAATGTAGCCCTAACCCTCGTCAGTTGTCAGTTTTGCTTGAATCTATTGACTCATCAGTGCGTTAACGAGAGGGAAGTTTTTAGTCCACTTCCAAGACCTCGTGGATGGGATAACGAAATACGTACACTGGTTAATGTGCACGCGGATGAAGTATGCACGACTGACTTTAAGTTTAGAATTAATAGAATGTGCTTTAAAACCTCACTGACTTGGCATGAGTATGAAGCGTCATCTACATTTTGTTTGAATACCTCCTCCCAGTGATGTCATCCCATTCTTACTGTTAATATAATTTAACCACTAACAATTACTGAGGTGGAAAGGTTGATCACCATTTACTGACTGATCATGTGATTGGTTAAAAGTATTTCCAACATTATATTTCTCAGCTAGCAGCGACACAGTTGAGGCTTTTGAAACATGTTTTGACGACTGTAAAACGCTTCAAACAAGTGATTATGGATCGCTGCTTATCACTACATTGGCTGAATTCCCAGGTAAATTAAATGGAAAAGCTCCGAGTTTGTTGGGTCAAATGAGATTACTTGCAGGTCCCCGATAAACTTAAAATACTATTTCTAATCTACAGATTGTTTGTACAAACAAATATTCAAACTGATAAAGACTTGTCTGATGATAAAGATATGTGCAAAAACATATTTTCAAAAGTTTTTGAATAAGATTGACAATTAAAACAACTGCAGATTAAGCATTGCTTTTAAAATTTCACACCAAGTTAAACAAGCTCTATAATGTTTCCTCTAAGCTAATTTGTTAATCTATTGTTACAAACATTTGAGTATTTATAAATACATAATCGTTTCTAGATTTCTTCTTTTCTGATTGTTTCTGATTTCTTTGTTTCAGGGATTTTGATCACATTGCTGGTGATTGAGTTTCTTGGTCGTAAGAAGACCATGGCAGTCCAGTTCCTAGTCTGCTCTGTGTTTATATTCCTGCTGAATATCTGCACTTCGAGGTAAGAGTTGCAAGGGGCCAGTCTGTGTAGGCCTAGTACTGTACTTATATTCAATTAATGTCGCATTTGTATCCATGTTTACCATGCCAATATCAGTTTAATTTAATTACTTTCGATGCAATTTTATTGATATTCAGCTGTCATTTCTGACAGGTACTTTTGTTAAAGTAATATTCGTACCAAATTCGTATCAAGTTAAAGGTAGGATACACCATTGGTAATTGCTTAAATTATTGTTAATGGGTAGATTAAGAGGATTGTATTTCATAGTAAATATCGTTTAACTGGCCTGTCCGAAGTTTTACAATCGTGGATGCCGAGAAAAGCACGAAAAACAGCGTTTGTTTTCAACCGGCGTCGAGCAGTTATTCTTATGTTATCTTTGTTTTTTCGCGATTGCCGTCCTCCGATCGCGAATTTTTGTTTATAAAATTCTATTTTTCTGAATAATTACAGGATATCTAGCGCAATAATTTTGCTGGATGCCTAGAATCATTATTTACTTTCAGATGAGTAAGATATTTCTTAAGAATTCGGTAGTAAATATTTTTGATATCTGCAAATGGTGTATCCTACCTTTAAATCTACAACTATTTTTACTTTTGAAATGATACTGTTTTTACCATCTAAAGTCATTATACTTTGTTTGGCCCTTATTGATCAACTTTACAAAACAAATGATCAGATTACACTAATGAGCCTGGCTAATTAATACAATTATTTTACACTTTATACAGGACGGGCTTGACGATTATTTTATTCGCAGCTAGAGCGCTCATCTCTGGTGCCTTCCAAGCCCTCTATGTCTATACACCAGAGGTAAGAAATCAAGTCCAGTAACAAGAGTCCAGTAATAGTTGCAAGTCTGTACATCTAGTTGCAAATGAGCAAGGATGAATAATGTAAGAATACCTTTGACTTGACTTGCAGCTGGATGACTTGTGATGTGTGTGACAACGATGTCACTGTTTTCTACCGAACAGAAACATTACATGTTTGAATTCTATCGGTATCTGTTAAATTTGATGGGTTAAAATAAAATGCTGATGTTACTACTGAGGTACGAAAAAAAGGAAGTGTAGAATAACATAACAAACAATTCAGTCGTTTGCTTAGTTCATTGAGTTACTGAGTCAGTTCTGGTTCCTGGAGGCATATGGCGGTTGTGTCCTTGGGCCAGACACTTTACAATAGTTGTCATTTCCTTTTAGCACAGGAGTGTAGGGAAACAAGTTATAAACCTGGGCACTATAGTGCTGGGCACTATTCTCTAAATTAGGATTTGATGACTGCCTATTGTTAACTGACTGATTCTTCTGTGTTTATGTGCAGGTATATCCTACCCACGTCCGAGCCATTGGTCTTGGGTCCTGTAGCTCAGCTGCAAGGATAGGGGCCATCACCACACCCTTCGTTGCTCAGGTAAGATAAATTACGACAGATTGATAATTCTGATGTCAACATAGTTTAACCAGTCAGACCAAATGTTCACTTGCATCCGAGTGTATCTTTTCCACCTGATGCACTGCTCTGGGTCTGGCAGGGTTAGGGTAGATGCAGAACCTACTTTCTCTTTTATTATGCTCGGTGGAAGAAGTTTACAGCATTTCCAGAAGCCACCAACAGTTGGGTCTCCTTTTTGTTCAGTTCCATGCCGAACACTGTGCTGCATTGATCAACGATACAACCAATGTATGCACCATCAGAGCTGTATTGCTGAATCTCGCCAGGGGAAGGCCATTCTCCACAAACGGCCACGTAGATACTGCCTTGTTGATTGCAACACACACCAGTAGGGCCCCACCCAATCTTCGGGCTCCTGACATTAGTAAAGAACACCATATCATCATCATAGTTGACTGCATATAACTTCTTCCTGGCCCAGTTGGTGTATATCAGCCGTTGTTCATGGATAGTCAGGTAACATTCAATCATTGGAGCTGTTAATCTCTTGACAATGGAACCGTCTTGGTTGTGTAGAGATATCTCGTGTTTCTCCTTGTAGCCCAGTGCTATCAGACAGTCTTTATCTGTGGCTAGGCATGTTGGTTGGTCGTCCAAATTGAATTCCTTGACAGACTTGTATTCCTTGTCAGACTTGTATTCCTTGTCGAGTATACAGACGGTATTACCATATAAGGTGACAACCTGGTTATTTGTATTCACTGTTACTTTGTCTACTTTCATGGTTTTCTTATATTGTGCTCTCTTCGTGGAGAATGTACCCTCTTCATCATTAGGTGAACTCGTGAGCAGGCGATTGTCATTATCATATGCCGTGACAATGTCGCCGTTAGAGAATGCTGATACACTATATGCATTCTTCATATCAAGTTCTTGTCTTCCCTGGGAATATGTCTTTATTTCAGTGTTACGTTTCTCCCACTTCTCTGGCCCTTCACCAAGCGTTAACGCTCCAAGTGACTCTGACAAGTGCTCTACATTCTCCCCAGATACCTGGGTTGGCTGTGTTTGGCTCTCACATGTTGGATTAACTGGAGACTGATCTAGCTTGTGTATTCTTTTCATACATGTATCATGAGCAGGCAGGCATTCGTGACAGAGAAGAAGACAGCATTTTTCACATCTTGAAATTGCTGGACTGTTATTGCATTCTTGGCAGAGATCCTGATTTAGCATGTGTGTTCTGTGAGATTTCAGCAAGCTCATATGTTCATGAGCAGACTGGCATTCTTCACAGAGATGACCGCAGTCCTCACATTTTGAAATTGCTGGATTGTTCCTATCGCATCCTTGGCAGGTACTCTGTGACCTTGTGTTGGGGTAATTTGACAAGTGCTCTACATTCTCCCCAGGTACCTGGGTTGGCTGTGTTTGGCTCTCAGATGTTGGATTAACTGGAGACTGATCTAACATGCGTGTTGTGTGAAATGTCAATAAAGTCATATGTTCATGAGCAGACTGGCATTCTTGACAGAGAAGATGACTGCAGTTAAGACACATTGAAATTGCTGGATTGTTCTTGTCGCAGCCTTGGCAGAGACTCTGTGACCTTGTGTTGGGGTTATTTGATGCCATGTTTGTCACCCTCTCAGACTAGAAACTCGTACCGGAAAACTGACCTGTTTAAAGTACAGTTAAAAGGGAACATTTTTAAAGTTAAACTAAGAAATTGATTGAAGTGGGATTTGAACAAGTGACTTCCGGATTGCTGTTCCGGTGCTGTACCAACTAAACTATCCGGCCTCGTATGTTTTTGGTTCCCGGATTTGACATCTTTGTGCAAGAGATACATGTAGCAGATTATTGCTTCTGACTAGCTTCCCTCAAAACAAGCAAGATATTAACAAAAACCAACATACATGCATATAGGGGCTGGAAGTTTCTAGAGAACTGGAGCGGCAATCTGGAGGTTCCAGGTTCAAACCATTTCTTTGTTCAACTTTGAAACAAATTGTATAATGATATGTAAAATGTATAATGACTATGCACAATGATAGCCACGACGGAAAACAGCGAATACTGTCCCTTTATTACGCGGTAATTAGCGCGCGTGGTGAACTGTCTGGTGGGCTATGAAACCCATGTTGCGGCAGGAAATATCAGGGAGACACTTGGTGTACAAGCTGTACAAGCTCAAAATAAATTAATAAATACGGGAAATACATACATAGACAAGACAGATCAAGTTCTGTGAATTAACTTGCAGAAATCTTCTTTCTTTATCAATGTTTATTTGACATTGTTACGATGTCAGATCCAACCTATAACATGCAGTGCACTCCGTATTAATCGGCCGTGTGCGCGGGGTGTTAGACTGGGTGCCACATTTCCATCGTGCCTTCTTTGCCACTTTTAGTGGGTGTGCAGCGGGAACCAGTACAGCATTGCTGCATTGAGCATTACGCACATGTTTTCATTACCGAGTCAAAGAGAACTTGAGCAAAGAGAACTTGAACGTTTAATCGCGAAGGAAACTTAAAAAAGCAACGATTTTGTACATAAAGGCAAACAAATTACAAGAGTTTTTTATGTAAAGAGGTTGTTGAGAAGTGTTTTGTAAAGGCAGACACGATAGGAATTTTTGTTCTGTTCAATTTGTTGATAAAAAAGTTTGGGTCGGGGCCTAAAATTTGGGTCGGTTAGGGAACCGGAAGCAGAACTATTTTTGTTTTTCCTAGAAGCATAATCTCATTTAAGTAAAATCTGCGATTTTCATCTTTATTTACATCATTTGTATCTGAATGCCTGTGTGTAATATCTGGTTATATTCACTCAGCCCAATAGGTTAAATGACGATAGATAGACAGCTGTTAACATATGCGCATAAATTCTCAATAAATTTCAGTAATTTTAAATTATTTGAAATGATTTGACAAACATGCTCATTTAACTTTGTTGGTGCATCAAATTCATTTAACTCCATTGGTGTATCAAATTAATTTTTGTTTTTCAAGTGGAAAAAGTCTCAAATACTGTTAGACTAGGAGCACGGACCAAAAAAAAAAGTGGGTGCTCAACTCTCACTACATCTAAGGTTCGATTGCTTTATCTGGTGGAATAGACCTAGTAGAACATCTCTAGGTAGTATGTGGACTCAAATTGTGGTATAAATTTAGCGCTGCTATCAAAAAATATTACAAAAAAATTAATTTGATAAAAAATAATAAAAAAATAATAATTTAAGATAAGTTTGACACAATGAAAGCATATAAACATCACTTTTGTTCATGCAAATGATGCTGTTTAATGAGTTCATGACTCAAATGTTCCTCATTGGCTAAAAAATAATAATTATGGTCTAAGGAGACAAAGGGGCGTGGCCACGCCCCTTTAAAAGATAACCTTTAAAAAAAAAACGGGATTACATGTAGTAGCCTCGTACAAGTTTTCTTTTTTCTTATTTCAAAATTATTTCACATTTTAGTATGTACTTTATAAAAATGAAATGTAAAAAATATTTAAATGATAGTTGTGATAATTTATATAAGATATTAAGATATATAAAAAATAAAATGCTTCATTTTAATTTTAATTTTTTTTTAAATATATGACGACTGTTTACTAACAATTGGTGCCAAATTAATAACAATGCCAACTTTTTACCCTCAAAAACCAAGTTTTTCTCAAAAGTGATACCACAATTTGAAGCCACATACTACCTAGCAGTGTTCAGTAGGGTATGTTCTTCCATATTGTGAAGTCAAACCTTGGATGTAGTAGGTGTTGAGCAAAATTCTTATTTACAAGGCTTTCACAACTTTGCTCCTAGTCTATGTACATGTATTGATTTTTGTTTACCTCTTAACTGGTTAACACTATCTAACAAAAGAAGCATAGCGCACTAAACAATGAAAATCCCATTCCCTAAATCCATGGTAATTGTTCACAACGTAAGTATGTCATTTACATCTAAACCTTCCAACATTTCACAAAGAAATCTTCTTCTCCTGAATAACCGAAAAAGGTCCCTCAAAGTAAACTCTAAACTCACCGTAATATTGCACAACTGAAGACTCTACTTCTTGTTGGAGTGTTTTTTAACGATTGCGAATGAAACAAATAACTAGGTCTGCCTTCTTACATGACGTTGCATTTGTGCAGCATTTATTCCAACTTAAACATGACTATATTATAATTGTGTATACTGTCCACTCGCCCACACACCTCTCATTCAGACTGCATTTCTTTACACTGTCTGGACTAGGGAGGTTCATGGTACATGTACCGTTATGTATTGAAAAGAGAGAAAAAATAGTGCTCATTCTTTTCATATGCAAACTTTTAGGGCGTTGTCACATGATGCTAATTCTTTCAGGGGTTTCCAAGTTGGCCACACACCAGTGTACGTTTGATGCTGTACGTGTTTTTTCTTCGCTATCACCATATAAGGGATAATTATGCAAAGGTAAAAGGTCAGCAGTATCCAAATTTCTACAGTTAACTGTTGGCCAATGAGAATCGTGGGTTCCGCGTGGGGGTGCTGGGCTTTTGGCGGGTTGGAATTGTATAGCCACTCTGTCACGGCCAATTCCAGTGTAAACATCTCGATTTATTGTTAGGCAATTTATGGCAAATTATTAAGGATTCAGACAGTCAGTAGCACAAGTCCTCATATTCAGTGGCCAAATAATCAATCCTGGCAGTAAATTATATTTTAGGCAAATTGTTTTGTTGTCATAGCGCTCACGAATTCCCCGAGGCTAGATTTTCCTGACCGAATTTAACATCGGTAGATGGAAGCTACTTTGTGGTTGCATGTGGTTGCCTCTTTGGCAATGGGCATTTGGTTGCCCTGTATTGGTGGGCCTGGTGTTGCCCAGGGACGTGGTGTTCCCCTTGACTGGTCGGGCCTGGTGTTGCCCATTATAATGGTCGGGCCTGGTTTTGCCCAGGGGCCTGGTGTGGCCCAATTTTTGAATTGTTGAATTGTTTCTTTTTTGCAACTGTTATGCCATTTCACTGGTATCCGGAATAAAACATACTGCCATTTACGAGGCTGTGGCATCACTCAATAACTTGTGGTTTATTTAAGTCGGAGTATAACGGCAGACCATTAATATCTGGCTTGTGGAGAACTTGAAAATGTCTTTGGAGAAGAAAACTGACAATCTTGTGAAGTTTATAGATGACATTTTTGTGTCATGTACATGTTCCTTTTTGTATGATGTGACAAACCCTATAACTGCACATACACTAAGTTAATTGATACTGGTGATGTACATTCTGCTTCAAGATAAGTGGCAAATTTATAGGCTAAATTTTCATGCCGCAATGGCTGCAGCTTAATTGTTATTTCAAATGAGTAACAGTGTCCAGAACAGACAAGAACATGTTGATAAACAAGTTTGGGTCGGGGCCTAAAATTTGGGTCGGTTAGGGAACCGGAAGCAGAACTATTTTTGTTTTGCCTAGAAGCAGAATCTCATTTAAGTAAAATCTGCGATTTTCATCTTTATTTACATCATTTGTATCTGAATGCCTGTGTGTAATATCTGGTTATATTCACTCAGCCCAATAGGTTAAATGACGATCGATAGACAGCTGTTAACATATGCGCATAACTTCTCAATAAAATTCAGTAATTTTAATTTTTTTTAAATGATTTGACAAACATGCTCATTTAACTTTGTTGGTGCATCAAATTCATTTAACTCCATTGGTGTATCAAATTAATTTTTATTTTTCAAGTGGAAAAAGTCTCGAATACTGTACATGTATTGATTTTGTTTACCTCTTAACTGGTTAACACTATCTAACAAAAGAAGCATAGCGCACTAAACAATGAAAATCCCATTCCCTCAATCCATGGTAATTGTTCACAACGTAAGCATGTCATTTACATCTAAACCTTCCAACATTTCACAAAGAAACCTTCTTCTCCTGAATAACCGAAAAAGATCCCTCAAAGTAAACTCTAAACTCACCGTAATATTCCACAACTGATGACTCTACTTCTTGTTGCAGTGTTTGCGAATGAAACAAATAAGACTA
This sequence comes from Crossaster papposus, assembly GCA_037893245.1. Taxonomy (NCBI): domain Eukaryota; kingdom Metazoa; phylum Echinodermata; class Asteroidea; order Velatida; family Solasteridae; genus Crossaster; species Crossaster papposus. Next base: position 1,335,959 of record JBAIAA010000072.1, on the reverse strand, counting down.
GGTCTGCCTTCTTACATGACGTTGCATTTGTGCAGCATTTATTCCAACTAAAACATGACTATATTATAATTGTGTATACTGTCCACTCGCCCACACACGTCTCATTCAGACTGCATTTCTTTACACTGTCTGGACTAGGCAGGTTCATGGTACATGTACCGTTATGTATTGAAAAGAGAGAAAAAATAGTGCTCATTCTTTTCATATGCAAACTTTTAGGGCGTTGTCACATGATTCAAATTTTTTTCAGGGGGTTTCTAAGTTGGTCACATTGGTACGTTTGATGCTGTACGTGTTTTTTCTTCGCTATCGCCATATAAGGGATAATTATGCAAAGGTAAAAGGTCAGCAGTATGCAAATTTCTACAGTTAACTGTTGGCCAATGAGATTCGTGGGTTCCGCGTGGGGGTGCTGGGCTTTTGGCGGGTTGGAATTTTATAGCCACTGTGTCACAGCCAATTCCAGAGTCAACATCTCGATTTATTGTTAGGCAATTTATGGCAAATTATTAAGGATTCAGACAGTCAGTAGCACAAGTCCTCATATTCAGTGGCCAAATAATCAATCCTGGCAGTAAATTATATTTTAGGCAAATTGTTTTGTTGTCATAGCGCTCACGAATTCCCCGAGGCTAGATTTTCCTGACCGAATTTAACATCGGTAGATGGAAGCTACTTTGTGGTTGCATGTGGTTGCCTTTTTGGCAATGGGCATTTGGTCGCCCTGTATTGGTGGGCCTGGTGTTGCCCAGGGACGTGGTGTTCCCCTTGACTGGTCGGGCCTGGTGTTGCCCATTATAATGGTCGGGCCTGGTTTTGCCCAGGGGCCTGGTGTGGCTTAATTTTTGAATTGTTAAATTGTTTCTTTTTTGCAACTGTTATGCCATTTCACTGGTATCCGGAATAAAACACACTGCCATTTACGAGGCTGTGGCATCACTCAATAACTTGTGGTTTATTTAAGTCGGAGTATAACGGCAGACCATTAATATCTGGCTTGTGGAGAACTTGAAAATGTCTTTGGAGAAGAAAACTGACAATCTTGTGAAGTTATAGATGACATTTTTGTGTCATGTACATGTTCCTTTTTGTATGATGCGACAAACCCTATAACTGCACATACACTAAGTTAATTGATACTGGTGATGTACATTATGCTTCAAGTGGCAAATTTATAGGCTAAATTTTCATGCCGCAATGGCTGCAGCTTATGGTTATTTCAAATGAGTAACAGTGTCCAGAACAGACAAGAACATGTTGATAAAAAAGTTTGGGTCGGGGCCTAAAATTTGGGTCGGTTGGGGAACCGGAAGCAGAACTATTTTTGTTTTTCCTAGAAGCAGAATCTCATTTAAGTAAAATCTTCTGTGATTTTCATCTTTATTTACATCATTTGTATCTGAATGCCTGTGTGTAATATCTGGTTATATTCACTCAGCCCAATAGGTTAAATGACGATCGATAGACAGCTGTTAACATATGCGCATAACTTCTCAATAAATTTCAGTAATTTTAAATTATTTTAAATGATTTGACAAACATGCTCATTTAACTTTGTTGGTGCATCAAGTTCATTTAACTCCATTGGTGTATCAAATAAATTTTAGTTTTTCAAGTGGAAAGGTCTCGGATACTGTACATGTATTGATTTTTTTTACCTCTTAACTGGTTAACACTATCTAACAAAAGAAGCATAGCGCACTAAACAATGAAAATCCCATTCCTTCAATCCATTGTAATTGTTCACAACGTAAGTATGTCATTTACATCTAAACCTTCTAACATTTCACAAAGAAAACTTCTTGTCTTAAATAACCGAAAAAGATCCCTCAAAGTAAACTCTAAACTCACCGTAATATTCCACAACTGATGACTCCACTTCTTGTTGCAGTGTTTTTTAACGATTGCGAATAAAACAAATTACTAGGTCTGCCTTCTTACATGACGTTGCATTTGTGCAGCATTTATTCCAACTTAAACATTCCTTATTTAATCTGACTATATTATAATTGTGTATACTGTCCACTCGCCCACACACCTCTCATTCAGACTGCATTTCTTTACACTGTCTGGACTAGGCAGGTTCATGGTACATGTACCGGTATGTATTGAAAAGAGAGAAAAAATAGTGCTCATTCTTTTCATATGCAAACTTTTAGGGCGTTGTCACATGATGCAAATTTTTTTCAGGGGGTTTCCAAGTTGGTCACATTGGTACGTTTGATGCTGTACGTGTTTTTTCTTCGCTATCACCATATAAGGGATAATTATGCAAAGGTAAAAGGTCAGCAGTATGCAAATTTTTACAGTTAAACTGCTGGCCAATGAGAATCGTGGTTTTCGCGTGGGGGTGCTGAGCTTTTGGTGGGTTGGAATGTTATAGCCACTCTGTCACAGCCAATTCCAGTGTAAACATCTCAATTTATTGTTAGGCAATTTATGGCAAATTATTAAGGATTCAGACAGTCAGTAGCACAAGTCCTCATATTCAGCGGCCAAATAATCAATCCTGGCAGTAAAATTATATTTTAGGCAAATCGTTTTGTTGTCATAGCGCTCATGAATTCCCCGAGGCTAGATTTTCCTGACCGAGGGCGTTGTCACATGATGCTAATTTTTTTCAGGGGGTTTCCAAGTTGGTCACATTGGTACGTTTGATGCTGTACGTGTTTTTTCTTCGCTATCGCCATATAAGGGATAATTATGAAAAGGTAAAAGGTCAGCAGTATCCAAATTTCTACAGTTAACTGTTGGCCAATGAGAATCGTGGGTTCCGCGTGGGGTGCTGTTTTTTTGGCGGGTTGGAATGTTATAGCCACTGTGTCACAGCCAATTCTAGAGTAAACATCTCAATTTTGTGTTATGCAAGTTTTATAGCAATTTATTAAGGATTCAGACGGTCAGTAACACAAGTCCTCACATTTAGCGGCCAAATAATCAATCCTGGCAGTAAATTTTTTTCTAGGCAAATTGTTTTGTTGTCATAGCGCTCATGAATTCCCCGAGGCTAGATTTTTCTGACCGAATTTAACATTGGTAGATGGAAGCCACTTTGTGGTTGCATGTGGTTGCCTCTTTGGCAATGGGCATTTGGTTGCCCTGTGTTGGTGGGCCTGGTGTTGCCCATTATAATGGTCTGGCCTGGTGTTAATTGCCCAGGGACATAGTGTTCTCCTTGACCGGTCCAGCCTGGTGTTGCCCAGGGGCCTGGTGTGGCCCAATTTTTGAATTGTTCAATTGTTTCTTTTTGGCTGCTGGTATGCCATTTCACTGGTATCCGGAATAAAACATACTGCCATTTACGAGGCTGTGGCATCACTCAATAACTTGTCTTCTTTGTGGTTTATTTGAGTCGGAGTATAACGGCAGCCTATTAATATCTGTCTTGTGAAGAACTTGAAATGTCTTTGGAGAAGAAAACTGACAATCTTGTGAAGTTTATAGATGACATTTTTGTGTCATGTACATGTTCCTTTTTGTATGATGTGACAAACCCTATAACTGCACATACAATAACCTAATTGATACTGGTGATGTACATTGTGCTTCAAGACAAGTGGCAAATTTATAGGCTAAACTTTCATGTCGCAATGGCTGCAGCTTAATTGTTATTTCAAATGAGTAACAGTGTCCAGAACAGACAAGAACATGTTGATAAACAAGTTTGGGTCGGGGCCTAAAATTTGGGTCGCTTGGGGAACCGGAAGCAGAACTATTTTTGTTTTTCCTAGAAGCAGAATCTCATTTAAGTAAAATCTGCGATTTTTTTCTTTATTTACATCATTTGTATCTGAATGCCTGTGTGTAATATCTGGTTATATTCACTCAGCCCAATAGGTTAAATGACGATCGATAGACAGCTGTTAACATATGCGCATAAATTCAGTAATTTTATTTTAAATGATTTGACAAACATGCTCATTTAAAGGTAGTATACACCATTGGTCATTGCTTGAATTATCATGAATGAGTAGATTTTGGGGGTTGTATTTTATAGTAAATATTGTTTAACTGAGCTGTCCGAAGTTTTAGAATCATGGATGCCGAGAAAAGCACGAAAAACAGCGTTTTTTTTCAATCGGCATCGAGCAGTTATTCTTATGTTATCTTTGTTTTTTCGCGCTCGCAGTCCGGCGATTTTTCATTATAAAATTCTATTTTTCGGAAGAATTACAGGCAATCTAGCGAAATCATTTTGCTGGATGCCCAGAATCAACATTTACTTTCAGATGAGTAGGATATTTCTTAATAATTCGGTAGTAAATATTTTCGATATCTGCAAATGGTGTATACTACCTTTAACTTTGTTGGTACATCAAATTAATATTAACTCCATTGGTGTATCAAATTAATTTTTGTTTTTCAAGTGGAAAAAGTCTCGAATACTGTACATGTATTGATTTTTTTTACCTCTTAACTGGTTAACACTATCTAACAAAAGAAGCATAGCGCACTAAACAATGAAAATCCCATTCCTTCAATCCATTGTAATTGTTCACAATGTAAGTATGTCATTTACATCTAAACCTTCCAACATTTCACAAAGAAAACTTCTTGTCTTAAATAACAAGAAAGGATCCCTCAAAGTAAACTCTAAACTCACCGTAATATTCCACAACTGATGACTCTACTTCTTGTTGCAGTGTTTTTTAACGATTGCGAATGAAACAAATAACTAGGTCTGCCTTCTTACATGACGTTGCATTTGTGCAGCATTTATTCCAACTTAAACATGACTATATTATAATTGTGTATACTGTCCACTCGCCCACACACCTCTCATTCAGACTGCATTTCTTTACACTGTCTGGACTAGGGAGGTTTATGGTACATGTACCGTTATGTATTGAAAAGAGAGAAAAAATAGTGCTCATTCTTTTCATATGCAAACTTTTAGGGCGTTGCATGATGCTATTTTTTTTCAGGGGGTTTCCAAGTTGGCTAAACACCAGTGTACGTGTTATGCTGTACGTGTTTTTCTTTAGTGTGTGGTGAACCCTTAAAGGGCCCCTTTTATATTACTTTTTATATTATGTTTGTAGGTGTTGCTCATTTCTGTGGGATAATTCCTTTTACCTTTACACGGTAAAAGGTTTTATACACAGCGAAAGCTCATGTGGCCTTCCTACGTGAAGCTAGCTGCCAACCCTCTCATTATGGCATTTCTTGGCATTCACACCCACATCTAATTTAGCGCTGAGTGCAAGCTCAACAAACTTTTGCCTTAAAGGAAACATGCAGTCTAACATTTTCATTACGCATTTTTTGTTTTAATTTAATAGATTTATGTGTATTAAATGTGATAAAAAGTGTACGTTTAGTGTAGTAATTTGCCATCCAAAAAATTACCCCCCCCCCCCCCCCTTTTAAATTTGGCGGCTACTAAAAAGGAGTGACATAAACCGAGGCAGGACCCGGACAAACTCTCTATAGTCGTATGCGACGTCTAGGTATGAGACGGGTTCGCGTGGCCATGTACGCACATTGTTGTGTGTTGATGCACCCACAGTGTACGAATCGCATACGCTTTATGCACGGTAATCGAATTTCACATAGACGATCGTGAAGTTCTTCCTCGGTTTTGGGTGAATCCGACGAAAACAGTACTGATTCGTCTGATTCGAATTACAGTATTAATTCAGACACAGACTCGAGCGAGGACCACTTCGCTCTGGTAAGCTTTACTTTGGCTGTCCAAATCCGCCAATATTTAGGATCAGCCGGAAACAAATGAAGCCTTACGTCATCCTTAGTAGTTTTGCTACACCTAGCAGCTACACATCTAGTCGACATAACCGATAACTGTTGTATTTTTACCCTGATTTAGAATGAAAATTCATGTAAAGACGGACACTTGTTGCAATGCGCGCAGTCAGTATACGGTAGGCCGGGTAGCAGCACGTCGAGTCTCTGCCTCGATTTTCGTCATACCCCTCGCAAGGTTTTATGTTAATGAGGCTTCCCTTCGAGGGGCTGAGTGCTTTGACCAACATTTTCAAAAATTATTTTCCCCCATTTATTACAGAAAATAAACACAACCACACACATGTTGTTGTCAACATTTATACTTTATTGATTTAAGCAAAATAAAAATTCAATTACATGTTTCCTTTAACCAGCTGCAGAAAAGTTTATTTTTAGTTCATGTCACGCTATCGCCATATAAGGGATAATTATGCAAAGGTAAAAGGTCAGCAGTATGCAAATTTCTACAGTTAACTGTTGGCCAATGAGAATCGTGGTTTCCACGTTGGGGTGCTGGGCTTTTGGCGGGTTGGAATGTTATAGCAACTCTGTCACAGCCAATTCCAGAGTAAACATCCAAATTTTTTGTTAGGCAAGTTTTATGGAAATTTATTATGGATTCAGACAGTCAGTAACACAAGTCCTCATATTCAGCGGCCAAATAATCAATCCTGGCAGTAAATTATATTCTAGGCAAATTGTCATAGCGCTCACGAATTCCCCGAGTCTAGATTTTTCTGACTGATTTTAACATCGGTAGATGGAAGCTACTTTGTGGTTGCATGTGGTTGCCTCTTTGGCAATTGGCATCCGGTTGCCCTGTATTGGTGGGCCTGGTGTTGCCCAGGGGCGTGGTGTTCCCCTTGCCTGGTGTTGACCATTATAATGGTCGGGCCTGGTGTTGCCCATTATAATGGTCAAGCCTGGTGTTGCTCCAGGGACGTGGTGTTCCCCTTGACCGGTTGGGCCTGGTGTTGCCCATTATAATAGTCGGGCCTGGTGTTAAATTTTTGGATTGTTTATACATGTAGTTGAATTGTTTCTTTTTTGCTACCGGTATGCCTTTTCACTGGTATCCGGAATAAAGCATACTTCCATTTACGAAGCTGTGGCATCACTCAATAACTTGTCTCCTCTGTGGTTTATTTATAAAGTCGAAGTATAATGGCAGCCTATTAATATCTGGCTTGTGAAGAACTTGAAATGTCTTTGGAGAAGAAAACTGACAATTTTGTAAAGTTATAGATGACAGTTTTTTAGATGATAGATGTTCCTTTCTCTATGATGCGGCAAACCCTATAACTGCACATGAAATAAGCTAATTGATACTGGTGATGTACATTATGCTTCAAGGACAAGTGACAAATTTATAGGCTAAACTTTCATGTTGCAATGACTGCAGCTTAATTGTTGTTTTAAAATGAGTAACAGTGTCCAGAACAGACAAGAACATGTTGTTGCTGCATTGTGTAGAACCCCTCTCCTGCGTTGTATCATAAAATCTGAGATTCAAATTTGTTTCTTTTGTGTGCTTTGTTCATTCATTAGAAATAAATTGTTTTTCATGAGGATAAGCGTAGCATAAAACATCAGCTACTTTCTCATTACTTACTTTGTTAGGTATCATTTTTGTCGCTGTCATATAACACACATACTATAATGTGTATCCTTACGGAGAAATCCCTTTGTTCAAATGTGCAAAATGTTTAGAGGGTCGAAAACTAATTTAAATTTAATTACCAGGGTTTAAATTTCGATCAAATATCCCGACATAAAAACTTCAGTTTTCGACAGATCAGTATACTTTGGAAATCCCTAAAAATCCATTTTGTGAAATCTTTAGAATCACTCATTTTATTCAAACACGTACTCGTTGCTGGTTTTATAGGTGTTGGTTGCTGCGTCACCTGCTCTAGCCTTCAGTATCTATGGAGTAACTGCCATCTTGTGTGCAATTGCCTGCATGCTTCTACCCATTGAGACGAAAGGGCGACAGTTAATGGTGAGTGGGTTGAGCAAGGTGGACTAGACTGTGAATGGGGTGGGGTGGGGTGGGCGAGGCGATTGCCTACATGCTTCTACCCATTGAGACGAAAGGGCGACAGTTAATGGTGAGTGGGTTGAGCAAGGTGGACTAGGCTGTGAATGGGCGAGTTGTGGTGGGCTGGGCTGGCCGATTGCCTGCATACCCATTGAGACAAAAGGGCGACAGTTAATGGTGAGTGGGTTGAGCAAGGTGAACTAGGTTGAGTGGGTGGGGTGTGGTGGGCTGGGCTGGCCTATTGCCTGCATACCCATTGAGACAAAAGGGCGACAGTTAATGTTAAGTGGGCTGATGAGCAAGGTTGGACTAGGCTGCATGGGGTGGGTTGGACTAGGCTGCATGGGGTGGGTTGGACTAGGCTTCATGGGGTGGGTTGGACTAGGCTTCATGGGGTGGGGTGGACTAGGCTGCATGGGGTGGGTTGGACTAGGCTGCATGGGGTGGGTTGGACTAGGCTGCATGGGGTGGGGTGGACTAGGCTGCATGGGATGGGTTGGACTAGGCTGCATGGGGTGGGCTGGACCTGATTAGACTGGGTTTGATTTAGTTTGGCTGGGATGAGCTAGCATTGCCTAGATAGCCCTAGCCTTACCCCCTGTAATAAGTTAGGATGGGTTCATTTTTGTTGGTCTGGGCCTGACTGACTATACATGTACATGTATGGTGTCAGGTCAACTCGCCCCCTGACCGACTCGCCCCTTACCTACTCGCCCCTTTCCAACTCGCCCCCTGACCGACTCGCCCCCTGACCGACTCGCCCCTTACTAACTCGCCCCCTGACCGACTCGCCCCCTGGCCGACTCGCCTCCTGACCGACTCGCCCCCTGACCGACTCGCCCCCTGACCGACTCGCCCCCTGACCGACTCGCCCCCTGGTTTGATTTACATGTATTTTTAATTCTATAATTTGTATCATTTGCCTGGTTAAGAGAATGATGGCGCTTTCCCATCCAGTGACATTTCTCTCTCTGTGTCTTGTATGGCTTAATTAAGCACAAATTAGTCTAGGCCCGTTTATGTCCAAAATAAATGGAGTGGGCGAACACGAAAGACTAGATGACCGTATGGTATAAGATAAATCAAATGTGATTTTATTATGGGGTGCAAGGGGAATCGTCGTCATTTATTGTTCGCGGGAGTCCAGTCTAGTCCATCACATTGTAGATTTCTCCTTAAATTATAATATTTGAATCATTTCTTTGTATGCCTAATGTAAATAAATTGTACACAACTTGAGGAAGAATATTATTAGAAAGTTGTCCGTTTCCATTGATTTCTTGCAGCCTATTATTTGCTTCCTCTGATTAGTCCGCAAAATGTCTAAGTTGAGAGTTCGGTTTTTTTATTCCTCAAAATGACGAATTTTATGGTAACGAATATACATGATGTACATCGATCGTACAAGGTCCATAAATCAAACGAGGGGGCGAGTCGGTCAGGGGGCGAGTCGGTCAGGAGGCGAGTCGGCCAGGGGGCGAGTCGGTCAGGGGGCGAGTTAGTAAGGGGCGAGTCGGTCAGGGGGCGAGTCGGTCAGGGGGAGAGTTGGTAAGGGGCGAGTAGGTAAGGGGCGAGTCGGTCAGGGGGCGAGTTGACCTACAATCACATGTATTGGTTATTAGGGAAGTAGTTTTGGTTTCAGAGTCTACAAGCTATAGACGGCTATTTTGTATTGTTTATTTGATTGCCACATTAGTGTTTTCTCCTAACAAAGAGTAATGCCTTCTACTTGTACTTGTATATTGATCAAGAGCAAGTAAAAAAACCAAACTGTTGTCCAACTAAGTAAGTTGTTTTTACTGTTTTTGTTTTTTTGCAGACTTCTGTCCAACAATTAACTGAAGGAAGAGCTTCACAAAAAGAAATAAAATCATAATGGGCGTCGGCTATGGGCGTCAGTGTTGGGCACCCGGGTGTTGGCCAGTCTGAATCTTTTTTAAATCAAAGGGATACGAGAAATAAAAATGTAATCATCGCAGAAGATCCAAAGTTGAGAATTAATAAGTGAAATATGTATTCATTATGTGACCCACCCCGAGTAAATGAGACACTTTGAGGCAAAAATAAAAAATGAGATTTTGATTTCATCATTTAAAGCTTGTTTAGCTTTAAATGTGTCTAATTTACTCGCGCTGGGTCACATATGTATTCATATGTATTCGTACTCGGTTTATGTCATATGGACAAGGGTAAATTACAATCACTTCAATTGTTTTACAATTGAACTTTAAAAAAATAAAATCTGAATTTTATGTCGGGTACATGTAAATTGGTTGCTATTAAAATTGAATTAGTACTCAAATTCGTAAGGCTGCAGTATCCTATCAATTTGAAATGAGGGTATTTTTTTTTTGTATACGGTACTTTTACCTTTTCTTTTTTGAGAAAAGAATCCTGGATTTAGTGGGATGTGGTGGTCGGTAATTTGCAAGTAGATCTCTAGAATTCTTTTATCTTTTTTAAATCAACTCTTATTTGTATTTCTTATGAATGTTGCTGCTGTGGGTTTTTTCTATGAAAGCCAATAATGTCTTTCCTTAACTAAGGTAAATCAGAAAAATATTGTCGTCGATTGTCGTAGAATTAGTGAACAAATTAAAGGGTATATTTTCTCAATGTTTTTGTTTGCATTCATTTTGTGTTAAACGGTCTTTATGCATTTAGACACCTTTGATAAATATCTTGCACAGCAAATCGTTCAACATTAATTCATCCAATATTCAACACTCTTAATCTTTCACACATTCTAACATCATTTTAATAGACATAAGCAGTAAACAAACAAAACATTCACAATATTTCATTTTTAATTTAATGGAATAAGTTTTGGAAATATAAAAGTAAACAAAATAAATGAAAGTTAATGTGTTTTAAGCAAGCATTTACCCACAATTATTGGAGAAATGCTAAAAACGCACTTAACGATGTTGATATATGTTGGGTATTGATTTGTTTATATTATATAATCAGGTGTAGTGTTATGGCTCACCTATGTAATACACACACACTAGATCAATTTAATACCTACACTGGTTTGTGTGCACACGGATGAAGTATGCACGACTGACTTTAAGTCATGAAGCGTTATCCACCTTGTGTTTGAATACCTCCTCCCAGTGATGTCATCCCATTCTTAGCCTTGCACTGTTAATATAATTTAACGACTAACAAATACTGAGGTGAAAAGGTGATCACCATTTACTGACGGATCATTTGGTTGAAAGTATTTCCAACATTTTATTACACAGCTAGCAGCGACACAGTTGAGGCTTTTGAAACATGTTTTGACGACTGTAAAACGCTTCAAACGAGCGATTATGGGGGCTTATTACTACGTTGGCTGAATTCCCAGGTAAATTACATGGAAAAGCTCTGAGTTTGTTTGGTTGAATGAAAATATTTTCAGGTCCCCGATAAACTACAGATTGTTTGTACAAACAAATATTCAAACTGATAAAGACTTGTCTGATGATAAAGCTATGTGCAAAAACATTTTTTTTTAAGTTTTTGAATAAGATTGACAATTAAAACAGCTGCAGATTAAGCTTTAAAAAATTCACACCAAGTTAAACACGCTCAATAATTTTCTGTCTAAATGTTGTTACAAACATTCTACTACATGTACTTATAAATACTTAATCTATTTCTGTGACGTCATCTATTGTTAAAAGTGTAGATTATTTTTACGAATCTACAGCAAACTGTCGATTTGTGACGAATCTACACCTATCTGTGGATTCGTAATGAATCGACAGTTTTTGTTGTGAGTGAGGTACGGCCACCTCAGGGAGACACGAACCGAACTATTGATACCTTCCATTTGTTGTACATGTACATCGACTAAATATACATGTACGCATGGGTAACTTTACCAATCCACGCTTATTCATAAACATGGTTGCGGTAAGCCAGGAATCTTATTTGAACAAACCTTTGTTGTTAACAAAAAATAGATTAAGTCGGAGAATAGACTCGGAACTGTAGATTCGTGCAACAATGGACTCGGCTTCGCCTCGTCCATTATTTGCACGAATCTACAGTTCCTCGTCCATTCTCCTTGACATAATCGTTTCTAAATTTCTTCTTTTCTGATTGTTTCTGATTTCTTTGTTTCAGGGATTTTGATCACGTTGCTGGTGATTGAGTTTCTTGGTTGTAAGAAGACCATGGCAGTCCAGTTACTAGCCTGCTCTGTCTCAGATTGTGTATTCAAATGCAGATTATTCTTCCTGCGTGGACATGCATAACTGCTCCAGATTTTCGGCAATATCTCAAAATCACTACCACCTTTTGAAATGAATTTTGTACAGGTTAGTTTTATGGTATACAATGTATATCTATAACTATATAGGAGTGAAACAAACGGGGGGGTTTCAATTACCAAACGTGTACGATCCCTTTAAATGTTCTATTTTCACTTTTGAAATGATACTGTTTTTACCATCTAAAGTCATTATACTTTGTTTGGCCCTTATTGATCAACTTTACAAAACAAATGATCAGATTACACTAATGAGCCTTGCTAATTAATACAATTATTTTACACTTTATACAGGACGGGCTTGACGATCATGTTATTCGCAGCTAGAGAGCTCATCTCTGGTGCCTTCCAAGCCCTCTATGTCTATACACCAGAGGTAAGAAATCAAGTCCAGTAACAAGTCCAGTAATAGTTGCAAGTCGATCTGTACATCCAGTTGCAATTGGGCAAGGATGAATAATGTAAAAATACCTTTGATTTGACTTGACAGTGGTCATTGTGAAGTCATGATAATGCTGTTTGACTTGATACTAGATGTGTTAGCCTTGACAGTGGTCATTGTGAAGTCATGATGCTGTTTGACTTGATACTGGATGTGTTAGCCTTGACAGTGATCATTGTGAAGTCATGATAATGCTGTTTGACTTGATACTGGATGTGTTAGCCTTGACAGTGGTCATTGTGAAGTCATGATAATGCTGTTTGACTTGATACTGGATGTGTTAGCCTTGACAGTGATCATTGTGAAGTCATGATAATGCTGTTTGACTTGATACTGGATGTGTTAGACTTGACAGTGATCATTGTGAAGTCATGATAATGCTGTTTGACTTGATACTAGATGTGTTAGACTTGACAGTGGTCATTGTGAAGTCATGATAATGCTGTTTGACTTGATACTGGATGTGTTAGCCTTGACAGTGGTCATTGTGAAGTCATGATAATGCTGTTTGACTTGATACTAGATGTGTTAGACTTGACAGTGGTCATTGTGAAGTCATGATAATGCTGTTTGACTTGATACTGGATGTGTTAGACTTGACAGTGATCATTGTGAAGTCATGATAATGCTGTTTGACTTGATACTAGATGTGTTAGACTTGACATTGATCATTGTAAAGTCATGATAAGGCTGTTTGACTTGATACTGGATGTGTTAGCCTTGAAAGTGATCATTGTGAAGTCATGATAATGCTGTTTGACTTAATACTGGATGTGTTAGCCTTGACAGTGGTCATTGTGAAGTCATGATAATGCTGTTTGACTTGATACTGGATGTGTTAGCCTTGACAGTGATCATTGTGAAGTCATGATAATGCTGTTTGACTTGATACTGGATGTGTTAAGCCTTGACAGTGATCATTGTGAAGTCATGATAATGCTGTTTGACTTGATACTGGATGTGTTAGCCTTGACAGTGATCATTGTGAAGTCATGATAATGCTGTTTTTCTATCTACTAAACAGAAACATTATGTTAAAATTTTATATGTTTATTTTGATGGGTTAAAAAGAAATGCGGAAGTCACTACTAAGTGGTGAAATAAGGACCCAGATGAGGGATTTGCATTTGCAATTAGTTCATTGAGTCACCGAGTCAGAGTGGTTCATGGTAGTTGTGCCCTTGGGCAAGACATTTTACAACAGTTGTCACGTTCTTTTGCACAGGAGGATAGGGAAACCAGTTTCAAATCAGCATTCCCATGCGCTGTCAAAGTGTCTTGATGTGCCTCACTGTTGCCTTCCCTGCCAGAGAAATCTGGGTAGAGAATGTTGCCTCATTTAGAGGCAACATTTGTTGAATGAGGATTTGATGACTGCCTAGTTAACTGACTGATTCTTCTGTGTTTATGTGCAGGTATATCCTACTCACGTCCGAGCCATTGGTCTTGGGTCCTGTAGCTCAGCTGCACGGATAGGAGCCATCACCACACCCTTCGTTGCTCAGGTAAGGCAACAACTAGCAATTATGTCAATGTTATATACAGACGATACATACTTGATTCTGTAAAAGAAATCCACAGATGAGATGTTGAGACTGGTTTTGCCCTTGTGTTGTGGCAGATGCATTACAAAGGCTGAAACAAGGGATGATTGTTTTAAAGGATGAAACTAGGAAAGTTTAATCCTTTGTGGCAAATCTCTTCTTGACATCTCGGAGACTCTGCCACTTTTTAGGTTCACGTTGAAAAAACTCCACCGACTCTTTTGCAGCCACCACTAGTGTGTTCTCATCCTTTAATAGTGTCATGCCATACACGGTGCTGCATTGCTCTATAATCCAGCCCAGGAATTCGCCGCTAGGACTGTACTGCTGAATCTGCCCTGGAAATTTCCCCTTTCCACAAACGGCTACGTAGATACTGCCTTTGCTGTTGCAGCACAAGCCAGTAGGGCCCCACCAACATTCTGGGCTCTTGATGTCAGTAGAAAACACCCTGGCGCCATTGCAACCGACTGCCAGTAACTTTTTGTTGTCCCAGTCAGTGTATATCAGCTGTTGTTGATGGATAGTCAGGTAGCTTCCAATCATGGGAGTGGGTACTCTCTTGACAAATAATCCATTTGGCCAATGTAGAGTTACCTCTTGTTTCTCCTCATAGCCTACTGCAATTCGATTATCATCAGTGGCTAGGCATGTTGGTTTGCCATCCGATTGATCTAGTTTGAATTCTTTGAGAACCTTGTAATCCCTGCTGAATACTGTGATAGTATTGTTGTACAAGACTACAAGCTGTTCACCTTTGTCTACTGAAACACGGTCTGCCTGAATAGTGGAATCAATTTTTGCGATAAAAGGCAGCTGATTTTGTCCAGTTGGTGAAATCTTAATCAGGTTATGGTTCTCAGTGTCCGCTATGACCAGATCATTGTTAGAGAATGCTGCTACGCTGAATGCAAATTTATACACACTGAATATTCCCCAGCTGTTTTCTTTTAATATTTCTGTCTTGCATGGCTTCCATTTCTCTTTCTTGTGTGGCTTAAGTAGTGATTTGGACTGATCTCCCATCTGCAAGTCATCAGCTAGCACTAATCTCCCAAGTGACTGTTCACATTCTGTAAAGTCCAGGAAGGCTAAGCTCTCGGCGACTTCTATTGGCTGCTTCTTCTTTAGAGCCTGGATGCTCTTCAAGAAGCTCTTTTGGAGATCTGGGGCTTCAAAGCAACTTGCCTGAGCTGTGCACTGACTCAGTATATGTTGCA
Organism: Crossaster papposus; assembly: GCA_037893245.1. Classification (NCBI taxonomy): domain Eukaryota; kingdom Metazoa; phylum Echinodermata; class Asteroidea; order Velatida; family Solasteridae; genus Crossaster; species Crossaster papposus. The sequence continues at coordinate 1,320,706 of JBAIAA010000072.1, read as the reverse complement.
CTTGTACTACTTCAGCAACCTCCTTACGGTTTGCAGACCGAGCTGATTCAAAAATTCTGACTTTGTCTTTGTAGAACGTTATTGCCTCTTGCTTTAGCTGATTTTCCTTTGCTCTGATCTTGGCAACCTCCTCCTCAGCCTTCTGAGAGATCTTCTCGTTTGTCTCTTGAAACATGCTGTCCAGTTTCTTTCGTAACTTGTCTGCCTCAAAGATGGTCATGTCAAATTCTGCTCTGGTCTTGTCCACTTCAGTTTTCAGTTTTCTGTCATATTGCTTACATTCTTCTAAAACCTCATCCAGGCTGATGACAGATCTAAGGTGCTTGTTATGAGCCTGCTCAATACATAGTTTACACACTGACTGCTCACATGTTTTACAGTAGTCAGTAATTTTCTGATCCGCAATTTTCTGATCCGAATGACTCTCACAATTTGGACTAACTGTTTGCATGCCACTTTTTCCTAAAGGAGACTCATCTAACATGTGTATTCTGTGAGATTTCATCACGGTCATACGTTCATGAGCAGACTGGCATTCTTGACAGAGAAGATGATCGCAGTCCTCACATTTTGAAATTGCTGGATTATTCTTGTCGCAGCCTTGGCAGAAACTCTGTGACCTTTGGTCTTGGCTCAGCTGCTGCCATAATGCTATGACCCCTGGCTCCAAGTAGGTATTTGGCATTAATCCATCAGGCAGATCACCAGCGCTTCTTCCAGCAAGGTTGGTCACGTGTCTGCACACAGGACACAGAAGACTGACTGATTCTGGATCTTGTTTCTGCAGTTCTTGGAGGCATTTCAAGCAGAATTTGTGCTGACAGTCGAGAGCTTTGGGCTGCGTGATATTATCCTGGCAGATTGGACAAGTTGGGAGCTGAACTGGGGACTGAGCTGAGGCCATATTTGTCACCCTCTGAGAGATGTGCTAGAAAAATGACATGTATAAAGTACGATCAAAATAAGAACTTTTGGGTATGTTTAGTGTGTAGTTAAACCTGAAAGGGCCCTTTTATATTCCTTTTTAAATCATATTCCTTTTTAATAGACCACAATAGGAAACTGATAGTGCATTATATTCTTTTAAGTTAAACTAAGAAATTGACTGTAGTGAGATTTGAACCAGTGACTTCCGGATTGCCGTTCCGGTGCTGTACCAACTGAACTATATCCTTTTTGGTTCCACTATTTGAAATCTTTGTGCAAGAGATACATGTAGTAGATTATTGCTTCTGACTAGCTCCCCTCAAAACAAGCAAGATATTAACAAAAACTAACATACATGCATATAGGGGCTGGAAGTTTCTAGAGAACTGGAGCGGCAATCTGGATGTTTCAGGCTCAAACCATGAACATCTTCATCCCTTAAAAATTTGATAAAGAATTTGTCTTTCCTTGAAAAACCTTGAACCAAACTTTTCACGATTTATTCAACATGTTGAGGAAGATTAGGAGTCTGTAAAAACACCTTTAGAAAAGTTCCCTGTTCAGCTGTCCGTGAATAATTACAGCCATGGTTTCATACTGTGTACCGTTTTTCACGGTGTTGTGAAATTCAGGAAAACCCCCATATCTATTTATAACCAGCAAGCTCATTGCAAAACCAATAAACATAGATGCTGAGGCACAAAGGGCTAGGCAGTAATTGTGTGTACATGTACAAACCCATTCTTTGTTCAACTTTGAAACAAATTATATAATGTTTCTACTTACACGGTTACCCGGTTAACCGACCGTTCAAACGGTTACACGGTTACATTTTTCCAGTTCGGTTAACCTTTTTTAATTTTTTTATTTTTTTTTAACTTTTTAATTTTTTTATTTTTTTTCTTTAAATAAAAGAAACCCCACCAATTGTCAACTTTGCGTGGGTTTCGTTGGAGCAGGTCACAAATAGTCCAATTGAATAAATTTTGTATGGACATTTCTGATAGCTTATCTAACATATAGCCAGTCGGCCTATAAAATTTGATGCAGACAATTAGCAATCACAAATCTGCGATTATCAACACGTACTACCCGGTAGTCGCGCACACATTACATTTCTTGATGAAGCCCATGCATTTTTTTTATTTTTTTTTTCCTTTTAAGGTTCATCACATTGATAAATGCTTCTAGACAATTTTGAGGGGGTCTACCCTACCCCCTACCCTACCCCTAACCCCCCCCCCCCCCCTCCCCCCAACAACACATGTAAAACTGTGCCTGGGACAGCTCTAATAAACATACGTGCATAAATTTCAGTAGGCCTAATTCTTTTCCTTTGTTTAAATAATTGGACGAACAAATTCTCATAAATCCATTGCTGCATCAAATAAATTTAACTCCGTTGGTATGTCATCAAATTCAGTTCCTTTATTTCAAGAGGAAAAAATCATGAATGCTGTACATGTCGATTTTGTTTACCCCTTAACAAAATGAACATCCAACGACAAAAATCCTATTCCACTAAATCCATTGTACGTGTAATTGTTCACAGCGTAAGCATATCATTTTACATCTTAACCTTCCAACATTTCACAAAGAAACCTTCTTCTCCTGAATAACCAAAAAAGATCCCTCAAAGTAAACTCTAAACTTACCGTAATATTCCACAACTGATGACTCCACTTCTTGTTGCAGTGTTTTTCAACGATTGCGGATGAAACAAATAACTCCGTCTGCCTTCTTATTACGTTACGTGGAATTTGTGCAGCATTTATTCCAACTAAATAATGTCCTATTCAATGTCACTATATTATAATTGTGCATACTGTCGACTCACCCACGCATCAGACTGCATTTCTGTACACTGATTATGTCCAGACTAGGCAGGTTATATAGTACATGTACCGTCAGGTTATTTACGGTGTTGTGAAATCTGTGAAAACCCCATATCTATTTATAACCAGCAAGCTCATCGCAAAACCTGAAACAATGTGCAAGACATCAAGGGCTAGGCAGTAATTGTGTGACATGTACAAACCTATTTTTTGTTCAACCCTATTCTTTGTTGAAATTTGAAACAAATTGTATAATGTATCTACTGGTAACAAGAAATAGCTTGGTTCCTTCCCACGTTGTATTATAAATTCTGAGATTCGAATTTGTTTCTTTTCTGTGATCTGTTCATTCATTAGAATAAGCGTAGCATAAAACATCAGTTACTTTCTCATACTAATTTTGTTAGTCATCATCTTTGTTGCTGTCATATAAACACTCATACTATAATGTGTATCCTTATGGATAAATCGCTCTGTTTAAATGTGCAAAATGTTTGGAGGGTCAAAAGCTAATTTAAATTTAATTTCCAGGGTTGAATTTTTGATTAAATATCCTGACATAAAATACTTTAATTTGCGACAGATCAGTATATTTTGAAAATCCCTATTTCTTTAGTAAAATCTATCTTGTGAAATCCTTGTGGAGACATGTACACCTATAGAAATTGCCTTGTGGGGACCATTACAATCTTTTGTTCTGTATTCCCGGGTCTCCACAGAGTACTAATGTTAGAATCACTCATTTGATTGTAAACACTCATTGCTGGTTTTATAGGTGTTGGTTGCTGCATCACCTGCTCTAGCCTTCAGTATCTATGGAGTAACTGCCATCTTGTGTGCAATTGCCTGCATGCTTCTACCCATTGAGACAAAAGGGCGACAGTTAATGGTGAGTGGGTTGAGCAAGGTGGACTAGGCTGTGAATGGGTGAGTTGTGGTGGGGTGGCCGATTGCCTGTCTGCTTCTACCCATTGAGACAAAAGGGCGACAGTTAATGGTTAGTGGGCTGAGCAAGGTGGACTAGGTTGTTAATGGGGTGGGGTGGAGTGGGTTAGAGTGGGCGAGGCGATTGCCTGCATGCTTCTACCCATTGAGACAAAAGGGCGACAGTTAATGGTGAGTGGGCTGAGCAAGGTAAACTAGGTTGAATAGGTGGGGTGTGGTGGGCTGGGCTGGCCTATTGCCTGCATACCTATTGAGACAAAAGGGTAAGTTAATGGTAAGTGGGCTGATGAGCAAGGTTGGACTAGGCTGCATGGGGTGGGTTGGACTAGGCTGAATGGGGTGGGCTGGACTAAGCTTCATGGGGTGGGCTGGACTAGGCTTCATGGGGTGGGCTGGACTAGGCTTCATGAGGTGGGCTGGACTAGGCTGCATGGGGTGGGCTGGACTAGGCTGAATGGGGTGGGTTGGACTAGGCTGAATGGGGTGGGTTGGACTAGGCTGAATGGGGTGGGCTGGACTAGGCTGCATGGGATGGGCTGGACTAGGCTTCATGAGGTGGGCTGGACCGGATTAGACTGGGTTTGATTTAGTTGGGCTGGGATGAGCTAGCATTGCCTGGATAGCCCTAGCCTTGCCCCCTGGAATAGGTTAGGATGAGTTCATTTTTGTTGGCCTGGGCCTGACTATATATACATGTATTGGGTATTAGGGAAGTAGTTTTGGGTTCAGAGTCTACAAGCTATAGGAGGCTATTTTATAATGTTTATTTGATTGCACATTTGTGTTTTCTCCCGACAAAGAGTAATGCCTTCTACATTGTACTTGTATATTGATCAAGAGCAAGTTTAAAAACCAAACTGTTGTCCAACTAAGCAAGTTGTTTTTACTGTTTTTGTTTTTTTGCAGACTTCTGTCCAACAACTGAAGGAAGAGCTTCACAGAAAGAAATAAAATCATGATTGGATAGGCGTCGGCCCTGGGCGTCGGCCCTGGGCGTCGGCCCTGGGCGTCGGCCCTGGGCGTCGGCCCTGGGCGTCGGCCCTGGGCGTCGGCCCTGGGCGTCGGCCCTGGGCGTCGGCGTTGGGCGTCGGCGTTGGGCGTCGGCGTTGGGCGTCGGTGTTGGGCGTCGGTGTTGGTGTTGGGCGTTGCTGTTGGGCACCCGGGTGTTGGCTAGTCTGAATCTTTTTTAAATCAAAGGGATACGAGAAATAAAAATGTAATGATCGCATAAGATCCAAAGTGAAATATGTATTCATATATGTATTCTATGTATTCATATGTATTTGTACTCGGTTTATGTCATATGGACAAGAATAAATTACAATCACTACAATTGTTTTACAATTGAACTTAAAAAAATAAAAATCTGAATTTTATGTCGGGTACATGTATATTGGTTGCTATTTAAATTGAATTAGTACTCAAATTCTTGAGGCTGCAGTATTCTATCAATTTGAAATGAGGGTATTTTTTGTATACGGTACTTTTACCTTTTCTTTTTAGAGAAAAGAATCCTGGATTTAGTGGGATTTAGTGGGATGTGGTGGTCGGTAATGTGCAAGTACTCTATAATTCTTTTATCTTTTTTAAATCAACTCTTATTTGTATTTCTTATGAATGTTGCTGCTGTGGGTTGTTTCTATGAAAGCCAATAATGTCTTTCCTTAACTGTAAGGTAAATCAGAAAAATATTGTCGTAGAATTAGTGAACAAATTAAAGGGTATATTTTCTCAATGTTTTTGTTTGCATTCATTTTGTGTTGTACGGTCTTTATGCATTCAGACCTCTTTAATAAATATCTTGCACAGCAAATCGTTCAACATTAATTCATCCAATATTCAACACTCTTAATCTTTCACACATTCTAACATCATTTTAATAGACATAAGCAGTAAACAAACAAAACATTCACAATATTTAATTTTTAATTTAATGGAATAAATTGGAAATATAAAAGTAAACAAAATAAATTAAAGTTAATGTGTTATAAGCAAGCATGTACCCACAATTATTGGCGAAATGCTAAAAACACACGTAACAATGTTAATATATGTTGGGTATTGATATTATATAATCAGGTGTAGTGTTATGGCTCATCTGTGTAGTACACACACACTACATCAATTTAATACCTACACTGGTTTGTGTGCACGCGGATGAAGTAAGCACGACTGACTTTAAGTTTAGAATTAGAATGTGCTTTAAAACCTCAGTGACTTTGCATGAGTATGAAGCGTCATCTACATTTTGTTTGAATATCTCCTCCCAGTGATGTCATCCCATTCTTAGCCTTGCACTGTTAATATAATTTAACGACTTACAATTACTGAGGTGGAAAGGTTGATCACCATTTACTGACGGATCATTTGATTGGTTGAAAGTATTTCCAACATTTTATTCCTTAGCTAGCAGCGACACAGTTGAGGCTTTTGAAACATGTTTTGACGACTGTAAAACACTTCAAACGAGCGATTATGGGGGCTTATCGCTACATGTACATTGGCTGAATTCCCAGGTAAATTAAATGGAAAAGCTCTGAGTTTGTTTGGTCGAATGAGATTACTTATTACTGGTCCCTGATAAGCTACAGATTGTTTGAACAAACAAATATTCAAACTGATAAAGACTTGTCTGATGATAAAGCTATGTGCAGAAACAGGTTTTTGAATAAGATTGACAGTTGACCAGTTCGCGCCGGGATTATCTTAACATCACCGAGCCAAAGCGAAGAATTATTTTTAACGAAACTCGATCCGAAGCGGGTTCAGGCTAATAGTACCGGGAAGCATGCACACCCATGCATTTCCGACCTTGCTCGCTGCTGAAAGTCATTTTCGGCCCTGCTCGTGGTGTGTTTATGCGTCATTCGTTTTGAATCTGGGGAAAACTTTGCATTTATAAACGTCATCCTGCGCAAACTGGTTAAAACAACTGCAGATTAAGCATTGCTTTTAACATTAACACCAAGTTAAACACGCTCAATAATTTTCTTTCTAAGCTAATTTGTTAATCTATTGTTACAAACATTCTACTACATGTGCTTATAAATACATAATCAATTCTAGATTTCTTCTTTTCTGATTGTTTCTGGTTTCTTTGTTTCAGGTATTTTGATCACGTTGCTAGTGATTGAGTTTCTTGGTCGTAAGAAGACCATGGCAGTCCAGTTCCAAGCCTGCTCTGTTTTTATATTCCTGCTGAATATCTGCACTTCGAGGTAAGAGTTGCAGGGGGCCAGTCTGTGTAGGCCTAGTACTGTACCTATATTCAATTATCCATGTTTTCCCTGCCAATATTGGTTTGATTTAATTACTTTCAATGCAATTATATTTAATTAAGCTGTTCAAAATGTGTCATTTCTGACAGGTACTTTTGTTAAAGTAATATTCGTACCAAATTACTCATTAAGTTAAAGGGATTGTATAAGTTTGGTAATTACTCCAAAAGTTAATGGCAATTAAAACTTACTTGGTAAGAAGTACAGTAGCTTTGGATAGTATAATGCATTTTTAGAAACTTTTCACTTCGAAGTACTGCAGTTATGGAAAAAGATATCACTTTTTATCCCCAAAAATTATAATCTGAGAAGCTTTACTGCAGTGACGTTTCTCAGATTGGGTATTCCAATGCAGATTATTCTTCCTGCGTGGACATAACCGCTCCAGATTTTTGGCAATATCTCAAAATCGCTAGCACCTTTTGAAATGAAATTTTTACAGGTTAGTTTTATGGTATATCTACAACCATATAGGATTGAAACAAACAGGGGGTTTCAATTACCAAACGTGTACGATCCCTTTAAATCCACAACTATTTTTACTTTAAAAAAATGATACTGTATTTACTATCTAAAGTCATTATACTTTGTTTGGCCCTTATTGATCAACTTTACAAAACAAATGATCAGATTACACTAATGAGCCTGGCTAATTAATACAATTATTTTACACTTTATACAGAATGGGCTTGACGATCATTTTATTCGCAGCTAGAGCGCTCATTTCCGGTGCCTTCCAAGCCCTCTATGTCTATACACCAGAGGTAAGAAATCAAGTCCAGTAACAAGAGTCCAGTAATAGTTGCAAGTCGATCTGTACATCCAGTTGCAATTGGGCAAGGATGAATAATGTAAAAATACCTTTGATTTGACTTGACAGTGATTATTGTGAAGTCATGATAATGCTGTTTTTCTATCTACTAAACAGTACAGAAACATTATGTTTAAATTCTATATGTTTATTTTAATGGGTTAAAAAGAAATGTGGAAGTCACTACCAAGTGGTGAAATAAAGACCCAGATGAGGGAAAACACAATTTTAGCATTTGCAATTAGTTCATTGAGTCACCGAGTCGGACTGGTTCACCGAGTCAGACTGGTTCAGTTGTGCCCTTGGGCAAGACCTTTACCAACAGTTGTCATGTTCTTTTGCACAGGAGGATATAGGGAAACCAGTTTCAAATCAGCATTTCCATGCGCTGTCCAAGCTTCTTGATGTGCCTCAATGTTGCCTTCCCTGCCAGCGAAAACTTGGTAGAGAATGTTGCCTCATATAGAGGCAACATTTGTTGAATGAGGATTTGATGACTGCCTAGTTAACTGACTGATTCTTCTGTGTTTATGTGCAGGTATATCCTACCCACGTCCGAGCCATTGGTCTTGGGCCATCACCACACCCTTCGTTGCTCAGGTAAGGCAACAACAAGCAATTATATATTGTAACGTTTGTGCCGGTTGGCCGATAAAGGGCACTAGAGCGATTCCTTAGTGAAATCGCCTGGTGCTCCCTGATCCGGGCGACCCGTATTAGATAGCGCATATCCCGAACTGGTTTAGACCAGTTTTGAGTGCCGCGTTGTAACGAGCAGCTTCATGTCAGTGTTTTGACCGGCGGAGAAGTGTGAATAAACGGCCTAAGAATCACCGAAACCATAGAATACCTGTCCGAGTTTCCTTCCTGTGTGTGTGTCGAACCCAGAGAACGGTTTTCGTTACAATATGTTATCAATGTTATATATATACAGACGATACATACTGAATTCTGTAAAAGAAAGCCCACAGATGAGATGTTAAGACTGGTTTGGCCCTTGTGTTGTGGCAGATGCATTACAAAGGATGAAACGAAGAATGTTTGTTTCAATGGATGAAACTAGGAAAGTTTAATCCCTTGTGGCAAATCTTTTCTTTACATCTCGGAGACTCGGCTGCGTTTTCAGTTCACGTTGATAAAACTCTACGGACTCTTTTGCAGCCACCACTAGTGTGTTCTCGTCCTTGGTTAGTGTCATGCCGTACACGGTGCTGCATTGCTCTATAATCCAGCCCAGGAATTCCCCGCTAGGACTGTATTGCTGAATCTGCCCTGGAAGTTTCCACTTCCCACAAACAGCTACGTAGATACTGCCTTTGCTGTTGCAGCACAAGCCAGTAGGGCCCCACCAACATTCTGGGCTCTTGATGTCAGTAGAAAACACCTTGGCGCCATTGCAACCGACTGCCAGTAACTTTCTCTTGTCCCAGTTGGTGTATATCAGCTTTTGTTGATGGATAGTCAGGTAGCTTCTAATCATGGGAGTGGGTACTCTCTTGACAAAAGATCCATCTGGCCAATGTAGAGTTACCACTCGTTTCTTCCTATAGCCTACTGCTATCAGATTATCTTCAGTGGCTAGGCATGTTGGTTTGCCATCCAATGGATCTAGTGTGAATTCATAACCAACCTTGTAATCCCTGCTGAATACTGTGACAATATCTTCGTACAAGACTACAAGCTGTTCACCTTTGTCTACTGAAACATACTCTGCCTGAATAGTCGTATCAATTTTTGCGATGATAGACGACTTATATTTTTCAGTTGGTGAAATCCTAATCAGACGATGGCCCTTAGTGTGTGCTATGACCAGATCATTGTTGGAAAATGCTGCTACGCTGAATGCAAATTGAATAGGGCTTTTCTGATCATGCGAATTAATGTATTCAATTATTTCTGTATTGCATGGCTTCCATTTCTCTTCCTTGTGTGGCTTAATTAGTGATTTGGACTGATCTACCATCTGCAAGTCATCATTTAGCACTAATCTCCCAAATGACTGTTCACATTCTGTGAAGTCCAGAAAGGCTAAGCTCTCGGCTACTTCCATTGGCTGCTTCTTCTTCAGAGCCTGGATGCTCTTCACGAAGCTCTTCTGGAGATCTGGGGCTTCAAAGCAACTTGCCTGAGCTGTGCACTGGCTCAGGATATATTGCACTTGTACTACTTCAGCAACCTCCTTACTGTTTGCAGTTTGAGCCGATTCAAAAGTCTTGACTTTGTCTTTGTAGATCGTTATTGCCTCTTGCTTTAGCTGCTTTTCCTCTGCTCTGATCTTGGCAACCTCCTCCTCGGCCTTCTGAGAAATCTTCTCGTTTGTCTCTTGAAACATGCTGTCCAGTTTCTTACGTGACATGTCTACCTCAAGTATGGTCATGGCAAAGTCTGCTCTGGTCTTGTTCACTACAGTTTTCAGTTTTCTGTCATGTTGCTTACATTCTTCTAAAACCTCACCCAGGCTGATGACAGAGTGCTTGTAATGAGCCTGCTGAATACATCGTTTACACAATGACTGCCCACATGTGTTACAGTAGTCAGTAATTTTCTTTTTCGCATGGCTCTCACAATTTGGACTAACTGTTTGCATGCCACTGTTTCCTAAAGAAGACCAATCTAGCTTGTGTATTGTGTGAGATTTCATCAAGGTCATACGTTCATGAGCAGACTGGCATTCTTGACAGAGAAGATGATCGCAGTCCACACATTTTGAAATTGCTGGATTGTTCTTGTCGCAGCCTTGGCAGAGACTCTGTGACTTTTGGCTTTGGCTCAGCTGCTGCCATAATGCTATGACCCCTGGCTCCAAGAAGGTATTTGGCATTAAGCCATCAGGCAGATCGGCAGTGCTTCTTCCAGCAAGGTTAGTCACGCGTCTGCACACGGGACACAGAAGACTGGCTGTTTCTGGATCTTGTATCTGCAGTTCTTGGAGGCATTTCAGGCAGAATTTGTACTGACATTTGAGAGCTTTGGGCTGCGTGAGATTATCCTGGCAGATTGGAAAAGTTGGGAGCTGAACTGGGGACTGAGCTGAGGCCATATTTGTCACCCTCGGCGAGATGTGCTAGAAAAATGACGTGTATAAAGTACAATAATTGGTATGTTTAGTGTGTGGTTAAACCTGAAAGGGCCCTTTTATATTCCTTTTTAAATCATATTCCTTTTTAAATATACCACAATAGGAAACTGATTTAAACTAGTGACTTCCTGATTGCCGCCGTTCTGGTGCTGTACCAACTAAACTATCCGGCCTCATATGTTTTTGGTTCCCTGATTTGACATCTTTGTGCAAGAGATACATGTAGTAGATTATTGCTTCTTACTAGCTTCCCACAAAACAAGCAAGATATTAACAAAAACCAATTAACATACATGCATTTAGGGGCTGCAATTTTCTAAAGAAGTGGAGCGACAATCTAAAAGTTCCAGGTTCAGACTATGAACATCTTCATCTCTTAAAAATTTGTTAAAGAACCACTTTTCCCTTGATTTACCTTGAACCAAACTTTTCACGATTTATTCAACATGTTAAGGGAGATTAGGAGCCCGTAAAAACACCTTTAGGAAAGTCCCCCGTTCAGCTGTCCGTGAAACTCGAACGACTACACAGCCACTGGTCTCATAGTGTGTACCGTTTGTTCACGGTGTTGTGAAATATGTGAAACCCAAACTTCTATTTAGAACCAGCAAGCTCATGGCAAAACCAATAAACATCAGTGTGCACTTGAGACATGAAGGGCTAGGCAGTAATTGTGTGTTCTTGTATCGTATTACGATCGAGGGTCGAAACACAAAAGAGAACAAAGGGAACAAAGGATCCTCGATCGACGGTTTGATTGTCCGAATTCGGTCCTCGATTGTTGGGGCAAGCGCTATGGTAATGGGGTTTGGGTATAACATAGGAATAAAGGAAAACACAATAGGGAATCCTCGATCGTTATGTGGTTTAAGACTGTGTGTACATGTACAAACCTATTCCTTGTTCAACTTTGAAACAAATTGAGTAATGATTCTACTGGTAACAAGAAATATAACTGGGTTCCTTTCAAGGTTCATCACATTGGAAAATGCCCCTCCCAGCCCCATGTTGTACATGTTGATTTTGTTTACCTCTTAACAAAATGAACATTTAACAAACAAAAAAGATACATTTAACAAACAAAAAAGAAAAATTCCACAAACAAAAACAACATTCCACTAAATCCATTGTGCATGTAATTGTTCACAGCGTAAGCATGTCATTTACCTATACTTTCCAACATTTCACAAAGAAACCTTCTTCTCCTGAATAACCGAAAAAGATCCCTCAAAGAAACTCTAAACTTACCGTAATATTTTACAACTGATGACTCCACTTCTTGTTGCAGTGTTTTTAACGATTGCGGATAAAACAAATAACTACGTCTGCCTTCTACGTTACGTGGAATTTGTGCAGCATTTATTCCAACTAAATAATGTCCTATTCAATGTTATAATTGTGCATACTGTCGACTGAGCTATTGACTGCATATCTGTACACTGAATCATGTCTGGACTAGGCAAGTTCATGGTACGTGTACATGTATTGAAAAGAGAGAAAGAACAGTGTTCATTCTTTTCATATGCAAACTTTTAGGGCGTTGTCACATGATGCTAATTTTGTCAGGGGGTTCCCAAGTTTGCCACACACCAGTGTACGTTTTATGCTGTACGTGTTTTTCTTTAGTGTGTGGTGAACCCTTTAAGGGCCCCTTTTATATTACTTTTTGTATTGCGTTTGTATGTATGTTGTACGTGTTGCTCATTTCTGTGGGATAATTCTTTTTACCTTTACAAGGTAAAAGGTTTTATACACAGCGAAAGCTCATGTGGCCTTCCTACATGAAGCTATAGCTGCCAACCCTCTCATGACATTTCTTTGACATTCACACCCATGTAGCACCGAGTGCAAGGTCAACAAACCTTATTTTTAGTTCATGTCACGCTATCGCCATATAAGAGATAATTATGCAAAGGTAAAAGGTCAGCAGTATGCAAATTTGTACAGTTAACTGTTGGCCAATGAGAATCGTGGGTTCCACGTGGGGGAGCTGGGCTTTTGGCGGGTTGGAATATAGCCACTCTGTCACAGCCAATTCCAGAGTCAACATCTCGATATATTGTTAGGCAAGTTTTATGGCAAGGATTCATTAATTTATTAACCAGTTTTAACATCTTATTTTAACATCGCCGAGCCGAGGGGCGGGATTATTTTAACATCGCCGAGCCGAGGGGCGGGATTATTTTAAACGAAACTCGATCCGAAGCGGGTTCAGGCTGATAGTGCCGGGAAGCACACCCACGCATTGAACTTGGCGTGTTTATGCGTCATCTGTTTTGAATTTAGAAAAAAAATTGCGTTTATATACGTCATCCGGCGCGAACTGGTTAAGGATTCAGACAGTCAGTAACACAAGTCCTCATATTCAACGGCCAAATAATTAATTCAGACAGTCAAATTATATTTTAGGCAAATAGTTTTGTTGTCATAGTGCTCACGAATTCCCCGAGGCTAGATTTTCCTGACCGATTTTAACATCGGTAGATAGAAGCAACTCTGTGGTTGCATTTGGTTGCCTCTTTGGCAATGGGCATTTGGTTGCCCTGTATTGGTAGGCCTGGTGTTGCCCAGGGGCCTGGTGTTGCCCAGGGGCCTGGTGTGGCCCAATTTTTGAATTGTTGAATTGTTTCTTTTTTGCTACTGGTATGCCATTTCATTGGTATTCGGAATAAAACATACTGCCATTTACGAAGCTGTGGCATCACTCAATAACATGTCTCCTTTATGGTTTATTTGAGTCGGAGTATATAATGGCAGCCTATTAATATCTGGCTTGAGAAGAACTTGAAATGTTTTTGGAGAAGAAAACTGACAATCTTGTAAAGTTATAGATGACATTTGTGTGTCATGTACATGTTCCTTTCTCTATGATGCGACAAACCCTATAACTGCACATGAAATAAGTTAATTGATACTGGTGATGTACATTATGCTTCAAGGACAAGTGGCAAATTTGTAGGCTAAACTTTCATGTTGCAATGACTGCAGCTTAATTGTTGTTTCAAAATGAGTAACAGTGTCCAGAACAGACAAGAACATGTTGTTGCTGCATTGTGTAGAACCCCTCTCCTGCGTTGTATCATAAAATCTGAGATTCAAATTTGTTTCTTTTGTGTGCTTTGTTCGTTCATTAGAAATAAACTGTTTTTCATGAGGAAAAGCGTAGCATAAAACATCAGTTACATTCTCATTACTTACTTTGTTAGGTATCATTTGTTGCTGTCACATAACACACGTACTATAATGTGTATCCTTACGGAGAAATCGCTTTGTTCAAATGTGCAAAATGTTTAGAGGGTCGAAAGCTAATTTAAATTTAATTACCAGGGTTTAAATTTCGATCAAATATCCCGACATAAAAAATTCAATTTTCGACAGATCAGTATACTTTAGAAATCCCTATTTCTTTAGTAAAATTCATTTTGTGAAATCCTTGTGGAGACATGTAGTATATAAATTTCCTTGTGGGGGCCATTACAATCTTTTGTTAGAAGTTAGAATCACTCATTTGATTGTAAACACTCATTGCTGGTTTTATAGGTGTTGGTTGCTGCGTCACCTGCTCTAGCCTTCAGTATCTATGGAGTAACTGCCATCTTGTGTGCAATTGCTTGCATGCTTCTACCCATTGAGACAAAAGGGCGACAGTTAATGGTGAGTGGGTTGAGCAAGGTGGACTAGACTGTGAATGGGGTGGGGTGGGGTGGGGTGGGCGAGGCGATTGCCTACATGCTTCTACCCATTGAGACGAAAGGGCGACAGTTAATGGTGAGTGGGTTGAGCAAGGTGGACTATGCTGTGAATGGGTGAGTTGTGGTGGGCTGGGCTGGTCGATTGCCTGCATACCCATTGAGACAAAAGGGTGACAGTTAATGGTAAGTGGGCTGATGAGCAAGGTTGGACGTACTAGGCTGAATGGGGTGGGTTGGACTAGGCTGAATGGGGTGGGCTGGACTAGGCTGAATGGGGTGGGCTGGACTAGGCTGCATGGGGTGGGTTGGACTAGGCTGAATGGGGTGGGTTGGACTAGGCTGAATGGGGTGGGTTGGACTAGGCTGAATGGGGTGGGCTGGACCGGATTAGACTGGGTTTGATTTAGTTGGGCTGGGATGAACTAGCATTGCCTGGATAGCCTTACCCCCTGTAATAAGTTAGGATGGGTTCATTTTTGTTGGTCTGGGCCTGACTGACTATACTTTATGTATTGGTTATTAGGGAAATATTTTTGGGTTCAGAGTCTACAAGCTATAGACGGCTATTTTGTATTGTTTATTTGATTGCCACATTTGTGTTTTCTCCTGACAAAGAGTAATGCCTTCTACTTGTACTTGTATATTGATCAAGAGCAAGTAAAAAAACCAAACTGTTGTCCAACTAAGTAAGTTGTTTTTACTGTTTTTGTTTTTTTGCAGACTTCTGTCCAACAACTGAAGGAAGAGCTTCACAAAAAGAAATAAAATCATAATTGCAAATGGGTGTCGGCTATGGGCGTCGGTGTTGGGCACCCGGGTGTTGGCCAGTCTGAATCTTTTTTAAATCAAAGGGATACGAGAAATAAAATTGTAATCATCGCATAAGATCCAAAGTTGAGAATTAATAAGTGAAATATGTATTCATATATGTATTCTATGTATTCATATGTATTTGGTTTATGTCATATGGACAAGGGTAAATTACAATCACTTTAATTGTTTTACAATTGAACTTTAAAAATAAAATATATAAATTTTATGTCGGGTACCTGTAAATTGTTGCCATTTAAATTCTTGAGGCTGCAGTATTCTATCAATTTGAAATGAGGGTATTTTTTGTATACGGTACTTTTACCTTTTCTTTTTCGAGAAAAGAATCCTGGATTTAGTGGGATGTGGTGATCGGTAATGTGCAAGTAGATCTTTAGAATTCTTTTATCTTTTTTAAATCAACTCTTATTTTTTAAATCAACTCTTATTTGTATTTCTTATGAATGTTGCTGCTGTGGTTTTTTCTATGAAAGCCAATAATGTCTTTCCTTAACTGTAAGGTAAATCAGAAAAATATTGTCGTCGATTGTCGTAGTATTAGTGAACAAAATTAAAGGGTATATTTTCTCAATGTTTTTGTTTGCATTCATTTTGTGTTAAACGGTCTTTATGCATTTAGACCCCTTTGATAAATATCTTGCACAGCAAATCCTTCTACATTAATTCATCCAATATTAAACACTCTTAATCATTCACACATTCTAACATCATTTTAATAGACATAAGCAGTAAGCAAACAAAACATTCACAATATTTCATTTTTAATTTAATGGAATAAGTTTTGGAAATATAAAAGTAAACAAAATAAATTAAAGTTAATGTGTTATATGCAAGCATGTACTCGCCCTTATTGGAGAAATGCTAAAAACGCACTTAACGATGTTGATATCTGTTGGGTAATGATTTGTTTATATTATATAATCAGGTGTAGTGTTATGGCTCATCTATGTAGTACACGCACACACTACATCAATTTAATACGTACACTGGTTTGTGTGCACGCGGATGAAGTATGCACGACTGACTTCAAGTTTAGAATTAGAATGTACTTTAAAACCTCAGTGACTTTGCATGAGTATGAAGCATCATCTACATTTTGTTTCAATACCTCCCCCCAGTGATGTCATCCCATTCTTAGCCTTGCACTGTTAATATAATTTAACGACTAACAATTACTAAGGTGGAAAGGTTGATCACCATTTACTGATGGATCATGTGATTGGTTAAAAGTATTTCCAACATTTTATTCCTTAGCTAGCAGTGACACAGTTGAGGCTTTTGAAACATGTTTTGATGACTGTAAAAGGCTTCAAACGAGCGATTATGGATCGCTGCTTATCACTACATATCACTACATTGGCTGAATTCCCAGGTAAATTACATGGAAAAGCTCTGAGTTTGTTGGGTCAAATGAGATTAATTATTGGGTCAAATGAGATTACTTATTACTGGTCCCTGATTGACTATCATTGTAAACCTAGCAGTGCTCTCATATTATGGGTTTAATGCAACTGTTATCAAAAAGGAGCAGATATTTGGAATTGAAATAGTGTATGAACGTTTCATTTTTGTTTTTGTTTGTCTAGTTCTTCCCTGAAAGTGCCTATTACTATCTTGCATGCGGTGACCGAGAGAAAGCCACACAGATCTTGAAGCAAGTGGCTGATGGGAACGGTAAACCTATGCCAATTGGCAGGTTGAAGATGGACGAGACAACGGTGACGGTCTAAGGCGGGAATAATTAGAGCTGGAAGAAATGTTACAAGCAAATTGTAGAGGTTATCAATTATTATCAATTGTCTTTGTTCTAAAACAAAAACAAAAGTACACTGTACTTTTACTAAAAATATGTTTTTATGGATTGCAGTAAAGCTAGGCTAGAAGCAGTTTGTGTTGGTGACATTTAAGTTTATGAATCAAGCCTGGCTTACTTCAAAGTTCAATTTAGGGCTGGTTTTTATTTGACACAAGTAACAATGGGAGTTCTCATGGAACTGTGGCTGTGCTGCTATTCGAATTTTTTTATTTATTTTAAACTACATAACTTGTACAGTGTGTATAAATGCTAGACGCCAATACATACTAAAAAGACTGATCATTAACCAGTTCGCGCCGGGATTATTTTAACATCACCGAGCCGAGGGGCGGGATTATTTTTAACGAAACTCGATCCGAAGCGTGTTCAGGACGATAGTGCCGGGAAGCACACCCACACATTTCCGGCCTTGCTCGCTGTAATGACAGAGATTCTCGAACTTGAACTTGGCGTGTTTATGCGTCATCCGTTTTGAATTTGGAGAAAATTTTGCGTTTATATACGTCATCCGGCGCGAACTGGTTAACAAACAGTTTAAACACATTCGTCAGTTGGAAATCATTAATTTAGCTGACAATTTTTGTTGCCAGATCCAACGAGGCCGTTTTGCAGATCTATTTGCAAGCAGGCAAACTACCATTACCACAGCATTACTGGTTTTTATATGGTAAGCTTTGCTTTACTTCTAAGAAATGTTCTAGACATATAGCTGTTATCATATATAGCTCATTTCTAAACATACATTCTAAAAAGATTTACCATAAACAACATTTTTTTAAAGAAGGAAAAAAATCATAGAAAAAATGACAATTCACCACTAATTAATAAACGATACAAATTTGTCTATCAGTTTGGGCCAGAAATCTCAGGTACACTTTGAATTGTCTGTTTTAACCCTAACTCCCTCACGGCTTTTACTAGAAAGTATCCTGAATCCGCCACAGTCCACCAATTTTGGTTTGCAAAAACTGCTGGTGTTCTGAGTCCATCAGACCAGTATGCATTCTGGAGAGATCCTGAGTCCATCATAATCCACTAGCAAAAGTTTGATGGACTGTGACAGATTCAGGATACCTATAGGTGGCATACCAAAAATTGCAGTGCGTTTCTCTATAGAGTCCATCACAGTCCATCACCTGAATTTCTGTATCCCAATCCATCAAACTCCTGCAGTAACTAGTAGGCTTATAATCCTCAATCCATCACACTCCTCCAGTTGTTCAATATGGAGGTATCCTAAATCCGCTAAAATTCCTACAAAACAGGAAATGGATTTTGATGGACTCAGGGTGGTTAGGGTTAAAGTTGAAATGATTAACTTATTTATATACAAAACTGTTCAAAATACACACAGTCAATAAATTGAATGTTTAAATTGCAAATAATGTGGATACTTTTAAGTCACTATACAGTGATTTCATAATGACTTCTGTTGTCTGATTGAATTGTTAGGTTTGTGAATGCCTTTGCATATTACGGAATCGTCTTACTTTCTACCGAACTCTTATCAAAGAACAACAGATGTGACGGTAAGTACATGTATCACTTATAATATCCTTGTTGACATTCAAAGTTTAAACTTGAAATGATGCGTAAGGTGCTACTATATGTATCACAATAAAGAAATCATACGTCAATATTTTGTTGGGAACATATAAAACAAGCTATTTACATGCAATTCTAAAGGCTATATGTTTATATGAAGTCAGTAATAACGTACCGATACAAGTTATATTGTACAATGTTAACGTACATGATTAATGTGGCTATACAAGAACAAGACAAATAGAGTAAACTGTAAAATGTAGCCCTAACCCTCGTCAGTTGTCAGTTTTGCTTGAATCTATTGACTCATCAGTGCGTTAATGAGAGGGAGCTCGTTCTTAGTCCACTTCCAAGACCTCGTGGATGGGTTAACGAAATACGTACACTGGTTAATGGCTGCAACGGTTACACGGTTAACCGACCGTTCAAACGGTTACACGGTTACATTTTTCCGGTTCGGTTAACCTAATTTTTTATTTTTTTTAATACAAAAAAACTACCAATTGTCAACTTTGTCCGGGTTTCGTTGGAGCTTTTTGGTTGGGAAAAGGGATGGTTTCGTTGGAGCAGGTCACAAATAGTACAACTGATTAAATTGGGTATGTACTGATAGCTTATCTAACATATAGTCGGCCTACATTATACAAATTGATGCAGACAATTACCAATCGCAGAACTGCTCAAATTAGCAGCGCTAATTAGAAATGCATTACAGGCCCGTGCATTTTTTTTTTTATTAAATGTTTTTTTTTTTTTTTTTTTTTTTTTTTTTTTATTTTTTTTTTTTTTTTTTTTGTAAATATTTTTATATTGCTACGGTTACGGTTAACCGTAACCGTAAAACGAACGGTTACACGGATAATTTAATAACCGCAAACTGACAAGTATGCACGACTGACTTTAAGTTTAGAATTTGAATGTGCTTTAAAACCTCAGTGACTTTGCATGAGTAAGAAGAAGCATCCACATTTTGTTTGAATACCTCCTCCCAGTGATGTCATCGTGTTTATGCGTCATCCGTTTTGAATTTGGAGAAAATTTTGCGTTTATATACGTCATCCGGCACGAACTGGTTAACAAACAGTTTAAACACATTCGTCAGTTGGAAATCATTAATTTAGCTGACAATTTTTGTTGCCAGAGCCAACGAGGCCGTTTTGCAGATCTATTTGCAAGCAGGCAAACTACCGTTACCACAGCATTACTGGTTTTTATATGGTAAGCTTTGCTTTACTTCTAAGAAATGTTCTAGACATATAGCTGTTATCATATATAGCTCATTTCTAAACATACATTCTAAAAAGATTTACCATAAACAACATTTTTTTAAAGAAGGAAAAAAATCATAGAAAAAAATGACAATTCACCACTAATTAATAAACGATACAAATTTTTCTATCAGTTTGGGCCAGAAATCTCAGGTACACTTTGAATTGTCTGTTTTAACCCTAACTCCCTCACGGCTTTTACTAGAAAGTATCCTGAATCCGCCACAGTCCACCAATTTTGGTTTGCAAAAACTGCTGGTGTCCTGAGTCCATCAGACCAGTATGCATTCTGGAGAGATCATGAGTCCATCATAATCCACTAGCAAAAGTTTGATGGACTGTGACAGATTCAGGATACCTAGGTGGCATACCAAAAATTGCAGTGCGTTTCTCTATAGAGTCCATCACAGTCCATCACCTGAATTTCTGTATCCCAATCCATCAAACTCCTGCAGTAACGCTAGGCTTAAAATCCTCAATCCATCACACTCCTCCAGTTGTTCAATATGGAGGTATCCTGAATCCGCTAAAATCCTCCAAAACAGGAAATGGATTTTGATGGACTCAGGGTGGTTATAGGGTTAAAGTTGAAATGATTAACTTATTTATATACAAAACTGTTTAAAATACACACAGTCAATAAATTGAATGTTTAAATTGCAAATAATGTGGATACTTTTAAGTCACTACAGTGATTTCATAATGACTTCTGTTGTCTGATTGAATTGTTAGGTTTGTGAATGCCTTTGCATATTACGGAATCGTCTTACTTTCTACCGAACTCTTATCAAAGAACAACAGATGTGACGGTAAGTACATGTATCACTTATAATATCCTTGTTAACATTCAAAGTTTAAACTTGAAATGATGCGTAAGGTGCTACTATATGTATCACAATAAAGAAATCATACGTCAATATTTTGTTGGGAACATATAAAACAAGCTATTTACATGCAATTCTAAAGGCTATATGTTTATATGAAGTCAGTAATAACGTACCGATACAAGTTATATTGTACAATGTTAACGTACATGATTAATGTGGCTATACAAGAACAAGACAAATAGAGTAAACTGTAAAATGTAGCCCTAACCCTCGTCAGTTGTCAGTTTTGCTTGAATCTATTGACTCATCAGTGCGTTAATGAGAGGGAGGTTCTTAGTCCACTTCCAAGACCTCGTGGATGGGTTAACGAAATACGTACACTGGTTAATGGCTGCAACGGTTACACGGTTAACCGACCGTTCAAACGGTTACACGGTTACATTTTTCCGGTTCGGTTAACCTATTTTTTTATTTTTTTTAATACAAAAAAACTACGAATTGTCAACTTTGTCCGGGTTTCGTTGGAGCTTTTTGGTTGGGAAAAGGGATGCTTTCGTTGGAGCAGGTCACAAATAGTACAACTGATTAAATTGGGTACGTACTGATAGCTTATCTAACATATAGTCGGCCTACATTACACAAATTGATGCAGACAATTACCAATCGCAGAACTGCTCAAATTAGCAGCGCTAATTAGAAATGCATTACAGGCCCGTGCATTTTTTTTTTTATTAAATGTTTTTTTTTTTTTTTTTTTTTTTTTTTTTTTATTTATTTTTTTTTTTTTTTTGTAAATATTTTTATATTGCTACGGTTACGGTTAACCGTAACCGTAAAACGAACGGTTACACGGATAATTTAATAACCGCAAACTGACAAGTATGCACGACTGACTTTAAGTTTAGAATTTGAATGTGCTTTAAAACCTCAGTGACTTTGCATGAGTAAGAAGAAGCATCCACATTTTGTTTGAATACCTCCTCCCAGTGATGTCATCGTGTTTATGCGTCATCCGTTTTGAATTTGGAGAAAATTTTGCGTTTATATACGTCATCCGGCACGAACTGGTTAACAAACAGTTTAAACACATTCGTCAGTTGGAAATCATTAATTTAGCTGACAATTTTTGTTGCCAGAGCCAACGAGGCCGTTTTGCAGATCTATTTGCAAGCAGGCAAACTACCGTTACCACAGCATTACTGGTTTTTATATGGTAAGCTTTGCTTTACTTCTAAGAAATGTTCTAGACATATAGCTGTTATCATATATAGCTCATTTCTAAACATACATTCTAAAAAGATTTACCATAAACAACATTTTTTTAAAGAAGGAAAAAAATCATAGAAAAAAATGACAATTCACCACTAATTAATAAACGATACAAATTTTTCTATCAGTTTGGGCCAGAAATCTCAGGTACACTTTGAATTGTCTGTTTTAACCCTAACTCCCTCACGGCTTTTACTAGAAAGTATCCTGAATCCGCCACAGTCCACCAATTTTGGTTTGCAAAAACTGCTGGTGTCCTGAGTCCATCAGACCAGTATGCATTCTGGAGAGATCATGAGTCCATCATAATCCACTAGCAAAAGTTTGATGGACTGTGACAGATTCAGGATACCTAGGTGGCATACCAAAAATTGCAGTGCGTTTCTCTATAGAGTCCATCACAGTCCATCACCTGAATTTCTGTATCCCAATCCATCAAACTCCTGCAGTAACGCTAGGCTTAAAATCCTCAATCCATCACACTCCTCCAGTTGTTCAATATGGAGGTATCCTGAATCCGCTAAAATCCTCCAAAACAGGAAATGGATTTTGATGGACTCAGGGTGGTTATAGGGTTAAAGTTGAAATGATTAACTTATTTATATACAAAACTGTTTAAAATACACACAGTCAATAAATTGAATGTTTAAATTGCAAATAATGTGGATACTTTTAAGTCACTACAGTGATTTCATAATGACTTCTGTTGTCTGATTGAATTGTTAGGTTTGTGAATGCCTTTGCATATTACGGAATCGTCTTACTTTCTACCGAACTCTTATCAAAGAACAACAGATGTGACGGTAAGTACATGTATCACTTATAATATCCTTGTTAACATTCAAAGTTTAAACTTGAAATGATGCGTAAGGTGCTACGTACCACAATAAAGAAATCATACGTCAATATTTTGTTGGGAACATATAAAACAAGCTATTTACATGCAATTCTAAAGGCTATATGTTTATATGAAGTCAGTAATAACGTACCGATACAAGTTATATTGTACAATGTTAACGTACATGATTAATGTGGCTATACAAGAACAAGACAAATAGAGTAAACTGTAAAATGTAGCCCTAACCCTCGTCAGTTGTCAGTTTTGCTTGAATCTATTGACTCATCAGTGCGTTAATGAGAGGGAGGTTCTTAGTCCACTTCCAAGACCTCGTGGATGGGTTAACGAAATACGTACACTGGTTAATGGCTGCAACGGTTACACGGTTAACCGACCGTTCAAACGGTTACACGGTTACATTTTTCCGGTTCGGTTAACCTATTTTTTTATTTTTTTTAATACAAAAAAACTACGAATTGTCAACTTTGTCCGGGTTTCGTTGGAGCTTTTTGGTTGGGAAAAGGGATGCTTTCGTTGGAGCAGGTCACAAATAGTACAACTGATTAAATTGGGTACGTACTGATAGCTTATCTAACATATAGTCGGCCTACATTACACAAATTGATGCAGACAATTACCAATCGCAGAACTGCTCAAATTAGCAGCGCTAATTAGAAATGCATTACAGGCCCGTGCATTTTTTTTTTATTAAATGTTTTTTTTTTATTTATTAGCTGTTTCGGCAATTCAGCCGAAACAGCTTTTGTTTTCGTTAAAGTTTTTTTTTTTCTTTTTTTTTAGCTGTTTCGGCCTTTCAGCCGAAACAGCTTTTGTTTTCGTTAAAGTTTTTTTTTTAGCTGTTTCGGTTTTTCACCGAAACAGCTATTGTAATCGTTAAAGTTTTTTTTTTTCTTTTTTTTTTTTTTTTTTTTTCTTTTTCTCCTTCAGACTTTTCCCCATAGGGTTTGTACACGTTTTTTGTTCGGACAATACACTTTGACACTTTCGTAAGTCCGATCGTCTTCAGACTTGGCCTACTCTTAGACCACCACCCACAGATGATCCTAGAAGAAATTCGTTGCGATTACGTCATTCGTGGTCACGTGACGTCACGTTAAAGGTGCAATTTTTCCCCATAGGATTTGTACACGTTTTTCTTCAGACTAATGAATTTGACACTTCTGTAAATTCGATCGACTTGAGACTTAGCACAGACCTCGACCACCATCCTTAGGAGGGCCAAGAAAAAAATAATCAAGATGACGTCATCGCGGGTCATGTGACGTCATATTAAAGGTGTAGTTTTTAAGACCCTCTAACTCTGAAAGTACAAGTCCGGTTGGGGTCAAACTTGGTTTGCAAGTATTCGAGGGTGTGTTATAGACGAAAATTAAGATGACGTAATTATGACATCATCGGGTGTCATGTGACGTCACATTAAAGGTTCAATTCTCTCCATAGGTTTTGTACACGTTTTTCTTCAAAATATTGAATTTGACACTTCTGTAAATTCGATCGACTTGAGACTTAGCACAGACCTCGACCACTATCCTTAGGAGGGCCAAATGAAAAGTAATCAAGATGACGTCATCGCGGGTCATGTGACGTCACATTAAAGGTGTAGTTTTTAAGACTCTCTAACTCTGAAAGTACAAGTCCGGTTGGGGTCAAACTTGGTTTGCAAGTATTCGAGGATGTGTTATAGACGAAAATTAAGATGACGTAATTATGACATCATCGGGTGTCATGTGACGTCACATTAAAGGTTCAATTTTCTCCATAGGTTTTGTACACGTTTTTCTTTAGACTATTGAATTTGACAATTTGGTAAATCCGATCGACTTCAGACTTAGCACACACCTCGACCACCATACCCAGGAGGGCCAAGGTGAAAATCGTCAGGATGACGTCATCGTGGGTCATGTGACGTCACATTAAAGGGGCAGATTTTAGGACCCTCTATCTCTGGAAGTACATGTCTGATTGGGGCCAAACTTGGTATGCAAGTATTCCAGAATGTGTTATAGACGAAAATTAAGTTGACGTCATGATGACGTCATCAGGTGTCATGTGACGTCACATTAAAGGTGTAGTTTTCCCCATAGGTTTTGTACACGTTTTCCTTCAGACTATTGACTTTGACACTTTGGTAAATTCACTCGACTCCAGACTTAGCATACACTTAGAACACCACCCACAGATGGTTCTGGAGGAAATTTGGCACGATTGCGTAATTCAAGGTCACGTGACATGACGTTAAAGGTTCAATTTTCCCCCCATAGGTTTTGTACACGTTTTTCTTTAGACTATTGACTTTGACACTTTCGTAATTTTGATCGACTTGATACCTAGCACACACTTCGACCACCATCCACAGGAAGGCCAAGAGAAAACTCGTGATGATGACGTCATCGTGGGTCATGTGACGTCACATTAAACGTTCAGTTTTTTTAATAGCATTTGTACACGTTTTTTTCAAGCAATATATTTGGCACTTTGGTAAATCCGATCGATTTCAGACTTGATACACACTAGACCACCACCCACATATTGAAAGTCATTTTAGACATTCGAAACAGCTCTGTGTTTGTCCACAAACACATGTCTAGTTTCTTTTTTTTTTTCTTTTTTTTTTTTTTTTTTTTATTTGTCATTTTTTCCCATAGGATTTGTACACGTTTTTTCTGCCAATACACTTTGACACTTTGGTAAATCCGATCGACTTGAAACTTGGCATACACTTAGACAACCACCCAAGGACGGTCCTAGAAGAAATTCGTCGCGATTCCGTAATTCAAGGTCACGTGACGTCATGTTAAAGGTATAATTTTCCCCATAGGTTTTGTACACGTTTTTCTTCAAACTATTGACTTTGACACTTTAATGAATCCGTTCGACTTAAGACTTAGCATACACCTAGAACACCACCCACAGATGGTCCTGGACGAAATTCGGCATGATTTGCGTTATTCAAGGTCACGTGACGTGACGTTAAAGGTGTACATTTTTTTCCCATAGGGTTTGTACACGTTTGTCTTCAGACTATTGACTTTGACACTTTCGTACATTTGATCGACTCGAGACTTAGCACACATCTCGACCACCATCCCCAGGTGGGCCAAGGGGAAAATCGTCATAATGACATCATCGTGGGTCATGTGACGTCACATTAAAGGTGCAGTTTTAAGGACCCTCTATCTTTGGAAATACAGGCCCGATTGGGGTCAAGCTTGGTATGCAAGTATTCCATGATGTGTTACAGACGAAAATTAAGATGACATCATGATGACATCATCGGGTGTCATGTGACGTCACATTAAAGGTGCAATTTTCCCCATAGGATTTGTACACATTTTTTCAAACTAATATATCTTTGGCAATTGTGTAAATCCACGCAGCTTTACCTTACATACGCACTGTGGACATTCCTTTGTCTTCGTGTAGTTAACAAACTTTGACTAAATACTCATTTGTCTCGCTTCCCCAAAACAAATTTACCCTCAAATTTGGATTATGGGCCTCTCAGCTGTCCCTTCTATCTTTTCTATATATAACCCTAACCCGTTTTTCCTCTAGCGCTCTTTTTCGGAAACTAAAAAACAGATTGTGGACGTGTGCAAGTCCACAAACCGTAACCTCTTCCCGCATCGTGTGGACCTATATTGTTCGGATGTCCACAGTGCGTATGCAAGACTAACTCATCGACGTCAGACTTGGCACACACATAGACCATCATCAGATACACATATAGAAAGTAATGTTAGACACCCGAAACAGCTCTGTGTTTGTCCACAAACACATGTCTAGTTTTTTTTTTCTTTTCCTTCTTCAGACTTTTCCCATAGGATTTGTACACGTTTTTTCTGGCATAGCACTTTGACACTTTGGTAAATCCGATCGACTTGAGACTTGGCATACATTTAGACAACCACCCAAGGACGGTCCTAGAAGAAATTCGTCGCGATTCCGTCATTCAAGGTCACGTGACGTCATGTTAAAGGTACAATTTTCCCCATAGGTTTTGTACACGTTTTTCTTCAGACTATTGACTTTGACACTTTGGTATATCCGACCGACTTGAAACTTGGCATACACTTAGAACACCACCCACAGATGGCTCTTGAAGAAATTCGGTACGATTGCGTCATTTAAGGTCACGTGACGTGACGTTAAAGGTGCAATTTTTTTCCCCATAGGGTTTGTACACGTTTTTCTTCAGACTATGGACTTTGACACATTCGTAAATCCGATCGACTTGAGACTTGGCATACACTTAGACCAGCATCCCTAGGAGGGCAAGGAGAAAAATCGTCACGATGACGTCATCTCGGGTCATGTGACGTCATATTAAAGGTGGAGTGTTTAAGACCCTCTGTCTCCGTAGGTACAGGTGTGATTGGGGTCAAACTTGGTATGCATGTATTCCGGGATGTGTTATAGACGAAAATTAAGGTGACATCATGATGACGTCATCGTGGGTCATGTGACGTCACATTAAAGGTTCAGTTTTTAAGACCTTATATCTCTGAAAGTACAGGCCCGATTGGTGTCAAACTTGGTATACAGGTATTCCGGGACGTGTTATAGACGAAAATAAAGGTGACGCCATGGTGACGTCATCAGGTGTCATGTGATGTTAAATTAAATGTGTAGTTTCCCCCATAGGATTTGCACACGTTTTTTTCAACCAATATATATTTGGCACTTTGGTAAATCCGATCGACTTCAGACTTGGTACACACATAGACGACCACCCACATAATTCAAAGTCATTTTAGACACGCGAAACAGCTCTGTGTTTGTCCACAAACACATTTCTAGTTTTTTTTTTATTTTATTTTTTTTTATTTTTTATTTTTTTTTTGTAAATATTTTTATATTGCTACGGTTACGGTTAACCGTAACCGTAAAACGAACGGTTACACGGATAATTTAATAACCGCAAACTGACAAGTATGCACGACTGACTTTAAGTTTAGAATTATAATGTGCTTTAAAACCTCAGTGACTTTGCATGAGTATGAAGCATATTATCTACATTTTGTTTGAATATCTCCTCCCAGTGATGTCATCCCATTCTTAGCCTTGCACTGTTAATATAATTTAACGACTAACAATTACTGAGGTGGAAAGGTTGATCACCATTTACTGACTGATCATGTGATTGGTTGAAAGTATTTCCAACATTTTATTCCTTAGCTAGCAGCGACACAGTTGAGGCTTTTGAAACATGTTTTGACGACTGTAAAACGCTTCAAACGAGCGATTATGGATCTCTGCTTATCACTACATTGGCTGAATTCCCAGGTAAATTAAATGGAAAAACTCCGAGTTTGTTGGGTCAAATAAGATTACTTGCAGGTCCCCGATAAACTTATAATACTATTTCTAATCTACAGATTGTTTGTACAAACAAATATTCAAACTGATAAAGACTTGTCTGATGATAAAGCTATGTGCAGAAACAAGTTTTTGAATAACATTGACAATTAAAACAACTGCAGATTATAAGCATTGCTTTTAAAATTTCACACCAAGTTAAACACGCTCATTAATTTTCCCCTCTAAGCTAATTTGTTAATCTATTGTTACAAACATTCTACTACATGTACTTATAAATACATAATCGTTTCTAGATTTCTTCTTTTCTGATTGTTTCTGATTTCTTTGTTTCAGGGATTTTGATCACGTTGCTGGTGATCGAGTTTCTTGGTCGTAAGAAGACCATGGCAGTCCAGTTCCTAGTCTGCTCTGTGTTTATATTCCTGCTGAATATCTGCACTTCGAGGTAAGAGTTGCAAGGGGCCAGTCTGTGTAGGCCTGGTACTGTACCTATATTCAATTAATGTCGCATTTGTATCCATGTTTACCATGCCAATATCAGTTTAATTTAATTACTTTCGATGCAATTTTATTGATATTCAGCTGTCGTTTCTGACGGGTACTTTTGTTAAAGTAATATTCGTACCAAATTCGTATCAAGTTAAAGGTAGGATACACCATTGGTAATTGCTTGAATTATTGTTAATGGGTAGATTAAGGGGATTGTATTTCATAATAAATATCGTTTAACTGGCCTGTCCGAAGTTTTACAATCGTTGATGCCGAGAAAAGCATGAAAAACAGCGTTTGTTTTCAACCGGCGTCGAGCAGTTATTCTTATGTTATCTTTGTTTTTTCGCGATTGCCGTCCGGCGATCGCGAATTTTTGTTTATAAAATTCTATTTTTCGGAATAATTACAGGATATCTAGCGCAATAATTTTGCTGGATGCCTAGAATCATTATTTACTTTCAGATGAGTAAGATATTTCTTAAGAATTCCGTAGTAAATATTTTCGATATCTGCAAATGGTGTATCCTACCTTTAAATCTAAAAACTATTTTTACTTTTGAAATGATACTGTTTTTACCATCTAAAGTCATTATACTTTGTTTGGCCCTTATTGATCAACTTTACAAAACAAATGATCAGATTACACTAATAAGTCTTGCTAATTAATACAATTATTTTACACTCTATACAGGACAGGCT
This sequence comes from Crossaster papposus, assembly GCA_037893245.1. Lineage (NCBI taxonomy): Eukaryota > Metazoa > Echinodermata > Asteroidea > Velatida > Solasteridae > Crossaster > Crossaster papposus. The sequence continues at coordinate 1,291,211 of JBAIAA010000072.1, read as the reverse complement.
TGACGATCATTTTATTCGCAGCTAGAGCGCTCATCTCTGGTGCCTTCCAAGCCCTCTATGTCTATACACCGGAGGTAAGAAATCAAGTCCAGTAACAAGAGTCCAGTAATAGTTGCAAGTCTGTACATTCAGTTGCGAATGAGCAAGGATGAATAATATAAGAATACCTTTGACTTGACTTGCAGCTGGATGACTTGTGATGTGTGTGACAACGATGTCACTGTTTTCTACCAAACAGAAACATTCCATGTTTGAATTCTATTGGTATCTGTTTATTTGATGGGTTAAAATAAAATGCTGATGTTACTACTGAGGTACGAAATAAAAGAAGTGTAGAATAACATAACAAACAATTCAGTCATTTGCTTAGTTCATTGAGTTACTGAGTCAGTTCTGGGGCCAATTTCACGGAGCTGCTAAGCACAAAAATTTGCTTAGCACTAAAAAGTCGTGCTCATTAAAAACAAGTTATCAGCCAAAATTCTACGTGTTTTTCATGTTAAGCAAAACACCAGCTGATTATCAATCAAAAACAATAAAGATTACGTGGAAATTTGGTCTGTAACCTTGTTTTTACCAAGGACAAATTTTCATGCTAAGCAAATGTTTGTGCTTAGCAGCTCTGTGAAATTGGCCCCAGGTTCCTGGAGGCATATGGCGGTTGTGTCCTTGAGCCAGACACTTTACAATAGTTGTGATTTCCTTTTAGCACAGGAGTGTAGGGAAACAAGTTTTAAACCAACAATCACATGCGCTGTGAAGCGTCTTGATGGCTTCCCTGCCAGCATCAAACCTTACGTGCTGGGCACTGATCTCTAAAAGAGGATTTGGTGACTGTCTAGTTTATAACTGACTGATTCTTCTGTGTTTATCTGCAGGTATATCCTACCCACGTCCGAGCCATTGGTCTTGGGTCCTGTAGCTCAGCTGCTCGGATAGGGGCCATCACCACACCCTTCGTTGCTCAGGTAAAATAAATTACGACAGATTGATCATTCTGATTCTTAACCAATCAGACCAAATGTTCACTTGCATCCGAGTATCTTTTCCACCTGATGCACTGCTCTGGGTCTGGCATGGTTAGGGTCGATGCAGAACCTACTTTCTCTTTTATTATGGTCGGAGGAAGAAGTTCACAGCATTTCCAGAAGCCACCAACAGTTGGGTCTCCTTTTTGATCAGTTCCATGCCGAACACTGTGCTGCATTGATCAACGATACAACCAATGTATGCACCATCAGAGCTGTATTGCTGAATCTGGCCATGGAATTCTTCACAAACGGCCACGTAGATACTGCCTTGTCCATTGCAACACACACCAGTAGGGCCCCACCCACTCTCTGGTATCTTGACATCAATACAGAACACCGTCGCACCATCATAGTTGACTGCATATAACTCCTTCCTAGCCCAGTTGGTGTATATCAGCCGTTGTTCATGGATAGTCAGGTAACATTCAATCATTGGGGCTGTTAATCTCTTGAAAATGGAACCGTCTTGGTTGTGTAGAGATATCTCTTCTTTCTCCTCGTAGCCCAGTGCTATCCGACAGTCTTTATCTGTGGCTAGGCATGTTGGTGGGTCGTTCAAATTGAATTCCTTGACAGACTTGTAATCCTTGTTGAGTATATTGACGGTCTTTTCATATAAGGTGACAACCTGGTCATTTTTATTCACTGTTACTTTGTCTACTTTCATGGCATTCCTAGGTTGTGCTCTGTGCGTGGAGAATGTACCCTCTTCATAATTACGTGAACTCGTGAGCAGGTGATTGTCATTATCATATGCCGTGACAATGTCGCCGTTAGAGAATGCTGACACACTAAATGCATGTTTCATATCAAAGAATTTTGGTATTACTGGGTAATATTTCTTTATTTCAGTGTTACTTTTCTTCCACTTTTCACGAAGCGTTAACTCTCTAAGTGACTCTGACAAGGGTACCTGGGTTGGCTGTGTTTGGCTCTCATGTTTTGGATTAACTGGAGACATGTGTGTTTTGTGAGATTTAAATGCGGTCATATGTTCATGAGCAGACTGGCATTCTTCACAGAGATGACCGCAGTCCTCACATTTTGAACTTGCTTGATTGTTCTTATCGCATCCTTGGCAGAGACTCTGTGACCTTGTGTTGGGGTGATTTGATGCCATGTTTGTCACCCTCTTAGACTAGAAACTCGTACCGGAAAACTGACCTGTTTAAAGTACAGTAAAAAGGGAACGTTTTTAAAGTTAAACTAAGAAATTGATTGAAGTGGGATTTGAACCAGTGACTTCCGGATTGCCGTTCCGGTGCTGTACCAACTAAACTATCCGGCCTCGTATGTTTTTGGTTGCCTGATTTGACATCTTTGTGCAAGAGATACATGTAGTAGATTATTGCTTCTGACTAGCTCCCCTCAAAACAAGCAAGATATTAACAAAAACTAACATACATGCATATATGGGCTGGAAGTTTCTAGAGAACTGGCCGGAGCGGCAATCTGGAGGTTCCAGGTTCAAACCATTTCTTTGTTCAACAAATTGTATAATGATCTGTAAAATGTGTAATGACTAGGCACATTGATATCCACAATGAAAGCCACAACGGAAAACAGCGAATACTGTCCCTTTATTACGCGGTAATTAGCGTGCATGATGCACTGTCTGTGGTGGGCTATGAAACCCGTGTTGCGGCAGGAAATATCAGGGAAACATTATCACTTTGAGTACCAGCGGTACAAGCTGGAAATAAATTAATAAATACGGGAAATACATACATAGACAAGACAGATCAAGCTCTGTGAATTAACTTGCATAAATCTTCTTTCTTTATCAATGTTTATTTGACATTGTTACGATGTCAGATCCAACCTAGAACATGCAGTGCACTTCGTGTTGATCGGCCGTGTGCGCAGGGTGTTAGACTGGGTGCCACATTTCCATCGTGCCTTCTTTGGCACTTTTAGTGGGTGTGCAGCGGGAACCAGTACAGCATTGCTGTGTTGAGCATTACGCACGTGTTTTCATTACCGAGTCGCGCACCAAAGAGAACTTGAACATTTATTGCGAAGGAAACTTTAAAAAGCAACGATTTAGTACATAAAGGCAAACAAATTACAAGAGTTTTTTAAATAGGTTGTTGAGAAGTGTTTTGTAAAGGCAGACACGATAGGAATTTTTGTTCTGTTCAATTTGTTGATAAAAAAGTTTGGGTCAGGGCCTAAAATTTGGGTCGGTTGGGGAACCGGAAGCAGAACTATTTTTGTTTTTCCTAGAAGCATAATCTCATTTAAGTAAAATCTTCTGCGATTTTCATCTTTATTTACATCATTTGTATCTGGATGCCTGTGTGTAATATCTGGTTATATTCACTCATCAGCCCAATAGGTTGTGACGATCGATAGACAGCTGTTAACATATGCGCAGAACTTCTCAATAAATTTCAGTAATTTTAAATTATTTGAAATGATTTGACAAACATGCTCATTTAACTTTGTTGGTGCATCAAATTCATTTAACTCCATTGGTGTATCAAATAAATTTTAGTTTTTCAAGTGGAAAAAGTCTCGGATACTGTACATGTATTGATTTTGTTTACCTTTTAACTGGTTAACACTATCTAACAAAAGAAGCATAGCGCACTAAACAATGAAAAACCCATTCCCTCAATTCATTGTAATTGTTCACAACGTAAGTATGTCATTTACATTTAAACCTTCCAACATTTCACAAAGAAAACTTCTTGTCTTAAATAACCGAAAAAGGTCCCTCAAAGTAAACTCTAAACTTACCGTAATATTGCACAACTGATGACTCCACTCGTTTGCAGTGTTTTTTAACGATTGCGAATGAAACAAATAAGACTAGGTCTGCCTTCTTACATGACGTTGCATTTGTGCAGCATTTATTCCAACTTAAACATGACTATATTATAATTGTGTATACTGTCCACTCGCCCACACACGTCTCATTCAGACTGCATTTCTTTACACTGTCTGGACTAGGGAGGTTTATGGTACATGTACCGTTATGTATTGAAAAGAGAGAAAAAATAGTGCTCATTCTTTTCATATGCAAACTTTTAGGGCGTTGCATGATGATATTTTCTTTCAAGGGGGGTTTCCAAGTTGGCTAAACACCGTTTTATGCTGTACGTGTTTTTCCTTCGCTATTGCCATATAAGGGATAATTATGCATAGGTAAAAGGTCAGCAGTATGCAAATTTCTACAGTTAACTGTTGGCCAATGAGAATCGTGGGTTCCGCGTGGGGGTGCTGGGCTTTTGGTGGGTTGGAACGTGGTGTTCCCCTTGACTGGTCGGGCCTGGTGTTGCCCATTATAATGGTCGGGCCTGGTTTTGCCCAGGGGCCTGGTGTGGCCCAATTTTTGAATTGTTGAATTGTTTCTTGTTTGCAACTGTTATGCCATTTCACTGGTATCCGGAATAAAACATACTGCCATTTACGAGGCTGTGGCATCACTCAATAACTTGTGGTTTATTTAAGTCGGAGTATAACGGCAGACCATTAATATCTGGCTTGTGGAGAACTTGAAAATGTCTTTGGAGAAGAAAACTGACAATCTTGTGAAGTTATAGATGACATTTTTGTGTCATGTACATGTTCCTTTTTGTATGATGCGACAAACCCTATAACTGCACATACACTAAGTTAATTGATACTGGTGATGTACATTATGCTTCAAGTGGCAAATTTATAGGCTAAATTTTCATGCCGCAATGGCTGCAGCTTATGGTTATTTCAAATGAGTAACAGTGTCCAGAACAGACAAGAACATGTTGATAAAAAAGTTTGGGTCGGGGCCTAAAATTTGGGTCGGTTGGGGAACCGGAAGCAGAACTATTTTTGTTTTTCCTAGAAGCAGAATCTCATTTAAGTAAAATCTTCTGTGATTTTCATCTTTATTTACATCATTTGTATCTGAATGCCTGTGTGTAATATCTGGTTATATTCACTCAGCCCAATAGGTTAAATGACGATCGATAGACAGCTGTTAACATATGCGCATAACTTCTCAATAAATTTCAGTAATTTTAAATTATTTTAAATGATTTGACAAACATGCTCATTTAACTTTGTTGGTGCATCAAGTTCATTTAACTCCATTGGTGTATCAAATAAATTTTAGTTTTTCAAGTGGAAAAGTCTCGGATACTGTACATGTATTGATTTTTTTTACCTCTTAACTGGTTAACACTATCTAACAAAAGAAGCATAGCGCACTAAACAATGAAAATCCCATTCCCTCAATCCATTGTAATTGTTCACAACGTAAGTATGTCATTTACATCTAAACCTTCCAACATTTCACAAAGAAAACTTCTTGTCTTAAATAACCGAAAAAGATCCCTCAAAGTAAACTCTAAACTCACCGTAATATTCCACAACTGATGACTCCACTTCTTGTTGCAGTGTTTTTTAACGATTGCGAATAAAACAAATTACTAGGTCTGCCTTCTTACATGACGTTGCATTTGTGCAGCATTTATTCCAACTTAAACATTCCTTATTTAATCTGACTATATTATAATTGTGTATACTGTCCACTCGCCCACACACGTCTCATTCAGACTGCATTTCTTTACACTGTCTGCCCTAGGCAGGTTCATGGTACATGTACCGGTATGTATTGAAAAGAGAGAAAAAATAGTGCTCATTCTTTTCATATGCAAACTTTTAGGGCGTTGTCACATGATGCTAATTCTTTCAGGGGTTTCCAAGTTGGTCAAATTGGTAGGTTTGATGCTGTACGTGTTTTTTCTTTGCTATCACCATATAAGGGATAATTATGCAAAGGTAAAAGGTCAGCAGTATGCAAATTTCTACAGTTAACTGTTGGCCAATGAGAATCGTGGGTTCCGCGTGGGGGTGCTGGGCTTTTGGCGGGTTGGAATTGTATAGCCACTCTGTCACAGCCAATTCCAGTGTAAACATCTCAATTTATTGTTAGGCAATTTATGGCAAATTATTAAGGATTCAGACAGTCAGTAACACAAGTCCTCATATTCAGTGGCCAAATAATCAATCCTGGCAGTAAATTATATTTTAGGCAAATTGTTTTGTTGTCATAGCGCTCACGAAGTCCCGAGGCTAGATTTTCCTGACTGATTTTAACATCGGTAGATGGAAGCAACTTTGTGGTTGCATGTGGTTGCCTCTTTGGCAATGGGCATTTGGTTGCCCTGTATTGGTGGGCCTGGTGTTGCCCAGGGACGTGGTGTTCTCCTTGACTGGTCGGGCCTGGTGTTGCCCATTATAATGGTCGGGCCTGGTTTTGCCCAGGGGCCTGGTGTGGCTTAATTTTTGAATTGTTAAATTGTTTCTTTTTTGCAACTGTTATGCCATTTCACTGGTATCCGGAATAAAACATACTGCCATTTACGAGGCTGTGGCATCACTCAATAACTTGTGGTTTATTTAAGTCGGAGTATAACGGCAGCCTAATAATATCTGGCTTGAGAAGAGCTTGAAATGTCCTTGGAGAAGAAAACTAACAATCTTGTGAAGTTATAGATGACATTTATGTGTCATGTACATGTTCCTTTTTGTATGATGTGACAAACCCTATAACTGCACATGCACTTAGTTAATTGATACTGGTGATGTACATTGTGCTTCAAGTGGCAAATTTGTAGGCTAAATTTTCATGCCGCAATGGCTGCAGCTTAATGGTTATTTCAAATGAGTAACAGTGCCCAGAACAGACAAGAACATGTTGATAAAAAAGTTTGGGTCGGGGCCTAAAATTTGGGTCGGTTGGGGAACCGGAAGCAGAACTATTTTTGTTTTGCCTAGAAGCAGAATCTCATCTAAGTAAAATCTTCTGCGATTTTCATCATATTTACATCATTTGTATCTGAATGCCTGTGTGTAATATCTGGTTATATTCACTCGGCCCAATAGGTTAAATGACGATCGATAGACAGCTGTTAACATGTATGCGCATAACTTCTCAATAAATTTCAGTAATTTTAAATTATTTTAAATGATTTGACAAACATGCTCATTTAACTTTGTTGGTGCATCAAATTCATTTAACTCCATTGGTGTATCAAATTAATTTGTTTTTTCAAGTGGAAAAAGTCTCGGATACTGTACATGTATTGATTTTGTTTACCTCTTAACTGGTTAACACTATCTAACAAAAGAAGCATAGCGCACTAAACAATGAAAAACACATTCCCTTAATCCATTGTAATTGTTCACAACGTAAGTATGTCATTTACATCTAAACCTTCCAACATTTCACAAAGAAAACTTCTTGTCTTAAATAACCGAAAAAGGTCCCTCAAAGTAAACTCTAAACTCACCGTAATATTCCACAACTGATGACTCTACTTCTTGTTGCAGTGTTTTTTAACGATTGCGAATGAAACAAATAACTAGGTCTGCCTTCTACATGACGTTGCATTTGTGCAGCATTTATTCCAACTTAAACATGACTATATTAGCATACTGTCCACTCGCCCACACACCTCTCATTCAGACTGCATTTCTTTAAACTGTCTGGACTAGGCGGGTTCATGGTACATGTACCGTTATGTATTGAAAAAAGAGAAAAAATAGTGCTCATTCTTTTCATATGCAAACTTTTAGGGCGTTGTCACATGATGCTAATTTTGTCAGGGGGTTCCCAAGTTTGCCACACACCAGTGTACGTTTTATGCTGTACGTGTTTTTCCTTAGTGTGTGGTGAACCCTAAAAGGGCCCCTTTTATATTACTTTTTGTATTACGTTTGTATGTATGTTGTAGGTGTTGCTTATTTCTGTGGGATAATTCTTTTTACCTTTACACGATAAAAGGTTTTATACACAGCGAAAGCTCATGTGGCCTTCCTACGCGAAGCTAGCTGCCAACCCTCTCATGGCATTTCTTTGACATTCACACCCACGTCTAATTTAGCACTGAGTGCAAGGTCAACAAACTTTTGCCTTTAATAACCGACTGCAAAGGTTTATTTTTAGTTCATTTCACGCTATCGCCATATAAGGGATAATTATGCAAAGGTAAAAGGTCAGCAGTATGCAAATTTTTACAGTTAAACTGCTGGCCATTGAGAATCGTGGTTTCCACGTGGGGGTACGCTGGGCTTTTGGCGGGTCGGAATTTTATAGCCACTCTGTCACAGCCAATTCCAGAGTCAACATCTCGATCTATTGTTCATGTTAGGCAAGTTTTGTGGCAAATTATTAAGGATTCAGACAGTCAGTAACACAAGTCCTCATATTCAGCGGCCAAATAATCAATTCAGGCAGTAAATCTATATTTTAGGCAAATTGTTTTGTTGTCATAGCGCTCACGAATTCCCCGAATCTAGATTTTCCTGACCGAATTTAACATCGGTAGATGGAAGCAACTTTGTGGTTGCATGTGGTTGCCTCTTTGGCAATGGGCATTCGGTTGCCCTGTGGCCTAATTTTTGAATTGTTTAATTTAAAACAAAAATTGCTACCGGTATGCCCTTTCACTGGTATCCGGAATAAAACATACTGCCATTTACGAAGCTGTGGCATCACTCAATAACTTGTCTCCTTTATGGTTTATTTGAGTCGGAGTACATGTATATAATGGCAGCCTATTATTATCTGGCTTGAGAAGAACTTGAAATGTCTTTGGAGAAGAAAACTGACAATTTTGTAAAGTTATAGATGACAGTTTTTTAGATGATAGATGTTCCTTTCTCTATGATGCGACAAACCCTATAACTTCACATGAAATAAACTAATTGATACTGGTGATGTACATTATGCTTCAAGGACAAGTGGCAAATTTATGGGCTAAACTTTCATGTTGCAATGACTACAGCTTAATTGTTGTTTCAAAATGAGTAACAGTGTCCAGAACAGACAAGAACATGTTGTTGCTGCATTGTGTAGAACCCCTCTCCTGTGTTGTATCATAAAATCTGAGATTCAAATTTGTTTCTTTTCTGTGCTTTGTTCATTCATTAGAAATAAACTGTTTTTCATGAGGATAAGCGTAGCATAAAACATCAGTTACTTTCTCATTACTTACTTTGTTAGGTATCATTTTTGTTGCTGTAATATAAACACACATACTATAATGTGTATCCTTACAGAGAAATCGCTTTGTTCAAATGTGCAAAATGTTTAGAGGGTCGAAAGCTAATTTAAATTTAATTACCAGGGTTTAAATTTCGATCAAATATCCCGACATAAAAACTTCAATTTTCGACAGATCAGTATACTTTAGAAATCCCTATTTCTTTAGTAAAATCCATTTTCTGAAATCCTTAGAATCACTCATTTGATTCAAACACCTACTCATTGCTGGTTTTCTAGGTGTTGGTTGCTGCGTCACCTGCTCTAGCCTTCAGTATCTATGGAGTAACTGCCATCTTGTGTGCAATTGCCTGCATGCTTCTACCCATTGAGACAAAAGGGCGACAGTTAATGGTGAGTGGGCTGAGCAAGGTTGACTAGGTTGTGAATGGGGTGGGATAGGGTGGGCGAGGCGATTGCCTACATGTTTCTACTTATTGAGACAAAAAGGTGACAGTTAATGGTAAGTGGGCTGAGCAAGATTGAACTAGGCTGAATGGGTGGGGTGGGCGATTGCCTGCTTCTACCCATTGAGACAAAAGGGCGACAGTTAATGGTAAGTGGGCTGAGCAAGGTTGGACTAGGTGGGGTGGGGTGGGCTATTGCCTGCATGCTTCTACCCATTGAGATAATAGGGCGACAGTTAATGGTGAGTGGGCTGAGCAAGGTGGACTAGGCTGAATGGGTGGGGTGTGGTGGGGTGGGGTGGGCGATTGCCTGCATACCCATTGAGACAAAAGGGCGACAGTTAATGGTAAGTGGGCTGATGAGCAAGGTTGGACTAGGCTGCATAGGGTGGGTTGGACTAGGCTGAATGGGGTGGGCTGGACTAGGCTTCATGGGGTGGGTTGGACTAGGCTGCATGGGGTGGGTTGGACTAGGCTGCATGGGGTGGGCTGGACTAGGCTGCATGGGGTGGGCTGGACTAGGCTGCATGGGGTGGGTTGGACTAGGCTGAATGGGGTGGGCTGGACTAGGCTGCATGGGGTGGGCTGGACTAGGCTGAATGGGGTGGGCTGGACTAGGCTTCATGGGGTGGGTTGGACTAGGCTGCATGGGGTGGGCTGGACTAGGCTGCATGGGGTGGGCTGGACTAGGCTGCATGGGGTGGGCTGGACTAGGCTGAATGGGGTGGGCTGGACTAGGCTGCATGGGGTGGGTTGGACTAGGCTGCATGGGGTGGGCTGGACTAGGCTGCATGGGGTGGGCTGGACTAGGCTGCATGGGGTGGGTTGGACTAGGCTGCATGGGGTGGGCTGGACTAGGCTGCATGGGGTGGGCTGGACTAGGCTGAATGGGGTGGGCTGGACTAGGCTGAATGGGGTGGGCTGGACTAGGCTGCATGGGGTGGGTTGGACTAGGCTGAATGGGGTGGGTTGGACTAGGCTGCATGGGGTGGGCTGGACTAGGCTGAATGGGGTGGGCTGGACTAGGCTGCATGGGGTGGGCTGGACTAGGCTGCATGGGGTGGGTTGGACTAGGCTGAATGGGGTGGGCTGGACTAGGCTGCATGGGGTGGGCTGGACTAGGCTGCATGGGGTGGGCTGGACTAGGCTGCATGGGGTGGGCTGGACTAGGCTGCATGGGGTGGGCTGGACTAGGCTGCATGGGGTGGGCTGGACTAGGCTGCATGGGGTGGGCTGGACTAGGCTGCATGGGGTGGGCTGGACTAGGCTGCATGGGGTGGGTTGGACTAGGCTGAATGGGGTGGGCTGGACTAGGCTGCATGGGGTGGGCTGGACTAGGCTGAATGGGGTGGGCTGGACTAGGCTGCATGGGGTGGGCTGGACTAGGCTGCATGGGGTGGGCTGGACTAGGCTGCATGGGGTGGGCTGGACTAGGCTGCATGGGATGGGCTGGACCGGATTAGACTGGGTTTGATTTAGTTGGGCTGGGATGCCGCTAGCATTGCCTGGATAGCCCTATAACCTTACCCCCTGTAATAGGTTAGGATGGGTTCATTTTTGTTAGCCTGGGCCTGACTATATATACATGTACATGTATTGGTATTAGGGAAATATTTTTGGGTTCAGAGTCTACAAGCTATAGACGGCTATTTTGTATTGTTTATTTGATTGCCACATTTGTGTTTTCTCCTGACAAAGAGTAATGCCTTCTACTTGTACTTGAATATTGATCAAAAGCAAGTTAAAAAAAAACCACTGTTGTCCAACTAAGTAAGTTGTTTTTACTGTTTTTGTTTTTTTGCAGACTTCTGTCCAACAACTGAAGGAAGAGCTTCACAAAAAGAAATAAAATCATAATTGCAAATGGGCGTCGGCTCTGGGCGTCGGCTCTGGGCGTCAGTGTTGGGCACCCAGGTATTGGCCAGTCTGAATCTTGTTTAAATCAAAGGGATACAAGAAATAAAATTGTAATCATCGCATAAGATCCAAAGTTGAGAATTAATAAGTGAAATATGTATTCATATATGTGACCCAGCGCAAGTAAATGAGACACTTTGAGGCAAAAATGAAAATTGAGATTTTGATTTCATCATTTAAAGCTTGTTTAGCTTTAAATGATGAAATCAAAATCTCAACTTTAATTTTTTCCTCGAAGTGTCTCATTTACTTGTGCTGGGTCACATATGTATTCCATGTATTCATATGTATTCGTACTCGGTTTATGTCATATGGACAAGGGTAAATTACAATCACTACTATTGTTTTACAATTGAACTTAAAAAAAAAAAAATCTGAATTTTATGTCGGGTACATGTATATTGGTTGCTATTTAAATTAAATTAGTACTCAAATTCGTGAGGCTGCAGTATTCTATCAATTTGAAATGAGGGTATTTTTTGTATACGGTACTTTTACCTTTTCTTTTTAGAGAAAAGAATCCTGGATTTAGTGGGATGTGGTGGTCGGTAATGTGCAAGTAGATCTTTAGAATTCTTTTATCTTTTTTAAATCAACTCTTATTTGTATTTCTTATAAAGGTTGCTGCTGTTTTTTTTCTGTGAAAGCCAATAATGTCTTTCCTTAACTGTAAGGTAAATCAGAAAAATATTGTCGTCGATTGTCGTAGAATTAGTGAACAAATTAAAGGGTATATTTTCTCAATGTTTTTGTTTGCATTCATTTTGTGTTGTACGGTCTTTATGCATTTAGATCCCTTTAATAAATATCTTGCACAGCAAATCCTTCTACATTAATTCATCCAATATTCAAAACTCTTAATCTTTCACACATTCTAACATTTTAATAGACATAATCACTAAACAAACAAAACATTCACAATATTTCATTTTTAATTTAATGGAATAGTTTTTGGAAATATAAAGTAAACAAAACAAATGAAAGTTAATGTGTTATATGCATGCATGCATGCATTTACCCACAATTATTTTAGAAATGCTAAAAACGCACTGTTAATATAATTTAACGACTAACAATTACTGACGGATTTACTGACGGATCATGTGATTGGTTGAAAGTATTTCCAACATTTTATTCCTTAGCTAGCAGCGACACAGTTGAGTCTACAGAAACATGTTTTGACGACTGTAAAACACTTCAAACGAGCGATTATGGATCGCTGCTTATCACTACATTGGCTGAATTCCCAGGTAAATTAAATGAAAAAGCTCCAAGTTTGTTGGGTTGAATGAGATTACTGGTGTCTGATAAGCTACAGATTGTTTGTACAAACAAATATTAAAACTGATAAAGACTTGTCTGATGATAAAGCTATGTGCAAAAACAAGTTTTTGAATAAGATTGACAGTTAACCAGTTCGCGCCGGGATTATCTAAACATCACCGAGCCAAAGCGAAGAATTATTTTTAACAAAACTCGATCCGAAGCGGGTTTAGGCCGATAGTACCGGGAAGCACACCCACGCATTTCCGACCTTGCCCGCTGCTGACAGACATTTTCAGCCCTGCTCGAGGTGTGTTTATGCGTCATTCGTTTTGAATCTGGGGAAAACGTTGCGTTTATAAACGTCATCCTGCGCAAACTGGTTAAAACAACTGCAGATTATAAGCATTGCTTTTAAAATTTCACACCAAGTTAAACACGCTCAATAATGTTTCCTCTAAGCTAATTTGTTAGTCTATTGTTACAAACATTCTACTACATGTACTTATAAATACATAATCGTTTCTAGATTTCTTCTTTTCTGATTGTTTCTGATTTCTTTGTTTAAGGGATTTTGATCACGTTGCTAGTGATTGAGTTTCTTGGTCGTAAGAAGACCATGGCAGTCCAGTTCCTAGCCTGCTCTGTTTTTATATTCCTGCTGAATATCTGCACTTCGAGGTAAGAGTAGCAAGGGGCCAGTCTGTGTAGGCCTAGTACTGTACCTATATTCAATTATCCATGTTTTCCCTGCCAATATCGGTTTGATTTAATTACTTTCAATGCAATTATATTTAATTCAGCTGTTCAAAATGTGTCATTTCTGACAGGTACTTTTGTTAAGGTAATATTCGTACCAAATTACTCATTAAGTTAAAGGGATCGTATACATTTGGCAATTAAAACTTACTTGGTAAGAAGTACAGTAGCTTTGGATAGTATAATGCATTTTTAGAAACTTTTCACTTTGAAGTACTGCGGTTATGGAAAAAGATATCAGTTTTTATCCCCAAAAATTTGAATCTGAGAAGCTTTACTGCGGTGACGTTTCTCAGATTGGGTATTCCAATGCAGATTATTCTTCCTGCGTGGACATAACCACTCCAGATTTTCTGCAATATCTCAAAATCGCTACCACCTTTTGAAATGAAATTTTTACAGGTTAGTTTTATGGTATATATCTATAACTATATAGGATTGAAACAAACGGTGGGTTCCAATTACCAAACGTGTACGATCTCTTTAAATCCACAACTATTTTTACTTTTGAAATGATACTGTATTTACCATCTAAAGTCATTATACTTTGTTTGGCCCTTATTGATCAACTTTACAAAACAAATGATCAGATTACACTAATGAGCCTGGCTAATTAATACAATTATTTTACACTTTATACAGGACGGGCTTGACAATCATGTTATTCGCAGCTAGAGCGCTTATCTCTGGTGCCTTCCAAGCCCTCTATGTCTATACACCGGAGGTAAGAAATCAAGTCCAGTAACAAGAGTCCAGTACTAGTTGCAAGTCTGTACATCTATAGTTACAAATGAGCAAGGATGAATAATATAAGAGTACCTTTGATTTGACTTGACAGTGATCATTGTGAAGTCATGATAATGCTGTTTGACTTGATACTGGATGTGTTAGCCTTGACAGTGATCATTGTGAAGTCATGATAATGCTGTTTGACTTGATACTGGATGTGTTAGCCTTGACAGTGATCAATGTAAAGTCATGATAATGCTTTTTTTCTATCTACAATGTACTAAACAGAAACATTATGTTTATTTTGATGGGTTAAAAAAAAGGTCACTACTAAGTGGTGAAATAAAGACCCAGATGAGGGAAAACACACATTTGCTTAGTTCATTGAGTCACCGAGTCGGACTGCAGGTTCATGGTAGTTGTGCCCTTGGGCAAGACATTTTATAACAGTTGTCTTGTTCTTTTGCACAGGAGGATAGGGAAACCAGTTTCAAATCAGCATTCCCATGCGCTGTCAAAGTGTCTTGATGTTCCTCACTGTTGCCTTCCGGCCAAAGAAATCTGGGTAGAGAATGTTGCCTCATTTAGAGGCAACATTTATTGAATAAGGATTTGATGACTGCCTAGTTAACTGACTGATTCTTCTATGTTTATGTGCAGGTATATCCTACCCACGTCCGAGCCATTGGTCTTGGGTCCTGTAGCTCAGCTGTACAGATAGGAGCCATCACCACACCCTTCGTTGCTCAGGTAAGGCAACACTCATGAACTAGCAATTATATATTGTAACGTTTGTGCTGGTTGGCCGATAGAGGGCACTATAGGGCGATTCCTTGGTGAAATCGCCTGGTGCTTCCTGATCCGGGCGACCCGTATTAGATAGCGCATATCCCGAACCGGTTTAGACCAGTTTTGAGTGCCGCGTTGTAACGAGCAGCTTCATGTCAGTGTTTTGACCGGAGAATTGTGTGAATAAACGGCCTAAGAATCACCGAAACCACAGAATACCTGTCCGAGTTTCCTTCCTGTGTGTGTGTCGACCCCAGAGAACGGTTTTCGTTACAATATGTTATCAATGTTATATACAGACGATACATACTGGATTCTGTAAAAGAAAGCCCACAGATGAGATGTTAAGACTGGTTTGGCCCTTGTGTTGTGGCAGATGCATTACAAAGTCTGAAACAAGGGATGATTGTTTTTAGGATGAAACTAGGAAAGTTTAATCCTTTGTGGAAAATCTCTTCTTGACATCTCGGAGACTCTGCCACTTTTTCAGTTCACGTTGAAAAAACTCCACAGAGTCTTTTGCAGCAACCACTAGTGTGTTCTCGTCCTTTGTTAGTGTCATGCCGTACACGGTGCTGCATTGCTCTATAATCCAGCCCAGGAATTCCCCGCTAGCACTGTATTGCTGAATCTGCCCTGGAAATGGCCACTTCCCACAAACGGCTACGTAGATACTGCCTTTGCTGTTGCAGCACAAGCCAGTGGGGCCATACCAACTTTCCGGGCTCTTGATGTCAGTAGAAAACACCCTGGCGCCATTGCAACCGACTGCCAATAACTTTTTGTTGTCCCAGTTGGTGTATATCAGCTTTTGTTGATGGATAGTCAGGTAGCTTCCAATCATGGTTGTGGGTACTCTCTTGACAAAAGATCCATCTGGATAATGTAGAGTTACCTCTTGTTTCTCCTCGTAGCCTACTGCTATCCGATTATCCTCAGTGGCTAGGCATGTCGGTTTGCCATCCGATTGATTTAGTTTGAATTTTTTGAGAACCTTGTAATCCCTTCTGAATACCAAGATAGTATCGTTGTACAAGACTACAAGCTGTTCACCTTTGTTTACTGAAACACGGTCTGCCTGAATAGTGGAATCAATTTCTGTGCTAGAAGACAACTCATTTTGTCCGGTTGGTGAAATCTTAATCAGGTTATGGCTCTCAATGTCCGCTATGACCAGATCATTGTTAGAGAATGCTGCCCCGCCGAATGCAAATTTAGTAGTAGGATGCTCATCACTGAATAGTTCCATCGTTCTGTTTTCATTTAATATTTCCGTCTTGCATAGCTTCCATTTCTCTTTCTTGTGTGGCTTAAGTAGTGATTTGGACTGATCTCCCATCTGCAAGTCATCATCTAGCACTAATCTCCCAAGTGACTTTTCACATTCTGTGAAGTTCAGGAAGGCTAAACTCTCGGCTACTTCCAATGGCTGCTTCTTCTTCAGTGCCTGGATGCTCTTCAAGAAGCTTTTTTGGAGATCTGGGGCTTCAAAGCAACTTGCCTGAGCTGTGCACTGACTCAGGATATGTTGCACTTGTACTACTTCAGCAACCTCCTTACGGTTTGCAGACCGAGCTGATTCAAACATTCTGACTTTGTCTTTGTAGAACGTCATTGCCTCTTGCTTTAGCTGATTTTCCTCTGCTCTGATCTTGGCAACCTCCTCCTCAGCCTTCTGAGAGATCTTCTCGTTTGTCTCTTGAAACATGCTGTCCAGTTTCTTTCGTAACTTGTCTGCCTCAAAAATGGTCATGTCAAATTCTGCTCTGGTCTTGTCCACTTCAGTTTTCAGTTTTCTGTCATATTGCTTACATTCTTCTAAAACCTCATCCAGGCTGATGACAGATCTAGAGTGCTTGTTATGAGCCTGCTGAATACATAGTTTACACACTGACTGCCCACATGTTTTACAGTAGTCAGTAATTTTCTGATCCACAATTTTCTGATCCGAATGACTCTCACAATTTGGACTAACTGTTTGTATGCCACTGTTTCCTAAAGGAGACTCATCTAACATGTGTATTCTGTGAGATTTCATCACGGTCATACGTTCATGAGCAGACTGGCATTCTTGACAGAGAAGATGATCGCAGTCCTCACATTTTGAAATTGCTGGATTGTTCTTGTCGCAGCCTTGGCAGAGACTCTGTGACCTTTGGTCTTGGCTGATCAGCTGCTGCCATAATGCTATGACCCCTGGCTCCAAGTAGGTATTTGGCATTAAGCCGTCAGGCAGATCACCAGCGCTTCTTCCAGCAAGGTTGGTCACGTGTCTGCACATGGGACACAGAAGACTGACTGATTCTGAATCTTGTTTCTGCAGTTCTTGGAGGCATTTCAGGCAAAATTTGTGCTGACAGTCGAGAGCTTTGGGCTGCGTGATATTATCCTGGCAGATTGGACAAGTTGGGAGCTGAACTGGGGACTGAGCTGAGGCCATATTTGTCACCCTCTGAGAGATGTGCTAGAAAAATGACATGTATAAAGTACGATCAAAATAAGAACTTTTAGGTATGTTTAGTGTGTAATTAAACCTAAAAGGGCCCTTTTATATTCCTTTTTTAAATATACCACAATAGGAAACTGATAGTGCATTATATTCTTTTAAGTTAAACTAAGAAATTGACTGGAGTGGGATTTGAACCAGTGACTTCCGGATTGCCGTTCCGGTGCTGTACCAACTGAACTATATCCTTTATGGTTCCACTATTTGAAATCTTTGTGCAAGAGATACATGTAGTAGATTATTGCATCTGACTAGCTCCCCTCAAACCAAGCAAGATATTAACAAAAACTAACATACATGCATATATGGGCTGGAAGTTTCTAGAGAACTGGAGCGGCAATCTGAAGGTTCCAGGCTCAAACTATGAACATCTTCATCCCTTAAAAATTTGATAAAGAATTTGTCTTTCCTTGAATTGCCTTGAACCAAACTTTTCACGATTTATTCAACATGTTGAGGAAGATTAGGAGTCCGTAAAAACACATTTAGAAAAGTTCTTTGTTCAGCTGTCCGTGAATAATTACAGCCATGGTTTCATACTGTGTATCGTTTTTCACGGTGTTGTGAAATTCAGGAAAACCCCCATATCTATTTATAACCAGCAAGCTCATTGCAAAAGCAATAAACATAATGCTGAGGCACAAAGGGCTAGGAAGTAATTGTGTGTACATGTACAAACCCATTCTTTGTTCAACTTTGAAACAAATTATATAATGTTTCTACTTACACGGTTACCCGGTTACATTTTTCCCGTTCGGTTATTTTTTTTATTTTTTTTATTTTTTTTTTAACCTTTTAATTTTTTAATTTAAAAAAATAAATAAAAGAAACCCCACCAATTGTCAACTTTGCGTGGGTTTCGTTGGAGCAGGTCACAAATATTCCAATTAAATAAATTTTGTATGGACATTTCTAATAGCTTATCTAACATAGCCAGTCGGCCTATCACAAATATGCGATTATCAACACATACTACGTCGCGCACACATTAAATTTCTTGATGAAGCCCATGCATTTTTTTTGTTTTGTTTTTTGTTAATGTTGGTTACGGTTAACCGTAACCGCAAAACAACGGTTGCACGGTTAATTTAATAACCGGAAACAAGAAATAGCTGGGTTCCTTTCAAGGTTCATCACATTGATAAATGCTTCCATATGATAAACTTAACCAGTTCGCGCCAGAATTATTTTAACATTACCGAGCCGAGACACGGGATTATTGTTAACGAAACTCGATCCAAGGCGGGTTTAGGCCGATGATACCGGGAAGCACACCCACGTATTTCCAACCTTGCTTTTTTTTGGGGGGGTGGGGGGGGGGGGGGAGAGGGTGCTAGACAAAATTAGACAAAACTGTGCCTGGGACAGCTCTAATAAACATACGTGCATAACTTCTCAATACATTTCAGTAGGCCTAATTATTTTTCTTTGTTTAAATGATTGGACGAACAAATTCTCATAAATCCATTGCTGCATCAAATTAATTTAACTGCGATGGTATGTCATCAAATTCAGTTCCTTTATTTCAAGAGGAAAAAATCATGAATGCTGTACATGTTGATTTTGTTTACCCCTTAACAAAATGAACATCCAACGACAAAAATCCCATTCCACTAAATCTATTGTACAGTACACGTGTAATTGTTCACAGCGTAAGCATATCATTTTACATCCTAACCTTCCAACATTTCACAAAGAAACCTTCTTCTCCTGAAAAAGATCCCTCAAAGAAACTCTAAACTTACCGTAATATTTCACAACTGATGACTCCACTTCTTGTTGCAGTGTTTTTCAACGATTGCGAATGAAACAAATAACTATACGTCTGCCTTCTTATTACGTTACGTGGAATTTGTGCAGCATTTATTCCAACTAAAAAATGTCCTATTCAATGTCACTATATTATAATTGTGCATACTGTTGACTCGCCCACACATCAGACTGCATTTCTGTACACTAAATTATGTCTGGACTAGGCAGGTTATATGGTACATGTACCGTCAGGTTATTTACGGTGTTGTGAAATCTGTGAAAACCCCATATCTATTTATAACCAGCAAGCTCATCGCAAAACCTGAAACAGTGTGCAAGACATGAAGGGCTAGGCAGTAAATGTGTGTACATGTACAAACCTATTCTTTGTTCAACTTTGAAACAAATTGTATAATGTATAGGTCTACTGGTAACAAGAAATAACTGGGTTCCATATCCCATGTTGTATCATAAATTCTGAGATTCGAATTTGTTTCTTTTCTGTGATCTGTTCATTTGTTAGAAATAAACTGTTTTTTCATGAGGATAAGCGTAGCATAAAACATCAGTTACTTTCTCATTACTTACTTTGTTAGGTATCATTTGTCGCTGTCATATAAACACACATACCATAATGTGTATCCTTACGGAGAAATGGCTTTGTTCAAATGTGCAAAATGTTTAGAGGGTCGAAAGCTAATTTAAATTTAATTACCAGGGTTTAAATTTCGATCAAATATCCCGACATAAAAACTTCAATTTTTGACAGATCAGTATACTTTGGAAATCCCTATTTCTTTAGTAAAATCCATTTTGTGAAATCCTTAGAATCACTCATTTGATTGTAAACACGTACTCATTGCTGGTTTTCTAGGTGTTGGTTGCTGCGTCACCTGCTCTAGCCTTCAGTATCTATGGAGTAACTGCCATCTTGTGTGCAATTGCCTGCATGCTTCTACCCATTGAGACAAAAGGGCGACAGTTAATGGTGAGTGGGCTGAGCAAGGTGGACTAGGTTGTGAATGGGGTGGGATAGGGTGGGCGAGGCGATTGCCTACATGTTTCTACTTATTGAGACAAAAGGGCGACAGTTAATGGTAAGTGGGCTGAGCAAGGTTGGACTTGGCTGAATGGGTGGGGTCTGGTGGGCTGGGCTGGCCTGGGCTGGCCTATTGCCTGCATACCCATTGAGAAAAAAAGGGCCACAGTTAATGGTAAGTGGGCTGATGAGCAAGGTTGGACTAGGCTGCATGGGGTGGGTTGGACTAGGCTGCATGGGGTGGGCTGGACTAGGCTGAATGGGGTGGGTTGGACTAGGCTGCATGGGGTGGGTTGGACTAGGCTGAATGGGGTGGGCTGGACTAGGCTTCATGGGGTGGGTGGGAATAGGCTGCATGGGGTGGGCTGGACTAGGCTGCATGGGGTGGGTTGGACTAGGCTGCATGGGGTGGGTTGGACTAGGCTGCATGGGGTGGGTTGGACTAGGCTGAATGGGGTGGGCTGGACTAGGCTTCATGGGGTGGGTGGGAATAGGCTGCATGGGGTGGGCTGGACTAGGCTGCATGGGGTGGGCTGGACTAGGCTTCATGGGGTGGGTTGGACTAGGCTGCATGGGATGGGTTGGACTAGGCTGCATGGGGTGGGTTGGACTAGGCTGCATGGGGTGGGTTGGACTAGGCTGCATGGGGTGGGCTGGACTAGGCTGCATGGGATGGGTTGGACTAGGCTGCATGGGGTGGGTTGGACTAGGCTTCATGGGGTGGGTGGGAATAGGCTGCATGGGGTGGGCTGGACTAGGCTGCATGGGATGGGTTGGACTAGGCTGCATGGGGTGGGCTGGACTAGGCTGCATGGGGTGGGTTGGACTAGGCTGCATGGGGTGGGCTGGACTAGGCTGCATGGGATGGGTTGGACTAGGCTGCATGGGGTGGGTTGGACTAGGCTTCATGGGGTGGGTGGGAATAGGCTGCATGGGGTGGGCTGGACTAGGCTTCATAGGGTGGGTTGGACTAGGCTGCATGGGGTGGGTTAAACTAGGCAGAATGGGGTGGGTTAAACTAGGCAGAATGGGGTGGGCTGGACTAGGCTGCATGGGGTGGGTGGGAATAGGCTGCATGGGGTGGGCTGGACTAGGCTTCATGGGGTGGGTTAAACTAGGCAGAATGGGGTGGGCTGGACTAGGCTGCATGGGGTGGGCTGGACTGGGTTTGATTTAGTTGGGCTGGGATGAACTAGCATTGCCTGGATAGCCTTACCCCCTGTAATAAGTTAGGATGGGTTCATTTTTGTTGGTCTGGGCCTGACTACATGTGTATATGTACATGTACATGTATTGGGTATTAGGGAAGTAGTTTTGGGTTCATAGTCTACAAGCTATAGGCGGCTATTTTGTATTGTTTATTTGATTGCCACATTTGTGTTTTCTCCTGACAAAGAGTAATGCCTTCTACTTGTACTTGAATATTGATCAAAAGCAAGTTAAAAAAAAACCACTGTTGTCCAACTAAGTAAGTTGTTTTTACTGTTTTTGTTTTTTTGCAGACTTCTGTCCAACAACTGAAGGAAGAGCTTCACAAAAAGAAATAAAATCATAATTGCAAATGGGCGTCGGCTCTGGGCGTCGGCTCTGGGCGTCAGTGTTGGGCACCCAGGTGTTGGCCAGTCTGAATCTTGTTTAAATCAAAGGGATACAAGAAATAAAATTGTAATCATCGCATAAGATCCAAAGTTGAGAATTAATAAGTGAAATATGTATTCATATATGTGACCCAGCGCGAGTAAATGAGACACTTTGAGGCAAAAATGAAAATTGAGATTTTGATTTCATCATTTAAAGCTAAACAAGCTTTAAATGATGAAATCAAAATCTCAACTTTAATTTTTTCCTCGAAGTGTCTCATTTACTTGTGCTGGGTCACATATGTATTCCATGTATTCATATGTATTCGTACTCGGTTTATGTCATATGGACAAGGGTAAATTACAATCACTACTATTGTTTTACAATTGAACTTAAAAAAAAAAAATCTGAATTTTATGTCGGGTACATGTATATTGGTTGCTATTTAAATTAAATTAGTACTCAAATTCGTGAGGCTGCAGTATTCTATCAATTTGAAATGAGGGTATTTTTTGTATACGGTACTTTTACCTTTTCTTTTTAGAGAAAAGAATCCTGGATTTAGTGGGATGTGGTGGTCGGTAATGTGCAAGTAGATCTTTAGAATTCTTTTATCTTTTTTAAATCAACTCTTATTTGTATTTCTTATGAATGTTGCTGCTGTGGGTTTTTTCTATGAAAGCCAATAATGTCTTTCCTTAACTGTGAGGTAAATCAGAAAAATATTGTCGTCGATTGTCGTAGAATTAGTGAAAAAATTAAAGGGTATATTTTCTCAATGTTTTTGTTTGCATTCATTTTGTGTTGTACGGTCTTTATGCATTTAGATCCCTTTAATAAATATCTTGCACAGCAAATCCTTCTACATTAATTCATCCAATATTCAACACTCTTAATCATTCACACATTCTAACATCATTTTAATAGACATAAGCACTAAACAAACAAAACATTCACAATATTTAATTTTTAATTTAATGGAATAAGTTTTGGAAATATAAAAGTAAACAAAATAAATTAAAGTTAATGTGTTATAAGCAAGCATGTACCCACAATTATTGGAGAAATGCTAAAAACACACTTAACGATGTTGATATATGTTGGGTAATGATTTGTTTATATTATATAATCAGGTGTAGTGTTATGGCTCATCTATGTAATACGCACACTACATCAATTTAATATGTACACTGGTTTGTGAGCACGCGGATGAAGTATGCACGACTGACTTTAAGTTTAGAATTAGAATGTGCTTTAAAACCTCAGTGACTTTGCATGAGTATGAAGCGTCATCTACATTTTGTTTGAATACCTCCTCCCAGTGATGTCATCCCATTCTTAGCCTTGCACTGTTAATATAATTTAACGACTAACAATTACTGAGGTGGAAAGGTTGATCACCATTTACTGACTGATCATGTGATTGGTTCAAAGTTTTTCCAACATTTTATTCCTTAGCTAGCAGCGACACAGTTGAGTCTACAGAAACATGTTTTGACGACTGTAAAACGCTTCAAACGAGCGATTATGGATCGCTGCTTATCACTACATGTACATTGGCTGAATTCCCAGGTAAATTAAATGGAAAAGCTCCGAGTTTGTTGGGTCAAATGAGATTACTTATTACTGGTGTCTGATAAGCTACAAATTGTTTGTACAAACAAATATTCAAACTGATAAAGACTTGTCTGATGATAAAGCTATGTGCAAAAACAAGTTTTTGAATATTAAAAATTGACAGTTAACCAGTTCGCGCCGGGATTATTTTAACATCACCAAGCCAAAGCGAAGAATTATTTTTAACGAAACTCGATCCGAAGCGGGTTTAGGCCGATAGTACCGGGAAGCACACCCATGCATTTCCGACCTTGCTCGCTGCTTATGCGTCATTCGTTTTGAATCTGGGGAAAACTTTGCGTTTATAAACGTCATCCTGCGCAAACTGGTTAAAACAACTGCAGATTAAGCATTGCTTTTAACATTTAACACCAAGTTAAACAAGCTCAATAATTTTCTTTCTAAGCTAATTTGTTAATCTATTGTTACAAACATTCGAGTACTTATAAATACATAATCGTTTCTAGATTTCTTCTTTTCTGATTGTTTCTGATTTCTTTGTTTAAGGGATTTGGATTACGTTGCTGGTGATTGAGTTTCTTGGTCGTAAGAAGACCATGGCAGTCCAGTTCCTAGCCTGCTCTGTGTTTATATTCCTGCTGAATATCTGCACTTTGAGGTAAGAGTTGCAGGGGGCCAGTCTGTGTAGGCCTAGTACTGTACCTATATTCAATTATCCATGTTTTCCATGCCAATATTGGTTTGATTTAATTACTTTCAATGCAATTATATTTAATTTAGCTGTTAAAAATGTGTCATTTCTGACAGGTACTTTTGTTAAAGTAATATTCGTACCAAATTACTCATTAAGTTAAAGGGATCGTATACGTTTGGTAATTACTCCAAAAGTTAATGGCAATTAAAACTTACTTGGTAAGAAGTACAGTAGGTTTGGATAGTATAATGCATTTTTTGAAACTTTTCACTTTGAAGTACTGTGGTTATGGAAAAAAATATCACTTTTTATCCCCAAAAATTTGAATCTGAGAAGCGTTACTGCAG
The DNA here is from genome assembly GCA_037893245.1 of Crossaster papposus. NCBI lineage: Eukaryota > Metazoa > Echinodermata > Asteroidea > Velatida > Solasteridae > Crossaster > Crossaster papposus. Next base: position 1,266,784 of record JBAIAA010000072.1, on the reverse strand, counting down.
TGACGTTTCTCAGATTGGGTATTCCAATGCAGATTATTCTTCCTGCGTGGACATAACCGCTCCAGATTTTCGGCAATATCTCAAAATCCCTACCACCTTTTGAAATGAATTTTTTTAAAGGTTAGTTTTATGGTATACAATGTATATCTATAACTATATAGGATTGAAACAAACAGGGGGTTTCAATTACCAAACGTGTACGATCTCTTTAAATCCACAACTATTTTTACTTTTGAAATGATACTGTTTTTACCTTCTAAAGTCATTATACTTTGTTTGGCCCTTATTGATCAACTTTACAAAACAAATGATCAGATTACACTAATGAGCCTGGCTAATTAATACAATTATTTTACACTTTATACAGAATGGGCTTATGACGATCATTTTATTCGCAGCTAGAGCGCTCATTTCCGGTGCCTTCCAAGCCCTCTATGTCTACACACCGGAGGTAAGAAATCAAGTCTGTACATCTAGTTGCAAATGAGCAAAGATGAATAATATAAGAGTACCTTTGATTTGACTTGACAGTGATCATTGTGAAGTCATGATAATGCTGTTTGACTTGATACTGGATGTGTTTGACTTGACAGTGATCATTGTGAAGTCATGATAATGCTGTTTGACTTGATACTGGATGTGTTTGACTTGACAGTGATCATTGTGAAGTCATGATAATGCCGTTTGACTTGATACTGGATGTGTTAGACGTGACAGTGATCATTGTGAAGTCATGATAATGCTGTTTGACTTGATACTGGATGTGTTAGCCTTGACAGTGATCATTGTGAAGTCATGATAATGCTGTTTGACTTGATACTGGATGTGTTAGCCTTGACAGTGATCATTGTGAAGCAATGCTGTTTGACTTGATACTGGATGTGTTAGACGTGACAGTGATCATTGTGAAGTCATGATAATGCTGTTTGACTTGATACTGGATGTGTTAGCCTTGACAGTGATCATTGTGAAGTCATGATAATGCTGTTTGACTTTTGATACTGGATGTGTTAGCCTTGACAGTGATCATCGTGAAGTCATGATAATGCTGTTTAACTTGATACTGGATGTGTTAGCCTTGACAGTGATCATTGTGAAGTCATGATCATGCTGTTTGACTTGATACTGGATGTGTTAGCCTTGACATGTCAGTGATCATTGTGAAGTCATGATAATGCTGTTTGACTTGATACTGGATGTGTTAGCCTTGACAGTGATCATTGTGAAGTCAAGATAATGCTGTTTGACTTGATACTGGATTTGTTAGCCTTGACATGTCAGTGATCATTGTGAAGTCATGATAATGCTGTTAGCCTTGACAGTGATCATTGTGAAGTCATGATAATGCTGTTTGACTTGATACTGGATGTGTTAGCCTTGACAGTGATCAATGTAAAGTCATGATAATGCTTTTTTTCTATCTACAATGTACTAAACAGAAACAATATGTTTATTTTGATGGGTTAAAAAAAAGGTCACTACTAAGTGGTGAAATAAAGACCCAGATGAGGGAAAACACAATTTTAGCATTTGCTTAGTTCATTGAGTCACCGAGCCGGACTGCAGGTTCATGGTAGTTGTGCCCTTGGGCAAGACATTTTATAACAGTTGTCATGTTCTTTTGCACAGGAGGATAGGGAAACCAGTTTCAAATCAGCATTCCCATGCGCTGTCAAAGTGTCTTGATGTTCCTCACTGTTGCCTTCCGGCCAAAGAAATCTGGGTAGAGAATGTTGCCTCATTTAGAGGCAACATTTATTGAATGAAGATTTGATGACTGTCTAGTTAACTGACTGATTCTTCTGTGTTTATGTGCAGGTATATCCTACCCACGTCCGAGCCATTGGTCTTGGGTCCTGTAGCTCAGCTGCACGGATAGGAGCCATCACCACACCCTTCTTTGCTCAGGTAAGGCAACACTGAACTAGCAATTATATATTGTAATGTTTGTGCTGGTTGGCCGATAGAGGGCACGTGCGATTACTTGGTGGAATCGCCGCGTGCTCCCTGATCCGGGCGACCCGTATTAAATTGCGCATACGCCGAACCAGTTTAGACCAGTTTCGAGTGCCGCGTTGTAACCGGCAGCTTCATGTCAGTGTTTTGACCGGAGAATTGTGTAAATAAACGGCCTAAGAATCACCGAAACCACAGAATACCTGTCCGAGTTTCCTTCTTGTGTGTGTGTCGACCCCAGAGAACGGTTTTCGTTACAATATGTTATCAATGTTATATATACAGACGATACATACTTGATTCTGTAAAAGAAATCCACAGATGAGATGTTAAGACTGATTTGGCCCTTGTGTTGTGGCAAATGCATTACAAAGGATGAAACAAAAAATAATTGTTTCAATGGATAAAACTAGGATGTTTAATCCTTTGTGGCAATTAAGTGTTTTCATAATGGCATCTTGGAGACTCGGCCATTTTTTCGGTTCACGTTGAAAAAACTCCACAGAGTCTTTTGCAGCCACCACTAGTGTGTTCTCATCCTTTGTTAGTGTCATGCCGTACACGGTGCTGCATTGCTCTATAATCCAGCCCAGGAATTCCCCGCTGGGACTGTATTGCTGAATCTGCCCTGGAAATTTCCCCTTTCCACAAACGGCTACGTAGATACTGCCTTTGCTGTTGCAGCACAAACCAGTGGGGCCCCACCAACTTTCTGGGCTCTTGATGTCAGTACAAAACACCCTGGCACCTTTGCAACCGACTGCCACTAACTTTTTGTTGTCCCAGTTGGTGTATATCAGCTGTTGTTGATGGATAGTCAGGTAGCTTCCAATCATGGGAGTGGTTACTCTCTTGACAAAAGATCCATTTGGCCAATGTAGAGTTACCTCTTGTTTCTCCTCATAGCCTACTGCTATCAGATTATCCTCAGTGGCTAGGCATGTCGGTTTGCCATCCGATTGATCTAGTTTGAATTCATTGAGAACCTTGTAATCCTTGTAATCCCTGCTGAATACCGAGATAGTATCGTTGTACAAGACTACAAGCTGTTCACCTTTGTCTACTGAAACACGGTCTGCCTGAATAGTGTAATCAATTTTTATGATAGAAGTTGGTGAAATCTTAATCAGGTTATGGCTCTCAATGTCCGCTATGACCAGATCATTGTTAGAGAATGCTGCTACGCTGAATGCAAATTTAGTAGTAGAATGCACTCTGAATATTTCCTGTGTTCTGTTTTCATATATTTCCGTCTTGCTTAGCTTCCATTTCTCTTCCTTGTGTGGCTTAAGTAGTGATTTGGACTGATCTCCCATCTGCAAGTCATCATCTAGCACTAATCTCCCAAGTGACTGTTCACATTCTGTGAAGTCCAGGAGGGCCAAGCTCTCGGCTACTTCCAATGGCTGCTTCTTCTTCAGAGCCTGGATGCTCTTCAAGAAGCTCTTTCTGAGATCTGGGGCTTCAAAGCAACTTGCATGAGCTGTGCACTGGCTCAGGATATGTTGCACTTGTACTACTTCCGCAACCTCCTTACGGTTTGCAGACCGAGCCGATTCAAACATTCTGACTTTGTCTTTGTAAATCGTCATTGCCTCTTGCTTTAGCTGCTTCTCTTCTGCTCTGATCTTGGCAACTTCCTCCTCAGCCTTCTGAGAGATCTTCTCGTTTGTCTCTTGAAACATGCTGTCCAGTTTTTTACGTGACATGTCTGCCTCAAAGATGGTCATGTCAAATTCTGCTCTGGTCTTGTCCACTTTAGTTTTCAGTTTTCTGTCATATTGCTTACATTCTTCTAAAACCTCATCCAGGCTGGTGACTGAGTGCTTGTAATGAGCCTGCTGAATACATAGTTTACACAATGACTGCCCACATGTGTTACAGTAGTCAGTAATTTTTTGATCTGCAATTTTCTGATCCGCATGACTCTCACAATTTGGACTAACTGTTTGCATGCCACTGTTTCCTAAAGGAGACTCATCTAACATGTGTATTCTGTGAGATTTCATCACGGTCATACGTTCATGAGCAGACTGGCATTCTTGACAGAGAAGATGACCGCAGTCCTCACATTTTGAAATTGCTGGATTGTTCTTGTCGCAGCCTTGACAGAGACTCTGTGACCTTTGGTCTTGGCTCAGCTGCTGCCATAATGCTATGACCCCTGGCTCCAAGTAGGTATTTGTCATTAATCCATCAGGCAGATCACCAGCGCTTCTTCCAGCAAGGTTGGTCACGTGTCTGCACACGGGACACAGGAGACTGACTGTTTCTGCATCTTGTTTCTGCAGTTCTTGGAGGCATTTCAGGCAGAATTTGTGCTGACAGTCGAGAGCTTTGGGCTGCGTGAGATTATCCTGGCAGATTGGACAAGTTGGGAGCTGAGCTAGGGGCTGAGCTGAGGCCATATTTGTCACCCTCTGAGAGATGTGCTAGAAAAAATGACATGTATAAAATACGATTAAAAAAAGAAGAACTTAAGTTAAACTAAGAAATTGACTGGAGTGGGATTTGAACCAGTGACTTCCGGATTGTCGTTCCGGTGCTGTACCAACCGAACTATAGAGTGTCGTGGCCTAGTGGTTAAGAGCGTGTGTTTTTTGTTCCGCAGAGCGTGAGTTCGAATCCCGGCCGTCGACAGGTGTGTCCTTAAGCAAGGCAATTAAACCACTATTGCTTCGTCCTTCGGATGGGACGTAAAGCCGTTGGTCCCGTGTGTGTTGAACCAGGACATGCACGTAAAATAATCCAGTTACGCTTATCGCTAAGAGAAGGGGTTCGCCCCGGTGTTTCTGGCATTTCGTTCATCCTCCTACTCGGGTTTCCTCAAGCTTACGAGCTACAGTGCCTTGGGCGCTTTTGAGGAATCCTCGGTTTCATTGCCGAAAAGAAATAATAATAATAATAATAATAATAATATCTTCTTTTGTTTTCCTTGTAATTGTAACTGTACTCTGCGTGGTACATTGCTTATTCTGTACATTTTGGATGATTAATGTGGAATAAACGGAGTCTTAGAACTCTAAAAATGAAGTTTAAAAAAAAAAAAAAAAAAAAAAATGTCTTTTTTGGTTCCACTATTTGAAATCTTTGTGCAAGAGATAAGTAGTAGATTATTGCATCTGACTAGCTCCCCTCAAAACAAGCAAGATATTAACAAAAAATAACATACTGTACATAAGTATGCATATATGGGCTGGACGTTTCTAGAGAACTGGAGCGGCAATCTGGAGGTTCCAGGTTCAAACTATGAACATCTTCATCTCTAAAAAAATATTGTTAAAGAATTATTGTTCTCTTGAATTACCTTGAACCAAACCTTTCACAATTTATTCAACATGTTGAGGAAGATTAGGAGTCTGTAAAAACACCTTTAGAAAAGTTCCCTGTTCAGCTGTCCGTGAATAATTACAGACATGGTTTCATCATAGAGCAAGTGTACCGTTTTTCACGGTGTTGTGAAATTCAGGAAAACCCCCATATCTATTTATAACCAGCAAGCTCATTGCAAAACCAATAAACATAGATGCTGAGGCACAAAGGGCTAGGCAGCAATTGTGTGTACATGTACAAACCCATTCTTTGTTCAACTTTGAAACAAATTATATAATCTTTCTACTTACACGGTTACCCGGTTAACTGACCGTTCAAACGGTTACTCGGTTACATTTTTCCTGTTCGGTTAACCTTTTTTTTTTCTTTTTTTTTTTCCTTTTTTTTTTTTTTCTTTTTTTCAAATAAAAGAAACCCCACCAATTGTCAACTTTGCGTGGGTTTCGTTGGAGCAGGTCACAAATAGTACAATTGAATACATTTTGTATGGACATTTCTAATAGCTTATCTAACATTATAGCCAGTCGGCCTATAAAATTTGATGCAGACAATTAGCAATCACAGATCTGCGATTATCAACACGTACTACGTCGCGCACACATTACATTTCTTGATGAAGCCCATGCATTTTTTTTTTAATTTTTTTTTTAATGTTGGTTACGGTTAACCGTAACCGCAAAACAACGGTTGCACGGTTAATTTAATAACCGGAAACAAGAAATAGCTGGGTTCCTTTCAAGGTTCATGACATTGATAAATGCTTCCATATGATAAACTTAACCAGTTCGCGCCAGAATTATTTTAACATTACCGAGCCGAGACACGGGATTATTGTTAACGAAACTCGATCCAAGGCGGGTTTAGGCCGATGATACCGGGAAGCACACCCACGTATTTCCAACCTTGCTTTTTTTGGGGGGGGGGGGGGGGGGGGGGTGGTGGGGGGGGAGAGGGTGCTAGACAAAATTAGACAAAACTGTGCCTGGGACAGCTCTAATAAACATACGTGCATAACTTCTCAATAAATTTCAGTAGGCCTAATTCTTTTTCTTTGTTTAAATGATTGGACGAACAAATTCTCATAAATCCATTGCTGCATCAAATTAATTTAACTCCGTTGGTATATGTCATCAAATTCAGTTTCTTTATTTCAGGAGGAAAAAATCATGAATGCTGTACATGTTGATTTTGTTTACCCCTTAACAAAATGAACATCCAACGACAAAAATCCCATTCCACTAAATCCATTGTACGTGTAATTGTTTACAGCGTAAGCATATCATTTTACATCTTAACCTTCCAACATTTCACAAAGAAACCTTCTTTTTTAACAGAAAAAAAATCCCTCAAAGAAACTCTAAACTTACCGTAATATTTCACAACTGATGACTCCACTCGTTTGCAGTGTTTTTCAACGATTGCGGATAAAACAAATAACTACGTCTGCCTTCTTACGTTACGTGGAATTTGTGCAGCATTTATTCCAACTAAAACATGTCCTATTCAATGTCAATATATTATAATTGTGCATACTGTCGACTCGCCCACACATCAGACTGCATTTCTGTACACTAAATTATGTCTAGACTAGGCAGGTTATATAGTACATGTACCGTCAGGTTATTTACGATGTTGTGAAATCTGTGAAAACCCCATATCTATTTATAACCAGCAAGCTCATCGCAAAACCTGAAACAATGTGCAAGACATCAAGGGCTAGGCAGTAATTGTGTGTACATGTACAAACCTATTATTTGATTAACTTTGAAACAAATTGTATAATGTATCTACTGGTAACAAGAAATAACTGGGTTCCTTCCCACAATGTATCATAAATTCTAAGATTCGAATTTGTTTCTTTTGTGTGCTTTGTTCATTCATTAGAAATAAACTGTTTGTCATGAGGATAAGCGTAGCATAAAACATCAGTTACTTAATTTCTCATTACTTACTTTGTTAGGTATCATTTTTGTTGCTGTCATATATAAACACACATACTATAATGTGTATCCTTATGGAGAAATCGCTTTGTTCAAATGTGCAAAATGTTTAGATCGAGGGTCGAAAGCTAATTTAAATTTAATTTCCAGGGTTGAAATTTTGATCAAATATCCCGACATAAAATACTTTAATTTGCGACAGATCAGTATACTTTGGAAATCCCTATTTTCTTAGTAAAATCCATTTTGAGAAATCCTTGTGGAGACATGTAGTATAGAAATTGCCTTGTGGGGACCATTACATCCTTTTGTTCTGTATTTCCGGGTCTCCACAGAGTAGGCCCCTACTGAAGTTAGAATCACTCATTTGATTGTAAACACTCATTGCTGGTTTTATAGGTGTTGGTTGCTGCGTCACCTGCTCTAGCCTTCAGTATCTATGGAGTAACTGCCATCTTGTGTGCAATTGCCTGCATGCTTCTACCCATTGAGACAAAAGGGCGACAGTTAATGGTAAGTGGGCTGAGCAAGGTTGGACTAGGCTGCATAGGTGGGGTGGGCGAATGCCTGCATGCTTCTACCCATTGAGACAAAAGGGCGACAGTTAATGGTGAGTGGGCCGAGCAAGGTTGGACTAGGCTGCATGGGCCGGGTGGGGTGCGGTGGGCGATTGCCTGCATGCTTTGCTTCTACCCATCGAGACAAAAGGGCGACAGTTAATGGGCTGAGCAAGGTTGGACTAGGCTGCATAGGTGGGTTGGAGTGGGCGATTGCCTGCCTGCCTGTTCTACCCATTGAGACAAAAGGGCGACAGTTAATGGTAAGTGGGCTGCATGGGTGGGGTGGACGATTGCCTGCATGCATTGCTTCTACCCATTGAGACAAAAGGGCGACAGTTAATGGTGAGTGGGCTGAGCAAGGCTGGACTAAGCTGCAAGGGGTGGGGTACGTGGGCTGGGCGGTTGCCTGCAGACCATTGAGACATAGGGGGTGACAGTTACTGGTGAGTGTGCTGATGAGCAAGGCTGCATTGGGTTGGCTGGACTGGGTTAGGTTTAGTTGGGCTAGAATGAGCTAACCTAACCTTGCCTTGCCTGGGCTGGGCTGTACCTGGATAGCACCTGGATTGCCCAAGCTTTTTACACCCTGGAATAGGTTAGGATGGGTTCATTTTGGTTGGCCTGGGTCTGACTATATATGTGACCCACCACCCCAAAACCATTTATACCATTGGATTGCTAGCGTTTTAAGCTTTAAAATGATACATCACATGCACTAGTACCGCTATGGAATGAAAAGTAACGACGCTTCAAAAAGTGACATTTTGTTGCCGTTCGTGGCAACAAGTTTGCTTAATTTGAGTACATGTAATAGCAACGACAACAAAAATCAGAAGGCCGATATTATCACTTTCGGAGATTTTTTTAACGGTTTAAACATGAACAGCCTATAAATTAGAGTTTTAACTAACGATTTATGAAAGAAAAAAAATCAACCAGCAACACATTTTTGAGTGTACAATGCCATATCTCGAAATGGCTTTTGCCGACTTCCGCCTGGTTTTGGGGTGGTGGGTTACATATACATGTATTGGGTATTAGGGAAATAGTTTTTGGTTGGTTTCAGTTTCAGAGTCTGATTGCCACATTTGTGTCTTCTACATGAATATTTATCAAGAACAAGTTAAAAAAAAAAAAAATTGTCCAACTAAGCAATTTTTTATTTATTTTTGCAGACTTCTGTCCAACAACTAAAGGAAGAGCTTCACAGACAGAAATGAAATCATAATTGCAAATGGGCGTCGGCCCTGGGCACCCAGTTGTTGGCCAGTCTGAATCTTTTTCAAATCCGAGAAATAAAAATATAATCATCGCAGATCCAAAGTTGAGAATTAATAAGTGAAATATGTATTCATATATGTACTCTATGTATTCGGTTCATGTCATATGGACAAGGGTAAATTCCGATAACTGCAATTGTTTTTTAATTTAACTTTAACAAAAACAATCTGAATTTTATGTCGGGTACATGTATATTGGTTGCTATTTAAATTTAATTAGTACTCAAATTCTTGAGGCTGCAGTATTCTATCAATTTCAAATGAGGGTATTTTTTGTTTATGGTACTTTTACCTTTTCGAGAAAAAAATCCTGTATTTAGTGCAATGTGCAAATAGATCTCTAAAAAAAAATTTTTTTTAATTAATTTGCATTTTTTTTTATGAATGTTGCTGCTGTGGTTTTTCTATGAAAGCCAATAATGTCTTTCCTTAACTGTAAGGTAAATCAGAAAAATATTGTCGATTGTCGTAGAATTAGTGAACAAATTAAAGTGTATATTTTCTCAATGTTTTTGTTTGCAATTATTTTGTGTTGTATAGTCTTTGTGCATTTAGACCCCTTTAATAAATATCTTGCACAGCAAATCGTTCAACATTAATATATTCAACACACTTATTATCATTCACACATTCTAACATCATTTTAATAGACATAAACAGTAAACAAACAAAACATTCACAATATTTCATTTTTAATATAATGGAATAGTTTTTGGAAATATAAAGTAAACAAAATAAATGAAAGTTAATGGTTACATTGGAGAAATTCTAAAAATGCTCTTAACGATGTGGATATTATGTTGGGTAATGATTTTTGTATATTTATTATTAGAATCAGGTGTAGCGTTATGGCTCATCTATGTAATACACACACTACATCAATTTAATCGACTATACAAGGGACCAACTAACAGTTGTTTGTGATTTCAAGCCACGAGAAGGTTCTGGGACATTGGAAAGTGGGATGTTTCTAAAGCCAGCATACAAACTAAGACCCAAGTTTTACTCCCAAAGAATTTAGAGTTAATAGCAAGTGTTCAAAGGAGCATACAATACGAGTTTGAGCCAGCAACTGTATTAACTAACCAGGAAAAAGCATCTGCACTGATGTCACACTTTGTTTACACAGGCGCTTTCTTTACGGAGCCAGTTCGGGATAAAGGTAATCTCTTAGTCTGTAATTGCCTTGACCGATACTAGATGATGGAGGTAATCTTTTAGTCTGCAATTGCCTTGACCGATACTAGATGATGGAGGTAATCTCTTTGACCGATACTAGATGATGGAGGTAATCTCTTGGTCTGTAATGGCCTTGACCGATACAAGACGATAGAGGTAATCTCTTTGACCATTACTAGATGAAGGTAATCTCTTGGTCTGTATTTGCCTTGACCGATACAAGTCGATAGAGGTAATCTCTTTGACCGATACTAGATGATGAAGGTAATCTCTTAGTCTGTAATTGCCTTGACCGATACTAGATGATGGAGGTAATCTCTTAGTCTGTAATTGCCTTGACCGATACTAGATGATGGAGGTAATCTCTTTGACCGATACTAGATGATGGAGGTAATCTCTTGGTCTGTAATGGCCTTGACCGATACAAGACGATAGAGGTAATCTCTTTGACCATTACTAGATGAAGGTAATCTCTTGGTCTGTATTTGCCTTGACCGATACAAGTCGATAGAGGTAATCTCTTTGACCGATACTAGATGAAGGTAATCTCTTGATCTGTAATCGCCTTGACCGATACTAGATGATAGAGGTAATCTCTTTGACCATTGCTAGATGATGGTTGTGTATAATTTGGAAAATACATTTTGAGGTTTATTCGCCGAGCTCTTAAACTACAAAAAAAGTGTCCGATTTGTAATTTATGTAACTCTACTGGCATTGCCCAAAATACATAAATGCAGATATTTCTACTGGGGATCAAAGTACATTGTACCACACACACCAAAGGACACACGGATATGTCCAAGTCAAATTGTTCCTCAGTTCTGCAGGATGGCTATGTAGCTGGCGTGCACCAAGTTAGAAAGGTCCACCAACTGACACTTTATGGACAACTGTTTAAAAAGAAACAAATGTAAAAGTTTGGGCAACATATTTTAAACTTGTGTGGGTATGCAGACTCAAAGCAAAGTGTAAAAAAAATGTCGCAGAATATTTGTCAGACAAAATGGCCACAATTTGCTGGACCTTAATATCATGCACTGTGATTGATCAATTGTTGGAGGGGTGTGGCCTACTGAATTCATCTTATTGAACTTACCGTAGCCATTGGGTTGCCAGGCTGCATCTTAAGCTCTGCCATGATAACGATGTTATTAGGTATCTTGATGGATTGATACAGCATGTCTTGGCCATCTAGGGGTGTGGCCTACTGAATTCATCTTATTGACCTTTGAACTTACCGTAGCCATTGGGTTGCCAGGCTGCATCTTGAGCTCTGCCATGATAACGATGTTATTAGGTAGCTTGATGGATTGATACAGCATGTCTTGGCCATCTAGGGGTGTGGCCTACTGAATTCATCTTATTGACCTTTGAACTTACCGTAGCCATTGGGTTGCCAGGCTGCATCTTAAGCTCTGCCATGATAACGATGTTATTAGGTAGCTTGATGGATTGATACAGCATGTCTTGGCCATCTAGGGGTGTGGCCTACTGAATTCATCTTATTGACCTTTGAACTTACCGTAGCCATTGGGTTGCCAGGCTGCATCTTAAGCTCTGCCATAATAACGATGTTATTAGGTAGCTTGATGGATTGATACAGCATGTCTTGGCCATCTAGGGGTGTGGCCTACTGAATTCATCTTATTGACCTTTGAACTTACCGTAGCCATTGGGTTGCCAGGCTGCATCTTAAGCTCTGCCATGATAACGATGTTATTAGGTAGCTTGATGGATTGATACAGCATGTCTTGGCCATCTAGGGGTGTGGCCTACTGAATTCATCTTATTGACCTTTGAACTTACCGTAGCCATTGGGTTGCCAGGCTGCATCTTAAGCTCTGCCATAATAACGATGTTATTAGGTATCTTGATGGATTGATACAGCATGTCTTGGCCATCTAGGGGTGTGGCCTACTGAATTCATCTTATTGACCTTTGAACTTACCGTAGCCATTGGGTTGCCAGGCTGCATCTTAAGCTCTGCCATAATAACGATGTTATTAGGTAGCTTGATGGATTGATACAGCATGTCTTGGCCATCTAGGGGTGTGGCCTACTGAATGGATCTTATTGACCTTTGAACTTACCGTAGCCATTGGGTTGCCAGGCTGCATCTTAAGCTCTGCCATAATAACGATGTTATTAGGTAGCTTGATGGATTGATACAGCATGTCTTGGCCATCTAGGGGTGTGGCCTACTGAATTCATCTTATTGACCTTTGAACTTACCGTAGCCATTGGGTTGCCAGGCTGCATCTTAAGCTCTGCCATAATAACGATGTTATTGGGTAGCTTGATGGATTGATACAGCATGTCTTGGCCATCTAGGGGTGTGGCCTACTGAATTCATCTTATTGACCTTTGAACTTACCGTAGCCATTGGGTTGCCAGGCTGCATCTTAAGCTCTGCCATAATAACGATGTTATTGGGTAGCTTGATGGATTGATACAGCATGTCTTGGCCATCTAGGTTGCGCCGAGCCACGGTGAAGATGTTGTTGGTTTTTAGTTTTTGAACTGTCTCGTCTGCAGGTTGAGTAACGTTTGCATACAGTTATAACACTTTGCTAATAGCATCACGTAATTAAGGCAATTTATGGCAACTAACATCATGAATAAATCGAAAAATTACTTTTTGAGATATGTACATAGTAAGATCTAGAGTGGACATTTCGTAAGCTTTCCAATGATTCCCAACACAAGCCTGTAGCTCGTAGCCAATAACGTAAGTGGAAGTGAGATGCAGAATTTGATTTCAACAAAATACTGTCAACCTGAGTATTCTATTTGTAAAAAGAACTAGTTTGATTTCTGATATGTAAAATGCAAGATGCTAATTTCATGTTTTGTTTTCATTTTTTCAGCTGTTTGCAAAAAACAAACAGCACTGATTGGCCAACTACCTGACGTAAGGTGGATTTCAAGGGGGAACTGAAGCTCATTAGCAGCAGGCAGGATCTTCCATTCATTCAAGAAGTCGCGCCTCTCTGTCAAGACAAACAAAAGACAAAAACAATTCTTGACGTTTTTTCAAAGACCGTACTTTACAAGTCTTAAAACTGTTTCCTTATTATGATCGGAGCTTTAACCAGTTCGTGCCGTGATTATTTTAACATCACCAAGCCGACGCGCGGGATTATTTGTAACAAAACTTGATTCGAGGCGGGTTCAGTCCAATAGTACCGGGAAGAACACCCACGCATTTCCGGCCTTGCTCGCTGCTGACAGATCCTGCTCGCTGCTGACGGACATTTCCGGCCTTGCTCGCTGCTGACAGACATTTCCGGCCTTGCTCGCTGCTGACAGACATTTCCGGCCTTGCTCGTGGCATGTTTTTGCCTCATCCATTTTGAATCTGGGGAAAACCTGCGTTTATATACGTCCTCCGGCGCGAACTGGTTAAGGAGATCACCCAAACTCAAAGTGGAATAAATGTGAAAAGTAAAAGGAAAGGAATAAGCTACAAACTCAGAGGAACATAAGATGGAATGAACAGAGTGTGCAAGTCTCGTCGGTCCACGTTGACGGTCCATGGTCCACACAAACCTCTTGGTATTGACTAGTCTAATCACCACACACCCGGAGTTGGAATTCACCAAATGGTTATATGAACAAATTCCAACAAATCATGCTGTTGGACTTTGAAGGGTTAGGTTCGGTTAGGGTAATAGGAATTTTTAACCAATGAAGGCCTGTTTCATGCTTCAAACCATTTATTGCTCTTCAGCAGGAAAATTGGCTGGTGTGTGCCAATTGGGCTTTTTCAGCCGATCGCATACACATGTTTTCATGCATTATTTGTGTGTTGAATAATGATTTGTGTGGAGTTGAATCAGGGCTACAGGTAGGATATAATTACCACGAAGGAGACTGGAAGGCAGTGTCAGTGTGTGGACGGAATTGGGGCGGTTATTTCTGTTTTACCTTTTGCTTTATCCTGTTCACTCATACCTTCTATAAGCAAGCAGCGGTCCCCAAAAAATAAAGCAAAACAAATATGATCTAGCATGGTTAATGAATGAGGTTTACGGAACGAGATGCATTTTGAAAACAAGGTAGAGAAAGTTCATCTTGGTAAAATATTCACACAGATTGCAGCGATGACAATTTAGTAATGAAAAAAAACACCAACGTCATGAGAAAGCCAAAACATGCACATACATTGCACAGTCAAGCGCTGTAAGCAGTTTTAATGAACCAGTATATATGTAGGTCTCAATAAGGGCTGTGTATCGGGACCAGGTAATCCTCCATAAACATGATAAACCTGGTTGAGTTTGGAGGAATGACAGTTAGTATAAAGGTGCAAAACAGTTGCAACTGGTTTCCATTCTGGGTTACAAATCTTACCCATTTCTCCCGTTTCCAAAAAGAGCGCATTGAGGGGAATCGGGCAACTGAAGTATAAGACGTCAATGTTGTTCTTAACGGCCACCTGCAAGGTACTGATGGGGTCCATATGTTGCACAGGACCATTGGTGTTGAGAAGCAGGGATACATCCAGGGTTTGATTCATGTTGAGAGGACTAGCGATGGATAGAGGTGCGGCTGGTACCAGGCCAAAACTGTCACAAGACATTGCCACAAAAAGGGAGAGATTGTCACGCTACAAGTAAATTCCATCACACACAAAACAGAAACCAAGAAAATTGTTAACACCTTGAAATTATGTTCAATTCTTACTTGCCGAGTGTAAATACTTGCCACTCGGTCAGAAGAGGGCCTATCTCTAAATGTCTGGTCTGATGTCCCTAATCCCTTGGCACTGTTTGATCGTGATTCTCTTTAGTGTTCCCCTTCATATTGCGATGATAACCCTAACCAATGAACGCCTCTACAGCCGTTTTTCAGAGCGGGGGAAACGTGGACAAGTACAAGTCCACCATACTGTTCAATCTTCCTGCATCCCAGGGACATCTTTCTCCAACAGGTCTATAACATGTAAGCAAGGTTCAAGCACCGTTTCAACCCCGTCAAAGACCAGTCCCAAGTCCAGACTCACCTGTTCTTGTTGAGCTGTATAGCAAACTGGTTCATCTGCTGCATGGCTTTGTTACTGAAAGTCATATCCATGAAGACTTGGCCCTGCCGACGCGTGAAGGTTCCGTTGACCTCAAGGCCCTTTCCCTTAGAAGCTGGCAGCCAGACCTGATGCCAGGGGACAGACAAAGCAAAGGATCACATTTGTGACCTGTCATCACAAAATGACAGTCAGTGCGCAGCCTTCGGAAAAGGGCTTTCGTTTATTTGCAGCGTATGCATGGATCGTTTGGTTTTGCATATATAATGAGATCGGAGGTCACATTTTCGAAATTCGTTTTCGTGTAAACCTGTCTTTAAAAATGTTATTTTAGTCGGGTATACAATAGCCAACATGTCAATGCTTGATGTAATTGCTTTTTAATAGATTTTTAAAGATCATTTTTGTAGAATATAAGGGCGAAAAGATTGACGTCAGTGTACGGAATTTACGGCCGAAGTAAAACGGTTGTTTTTTTCATGAAAATAAATCGTGCAGACAAATCATTCATACACGTGATAAGTTTTGTTATTCATCTTTACATACCCCTTAACCGTATTTCTGGAGAAGATTCGAAACAGTCAGGAGCACCTAAAAAGTATTGAACTTTGCGAGCTCCAAATTCAGAAAATACTACGTCGTGGAAATGTGCGAATTGCACAAGAGCGCGTACGTGATTGGTCAAGACGCCAAACACTCGCACGCGTTCACCAATCACGCAAAGCAAGAAATACTGCAAGGCGGCGTGGCGGGAACTGACACCCCGACGTCGTATGAGATTTCATGTATAACTAAAAAGGGTTAGGAGACTCCCGACTAATAGACTGGTTTATTCGCCTGTCACAAATTCATACTTTTAGTAGTACATGTACTACTAGTAATCATTCATATAAAATAATAAAATATAACCTCTGTTCATCACTGCAGGTACATTTACAGAAATGTTTTAGCAGTTTTAGCTTTAGATTTTTAAGAAGTTTGATAATACAGCTACAATATTTATGTAAACGTACCTGCACGGCTGCAGAGTGTGAGGTTTTGTTTTTTTATCTTCACTGTTATTTTTCCTTGAATGGGAATTAGGCCAATTTATTGGAATTTTAATTAGAGAGAGGAAAAGACACTGTTTAAATGCCAGTTTTTGAAATGGTCAACACCTTTTTCTTCAAGATGGCTATGAATTGTGCTTATAATTCTGTGAAGTGATTAATTAAAACTGATATTTTGTTAAGTTTCAAAATGTCAAAATAACAACAAAAATGGAAGGGGACGGGGGCGGGGACGGGGACAATCAACTTTTTGTTTAAATGGGCTTATATTTTTGTTTCTTTTTTATGTAAACCACGCGAGACCCACGGGGATAGAGGAAACAACTGAATGGTGCTCCCAAGTTAAAATGAGAAATAAATATAATCTTTTCAATGTTTCCCACATGTTTTGCAATAATTTAGATGCAAATAAATAAATCTCTTGCCTTCTGGCTAATGGTAACATGTACTCACTCCCATTCCTTGACTTCATAATTCGTATTAAAAGCACAAAGAAATGAGTTTGACTTTCATTGTCTTTTTGCCAAGACCTTTTATTTGTTATGAAAGACTCGATACATTTTCAGCTGCAAAATTTGTAGGCTGACCATGTCTAGTACAATAGCATTTTAAACAATTCTGCTCGTAAACAGCATGAAATATATTGTTATGTACCAGAACATTACAGTTACACAAGGCACTTTTATAACTAATATTAAAATACAAAAATTATTACAAAGATATCCAAAAAAGTGAGATTTGTTTACATAGCACGTAAAACTAATGTTTACCTGTCACAAATACTGTACTTAAATATGTCAAAGTAATACAATAAATTAAAAGAACCCTGTAATGCACAAACTTGATGGGAAAGAAGGTTGTTTGTTTTACTGAAAAATGCTCTAACCCCCACAGGGTATTCTGTGAGCACCCTGCCAAATGCAACAGAATACAACACAGCTGAAAAAGAACGCTGCTAAATGCAACAACATGCAACAGTGGATACTGTAGTATTGTGTAGGGTTATGCTGGTATACCGACCATTCCAATTCATGACAGTGGCAGGAAGTGAATATGACAAATGGCGAGAAGAAAATGAACCCTCTTGACATGCATGGCTTAAAAACAAATTACTTTCTGAATACAACAGCAGGCAATAATTCAGAGTCATGAAGCACACAGGTTTAATACCCGTACCAAACTCAAGTCTGCATGCAAGAATTTTTCCAACCAAGAAATATTTTTAGTTGCATAGTTCAAATAAAATTAAAACAAAACTTTCTAGCAAACATAAATAGCATACTTTGGAATGTCGAATAAATAACTCAATGGGCAAGTTGGTTGGCAATGTATAAACCAACTAAAAATAAACTAAAAATATTATGTACATGTTACATGTAGAGGCACAACCTGAGATTTGTTTACATAGCACATAAAACTAATGTTTACCTGTCACAAACACTGTACTTAAATATGTCAAAGTAATACAATAAATTAAAGAAACCAATAAAAGAACCCTATAATGCATGAACTTGATGGGCAAGAAGGTTGTTTGTTTTACTGAAAAGTGCTCTGTTATTTGTTTTAGCTAACTCTAACCCCCCACAGGGTATTCTGTGAGCACCCTGCCAAATGCAACAGAATGCAACACAGCTGAAATAGAACCCTGCTAAATGCAACAACATGCAACAGTGGATACTGTTGTATTGTGTAGGGTTATGCTGGTATACTGACTAGCAAGCCCGCTAGGTGCAACAAAATAATATCAGGAGAAATGTGTTGCCTGCTAAATGCAACAACTTATTACCATTGGTGCATTCTGTTGCATTTAGCATATTAAAAAAAACGGATAGTTTTTAATCAAATTTCGGAGACGACATATTGTAGCACTAGGTTTGGTCACAACTGACGGAATAAACCAATCGCTGTGTAGGTTGTCCGACAGATACCTTGTAATGGAGTCACCCAGTATTTTTACAGGAAACCAAGGTAGATCACTCTGGGTGCTGGGCCTGTCATATGGCAAATCAGAGGAAAAGATTTGTTAACGTTTTTGGTTTACAGAACTACATACAACATTATACAACAATTGCAACCACAAGAACAATTATTATGAAATACCAACTGTTGTTAAATGATTGTCTAAAGCATCCTGTAAAATTATGGTACTTGGTTAGCCCTAGTCTATGGCCCCGCACTAGATTAAATACACTCTGTGCTATAGGCCATACGTCCATCAGTGCAAAAAACTGATTTCATAGAAATCATTCGGTCTCAAACTCGGCATGTAGGTTCATTTATTATAGCGCATCGATATTTTGCTAAAATAAATCTGCGTTATAAAGTTTTTAAAAAAATTGCGATAAATGTAAAACAATATGGCGGATCAGGTCTGCGCAGGCGTGCACAGCTCGTCGCACCGAACAACAGAGGGCGCCTCTGTCGTTTGGTGCAACGAGCTTTGCACGCCGCGCCTGCGCAGACTTGTTCCGCCATATTGTTTTGCATTTATCGCAATTTTTTTGAAACAGAGGTAGTCTAGTGCGGGGCCATAGACTAGGGCTAGTACTTGGTGTGCCGTCTTTTTCAGGAAAAGTGGTATTTTTATTTTGTATAATATCCAATGCTGGTCGGCCGATCAGCATTGGTAAAAAAAAATGGCTTTTTTCAAATAACTACACCCAATTTACCATATTTAATTAGTTTGCATTTTATCGATATGAATGGGTACAAGCTAGCTACATTGTCATTGTCGACCGTACAATTCCCCGACATTTATAAATTGCTCCATTTTAAGTGGGGGCCGGGAACCAGACTACACCAGCCTAAAATATAAGTTTAAAACTTTATACAATTACAATAAAATACTAAAAACTTAAGTCTACTTAAAAACTAGTTTTGTGCACGTAATTGTGCACGTACATATGGAACAGCGCCCTATTGTCGACACCAAAAAAATTGCCTGAACACGAACGTCATGAACGTTGAAAACCGCAGTTATTGCACTTGTGACGTCATCATATTGCGAGTCTTACGGCAAAATGTGTGATTTTGGCAAAAGTTTGACATCAAATTGTTCGCTCATGGAAAAACTTGCAGAAGTGAATTCGGTATCGTTGAAATGCGTTACGTTTTGCGACACTGACAAACACCACAGTTTTCTCCAAAATATCTCGAAACAGTCAGGAGCACCCAAAATGTGGGGCCACTCCCAAAAAAGTCAACGACTTTTGGCACATTTCACATGGCGTTTTAACTAATTTTTCGTAAATTTTACCGGCTAAAATGTATTTTTATTAATGGAAAAATTTTCGTAAATTCACTTACCACTCCATTTTGACCCAACACTGTCCGCTGACGGGTTTCCTGCACGTTTTTGAAGGGGTACTACTGAAATCCCGCGCAAGCTCGCAAAATCTCGAATGGTCCGAGACCGTCAAATCGCTGCAAATAAACTTTAGCGATATGCCTCATTAACGAGTACGCTGCGCACTGACTGATGAGCGTAAAGTCGCACGGAGTGATTTCCCAGTACAGCCAGTCAAAGTCAAAATTTGAAGGGGTGGTCGATTTTGAGATTATATGTTTTTTTTTTAACCCTAACCACCCTGAGTTCATCAAAGTCCATTTCCTGTTTTGGAGGATTTTAGCGGATTCAGGATACCTCCATATTGAACAAACTGGAGAAGTGTGATGGATTGAGGATTTTAAGCCTAGCGTTACTGCAGGAGTTTGATGGACTCTATGGAGAAACACACTGCAATTTTTTGTATGCCACCATGGTATCCTGAATCTGCCAGAGTCCATCAACTTTGCTGGTGGACTCAGGATATCTCCAGTATGCATACTGGTGGAGACTGGTGGAGTCTGATAAAAAAAATTTAAGACAATTTTGACTATGCCTTTCTTTGCGCGTTCACACAATTTCTCGCAAGAAATGCTCGTTTTCTTATAATCTCTGTATTAAGACTCCAGACTAAAAAATAAAAATAAAACAAATATTGAGTATCAAACCTCCAAGTGTTATATACCATTGGAAAGCTCTGTTTCCACAGAATTTAGAAATACCCATATCTCAATTTTTGATTTCGCCGACTGTACGCTCATTTTGTGATGACAGGTCACATTTGTATCATTTGTATTATTTGTACCTCCTCATGTCGTTAACTCGTCGACTGTTACAACTGTCACAAACTATAGACGATGTGCCCTCTGACGTCACGTGTTTACAATCTGTATTCAAATGTACCCAGCAGTATGCGCACACATTGTGTTTTACATAACATTTGCTTAAAGAGTGACGTCGCAGGTCACTTCGCCTTGAATTATGTGACCTCTGATGTCATCTCTTAACCAAATTTATGTAAAACATGATACGTGCGCATACTGCCGTGCGCATACTGCCGGGCACATTTGAATACAGATGTAAACAGAGGGCACATCGTCTATAAAAACACCAACAATTTTTATTGCTTTCAAGATCAGACCCAGTTGAAAAGTAGAAAAAAATTAAGTAGAATTTTTTTTTTTAAACAGTACAAAAGTAGGACTTTGGAGAACAAAATCAGAATAAAAGTAGGACTTTTGCAGGGTGTCCAGGGTAGTTTACACTGATACACACCTATGTTCACAGCATCATAAGCCTCATTTAGCATGTTCTTTAATTTACTCGCAACACTTGTGATCCAATCTCAATTAAGCTCTTGAAAGTTGCAGTACTCAAGCCCTTTATTGTGTGTGATATATGACAGTGTGCAACACTTAAATACAAACAGTTCAATGAGATTTCATTTTTGTGTGAGTTGTAAGACAAGTAGCAATTAGGTTTTTTTTTAAATCTAGAGAAAAAAATTGAACAAGTAGGAGCAAGGTAAGAAAACCTGAAAAAAAGTAGAAAAAATAGGAATACTCAATCCTGTGCTTCAGCAATTTAAGCTTACCGTTTTGGGGTCGGCATACATTCCAGTGGCCAGGCCAGGGCCAGAGGCTAGACTGAAGATGTCCCCTAAGGCACCCATGTTACCTCCTCCCATCATGGGCTGGGGGGCGGGCTGGGGGGGAGGCTGGGACATACCCCCACCGCCAATCTGGACAAAAAGACGAATCGCCCAGTCAATATTTCATCCTTATTTATACAGGTTTCAAGAGCAACTGTTGAACAAACAGTATGATTGACATGTGATTGACATGTGATTGACATGTGATTGACCTATCCCTAACCTCACCAATACTACTAGTACATGTAGTAAACTGTAGTATGCAGTACTCTAACTACTCTACTATGTTAGTGTTTAGTAATGTGTACTGCATCTAAGGGTTAACCCTAACCACCCTGAGTCCATCAAAATCCATTTCCTGTTTTGGAGGATTTTAGCGGATTCAGGATACCTCCATATTGAACATCTGGAGGAGTGTGATGGATTGAGGATTTTAAGCCTAGCGTTACTGCAGGAGTTTGATGGATTCAGGATACAGAAATGTAGGTGATGGACTGTGATGGACTCTATGGAGAAATGCACTGCAATTTTGTGTATGCCACCTAAGTATCCTGAATCCGTCACAGTCCATCAAACTTTTGCTGGTGGATTATGATGGACTCAGGATCTCTCCAGAATGCATACTGGTGGAGTCTGATGGACTCAGGACACCAGCAGTTTTTGCAAACCAAAATTGGTGGACTGTGGCGGATTCAGGATACTTTCTAGTAAAAGCCGTGAGGGAGTTAGGGTTAAAGTGGCTGACTGGATTACCAACGTGTAAAACTGCTTTAAATACCTTACAAAAAGCCGTCTTACAAACCCTGCTCATCTTGTCAAGTACCCGCAGCTACTTACCAAGCTATCCAAGCCACCTCCCAATAAGTCTAATCCAGCAGACATCTCAGGTTGTCCCTGCATAGGGGCACTGCCAAACGCAGTAGAGGCACTGCCAAACGCAGTGGTTGTGTTGGCGGATGGCCCTAGGTCCATCCCTAGCAAATCACCAATGAGATCGCCTTGGCTGGGCTGTATGACCTGGGTGGCCTGGGGAACCACAACGGTGGCAGCTGCCTCACTCTCTGGGGAGGTAGATCCGGAGCTGCTCGTGAAAGGTTGGGGGAGGGAAGAAATATAAAAGAGGTAGTGAGTGCAAGAAAATCTGTTGTTTCTTAGATATGGGGGGGGGGGGGGGTTTGAGGAGAGATGGTTGAGGAGAGAGGGTTAAAGAGAGATGAATTTACCCTGGGGCTCGTGTTGGCAACACTCTCCTAGTAGCATTCCTTCCTTCCACGAATGCACTGGGAGGCTTGTGATAGACCGAAGCCAAGCTGCCGATGTAGCAGATCAGCTCATCCAGTAAGGTAGGCTCAATGAGATCCGTCTCCTCTGAGATAAGGGGCTTGTTGGCCAAGACTACATCCTTGGCCGCGGCTGGGTCTGTAGAGAGCAGACGCCAGTAGATGTAGCCACGGTCACGCAGGTCAGGATTGTCACTGTCCTGTGTTTCAAGAACATCAAAAATGAGATCTAGAAGATGAAGAATGAGATCCAAGTATACGCAAATCTATTTTTTTTCACTTGCTTATAAACTACTTCCTTTAACCTTCAAAAACCTTTAAACCCTATAGAATATTTTGCAGTATCTATGAGAGTTTGGGAACTCCTAATAATGACACCTACCTGTGTAGCCAGGCTCAGCACCTGCTGTACGAGTTCCTGTGTGTCCGTGGGTCGTTTCAGGAACAGCTTGACGATGGCCGTCAGCAGCTGTAGCTGCACCTGGGTGTTCTCATCATGGAAGCCTTCCAAGAAGCTCTCCAAGAGCTCATCGGCGTTATCGATACGCTCGGCGTACTCCCCGATGATCCAAATCATGGAGGCTCTGGGGAAGATTCGGGTTATAGGTCAATTAGGAATGCTGGGGTTAGGGGTAAAGAACCTACAAATGTGGTTTCCAATCTGGAACTGCTTGATTTAATGTTGCCTTTTAATGCTTCATCACATTTCCCTCACCTTGCCTCGGGCTCGTCCAGCGTGTCCAGGTTCTCGCAGAGCGTCGCGATGATGCTCTCATACTTGTTGGGATACTTGCGGAAGATATCCTTGATGACCACGATGGCTTCCTGCACCACGTAGTTGACCTTGGTCTGGATCAGGTCAAGGAGAGTACTGACACAACGCTCCGCAGATTGCTAGAAAAAAAGTGAGAATATACCGAGACTACCAAGAATTCTTTAACCTTAATCTACCAGGATATTTTTGGTCGAAATCTGCTGAATGCAGCTAAATGCAAAACTTGTCAAAATGACTAGCCTGCAAAAAAGCATGTGTTTTTAACCCTAAACCTCAAAGCTGTGTGAAAATTCTTATTGAAATTGATGAATTGTTTCAGTCAATATTTGTACCTCAATTTTGATGGCACATCGGCCAATTGCTCGTACAGACTTGCGGACAAAGTCCACGTCCACCTCAGTGGCATACTCCTTGAGCTCGGCTAAGACCTGGGCAATATTCCCCTGGGCAGCCAGACGGATCATGATGTCTAACTTCTCCAGCTTGACGTAGATGGGATCGTTGTACTTCACAAAGAACACCTTCATCTCTTGCTTGAGAATCTCCGGTCTAGGTTCGGAGAGAAGGTCAACAAAAGTAGTCAGACAGTTTAATATTTGTTTTTATACTTTTAATCACTACCTACTTTGGTGTGTGACAAACAAGACAATACAAATTGAAAGCTTCTGGAATGTAAAAGAGTTAATAACTTGTTGGTTGTACCTCGTTAGAGTCAACATGCAATCGTCCAACAATTTTAACGAGGTGATCAAAGTCTAGCAGGTCGACGTCCCCCAAACCAACCTATCAACCTACCCACCTCTTCTGCACAATGAGATTGATGTTCCTGAGTGCCACATACTGCACCTCAGGCTCAGCAGACAACAGAGTGACCAGTGGAGGAGCCAACTTCCTAGTCAGGGTGATCAGGTACTCTGAATCCACCGGCATCATCTCCATGAACTTCATTAGTACCTGCGGTATCAGGAGAGATAAGAGGAAGATTATTGGTTTAGTGAAGGCTGTAAGTACAATTTATGTAATACTCCAGCAGTGCTTCAGGTTTCCTCCATACAAATTTAGACAAGCCAGGCTTTTAGGACCATGACCCCTAAATCCACTGATGGATTAACCCTAACCCTGCCAGACCCAGCACAGTGCATCTGTGGTGACTGCTTGACCTTGCTGCACTCTGCACACAAGTCAATGTGACAAAGTATGCAATCTGATGCGTCTGGCAGGATTTCTAGCCAAAATACCCTGGAGGGTTAGGGTTAATCAACTTGTAATTTGGTGTTTTTGTGTACCCACCTTGACAGCCGAGAGCACCACAGCAGCGTTGGCGTGGGCCAGCCTAGGGGTGACTCTCTCACAGATGCTTTGAGCCTCTCTGTCATCCTTAGGGGTGTAGTTGGACAAGGAGTCTAAGATGAAGATCTGACCCCACCTGCACAGAGGGTATCATATTTAACTAGTCTGCCAAAACAATCTCCAGCAAGGTATAGAATTAAAATAAGATACAAATTGGCTTTAAAAATTGATTACAACCAAAAGCTACACGGCAGTCTATAACCGCGCTCAATTTGACCATGGCCCTCACAGGTACCCATTTATATTCCTGGGTGGAGAGAGACAATTGTAGTTAAGTGTCTTGCCCAAGGGCACAAACACCATGTCTCGAGTCAAGCGACTGGGTCATGGCACTATCACAAACTTACTCTGTGCACTCATTCAACGCAGTCAGGAGCTTGTTAATGGTCTGAGCTGTGAGATCAAACAGGGTGGTGCCAGACGGAGAGGCATCGTTGATCTCAGACAAAGCTGCTACAGCATTGGCTACAACCTGCCAAGAAATACAATCAATTAATAGATTGGCTACAACCTGCCAAGAAATACAATCAATTAAAACAATGCATCACCGAAATCTGATTTCCTGAAACAATACTTTAAATCATGCATTGAGAAGACCTGTTGCCTACCATTGGATTTGAAGCAGTCAGTAAATCTCTGAGCTGATCGATAAATCCTTGGTCTTCAACCAGCTGAGGGTTGATATCGTACAGCTTGGCTACGCAGACTGCTGCCGTCTTCTGCACATAGGGATCTTCGTCTTTAAGACATTTGCGCAGCGGGTCACATAGGTAGGCGGTAATCTTGTCCACTCGGATGCAGCCCATAGTGCGCACCGCTAGGGCTCGGATCAATGGATTGGTGTCCTCGCAGTCCTAGAGAGAGAATGACAAGAATAAAAAAGATTCGGTACACAAATCTTGCAGAATTCTTATATACAGTTCCAATAACCAAATGATGTATCTGTAACAATTCGCCCGTTTCTCAAAAAATTGTCATAACTAAAAGAACAATTGCACAATAATCCAAAACTTCAAATAAACTCAACTACTTAATAAGGATTGATAAAAGTCGACTAATGACAAAAACTTGTAGACAAACACCGCAACAAAAACCCTCACGCTCGGTTCAGACAGGCGTTCCCAGTCGCGCCGAACCAAATTGAAATCAAGTTGCTCCTGAGTCGCTCTAACAACTCCAGCAGTCGATCATTTGCCGTCTGGCGCGCCTTGTCGCCCTAATTCGTTTCAGACGTCAGACTCAATTCACTTATTTGGTTCGGCGCGACTGTGGAACGCCTGTCTGAACCGAGCGTTAATTAGACGGCTTTGTGTTACCTTGACAAATGTATTGACTGCCATGATAGCCATGTCTGGTTGGCTCTTAGCGTAGTTCATCAAATACAAGTAGACTAGTTTCTTGAGTTCTAGATTGTCTGTCTGCATACAGTTCACGACGTCAGGAAAGAGTGAGCTGTAAAATTAACGGGCAAATGATGAAATATTACTCAAAATCAAGTGTTTAACCTATTCAGGTCATTTGAAATCACATGAGACTTTAGAGGATTTTGCTGAACTGAGATAGACAGTTATAGGTCGGGGCAGACATCCGGGAACTTTCATTCTCACGCGTCATATCGCAACATCGCGCCGATGGAAACAATGCACAAATGAAGTTCTCACGTGCAGTCTTGCATGCTGCAGTGCAGCGTCGTCTTGCATTGTTTTCATCATATGGTGCATCATTTTCATCGGCGCGCTGGTTGTCATCACGTGACTAACGATCTGTGACAGATGTCCGCCCCGACCTATACCCAGGGTTTGTTACAATCAATAGGCAATTTACAGGCAAACAGTTCAAGGCAAACGCAATGATAAAAATGATTCACAGTCGTAAACTGCTTCCATTCTACCAGCAGATGTAAGGAATTCTGATTGGTTGATGAGACGTCTTACCTGACGTCTTTGCCAACAGTCATGCTGGCAATGACCTTCTTGACGGCTTCTTTCTTCTTTTCTTTCTTGTCGCTGTTCAGATCGGCCTTCAACTCATAGATTTCACCTTTCTTGGTGGTGGTGAAGTATTTGGAGTCTGTCATCTTGACTTCTGCTTATTTCCTCACCCGAGTGGTCAAATGTAATCAAAACCCTACCAATCATTCATTCATTTATTTATTCAATCATTCATTCGGACTTTATTTTCAACATAACTGGGGTGCGTTCCACTTACGCGAACTGTTTGCGCGAACGTTTGCCAACGTTTTGAGTTGGCGTTAGTTGAAGTGGAACGATATTTTAAAAACTACGTTTTCAAAATGGCGGCGCCCAGTGAAAGTGACATCGTTTGGTTCGCTGCTTTTTGTCCAACTCATTATTTTTCTTTAAAAGATCCCTGTGAATGCTCAAAACAATCCACCGTTTATAACAAAAAGTATAAAACGTAAATAAAAACCGTGAAAAGAACCCTGCCGTCTGCTAACCGCTTCGCCATCATTAAAATACGTCACTGGCCAACAGCGAACAGCTCGGAATGTCGTTCGCCGTTTTCGCTAACGTTGGCCAACATAATTGGCGCACATTGCGTTCCACTCACGCGAACAACGCTAACGTTGGCCTACCCCTAGAACTCTGGGTCTCCCGACGCCCGTAGGGCGGAGCCCCATAGATAGAGAGGGTTTTTACAGGTTAACCGCCGTTAAACAATAGAAACCGTGCACAAATTCCGGGTAATAACTCCATACTGCCGCACGGTCTACCCCAAGTAAAAATTTGTATGAGTACTTTATCAACTCACCCAGCTGTGGCCAACCAAAAACCGGTCGAATCTCGGCCAATTTCTGTAAAAAAGGTGAAAACTTTGCCCGTTCCGCAAACGCGATTGTTACAAGATGGCGGATAAGGACGTTCAATGAACAGTTGGTACCGTGACCCCGGCCGGGGTCAGTGCGGACCAATCACATGGCTTCTCTGAACGACGATGACAGGGCTGTTTTCCAAACCCTGGCTTCGGTCTTTTGTGGCTGTGCCTCCGGCGCATTGCTTAACTGTATGAATAAGGCCTGGCAAGATGAAGTTTGTGTTTCAAAAACGGCTAATGCGCGGCGGCTGCAGCTTGAAATTACGCACGAGTTTATCCGCCATCTTGTAACAATCGCGTTTGCGGAACGGGCAAAGTTTTCACCTTTTTTACAGAAATTGGCCGAGATTCGACCGGTTTTTGGTTGGCCACAGCTGGGTGAGTTGATAAAGTACTCATACAAATTTTTACTTGGGGTAGACCGTGCGGCAGTATGGAGTTATTACCCGGAATTTGTGCACGGTTTCTATTGTTTAACGGCGGTTAACCTGTAAAAACCCTCTCTATCTATGGGGCTCCGCCCTACGGGCGTCGGGAGACCCAGAGTTCTAGGGGTAAACGTTGGCCAACGTTGGCAACGTTCGCTGGAGTGGAACGCACCCCTGGTCTCAACATAATAATAACATACTACATATAGCCATGGAGAAATATAACATAGCCATAGGTAAAGAAAAATAATTGGGGATGGGGGTCCCCAAAAAGCAACTGCTTAGCTAGGGACCTCCAATAATTGACAAAATTGTACATTAATTGACATAAAACATAATCTTGAAATGTTACATTTACAAGATAATTGTAAAGATTACATTAAATAAAATAAAATAAAAAATAAGACACCACAGAAAACAGAAAGGACTATATTCTTGTGAGACATGCGCATGCGAGACATGTATGATCTAAACAAAAAAGACTAATTATAATTCAATTATTGCCCACGACATGTTTTGTATTATCGCTAAACAAACCAAATTGAAAGTGGGCGGATCCGGATACCGCACAACAAATCAGATTGATCATCTTAGACTTTGGGGTTAATATTCAACACAATAGATGCGTTGTTTTGTAGTGAAATTAAAATACTAGTTTCCGTTATATCATAAATTTAAATATAATAAAACAATACTGACCGAAAAAAAGAAAATACTTCCGATGACAGCCGATTTACCGACCAGATTTTCCGAAGGCAACTGGCATAACACGTACACAAGATGGCGCTGTCCAGAGCTAGAGCTAGCTAGCTAGCTTTGAAGAAAACCAACACACATTTTCACTGGTCCCCAAGTAAACTACTCAGAACGCGGGGTACGGGTACCAACAACTGGTATGGGCGCTGTACGTGGTAGTTTGTTATCGACCTTTGCGCGGCGCTTCATCGGCTAAAATTAAAAACTGTAAAATCACTTAAATTTACAGGCAAAATGGCTGAATTTGGTGCCCACCTGACCTCAGCCACATCCACCGACAGGCCGTCGTTTTTTGAGGTGCTGGCCCAGGAAAGTTTGATGGCAACACTCAGACCAGCAATGAAGTATTTCATCAGGGTATTTTGTTTTTATTAAGTTTTGGGAAGTTGATATTTAAACGCCGCCGGCAAAATTCAAGTAGGTCCCTTGCTAGGGGCGTGGCCTAAACGATATTTTGCCGTCTAGCTTATACAGCGCCCTCTACATACAAAGTCATATTATTATTATTATTATTATATAATGGTTAGTACATGTAGAATACTGTACATTTTATGTGTGAATTATGTTTTTTATTTTTTATTTTATATTTTTATTTCAAAACATTTTATGTAGCCAGTACTTCTTTTTTCCCCCAGATTTTAGCTGAACACAACCCAGTCCGCTACAACATCCTGTACAGATATTCTGATGAAATCTACACATCGTTAGATCTTCTGCTGCAGCATCACTTCTTGAGTACCACAAGTATGCATCAACACGATTAAAAATACTAGAGTGTTCCGCCTCATGAAGAAGTACTCAGCAGCTTCATTTGGGCTAAGACGCACTTAAAATATTTTTTGAAAAAAATGTTGGTGGTTTTTTGAGAATTCTGAAAGATTATCAGCAAAATCTACTTAGGATGGTAAGTTACATCTGGGGTTTTAAACAAGGTTTCCAAAAGGCCTATGAGTATGACACAATAGAAGAAATTTGAGAAATAGAGAAGTTTAAATCATCAAGATTTGTAAAACAGTAATTCTAAGCTTGCATGTATCTACAACAAGTCTCATCATAGTCATAATGTACATTTTGATTTTGCAACTAAGCCCTACTTGTATGTTTTAAATTTTGCAGGTGCATCTTTTGCTGAGAATTTCTACAGTCTCAAGCGAGTCCCTGTGAGTGCCGCGACACATCTTCACAGCACCACACATGGTCTGCAGACGTGGCGGCATCTAAGATCATTACTATTCTTGGTGAGGCAAAATGCGTTTCACAATGCAGAACTAGGCTGCATTGGTTTGAACAGTTTTTCAAAGGCTTAAAGGTAGTATACACCATTGGTAATTGCTTGAATTATCATGAATGGGTGGATTTGGGGTGTTGTATTTTATAGTAAATATCTTTTAACTGACCTGTTCGAAGTTTTGCAATCATAGATGCTGAGAAAAGCACGAAAAACAGCGTTTGCTTTCAACCGGGGTCGAGCAGTTATTCTTATGTTATCTTTGTTTTTTTGCGATCGCCGTCTGCGAATTCTTCTTTATAAAATTTAATTTTTCTGAAAAAATTACAGGATATCTAGCGCAATAATTTTGCTGGATGCCTAGAATCATTATTTACTTTCGAATGAGTAAGATATTTTCTAATAATTCGGTAGTAAATATTTTCGATATCTGCAAATGGTGTATACTACCTTTAAGTAGTTTTATTTGAAGGCAATCCATCAAACCCTTCTGGTCATGAACTCAAATGAGCTTTTGCAAACTTTTGTTTACTTAGGTGCTGGTACCCTACCTGAAGCTGAAATTAGAGGCACTGTTTGAGAGATGGCGAGACGAGGCGCTAGACCAGCCACAGTTGCAGCACGCTGAACGTGTTAGACTCTGCAAGATATTCACGGCTGTGTTCCCATTTATACACATGACTTGGGAGGTACATGTTTGTATGTTCATATTACAATTATTAATTCATTCTTGTAATGAAACCAAGGAGTTCTTAAATGTGCCCAAACTAGCAATTTTATGTGTCCAAATATCATAATGAAACTGCCTAAACTATTAACTGTTGTGTTTTGGTTTTTGGTTTTTGATTTATTTCAGAGTACCATCTTTCTTTATCAGCTGAGATACCTGTTCCACAAATCCGACTGCCATTCACCTTTCTTGAGACTTGCAGGTTGGGATTATTGTAACTTCCTCAACCCCTTCCTAGTTATATAAACTGACTGGAGTTGAACCTGCAACCTCTGGATTTGTTTTCCGGTGCTCTACCAACTGAGCTACTAAGCTGTATGTTGGCTGTTGCCCACTTTTCTGGATGTATTTGTTCAAGGAGTTCAGAAGCTGAAAATCCATTTTTCTCCAGTCAGTCTAAAGTAACCGCCGATTGTGCTCGTAGAATTGTCAAAAAGAGTTAGCAACTTACTACATTTTAAAGATTTTTTTAGATTTTAGCTTCAAAACAAGGGCCTTCAAGAAAGTATCGATTGATTATAATAATTTGTATCTGGTTGCCTATTGTTTCTTCAGGTGTGAGATTGAAGTACATGAGCCAAGAAGACATTATGGAACAAATGCAAGAATTTAACACGACTGCAGAAATCAACAGGTTGGTCTCAAGAATACTGATAATAGTTGAATTTGAACCAGAAGAGGGAGCACAAACGTCTTAAACTGTGGGATTATCATCCCCCACAACTCATGTCACTTTGCTTGTGATTTAGTGTTCAGAAACGACAGACCTTTCAATTTTTTCAAGATGCATAAGCATCTCTCATTCATCTTCAATTCACAATATTCCAGTGAGGCCTTTGAACAAGCTTCTCTCGATAACATGCCCGACTGTTTTATAAGCTTTTTATCATTCCATTTGATTGTTTTAATACTCACTACTTCCTGATCTTCCCAAATTCACCCCGAGGTTTGGAAGGGTTTTGGATTAAGGAAGGTGGAGCCTCAGTCAGTAATTCCTTTCTTGGAATGAGACTCCCTGTTTAAAGATGAACAAAATGTCTCATCAGGTTCTTAAACAGTAATGGAATATACAGATCAGGATGAACAACAGAGACTTGCAACGTCTACTAGAATTAGTCTAATTTGTCTAATTTGTCTTGCAGCTGGAGATCAAGCCTGTACCATTACCTCAAGAGAGTCGTGGGGCTCCTGGCTGTCTCCATCTCTCAGGGTCTGTCCGTCGGTATCTTCTTCCTTCAGTTCTTAGAGTGGTGGTACATGAGTCAGAACCACCAGATGAGACTGGTCGTGACTGCCCTCCCGATACCCAAACCGCCCAAGGTCAGCAAATATCTTCTTTTTTTTCAACTTTTTTAAAGGTACATGTACTCGCAATTGAAAAGGAGTGACACTATTTTTGGGGGACAAGATGTTCTAAAATTGACCTGATCATTTATTGGCTGTACTGCGAGTTTAGTGCGCCAATAAAAGAGGGCGTTACACACACTGCGTGTTTATGGGATACATGAATATCGAGGGGATGGGATAGTCTGTTCGCAGACTCGGTAATAAAGTTTTTCAGTCAAGCAAGATTACGTCGATAGTGACCCCCAACTCTTTCTGTTGAGGGGTACTTGTGCACGGAGTCGGTATAAGCGTCGTAACAAGGTCCATTTAGCAAGAGATACTTGGGGCTTCACTATACAAAAACAAGTAAGTACAAGGGAAGAGCACCGGGGACTGTAGTCCAAATACCTTTCCCCTTATGTCATTTGTGATAGTTATTTGGGTTTATCTTCTTTAATTTGTGCAATGCTTTTCATTTTTTTTCTTTTATAGATTAAAAAGAAAAAGGACAGTACACTACCTGTTGACCCAACACTCTGTCCACTGTGTCATAAGAAACGAACAAATGATACAGCTTTATCAACATCTGGGTGAGTACTATTTGTTGTGTAAGATAAGGGCAGAAGGTTTATCAGGGTGTGGCTAGGGTTAGGGTAATCGCACTAGTGTGGCTATGGTTAGGGTAAGCGCAGGTCAACAGTTCGGACTTTCAACTGTGTCTCTACCCTAACATAATTCCTTTGGTTATGCCATTGCAGGTATGTTTTCTGCTATCCGTGTGTCTATAGTTTTGTCAAAGGACATCGCTGTTGCCCAGTCACCAGCTATCCAACAGAACTCAGTCACCTGATCAAACTCTACCCACCTGATTTATAACCTTTGACCTTGCTCTCTAACTTCATTGTTTACTTTTTAACGAGGCTCTCTTGTCGTACAGTCCATTGAACATACAATTTTAACAATTATCAGACTTAAGTAGAAAGAATCAAGTTCTGTTTTACATTTGTAACAAAAGTTCATTGATATTTATAACGCCACAAACCTGAAGTCCATAGCTGTCCCTAAAGTTACCAAATATATTTTGATCAAATAAGTTAAGAGGGCCTAATATTTCAATCTTAACAAGATCTTCGTTTGTCTCTAAAGAAGATCTAGTTAAAGTAGAAATATTAGGTCCTCTTAACCCATTTGATTTGTATATTTCAGGTCATTCCAGCCAGTAAGCAGTTTGCAGCAGCAGTTTTAATCTTATTCAAATATATTTTGGTTTGATGTCACAACAAAGCCAAACGAGCTGTTGACCGAATTGCAAAAGCTGAAAGTTTTTTGTTTTTTTCAAGCTGTCCTTTTTTACATTATTGGAAGATGTCAGAATATTTTCTGAGTGAAATGCTGCATTACGTTTGGTTATGAAATTGAATTTATTTCTATAAAAGAATGTAGATTTATGTTGGCATTATTCAACTTTTGATCTGGATTTTGTAAATTGTATTGAAATTAAAGTGAGGATATAATCTTGGTTGGATTATGTTTGGTTCTTCATCTTTTTGTTGGATGGCTCGTTTTAGGGTGTGTTTAGGTGGTGTGGGTACTGGAAATTGGTTAGTATGAGCTGGGTTGGGATAACCTGGGCTGGGCTGTGCTGGGCTGACCTGAACATTGTTGATGCCTTCGGCTTGGCATAACGCCTCCAGGCACACGATCCGGTATTAAACGTACATGTACATCTTTAAACTGGCAAATCTATTTTTATTTCCTTATTAAAAGTACTGTAAAGGGCACCCAACAATAATCTATTTATTCGGTTGTCATTTGAAGAAAAAAAATGTGGGTTGGACCGCCACATGAAAATGTTTATAGTAATGTATATGAAACTATAACAAGTTCTAAAACTATTTTATTAATCACCATGCACACGCACACCACAATCAAACCGCAAACTTCTTTTCTACCTCGGATTATTACAGTTAACAATCCGTTAACAAATACAATCGGTATATGGAACGCAAGGGCTAGGCTATACGCCGTGCTACTGCCGTGCCAAACTTAATTAAAATGAGTGCAGCATTAGCGCGGCAATAGCACGCCATGCCGTGCCACTGCTGTTCCGAACACCGATAGCGCGGCAGGCCCTGTCGAGCTAAAAGGCTTTGCCGTGCCAAATTATTTGCCGAGCCGAATTGGTTCTAAACACCGTGTTATTGCTGCGCCGAACTAATAAAAATCTAATTATTTGAGTTCGGCACGGCAGTAGCACGGCGTATAGCCTAGGCCTTACATGCCTTAAAACAAATTTGTGAGCATTAAACGAATATCAGGATTATAAGACGAATAATTGAATGTTATAACGACAATACTCGTCAGTGAGTGAAACCAAACTTTGTGATAAAA
This sequence comes from Crossaster papposus, assembly GCA_037893245.1. NCBI lineage: Eukaryota > Metazoa > Echinodermata > Asteroidea > Velatida > Solasteridae > Crossaster > Crossaster papposus. Next base: position 1,232,386 of record JBAIAA010000072.1, on the reverse strand, counting down.
TAACGAATGTAATAAAATGTTATGACTAATAAACGTCACTACAGCAGTTTTTAAAAGTCTCAGTTGACATTGTTTTGAAAAAAAAAGTTAAAGCGTTCATCACCTGCTGAAATTCTCAATGTAAAAAATGTACCACGTTCACCAACATTTTTGCTTTGAAATACTTGCCAAAAAGCAATAATTGTTTTCCCATTCCACAAATAATCTTTCTTTTTTGCGTGTTCAATTGAAGATGTAATACAGTATCGCAAATAAGGCCTGTATGAAATATGTATTACTGCTGGGCACAGAGCTCGCCGAGACAATCTGTTCGCAATCGAGGCGTCTATCTCCATATTTCGGACAGTTCTTGAAATCTTGAAGACACTGCATCATCTTTTGGGCTTCTCGATCCCCCGAGTCTAAACCTCCAGCGATGTATCCATGTAAGATGGAGGAAGTTGCCTCGCCGCCGAAGAAGAGACGACCCACTCGGCTTTGGAGTTTCTGGCGGCATTTGTTTGGAACCTCCAGGGGTACGTTGCTGTATGAGCCTTTGGTAAGGGGATTCTGAGACCAGCGACTCACCAAGATATCAGTGGCTTCAGGGATGCTATCTCCGTACATGCCACAAAGGACTTGTTGTATCTCGGTTTTGGTTGTGTCTAAGGGTTGTGCCTCAATGCGTCGAGCTTCGTCTCCTTAAACAACACAGAACACACACAAAGTCGTAAGACATCCTTATTGAGCATCTAAGAATTCAAGTTTGATTTGTGTTTTGGATGTTTGGCTTTATCCATCCTGTTTGTTTTTTTAGCTGTGCGAAAGGTTAGGGGCCTATAGATGTAAAATTAAAAACATAACTACATGTAGATTGATTATACTTGGCGATAAACAAAGTCAAATGGTTTTCTTTGATATCAACGAGTATTAAAGGAACCAAAGATGTCCTCTCCCGAAAATGAGCACTCACTCACTCAAAGCTGCATGCAAGCTGCATAGTCATCTAGCTCTCGCAGATAAAGAGATTATTTAATACGTTTTTTGTTTGTTAGAAATTGAGCTATGCAAGGGATGGTGTACAAAATGTACCGACCTTCGGGGGGGGGGGGGGGGGGTGGTAATAAAAAGTACACGCTGTATATACATGTACGTGTATAGGTTGACTTTCGACCCTCAACAATGAAATAGCAGTAGAAAGTTAGAAGTTGACGTCACGTGTGAAGGTCTCTAGCCCCCTGAAATATTAGCTCTAGAATCGCGCCTGACCGGCCTCAGTCCTGACATTCGACCTTTTGTGATAAGTTTCTTCTTCTACTTTCGTTTAATGAGCAGCTTAACTTGTTGCTGCATACATCGGTTTGATGACATTAGTGGAAACAGGGTGGACCGCGGGAAGGTTGTCATCTCCCACCCCGATTAGTTTCTGATACGAAATGATCTTACCAGTGACAGTAAACTCTATCATTGGAGTCCCGTTCGGAAACAGCCCCGCTGCCTGGAAGTTGAGAAACACTGGGTAATATCCCCTTCTCTCGCTGGCATGGAGAATCCACTCAGAGTCATCCCAGAACTTGCTGGGAAAGGAGACATAGATGTGGGTGTACACAGCCATGCGGTGCTTCTTGATCTCCACATCTTTCCATTCCGGGAGAGGCGGGATAAACTGGATCAAATTGTTCTGCAAAACGCCGATGCTAAATGTAATAAGAACGTACTCGCCGATGTATCGCGTGCCATCTTCGCACGTCACGACCACCGATAGGTCATTCCTATAATCGATGGATACCACCTTCTGGTTAAGACGGATGTGGTTGATGTATTCTGGAGTATTTAGGAAGCCAGCAATCTCATCTAAGATTAGTTCGAATCCTCCTTCGTCGGTGATGTAGTCGACACTATGATTACCCGAGAGTGGAGCGGCTCTCTTGGTAGAAGATTTTTCAGGTGGTTCTGCACCCTCAAAGTCAAATGTGAACCACTCGATTGCTCTGTCGAGCGCATTTTGTGGTATCCAGTCACCAATTCGCATGGCCGAACGTACGGACATGTCTGGTATGTCGTCATTCTCTAGCATTCGTTCGCGCAGTTCGATGTGTTTGTTCATCCCTTTCTCCCGACGAACCCATACCGGGCCGGCCTCGGCAGTCAGGTCTTGCCCAGTCGAGTTGCGGATAGTCAAGCTGTCAAAATCACTCGTGTGGCGACCCAAGTTGAGACTCTTGACAATCTTATCGGTTTTGGAACCTTCTGGTGCGGCCCAACTTGCCCCAAGCGACACAGTGTAGCCGGCGAATCCTTCGCTCTGGACCCGTCCACCGATCCGATTAGCACCCTCAACGATGATGAAATCGTCCATTCCGGCATCGTGCAGAGTCCTGGCCGCTTGTAAGCCAGAAACCCCCGCACCCAAAATCAAGATTTTCGCTTTATTCTCGGCATGATCGACCAAAGCGTGTATGCAGCCAAGGCCGAACAGCAACAAATAAAGAACTTGAATTTGAGAAAACATAATGACCAACGAGGGGCTTTATTCCACACTCAGCTTGTGGACTGTGCGTGCATGAAGCTAATGAGCTGAGAACGTGAGGCCTAATAATTCCAGAGTAGTATTCCAGTAGTATAATTCCATTTGTAGTACATGTACTACGTTCGGTCGCGTAATAGAAAACCTGAAACTGAAAAAATGTCAATGCCACGAGGTCATTATCAAGAGCAAAAACCCGTTCAGCAGGTGCCTTGCGCGCGTTGTACCTATGCAACCATGCATGGAGAACACTTGTTATGTGCGCATAATGACGGCTAAACTTGTAGGCATTGGTGTAACCCGACGCTCCCGTACCCGTTCCCACTAATTGGTGTCGCATTCCAGACTCGCCCCTATATCCAGGTGTATTTATGATGTTTACTGTTTCAAAGGTCGACTGAAATATGTACCTGTCAATATTTATAAACAAAACATTTTCCCATGAAATCGTGTTTCCAACGACTAACTTCAACTGGCAACATCTCTGGTAAAAAGCTAGCTAGGTAGAATTTGACACAACATGGGACGAGTGCGATTATTGTGTTCGTTCGTGATCCCCATTTTGGTACAAAATGAAAACATCGAAGTTCATTCAAGTTGTTGTTGCTAAATACAAAAATGACTGTTCATTTTTGCAAAAGTGGCACTTTTGGTGTATTTTTGGCGAAAATATTGACCGATTTTTATTTTTTTTACAAAACTTGCCGTTACATGAACCTAGGCTTTGGCCCGTACGTGGCTCCAGCGTTATTGCCAAACTGCATAACTGAAGCCAAAACTGAAACAAAGTTTCATTTAACAAAACGGCACTCACGTGACTAAACCTAAATTGTGACCAATCGGAAATACTGTGTTGTGAATCTCCGTCGGCATCCAATCAGCGCTCTCGTTACGCACAGTTTCTGACCCGGTGTACAGCAATCCAACATGGCGGCTTCTAAAGACGACGCCGAGCCTTTATTTATGTGCATTTTGCACTGTGATTCTGGAGCCAAAGGCAGGGTTTCACCTTTTTCTAATCAAAGCTGGTCTCGCTTCCTCGAGTTTGCTGACAAATGGAAGAGTTTGAAGGGAAAACAGTCAGATATAGCGAGAGAATTACTGGCCAAACATGACTCCGCGTTGCAGAGAGCGGATGGGTTTAGCATCGGCAGGATAGGCATGATAGGCGGCCGCGGACAACCGAAACATGTTGGATTTTATCGATCTTGCTACGCCCGGTTTACGGACATCAATATGATAGAGCAAGTCACAGCTGTCCAAGAGAAACGACAAAGGACAATCGTTGGAACCGGTAGGTGTTGCAGTAACGTTCAGGCCTAGACTTCAGACTTCGTTCAGGGTGAAGCTTTCACCTCGGTGTTTGTTTGTGGTTCCGAAAAAGATTCTGATGCTCTTAAATGACATTTACGCCAACGGGCCATATTCTCTTAACTAGTATGATATTGACCCCGGGCCACACATTCGAACACGCTTTATGTTATTATAGTTCTGTAACTCTTTCTTTTGTCATTTGTCAATGTAGAATATGTTATGGAATGAATGTGTTGTCGGTGCTGTGCATGTTGTCGGGGGTCCGGTCGTACTAATAACCGACAACACGCACGTACAGCACCGACAACACATACAAAACATATTTGATATTGACCAAAGAGGAAGTGAACTGTAATAATACAATACAAAAAGTCAAAAGATTGTCATTCAACTCGAGGTTACAATTCATTTTTAAAATGAATATCTTTTTTCACGCGAATTTTTTCTCTATATCCAGCATGAACGTTGGCCGCTATTTTGCCTTCTGGCTGCAGTTTGGCATTATGCACGAGTCTATAAAATGTGGTTGTAGCTGCTACCATAGACTCATGCATAATTTCAAGCCGCAGCGAAGTAATCCGGACACAGCCTACAGAAACTCCGCGTGCTAATTTAATAAATGAAATTGTTAGATTCACGACAACTTAGCTACGCATACATGTAGCTCGTCAAATCTCGTTTATGTCAAAAAAAATTAGCCAGCTCTGGCTAAGTACATGTATACACCTATCTTTTATCCCCTTTTTATAAGGGTGGGGGAGGGGGGGGGGGGGTGTTTGAGAAAACATTAGGTGTGAGCAATTTTTTGTTTGTACAAGGTTACAAATAAGACCATACCGGTATCTCAGGAAAATGCATTGTACGGCAAGTTTGCATTTCAAATCGTAAAAATTCCGTTCAACTAAAGAAATTTTATTTCAATTTATTTTTTTGTGGTGGGGGTGGGGAGGGGGGGGGGGGGGTGGGGGGGGGGAAGCGTGTGCAACTTTGGCTCCATATTTTTGTGTAGAACATTTAAAAAGAAAAGAAAATAGGGACAAGTGACGAGCTAAAAAAAAATTCTTGTAACAAGTCATTTACAAATTCCCTCATTGATTGTATTTTTCCATTCTTTTTTCTCTCTAGATTTAACCTTATATGCAGTTGCTAATCAGGAGACGAGCAGTGCTAATGACAGACCTCCACAGAAGACTTGTGTTTACTCAGATCCAGTGCCAGCCTACTATCTAAGCCCCAACATTAGAAGCATGTCGTACCGGCTATGTGCATTATCTGCCCCAAATCGCATGGGTTGTGAATAATTGTAACAATAATGTGCTCACTTCAGTGATTTTGTGATTGTTATAATTCTTAATTTTAGAGGGAAAAGCTGAGAGAATTATGCTGGAACTGGTTTTTGTGTACTAAATGACTAAATATTTAAGACAAGTCAGGAGCATTTTTCTGACATTTTTCATTCAGTTAACTTCCACTATCCCTGTTCCAATGAGGGCAACTATTTTCAAGGCCTTTTCTAATTGAAAAGTGTAACCTAGTTAAAACTTATTAGAGCTACATACTGAAACATCCATGATGGAGTATGAATATCCCTCTTACTGAGAAAATATGGTACTCAAATAGGCATTTACACAAATTTAAATGTAATTATTATTTGAAAATGGTGCATACAATTCACCATTTCTGTAATTTTAAATGTTATTACAACCATGACTTTAATCACAAACAATTCAGCTTCCCAGTAATGTTACAGGTCCATTGTAAAATAAACTGTAGGGTTGGGGCAGGCACTATCACTCCTGGACCACAGCAACCAAAACGTGGGTACAGGGCCACAAATTTTGAACATTCATTTGTTAATTCTCAATTTTCATGTGATTCTATTTATTTTAATGTCACTTTGCAAGTTATGTTCCATAAAAAAAAAAATGAGTGAGTACTGAAGTTTATGTACTAGTGCTGACAAGAATAAAATGACAAACAATACATATTGTGTGAATCTTATCTTTTGATGTATTTCATTATTATGTATTTCATTACAAGCTCGCCTTGCATGAAACCCATTAAAATTCCCCTTTAAACAAAACACTGATTGACCCACCCCCCCCCCAAAAAAAAAAAAAAATAGAAAAACAAATTGCAGATTGAAATTGAATATAAGCCATTTTATTTATCAATCAATTATATAATAACACACTTAAATGGATCCATCGGGGAACCCATCAAGAGTGATTTACATTTAAACGATGGTAATAGTTCATGTTTGTCACTGGCAACTTTTTCCTGTCATGTACATGCTCTATGAGGCGAGTTGGCTTGAGTCAATACAATATTAGGTTAACAAAAGTATGGGGCGAACTGGCTTTGGGGCGAATTTGTTATGAAAACTAGGCGAGAAAAACCAACTCGCCCCATGTTATTTTCGCCCCATCAATTTTTTTACGTGAAATAACTCTCCAAAGTGCCACTTTTGCAAAAATGAACACCCCAAACGTTGTTAGGTATGCCCTAAAGATCAATTTGTGAAAGTTTTATCATGTACCAAGTTGGGGATCACGAAAATGTCTTTCTGAAAGGATTTTGTGACTTCGTCCCATGGTCTACAAGTTGTTTACTTGTGCGACACGAAGGGGTGTCTTCTTAGGTAAAACTTGGTAATTATCTACCAAAGGAAAATATCCCTTTTTACGACCTTCCGGGGTAAATTCTTCGGCAATATCTTTTCTCAGTGTGTAAAGTTAGTAGACCTTCTCATAAATGTTGTCACACCTAAACACCCCTTTAGCGAAACACTCGTGGTTTTTTGTATATACAAAAATCAAGGGGAGCCTGCACAATTATTTGTCCCGCAAGTTATGGTTATACTGTATTACATTGAATTTCGGCAACCTCAGGCTAACGCTGAAATATTAGCCGAGTAAGAACTAAGTAATGATTGTGTTTTGCCAGAAATGATGAATTTATGATCGTTAAACCAAGATGTGCCAGCTTTGGTAAGCGTACACGATTACAAACGCGTGTGAATCAATGGCTGTAGCTGATATTGGGTAATTCTTATTGAAAATTTCAAAGACATTTGGTAAATTAAATAGGCCTACTACAGTCAATTAATGTTTTTTTACCCAGGATATTGCGGACGGTGTGTCAATATTTTGGCTCACCGATCGTCTCGGCTTCTGATGCACGATTTCGCTGAAATATGAAGCTTGGAGGTATACAGTGTTTGCTTTTCTGGTAAACTGTTATACTCTGCAATATGCTGAGATGCTTGATTGGTTAATTTTCTTAAGAAAATGTAAACATTGAGTAAAGAATTATGACAATGAGGGAACGAAGTGATATACGCAAACGCCTTTCATTGCGGTATTCTTCTCCATGGACGGGACTACTTGATCGATCGGCTTGAATTTCCCGCGTTTTGATTGGCGCAAATTCGTGCCCGTGCTTTACGCGCTGCCCATTTGACCTGTTGTTTTTTAGTTTTCTTCTTTTACATGTAGTTACAAAAGTTGTCTGGCCGTCTCAAATGTTCATGCTGACAGTAGCAGGTGAGCTGAGCGTGCCGTACCATATTTTGTATTCTGTCACTTTTCGCCAACGATCGATCGGTATATTGTTGGCTAATTAGCCTGTCCTATACCAGATGTTATGGTCGGGTTGATTGGAAAAACACCGAGCCGTTCCCTATACTTGGCCCTTTCTACGAATTTCTGCTCGATAAAAGCAATCAACAAATAGCGGGAATTATTAAGCTAAGCACAACAGTGACAACACAATAAGGCTCATTTGTTTTGCTTTACACCGTTGCGCAATCCTAAGTTCTCAATTCAAGGAATCAATGACATAAAAAACACTTCCCAATCTTAGACACTTTTTGTCTGGATATCGTCATTGTGAATCAGAAATACTTAACAAAACCGATACACGCGCATCTTGGTTGTGGTAAACCTTTTACCGTGCTCAAGAGACTAAAATGAAACATTACTCCACTTTCTCGACCATTAATCAGTGCCGACAACCAGCTTCCTTATTAAGCATCGTCTTATTCCGAAGATGACGAATGTGTTACGTGCAGTACAAAATGCAACTCATAATCCTTGCGATTTGAGAACATACAACAATTCAGGTAGATTTTGTGTTCTTGTCGCTGGGGTCGTGTAATGAATTAACAGTTCCAAAGAATTAGTTTTTTTTAATTTTCATTGAAATTAATTAAGGAGGGTTAAACAATTAAGGAGGTAAGATGAAAGAGAAGGCAACATTTGTTATTTCTATGCACAAAATCATATTTTGCATGTGCGTTTATAGTTGCAATCCTACTTCAAAATTCTTTTGTTGATCCTAAACATTTTTTGAACAATTATTTTAAACTTGGGAAGCAGAAATTGTTAATCGGGCTTTTAAAATCAGATTCGCATGACGACATTTTTCTCCAAGTATAGAACAATTTCTTTTCAAAATACTTTTCAGACTTCTAAATTAATAATTTTATAATATCATTTTTAATTATATCATTTGTATATATCTCCCTAGTAATTGGGTACATCTCCAACTTGCGCAGTTCGCTGTACACCTGCCATCATCATTCAATCAAACACACAAAACAAGCACCACTTAACTAGGCTTTGGTGTGGTTTTTTTTGGTTATTTTTTACATCTATCGAAAGGTATCGCTATCGGTCGTTGTCCCGATTCACGATGTCTAATAAGCCTACAGTAATCAAAACGCGTTTAATCATCAAGACACCGACGTTACAACATGATGCCTTCCCGCTTATAACTACTAAGAAACCTGATCAAACCCACCGAAGCTCTCCGTTGCTAATAATCCTCACACTCTGCCAAAGCTTCTCTAGGGAAATAATTCATACCAACAATTGATTAGTCGACGGCTTTGCAATTGAAGAAACCTACAATCTCCTTCCAAATAGCTCGTTCGGATGACGCCAGATTCAATGTGTAATTTCCGAAGTTGTGAACTCAGGGCGCTTCGAGAGGGATTTCTTGGAAGGGGCAGGAATATTACGCGTGTGTCGCTCCAGGGACAAGTCATGTATGAAGATTGCCTAATATTGGTATGTATCAATCATGCACACAATAGTTATGGACTTTGTTTACTTACGAAAATGCGTAAGTGGAAGTTTGATAATTATAAGGGATGTGTTGACACTGCTTTGTGGATATTTTCACTGACACAACTTTTTCGATTTTCTGATACGCCTACCTTTAGGCCTATATAGGCGTATTTCGTTTTCGTTAATTTCTCCAAATAGCTGTCATTTGTGAAGTAGAACTGATTGTTTTTCTTCATATTAATCCGCATCGGTTGAGACAACTCGCCCGCTATCTGTCTGTGTTTTTCACCGTTCATTATAATTATGGGGGAAAACCCGACTGATTAATACCCAACACGCAGTCGCGACTGTTGCTTCCTAGCAATTGATCGTTTATGGTAAAAGACGTCAGCGAAAGAAATAATAACAAGACTTGGAAAATTTGACAATTCTGAGCTGTGTGTTCGTTGTTGCGCTGTATCAGTTACACTTTTACAATCTTGATTGTAATCATAATGCTCATTAACATGTCATTTGCTCTTGTTGTTTATTTATTTTGAGCATCTTGTTATCATGGATTACATTATTCACAAAAACATGGAGTATGGGCGTTATGTTATTTACATTTTTCTCTTTTAGATTCAGTGTTACATTTATGTTATGTTTCGCAATTTGCCCGTCAGTTTTTTAAATAAAATTCAATTCTTCGGAACAATTAGGGCCTACAGGATATATAGCGCAATCATTTTGCTGGATGCCTAGAATCATTATTTACTTTCAAATAAGTAAGATATTTCTTAATAATTCGGTAGTATTGTTTACTTTGATATTTGCAAATGGTGTATCCTAAGTTCAAACTATCTATCCCGGCCCAAGAAGGCTCCTAGTTCAAAGGGTCACCCCTGCAACCTTTGGATATAGATTTTGGCCATTATTTTAGGTTCGCAGTTGCATTGTAAATGATAATGGCTCAAATAGTAAATTGCATCAATTTCGTCTGACACACTTTCTGATCACTAATTCCACCCTTGGGTATAATTGCACCGACCCATTTTTCGAAGCAAGTCTACGGCTATACCGCACACGTACGGAAGCTAATAGGGCCAGGGCCGCGACTAACTATGTCGCGACCGCGACTTAATCGCAAAAAATAAGAAATGCAAATTTCCCCAGACACACGTTCTGAGAGAGATGAGCTACTGTGAACAAGAAACGCACCACCGCGAAAGAGAAGCGCACCGTACCTCTGTGAAAGAGAAAGAGGTGCCTACCTATTGGGCTTCCGTACACAAGCGCTATTCTCTTAACACAGATAGTTTACTTTGTAGGCCTACGTGCATATGATATGTGCTCTTGTAACGTGTACGAGACTGTGTTAAAAAATAATTCTAAGTGGCATGTGTGTTTCGAAACATGCACATGGTCTTAAAAGGTTCTCAGCTAAATTGTACAAAGAAGCGATTCAGGTGAGCGTGCAGCGCCTTCCGCGATCCGGCTTAGTGGGGCCAAATGCGCTTTACTTCCTCCGTGATTTAGGTCAGCTCGCGCGGTGAAAACAACTGGTCAGATGAACCTTGGACTCGACTTATTGTTGTCCCTTGACTAGCGGAAGATAAAGCGATAAAAAACATCTGAGAAGAGATTAAAATTGAGTGTCAAAATGACAATAATAAAACACACGATCGGGGTGGCAAAATTAAAAATCGGAACTGGAGAAATCACGTGGGACAAGATCTGGTTCACTGTCCAACTCTGACGTTTGGGCGTGAAACCGATATTTCGTCAACATGTTGTACAACTCGCCTCCTCGTAGGATCTGGTAGAACACCTGATGCGATTATTGTAAGACCTGCCAGAGGCCAATTTCATAAAACATGTAAGCACAAACAAGGGTCATTAGGGCCGACAAAAAAACGAATGTTTCATGGACATAATTGTATCACTTAAGAGGGGAAATACAATGCAACACTGAGTTGCGCTCATAACCTGACCGATGTTCGTGTATGTAGAGCTGTTGCGGAAACTACAGCAATTTGCATAATGATTTGACCAACAATAAATTCGTTACCAGAAAAACGATGCCTCGTTTACCTTTCTTCTTGCAGTCCCAATTAATTATTAAAACAAACAGTTAGCCTGATTGATGATGGTTGTAACACACCAACCATGATTGCTTCTAATTCCCGCAAACGATGGCTCGACGGCGATTTCCATGATAAGTTAGATCTTTTAGATGCCACTCGGTCAAATTGAATTTCTGTTTTCATAGAAATATTATTCCTTAAGTCTACAGTGTAATGATACACGTTGGCGAAGCTTGGGCCCAAATATCGATGATTATCCCTGTAATCGATGAGATTTGCTGCTTTCTATAGACTCATTCAGTCTGCACGGCGAGATCTCATGAATAACCACATTTATTTGAATATTGATCAATCTTTGTACACCACTTAACACTAACAAAGCTAAACCCATTAATGTCACTATGAATGTTCACACTACACCCCCTGGGTTAGGACTCAGTGGGTTAGAACTATCTGTTCCCAGTCGCCCATGAAGATATTGGGGGGGGGGGGGGGGGGGGAGCTGGGGGAAACCTAGCCGTACAACGTTACACCGTACACTCGGGCCAGGCAGCCTCTAATATCACATGACCAAATGCGGTGATGACTCCGTTACTGTAACGAAGTAGTATTATGGCAGTTAATGGCGCGCCGCGTAATGACATGGCGAGGGACAAACCGTCAATTAACGGGGCTGACAGGTGCCGTCTCACGAATTACATTAGTTTTAAGTAGCGAGGTGCCGCAGGCGACAATGGAAATGTACATCATCAATCACATGAATATTAAGACATTGGCTGATGCATTACTATATACTGCTCACTGATAAAGCAGCAATATCCACATTACTGTGAAATAAGCTTTGCTTCCAACGTCTAGCTATACCAGTAGCTGCACGGCGACGTTTTAAGTGTAATCATTAAATAATTATATTTATTGCCTTAAAAATCGACATTCAACAATGGTGCAGTTAAATTTTAGATAAAGGGGAAGGTTCATGTGAGCCCCCCTAGCGTCAAATATAATCGTTTAGTGCCATTCAATTATGTGTTGATGAATCGTTGTATCCAACAGCTACAGTGTTCCTAGTACCGTGTACGTGCTGATAAACAATTGATATTTTCTCCCCGCGCAGAATTAATGAGTCAATCGCGATCAACGCGTCCCCAGTCAGGGGAGTAGAATTGCCCATCTCTGTCCAGTCCCCCTGCCCCTTTACCAAATCTTCCATCCTCAACAAATCCTATAAAGTAGGAGTATATTTTTTTCAATTACTTTTCTGGTGGCAATATCCGTGCCACCGTCGCTCTAATTTGTCATCTTTCTGACCCTGTACGTGCTTCGTGTCCGCTAATCCAAATCACACTCGTGTCAGCGTGTATTTTAATTAGTCTGGCGAGAAAGTCGACGAGGATGGATCAATAACAAGTAATAAAGAGAACGACGTGCTGGAACCAAGACTAGTAATAAGGGAGTACCAAGAAATGGTACTTTAAAGGGGTAGTGTCGAACACCAATTAAAGGTAAATCACTCAAGTGTGTTCCCATCAAGATTGAACGAACAATATCCTTTTGGTAATTTACTGAGGTTCAGGCAAAATGTGAACAGTTTCCCCTGGATATGATGCATGTGCTTCAAATCACCCAGGTAAGACATTTATATTATTGTTAATGTGGGCCTTGTTATCTTTTTGGCAATGAAACCAAGGATTCCTTAAAAACCAAGGTAGCTCGAAAGCCAGACGAAAGCTGTTGAAAAGAAGACAATAAGAAGAAGGTACAGTTTATAGGTGGGAGGTAAACTCCAGAAGAATATTCTGGGAAAACCCTCACATAAGGGACTGAAAATCCAATCCACATGCGGACCAGGCTGGAATCGAACCCGGGCCACAGCGAGGAAAGAAACCACTACACCACCCTGACTCTCCCTTTATTACCAATTACCAAAATGGGATCATGTATGGGATCATTTGAAGTCGAAGCCCGATTTTCCTTCCTGGATATTATTTCCCCATATAACCCGAAAACAACTCTAATGCATTCGCTCTCCAACCTTTCCGTCTTTCCTCGTTGTCTGTCTTTTACTTATAGCAAACACGAAAGGCGGCGCAACATCAGTAACTTGCAACTCAATCTCCCGTATTGCCATAACGCGTATTGCGCAAATTTAATTACGTCAGACAATATATATTTCTGTATTTTTTTAAGGAGAATGTATCGTCTTTAGGCCTACCGCTCGTTTTTAATATGGCGGAGCTTTGAGATCTCGATCGGGGACATCTTGATCAACACAAACGGTGTAATTAAAAAAATGTCTTAGCATCGTAAATGCCGTGACTGAGGACTACTCTGGGCAAAGCAACTTTGGAGGACTCGCCTCACAAACCGCCTCGGCAACACCCGATAATATAAATCATAGCTCACCAGACCGTTGAGGGTCAAATATTGACATTTCCGGGCATTATGACCTGGAAAAGTGTCACAGTTTGCCGGAAACGTGTTAATAACTAATCCAGGCTTTTTTTGGTTTAACTTCATTTTTTCTACAGTGTAACCTTCCTATCGTGTTTAGCGATTGAAATGGGGCATACGAATAGTAAGGGAAAAAAACGTTTTTTAATCATTTTTTTAATGATTTTTTTTCATTGTATTATTTTCAAAACTATCGGAATTTAATATTCTTTGTCGTGTTGTCACACGTCCCCCTGCCACAAATAATATACCGAAAACAAAAAGCAAGGCCAGTAAAAAGACAATGAGAAATACCAGGAAATCCAGAAAAATTGATTCTGCTCTGAAACTTAACCATTCTCCTCGCGCAGCGGACGTAACACCTATAATCAAATAGCGCAAAGTGCCCGAACGTTCCGTGTGCGCTTTCTATTTACCGCCTTTTACATTTTTTTATGTTCTCAATTTCACTTTAGAGCGAAGAGGTTTTCTAGAGTTCTTCTTTTCGTTTGGGTAGGGGGTGGGGGTGGGGATGGTGTTGGGTGCATGAAAGGCTAAATTGATAATATTAAAAAGGTGGGTTTTTCCATCAGTTAAGTGAATCGTTGTATCGAGCGTTTAACTGAAATCCAGGGCCACGCTTTGTACTAGTTTTCTCTCAACCTTAACTATAACAAAAAATCACATCGATGAATGTCACAAGCGATTGTTTCAACACCGTCACATAAGAGAATTTTACTTAAAACAATCTGCATCAGATATTTATAATAAATTGTCAATAAATATCCAATTCTCTTCTTTAACTTCGCGCCTTTATGTGCTTGGTTAATTTCTGGACTTTGTCAGTAACAGTTCCACGAAATTTGACCAAGACTTTAACAAGTGCATGTCCCTTCGCAGGTTTGTAGCCAGTCATTCTGTTTTCAGACGATTCAAGATTGACCTAAGCACGTCCCTTCAATAGCTTGTTAGCCTTCCTTGTCATAGAGACGTAATGACCCGGCTGTTGTTCAGCGTTTTAAAATTCCCAAATCGCCATCCTTGCACGTCACCGCTTTCAACTACGGATACGTGGCTCCACAAAGATATTAATAAAACAGGTTCACTGTGATTTGTAATTGGTCAGAAGGATTGCATTTCGTGACCATTTGTCATCTGTCAGGTGTCATCTGTCATGTTTGGCCTTTGACAAACTGTTGACAAACTGACAATTGGTCCGAATGGTAATTTAAAGGTATTTGCATTTTATTAAAATGTACGTTTTATCGGTTATAGTTTCGCCCATTAATCAGATTCAATTGACCGTTTGCTGGCACCAAGCCACCAGCCACGCCCCTTAGACAACCCTATAATTTTCTGCCGTATTTGTTTGTCTCATATTTTGCTCAGGTGTCAATGGCGTATAACCCCTTTCCAAAACCAAACAAACACCCCAACAAACAAACAAACAAACAAGAAATCCTTTTTTTAGTTGGCAAGTTTACCGTTTTAGACGATAAACCATGAGCTAGTCGTGAACATGCACGTTTGTTTATGGTGTAAATCGAGGATTTTCTTTTGTTCCTATCGATAATTTCCTTTGTTTGTACTCTAACTTTATCCGATGGCTCTCATTGATTTTGTACACGAATCTAAATCGAGGTCGTCCTCGATTCTAACCCTAACCCCAATTCACCTTCGTGTCGCCAGCATGCATGTGTCCTCCATTTAAACCATAAACAACTTAACGCACACACACACCCAACTAATGCTTTGCGCTTTACATAGCAGTGAGCCTACATCTTCATTCCACAAAATGTTTGAGTTTCCAAATGAAAATGTCAGATAACGGAATTCCGAGCATGTGTTATACTCATTCCACATAAAAAGAATGAGTATAGGGTCAAAAATTGACCTTTGACCGAAATCCACTTAGTGGCTTGTCCATCTAATCACTGATTGGTCCAAGGCTGAAATCACTTATCGCTAATTGGTCAATCAACAGTTAACCTCATTTGTGACTGGTTGGTCTACGTGATGACCTTTAATAAATTAATAACTGTTCTTAATAACGTCCACATCCGCCAACCTGAAAGCGCAACACTGCTTTAATTAAGGTCGGGCAAGGACCGTAAGAATGATGATTGCAGTTGATTCGTCACGTCACTAGCCAAGGCCTTTGCATTCAGCAAACTCGTGTCAAACGCTGGTGAAAAGTTTCCGAATCTCCAGGTTCCCTGCCGCGTATTTTAACGGGTATAGCTATTGGTAACCAGTAGAGGCAATTGTATTCAAGTGTCTTGCCCAAGGACACAAACACCATGTTTCTGGCAGAGTCGAACCTACACATACGTGTATAAACGCCTTCAATCGTTGACCTCCTATTGTCCCTCTTTTGTTTGAACTAACGTTTTTGGAAGGCTCCCATAGTTCCGAAATTCGGTTACCTCTGGAGACCTGAACACAATGTGTACAATGGAGACAAAAGGTCTCCAGAGGGTAAATTTCTATAGATGAATAGGTCTCCACTTGGAATTTCACGAAATAGATTTGTGGGATTGTACTCAAATACTAGGTTTAGGATGTGGGTTAGGGTATAATTTAGGGTATATTGGGTCGAAATTTCAACCCAGGAAATTAATTGTGGTTGAAATAGGAGCATTCAAAAAGGTGCCCGACTTTTTAACCAGTTTGTACACGAGAACAAAGAGATGTCTCCACTAGGATACAAATTTAGGTGTGACAGGTTTTGTACACGATTTTCAAAGGTGGACTTTCTGTCAATCGTGAACCCTATTGTCCTCTATTATCCACGTCCACTAAACGTCCGCCATCGTAAATGAGTCAAAGTGATCCGCGGTGTCAAACTTGACAGCTCGTATCGCTAACTCATGACTACGGCTCATGTCACGAAATGCACACAGCCTCTATTATTCCAAATAGTGACACTGACAACATTGTCATCAACAACGACGTAACATGACCGTAACTTCCTTATTGAATGACAAGCAGAAATCCCATCAGCGTTCACCGACAAAACACAACCCCCCAAAATGCCGCAAAACCTTAAAATCACTGAACGCGGCTACGCCGTGTACGGAAGCAAAAGGCTTAACAGCCAGCTGTTGAGTGCCACTTAGGGGTGTTTTGTTTTTTGTCAAAGAGTCCCTGGATTTGCGAGTTGTTTACGGGACAATTTGCGGGGAAAACGAAGGAGAGTAATTGATTTGCATCAGAGGGTCTTCCGAGGTGGTACCTAGGGAGAAAATAAATTCTTCAAATTTCTTTATCTTCTTACTTGTTATTATGTTTAAATATTTATTCAGCTTTTTTCTCGGATTGTGGTCAAGTAATTCGAGTAGGTCAAGACAACCGTAAATCGTGCCGATCTCACGGGGACACCAATCGGCCACAGCAAACACAGCTATTATATCGTGTGGTCGTTGTTTTTGTGTAAATTCACCGCCCCACTTTTATTATAAAATGAAACCAAAATTATCTTACGAGGATAATCCATTTCCTAAGACCAGAGATATCATTTTCTACATACATGTATACATTATTTTAATTGAAGGTTTTAAATAAAAACGATTAGGAGGAAAAAACAGAGTGCTTTGCGGTGCCGTAGTGGCCTCGTATACCTGCTATGAGCATAGCGTAACAGAAGCAGAATCGTCTTAACCAGTTCGCGCCGGATGACGTATATAAACGCATGTATGTCAGCAGCGCGCAAGGCCGGAAATGCGTGGGTGTGCTTCCCGGCACTATCAGCCTGAACACGCTTCGGATGTTAAAATAATCCCGGCGCGAACTGGTTAACACAGCAAATCTGTATTTTTGATTTATTCAGCCTTTTTTTTGGATTGTGCAATGGATTCTTTTAATTGAAGGTTTTTAATCTCACATCTTACGGTCATGAACGTAGTTTAACGTAGTTCATTTGATCGTAGTAGACCGTAGTTGACCGTACTTCGACCGTAGTGCCGTGGTTACTTTGGTCAACTACAGTCCACACTACGGTTTAAAGGGATCGTATATACGTTTGGTAATTACTCCAAAAAATTTATGGCAATAAAAACTTACTTGGTAAGAAGTACAGTAGCTTTGGATAGTATAATGCATTTTTATAAACTTTTCACTTCGAAGTACTGCGGTAAAGCGATGGTCACATCCGTGAACTTAGTTGAACGTAGTTGAACGTAGTTCATTTGACCGTGGTAGACCGTAGTTGACCGTACGTTGAGCCGTATTATACCGTATAATGTGAGCCTAACATAGTTTACATATAGTTGACCCTGGTTGACACTACCCGTAGTGTGGACCGTAGTTGACCGTCGTTGACCGTAGTCACCACGGCACTACGGTTGAAGTACGGGTCAACTACGGTCTACGGTCAAATGAACTACTATTATTATTATTATTATTATTTATTCGACCCAACAATATGGAATATACAAGGTAGAAACAAGACTTTTAACATTCTCAAAAAGAAAACAAAACAAATAAACAGGTATACAAATGTAATAATAAAAACCGAAGACAGGATGGGAGCCATGTAAATATACAAAATAACCGAAGACGAATTGAGTCAACTATACGTTCATGACCGTAAGGCCGCATCCGAATCTTTTGTCTGTGGCTATTGTCTAGGTGTTCGCCCATTACAAATACACGTGAGCAGGCTGACAATAGACGTAGCCGTAGCTCTGGAAGCCCGTTTCGGACACGGCCTAAGATCGATAAGACTACGTTAATGACTTTAAGATCACCGCTAAATAAGAACGATTAGGAGAAAAAGCGTCGCTGAGTCGCTCTAAGCATCGCGTAACAGAAGCTGCTTAGCTGCAGTAGTCTTAATCAGAATGGCCTTTTTGAAATACCAAATTCTTATAATTGCAGGCATTGGCGTTCTTAAGAAAGCGTGTTCCTCATTATTGTTCAAATTGTAATGCCATAATTGTTGTTTTGATGTCCGCGAGGTTGAAATGGAGGCTTCTGGTTGATTGAAAAGTTAATTGAGCGCTGCATTATGATTCATGAGATAAACAGGTCATAAAAAAGACTGAACCTCGTTAGTGGCAATCACGCGGATAGTGAGTAACCTTAAAAAAACACCACCGTTAACTAATTGGGTTTTCATGTTGCTCGGAGCAAGCAGATTAGCGACAGTTAGATGTACATGTACATGTAGTAAGACAGTATGCGTCAGTGGGATTTCGTAAACTATGATGTTTTGATTGTCCTTTTATTCGCCCTATTATTATGCAACCCGCTAAAATAAAATGCATGTTTTCACCACGTTCCTCCGTTTTTGTACGTGAATATTATCAATAATCAATTTGTCAAAAAAATCCATTCGTCGTTTTGTATCGTACATCTTGTATCGAAAGTGAGGTGACCCCATCATATCGTTTGGTAGCATTTATACAATAATGCATTATGTAATACTAGTGTTGAATATATGATAATATACATCTCGATATACCCATGGAGGAATAAGATTCCTCTATGATATACCCAAGTAGTGCAACGTCACCTCATGCTTTTAATCTTGATACAGAAAGATACACAAGTATTACATCATTCCAAAACAATGCTGACACCTTATAGATTCAAGAATTATAGGTATAGGATACGTCATTTGCAGTATCGACATATTTTACTACCGAATTATTAAGAAATATCTTACTTATTTGAAAGTAAATATTGATTGTAGACATCCAGTTACATGATTGCGCTAGATATTCTGTAATTGTTACGAACAATTTAATTTTATAAACAAGAACAACATAAGAACAATTGCCCGACGCCGGTTGAAAACAAACGCCGTTTTTCTGGATTTTCTCAGCATCCATGCATGGTT
Source organism: Crossaster papposus (assembly GCA_037893245.1). NCBI lineage: Eukaryota > Metazoa > Echinodermata > Asteroidea > Velatida > Solasteridae > Crossaster > Crossaster papposus. Next base: position 1,213,159 of record JBAIAA010000072.1, on the reverse strand, counting down.
GTAAAACTTCAGACAGTTAAACGATATTTACTATAAAATTCAACCCCCCAAATCCACCCTTTCATGATAATTCAAGCAATTACCAATGGTGTATCCTACCTTTAAGTGAAATAGGCCCATTAAGACCTAACGGCGTCCCGCTTTATTTGCATACGCGCTTTCCTATCAGCCCGTCTGCCTTACTTTATACATCGTCGTCCCGAATTCGCTCCCATAGGAAAGCGCATACGCAAACAAAGCCATGACGTAATTGAATCCTAGGTCTATTAATAGATTGGATTTGGGAATCACGATCTAAAAATTACCATAAAAAATAGCGCAAATAAAACGTTCACAGACATTGGTAATAGTTGAAACAAACAAGGAATCGAAAGACGAGATATACTGAAATGAATCCAGGCTAGGTATAAGCCGTGACGGGACAATATAGTCTCACTGACCCGTGCCGAAATCCACATCTGTCGGATTAAATCATGTCACGAGTCAACCTAAATCGCAACTCACGAAATTGCTATTTTGAGATAATCCCTATAATAGGATAGTATTATTATGTAAAGACCTTCGATCGTGGACGGGGCATTGTCCGACCGTCGTCCCTTTTTTGTTTATACTTTAACGTTTTCGGATGATCTCCATAGGATTTGCGCACGAGTCGAGATCATGGACCTTGTGTCAATCGTGGACAGCATTGTTTCCCCCAAAGTTCCTTTGTCCCCCGTCCACGATCGACGGTGTTAAAAAACAACCCAACATTCTAGTAATGTAATTTTTAAACTCGTCACAAATCTTGCGCACTGCTCTTTTGTTGTTGTAACATTTATTTCAACGTTGCCATTACAATATATATGTACCATCTTATATAAATTACAAAAAAGGATTCAAGAAGTTGATAGAAACTATGTATACACACTAAGTTAAATATAGAAGCGATATTAAAATTAAGTGACAACATTTAGGTATAAGGTTAAGCGTATAACGCTTTTGTGCCCTAACCTATGGACAGACAAATATACAAACAGGAAAACCACACAAAGGACAACAAAATACAACGAAAATACAGACTAGTGTGAGACAAGGCAGAATTATCAGTTCACAAATAAGACCTCAATTATAAGTACAAATCATGGAATCGAGATTTTCTTTCGCAATATTGATCTAAGAGTCAAGGAACAACACACACGTCATGCATGACAGTTGACACAAGGACGCGAATCACAAAATTATCGACCAAGGATGTACATCGATTGAGCTTCTTCGAAACTCCTCCCAACGATCGAGACCCAAGGAGCACCTTATTAAAGGTAGAATACACCATTTGCAAATATCGACAAGTTTTACTACTGAATTATCAGGAAATATCTTGCTTATTTGAATTAAGGTCAATAATGATTGTAGGCATTCAGCAAAAAAATTGCGCTAGATATCCTTTAATTGTTCCGAAAAATTCAATTTTATAAAAACAAATTTACGATCGTCGGACGGCGATCGCAAAAGGACGGCGATCGCAAAAAGACAAGAACAACATAAGAACGACTGCCTGACATCGGTTGAAAACGAACGCTGTTTTATTTGCTTTTCTCGGCATCCCTGATTGTAAAACTTTGGACAGGTCAGTTCAACGATATTTACTATAAAATACAACCCCCTAAATCCACCCATTCATAATTCAATCAATTACCAATGGTGTATCCTACCTTTAACACCTCACGGCTGTGTACATTCTAAGAGAATGCACGGCCTGCGAGATATTGGTCTTACCGCGGGGCATCTATCCGAGGGGAATGTGTAATTCCAGGACGGGAGAATGAAGCCCGGTATACCAACGAAATGTAAGAAATATAACCCCACGGGAAACATGGCAATGTGCACTTAATTTGATGAATAGACGTGTATAAGCCTTAAATCGATTTCAGCGTGTGTTGGCAGCCTCGATGCGGCCGAGTCTGGTATAATGTGATACCCTGTAGTATCCATTTCAGACGAATGCTAAAGATGGCTACAAACAATTGGAACACATACATGACTGGCATCATACGAAGAAAACTATTATTGGAAACCGACGATGTGCGTTTAGCATTACAAAATAAACTCATGCTGCGCCGACATATCATGTTGTCTAGCTTTATGTTTCAACCAGCATAAAACAAGATTGTCTACTTCAGATGTTTACTTATAATGCTTGAGTCCAGCGTTAATCAACGCCACAGTATCTCCTAGTTTTTCCTAAACTAAAATGTTCTAGTTTTAAACATAATAATGGTTGGCTTTGCAAACTGCTGCCACACACTTGAGGCACGCACCTTTTAATGTGACGGTGCAGTTATAGTCTCTCTATAAAAAAAATGTATCCAACAAAAATATGATTGCTATTCCCTCGATCAATCACCGGATCACAGCCACATGGCAGAGCTCTTAATACAAATAGTAGTACATGTACATGCAGCATGTTAACAAAATACCGCCCTGGATTTCCTGGTAATTTCTATAGTTGCTAATCCGTTGTGAAATTTAAACACGAAAACAAAAATCGCATGCAGTATTTATCCAGGGTATCGATTGATTCCTTGTTTTCCTCGGGGTAGCATCGCCGTCAAACAACACACATAAATTAAGCTGCAACAGCTGTTGTAGTAATATTCCGTGCAGATCGCTAAGCCACGTGCACCGCAAACTAGGTTTGATCATGGAGGAATAAGAGCAGCCTCCATGGTTTGATACACCGCCAAAGAACTCAACACAAGCCACGTATAATGTATCATATCGGAAACTCAGAAGTAATTCAATAAACACCAGCCGGGCATGAAGGCAGAAAAGAGAGGCTATTTCACAGGAAACCGAATCGATAAGTTACCGATGGTTTTTTGTTTCTTCCCTGGGTAGGCTAAAAAAGGACTGACAGAATTAAGCCCTGTGTTTTGTGTGCTTGGAACTTTGCCAGGAGATTTAGACATATTTTTTTCGTTATGGTAGTAAATATCATAAGATACGGTAACGATTTGTGATGATCTAAAATTCGCGAAAAATAACTTGCAAAAACACTGTAATTAACAGTGTATGCTGCTTGAATGTAGCATATATCGCCTGTAATTTGAATGTAGGGTGGCCTAGTGGTACAGGGTTCGTGGCCTATTGGTACAGGGTTCGTGGCCTAGTGGCATGGTACAGGGTTCGTGACTCGTGATCAGAGGATCAGGGGTTCGAATCAGCTGCTGGACATATGTTGTGTAACTTGGCCTCTGACTCTGACTCGGCCTACAAATAGGCCTACCACAATTAACTCGTTTCTAATACTGTCTGTACCAATAAAGTATTAGAAAATAATAATGGGCAGGACTGAGTACCTATATGAATATATTGGTTTAGATTAGACAAGATATATATATAAATAACTCCCTCTAAAATACCCCGCTGTGAATTCCTAATCATGATACAAAATTAATATGTAACCACCAAAGATAAAGATATGCCTAACAACCACTAAAGAGAAAACTGGTAAAGACATTAAAAAAGTAATGTATCACCAACATGCAGCTTCTCATGGATACTTTCCGAAACACCTTTAACCCCAAATTAATCTGTATTTCTCTGAAATGGGACCATGTGCAGTACTGATAGACGATGTACATGTACATGTACATGTACATTTGCAAGCGAGAACTTCAACTTAACAGGATGCGAGGTTCAAAGGTTAACACAGAAAAGGACGGCGATTGATGACGTGTGCAGACAAAAACACTTGGTATCCGTTTTGCTCGTTCCTATTGGTCGAGCCAAAGTCACCGCACACAGTGCGTACTCGCCGTCGTTCGTGATATACTGCGCTGAAAACCACGAACTTTCTTGAACGTACGGAGTACAAAGCCGCCATGTGACCATACAATCTGTGCTAGAGGAATGACACATTCTTAAAACTAGACAACGTCTTTCGTGTACAGGTAGGAGAACACAGGAAGAAAAGTCATACAGCGGCAAGGATCAGAGTCGAAGACGCTGGAGAAAAAAACTCGCCATCGCGGCGACCACATGACAGACGCTGAGTTATTTGCAAGCGGTGCAGTCGAGTACAAACGTCCGGAAAAAATCGCCGATTCGAGAAGAGCGGATGAGGCACACAGTCGATTTAATAAGAGCAGACGAGAGGCACAATATGTTCTAACATGACTTGACTGCCGTGTTTCTACTTTGTGAATACACATGTACAAAGTCGTACTCTATTAACCAAGACATGGATACCGTGAATGTTACAGGGGATTGGGCGGCGCATGGCTCGGCTTCGGTCACCATTAACACTACACTGGACCCGATCTCTGAGGTGGATTTGGAACAGTGCGAAGCTTATCTAACCGAAGACATTTTCGACTTGAGAGATGACGAGAAGATAGCTGCGACCTATGTCTTAAAAGAGAGCCTGAAGAACTCCATGCTGCCCATTCTGTACACGGTGCTGGTGGTGGGTGTTTTCGCCAACGTGGCGTTCTTCTACGTCATTGCCCGCGTCCCCCATATGCGGAACAACACAAACCTTTTTCTGGCAAACTTGGCCGTCGCCGACATCGCGTTCATCGTAATCTCCGTCAGCATGTACGTGACGTACTTTTCTGAGCCGGTACGGAGCCACTACGGCACCGCTAAGCACGTGGGGTGCATCGGCGCTTTTGTCGTTCAGTACATAACTTACTACGCTTCCATTTGCTTAGTTACTTTGGTCACGGCTGAGCGGTATGCCTCCATCTGCCGGCCGCTGAGGCACCGGTCAGTCAATACACGACGCCGGGCGGTCAAGCTCGTCATATTTAGCTGGATGATGTCGTTTCTGCTGAGCGGAATAGCCATGCTCCGGTACACCAACCTGCAACTGAAGTGCATCATCTGGCCGGACACTGACAAATTCCAAGGTCTACCGGTCATCGCCGGCTACTGCCTCCCGGCCGCGCCCTGGGGCCTGCTCCTGGCCAACTTGACTGAGTCCATTCCGTTCATAGCTGCCTTCGTGGCCAACATTTGCATGTACGTGGGCATCATCCGACGTCTGAGTAATCGCACCGTGCTCAACTCCAATAACAAGGAGGGTCAGGCGTCCAGTCTGCCAATGAAGGCCCTGCAGGTTCGTCGACAGGTGTCTAAGATGCTGATCGCAAACGGAGTGGTCTTTTTTCTCTGCAACACACCCTTCGTGGGCATCTCACTGACTTTCTTCGTCAGCCATCTCCGTGGAGTCCCCCTACTGAAGATCTACGAGTCCATGGCTGGGATGGTTGTCATCAGTCATGGTATGCTCTTCCTGAATTCCGCCATCAATCCTTTCATCTACAACGCCACGAGCAAGCATTACCGGGAGGCTTTTGTGGACGCCTTCTGCTGTGCCGATACCAAAGGGAGGCCCAGACTGGACAGTTCTTCTGTTGCTGTGGTGTCAGGCAGGAAAAAGTCGCCGGCTACAGAGAGACAGTTGTCGAATCAAGTGTGAACAAAGGCAATTAAATTGCATGTACCTCTGTATACCGATCAAGTCCGAACTCGGCTGCCTAGAAAAGTTCAAACAGATTAAATGACTGTCTTAAATACTGTGATTTCCAGATTTTAAAAGATGTAGAATATTGAAATCGTAAAAAGGGACGTTTGCCGCCGTGAACAATCATAAAAAGAGATCACAAGATAATTCGATGAAATCGAAACTAATGCCATCCAAAGTTATCTACGTTGTCATAGTGATGTCTATATACAGTATATTTATAATCAATTTGTGATGTTTGGAAGGTTCTAATGTATATGTCAATATAATTATTTATCAACGCAATATTTTTAACGTAAATTGTGTATATTTTGTCTAAAAATATTTATGTTATAACAAATACAAAATATTAAATAGCTACTTATTTCGCATATACCATAAATAAGAGCACTATAAATGTGAATTGTACCTGCAAATTGGTGTACATAAATCACTATTTTTCTTGAAAAAAAAATTGTAACCAGTCAATGAAAAAGCTTTGCGGCTTTGATTTATAGAGAGATTTATAGAGGGCGTTAACTGCCTTTAACCTCATGTGCATTATCTCTGTAGAACTCTTGTTTGGGTATTTCCCTAGTAATTTAGGCTTCTTAATCCTGCGCGTTGACAAAAGTAATATTGGGAAAATGTTGACATCTAACGGGAGGCTCAATCTTTTACAAAGCTTGCAAATCCTTGGGAAATACTGACAAAAAGAGGAATTATGGAGTCTGTTATTTAAATGAGACTCTACAGCTACAGTCAACAAACACGGCAGCTATACTCTGTAATTAGGTAGGCAAAACAATTGTAACGGCACCTGTTAGGTGTTCAAATAAAAATACAAATCTCCAATGCTCATTCCAACAATTTGAGACCATCGTCATGGTTTGTTTTCATCTTTGCTTATTTTTTTTATATTTTTTTTATAGAGGCCACTGTGGAGACAACCCTTGACCTATGACCCCCTTGGCTTCCGTAAAGGGCCATTAACAACAGTACAAATGCTGCGCTGTTACCGTTGCATACCGCTCAAAGTGACGTGGTTTTCCAGTGGCGTATAGAGCCTGAATGTTGACCCCTGGTACATTGATTTCTTAAGAAAATCACCCCCAGAAAAGGCCTTTGAAAACAATCTCAATATATAAAGACTGAAAAGTTGCATGACGTTAAAGAGAAATATCGTGAAAAAAATTGACCTCTCACTTTCGCTCCCTGTGCTCCTGTGGTTACGTCACTGTCAGAGTAGAAAATACGCCGACGACCCAATAATGTAATTGCACTTACTAGCGTTAACCAAAAGAGGGCGTTAGTATTGTTGCGAGTCGCAACGTACGTACGTGAGTATGATTTCTATGCTGCGTTCCAATTGCGTCGTGCTTATCGTGTTCACCGTGAATTTCTCCATGTTCACGAGTAGGTTGCGTTCCAAACGCTACTCACCAAGACGCACGCGCGGCACAGTCGAGTTAGTCGTGCGGTAAGGACATTCGTTGTTGCGCAAAAACTCGTACGTGAACCAACACGCATGCGCGAGTATTTCATTCGAAGTCGTTAACATGTAGAACAAAATTCCACCACTGGTAAACACGAGTTACCAGGCGATTAGAACGCCATTATACGACTCGTGAACTCGTGAACACGATAAACACGACGCGATTGGAACGCAGCATATGTCTAGCAATAGCCGCCTGCATCAGCGTCTATAACATTCGCGCAGATTCGGCGATTAATTATGCAAATCGGCACCGCGTCTTGACAGCCATATTCTAACCACTTGTTTAAAATTTAAGTAGGGTCTAGAAATGTCGGCATGGTTTTTCAGAAGAGGTTGTTTGGGGAGGCGAAGGAGCGGACACTAATACTGTGGAGAAAAAAAAGCAAATGACGACCACCTATCATGTAGAATAGGCTGTAGCTAGCTCCGTAATGAGAATCCTCAAGTAAACGAAAGAGGGCGTTGTTCAGTGTCGCCTGGCAACGTACTAAGAGGAGCATGAGTGTTTCTATCGCGTGATGGCCGGCGGGCATGCAGTGTGTATTATACTAATTAACCCACAATCGATAGAACAGACCCGCCAGCAACTTTCAAGGCATAATAAATAATGAGTCCTTGCTAGTAATTGACTTTTATGTAGGTAGGCCTACCTAAATGAATATTTGCGCTCCTGGAAATAAAATTGCAAGCAGAATATCTCAGCCGTGTCAACAGGTAAACGGACTAGCAAGAAACAAATTCACAGTTTGTACAGACCCAAATAATTAATGTTTGATAGAAAAGATGTAGAATTACCTCCGCTAAAGAGGTTATTAGTTTTATGTCGGCGCTCAGTTATTTGTTTGTCTTGGCTTAGGTAGATTACTGGGGAACTACTGGGTGGGTTTTAACGAAACTGTGTGGGTAGAGTCAAGGGGTAGAGTATGTGTCAAGGATCATCCAATAGATTTTCAGATTGATCTGCAGGAACCAGATCAGGAATATCATATTACTTTCAGTTATTTGTTTAATATTGGTAGATAGGGTGTTTTGTGGTTGGGGCGGAGGTCTGCGCTTTACCGAGTGTCCTTCGGAGACACCACCTCAAAAATAGTGAGAAGTGAGACTTACGGAGCTCACACGAGAGGCATAATTATGTCTAATATGTATAGAGCTGTGTTTGGGGGGTCCTTTATTATTGTTTGTCTAATGGTATGAGTATATCCTGGACACGCGAACCATGTATTGAAGCATTCTGGCATATCAACTATACCCAGCACGATATGTGGCAGAGGGGTACCCCCCTCTTATCCCTATACTTTATACACACTCAACACTATTGTAACCTTACCCATCCCCCCTTGAAACCTAAAAGGAATTCCTGAGATTCCGGGAACACAATGGTCAACACAAAAGAGGGGGGGGGGGGGGGGGGGGGGGGTTTCTGCCACATATCGTGCTTCATATGATATCAACACACACGGTTGCACTATATTGCTCACGCGGAAGGCATAATGTAATATGTTTAAAAACTGAGTCTAAGGTCTGGATTGAAGGGTGAACGAACTCTGTTTCAAACATGCTTTTAGAGCCTATACGGGTGGAGTACAAGGATGGTTATAAAAAAAGTTCAGCGGAATTGGCCCAATTTGTGTTTAGTTAAACACAAACGTATCAAAAGTTGCCTCACGAGTGAGCCCCTTGGTTTGACGGAGGGTTTTAAGCTAGTCGGGACTTTTCAAACGTAAGCGTTCCATTTGAAAAACTTGAGTTGAGATGAGCCTACGTGTGTGTTGAGATCATCCCAATTGCACAGTTTTAGGGTGTATATTGACGAATTCATTCTGTTCGTTTTGATTGACTGGTGTTTATATTATTGTTACCCTTTAACGGTGCACAACTGGTACCTAACCTGGATGCATGTATGTCCATTATAAGACCTACTGCGGTAGGTACAGGTGTAACGGGACTAGAGAATTTAAATAACCCAGTGACTATTTGTATCGTACATTATGAGCATCATCATTTTTTGCCGTGTAGAGTAAATGGCATGGATCAGTTTAAGTTCACTCAGCAAATTGCTTCTCAGCCTTAAAAATGACCATGTCGTTTACTAATAAAAACCGGGTAATAATTGCCATCAAAAACAATGCATTGTAACTCGTCGTTTTACGAAAAATTTGTTTGTGTTTTCATGGAAATGAGAAATGGTCCTCGTACAGACGAAGGGGGCTTATATATCGTGATATATGGTAACGTAGCGTGATCCAACGATATCACGAAGCAGATTGTCATACCAGTTTACACGAAAGTACAAAACCCTTGTTTTCATTGTGTGCACCTTTTATCGTTTGTAATTGCTCTGTATGGGCGTCCCTTTTTATTTCTATGGCTAAATTGAATGATGAGAAGTATTATCTCCAGTTTTTTTTATTGTGAGTTTATCGTGAGTTGATATCACCCCCGAATATCACTGCATACAAATTAACAATTTTTGGCGAAATACAGTTGATTTAGGTTATATCTGCACAAAGCAGCACACGAACGTTTTGGCTGTGGTGGCAGTCTTGAAGGTCTACTATAGACACCTAATATGATGAGAGGCGACACAATGTATCCTTTCATCATCTGGGGTTTCATAGGTTGTTGTACCGCCCTATATTGTCTTTGCCATTTCACCCACCAGCTGAGTAATTAGTTCGCGGACTACTCAGCACTAATTGTGGCGATCGCAGGCAATTTCACAATGTATCCTTTCATCATCTGGGGTTTCATAGGTTGTTGTACCGCCCTATATTTTCTTGGGCGTTTCACACACCAGCTGAGTAATTAGTTCGCGGACTAACCTCTTAATCAGCACTAATTGTGAATCGCCGGCAATTTCTTGTCGCTACTGTAATGAAGAGCACTGTAAAACCAACACACACCATATTATGACATCACGATTCCTGGCTAATGTTTTCTGTTTTGTTTTGTAATCACAATTATGGCTGCAGTTTATGCAACCATTATGAAATAACAAATTGCTATTACCCCTAAATTATTCGTCTGCATTGGAAGGTTTTGTGAGGCCCAGCTATAAACCGGAATATAAGCCTGTTGAATAGTTGCTCTATTCGGAGGGGAAGGGGGGGGGCCACATCACGATCGAAAACGGAAATAACAATGTATTCCCAACAAATTTTAATAACTACCATTATCTTTCTGAAAAGTACAAGCGCATGCGTTAAAGTGCTCAATTACCAATGATTGGAAGTCACGTTTTAGCAATCACCAACTCACGGACAATTAGGCTCACCGACGGTGCATTATATTTTCTTCACAATTTTGTTCTATCGCACGCGTTTAAACAATTAAGCAAAATGTCGCCCCCTTCTAACATCGACGTTCATTATCCATTTCAAAATTACGGCATACACGAAGCTTTCTTGTATAACGTCCGGAAGAGAGTCCATTAGACTTGACTCCAGTGATTAAATCAATTTTGGTTCCAGCTTGAATATAAAAATGAAATCAATACTTTCATAAAGAATGTTAATACCATATTTATAATCACAGTACAACAGTTTTAAAACAGACTAAGGCCGTGTCCGAAACGGGTGTCTAGAGCTACAGCTTCGGCTATTGTCTGCGTCGGCCATTTTGTAGCGCTGTCCGAAATGCCGTCTAGAGCTACAGCTACGGCTACAACGTCACACAAATCTAGCCGTAAAAGAAGTTGTCTAGCTCGGGCAAAACAAAATGGCGGCAGCACTAACGTTAATTTTGGAGCAAATTTTCGTTTAGTTTTTAATGATAGTGCATTGAATTGAAGCTAACAGATCGACAGATACGTCAATATCGTCAGGTATTTCGACTGGCTGTAAATAAACATTGCGTAACATCTAGCAGACGATAATTGTTGTAAATTCTTACATCGTAATTTTGCAAACACTAATTCAAGCATCGCTTGGGGGCGCAATAACTAGCCGTAGGCTCTACCGTAGCCGCGTCCGAATTCCATTTGCCTTCGCGCTTACGAAGACGTATAGCTGTAGCTGTAGACGTAGACCGTAGCTCTAGACACTCGTTTCGGACACGGCCTAATTCTAAGGTAAGACAACCGCGGCTTTCTATCGAGATTCACAATTTAATGATGTAATATTTTAAAGCATTATCTTATCATACAAAGAGGAAACATTTTTACAATCACTAGCACATTACAAACAAATTTAAAACAGTTTAAAAACAGTCTTGTTCTAAGGTTGTCCTTGGTGCATAAATGGGGTATTTGTTTTCATTGTGTTCCTTTTGTGAATAAAATGCCCATACAGCATTGATATCACCAGCCCGTGCGGCTCAAAAAGATGCGTCATTTTTCACTGAAATGATTTGTTTTCTAATCGTCCCTTATCTTTAAAACTGGTAATATTTTCAAAGGAACTTATAAACGTACAAAACAAAAGTGTCAGGCAATGTGTAAGTAAATTATCAATATTATTTTTAATTTTTTTGGCAACTATGTAACTATCTTTACGATGTAACTATCTTTATACATTTAATACAATTAATACAATGGTGTGGCTATAGGGGTATGTAAACAACGTACCCTAGACTCGATCATTAATGGTGGAAAATCTGCCCAACGGAATGGGAGTGGCAACTTATGCAATATCACCAATTTGAATGAATACAAATTATTTGCGCTCTGATTTTTTCTGATTCTTCAGAACATTTTTCACTTATTATATTTCACATACATTTACTTCTATACCTTAATATATACATAATATTTAAAGAGTTGGCTGGTTCCGTTGTAGGAAAACAACATATTTATCATGACTCATTCTGTTTGGACACATTTATCAAAGGATACACACATTTTCAGAGATTGTTCATCTGACATATACATTTCCAGTACCTCGTACACTGTTATTAGGGTTGTGTAAAATCTTACACAAGTTGTGTAATATTTTACACAACCGCTGTTTACTATATGAACCTAGCAACTGTTGTACACAACCAGGGGCGGCGCCAGGGTATTTTGATAGGGGGGGGGGGGGGGGGGGGGGCGAAAAAAAGGTTAACAATACGGCGCGTCAGCGGCGGCCGACGCACTAGCGCTACGCGGGGGCGGGGTGGGGGGGGGGGGGGGGTGATCTGAGGGAAAATGTGCCCCCCGCCGAAGTCGGAAAAAAATCAAAGTCAAAGCTAAAATGAAGCTATTTTATGCAGCATTTTTAAGCTTTTGGTTCGTTATTTATTTATTTTCAGACCATAATTTTGGATCATCCATTAAGCTACCGGGACGCAATATTGTTTCCGTAGTCAACATTGCTTCGGGCTCTCACAACACATAGCAATAGTTAGATTTTTTTTACTTTGATTATTTATTGTAAAATATATTGTAAAATTTAGTTTTTAAATGGAGTGGGATTCGAACCACAGAACACTGATCAATATGCCAATCTACCTAACCACTATACTAGAGAGGGTGAGCTGCCACAAAATTTTCATCCTCTATAATTCTTACGGAATCAATCTATATTCCTAATATGATATAGAGCGTACACATAGTAGACCGTTACTGTATTGAATATTATTAATACAATCTGAAATCGATAATGAACGTTTCCGCTGACTCTAAGATCACTATTCAAATGTTGGCTACGGAAAATAATTCGCTACCGGCACCGACTTCCATGCCTCGTACACTGCAAATTGATCAGAACAACTCGGACGTTCTCTGGTGTTACGCTTTTTGAACACAGGCATGTGTTCATATAAAGCATTAGAACACATAGGCCTATGCCTAACACATGTGTAGTAAGTGTTCTGAAAATTTTTAGAACACATAGCACACTTGTAGAACAATGATTTTCAATCTAAAGAACCATAACTATTGAGCTTGTAAGCCCACACTAATTTCATTCAGTAAAAAGGAACTCTAATCTGCGGGGAGGTTTTGGGGCAAACGCATTGATTACTACTGTATACACTACTGTATATTGGTAACAGCATGTTAAATAAAACAAAAATGTACAGTCTTAATTATATAGGCTCTAAATCTGTAAACTGAAAATTTGGAATGCAATCACGTTAACCAGTAATTGATATCGCATATACCTTTTTGCTTACGCATAAACTATACTGAACAGATGATAGACTTGTACTGGTGTAGCGGGATACTGTGGGTTTTTCACAGGGCACGC